>OY856414.1:451474385-452115100 GCA_963693085.1 Alisma plantago-aquatica
AGGCTAGGGTTTGGAAGCCTCCCAACCACCATGGAGTTAAGTCCTCAGCCACTATTAAGGTGAAGAGACAACGAAAAATGTCAACAAAGGATCTTGGCATTCATAATCTCCATCAATAGTCAAGAGGTCTGGTAGATCTTCGATAGGAAAACAGTTAGGTGGACTATCAGAAGGTTGGGCTCAAACATCATTAGAAGGTAGACACTGGGGATCCCTTGATTTATTATGGAGAACAACCATTGATCATTGGGCACTAGATTTCCTTCAAAGATGTGTGCAAAAATTCCTTCAGTAGGTGGAGTAGGACAACTATTGGTTTTCGACCATCGGAAGAGATATTCATGAATACCATTAGTTGGTGTCCTTTAGAAGGGAGCATTGGATGAACTAAAGGAAGATGGCCATTAGAAGGAAGGAAAAACATTTCCTTTGACTATTGATGCAAGTCATATGCCAGAAGCTAGAGTCTGGTCGACCATCGGTAGGCAAAAGAAAAATTTCCTTCAGAAGAAGCGAGTTGGATATCCATTTGAAGGCAAGCGCTAGGCTTCCTTTAGTTGTCAATTGAAGGAATGAGTGAATGGTGTAATCTAATGGTTTGGTAGATGTAAGCCCACTCAGGGGGTATTGGTGTAAGGTCAATGGTTTGTGTTGATGGAGCTTACAAAAAAGGAATGATAATCAATAGAAGAGTATATTAATGGAAATCGATGTCTTGCAGGTCTAATGCAAATTGTTGGCTCTACCAACTGATGGAGGAACAGATCATAAAAAATGTGGTTCATTTATCTAAATATTAGGATGCAACTAAAACTATGAATAGTATGCATTCATCATATTACCCCAAACTTAAATGTTGGTCATCCCTGAGTATCACAAAAACTAAAATGATCGCCAAATCAATAACTTCAACTTATGTGATTGCCTCGTCTTTACATCATGCTCATTTCCCTACAACCTGATATGGCCAAGCTGCTCAACTTCATGAAATCATAGAACACATCTATACGTGTCTTTGATTTCCAATTTTTCTTCCCAAAAACACTTCCTCACCGCTATCCCCAATACCAAGTGTGTCTAAGAATTTATGAGAATTCAAAAAATCCTATAGAACAACAAGCTTGCATATGATATGACAATAGAGTTGTGAAAAGGATATCAAAATGATACATGTATAGTGTCTCTAGGTGGAAAATTGGATAGAAGGGGGTTGCAGAAGGAAGATTCAAATGCCTCCTCTATTTGACCTATAATTTCCTTTATTAGTTCAAATAAATATATTGCAACATTTTTTTTCTATTTAACGTGTGCACATTGACATCTTTTCCTTTTGGTGGTATGCCCCTATTATATAAAGAGGGGTAAAAAAGAAGAATATATAGTAGGGAGGGGGTGCGCCACCCTAAACTTGGAGTTTGGCACTTCTAATGTCTTTTTATTTTGTTTTTGATGGATGAGAGGTAAGAAGATGGAATAAGAATTGTAGAAGTGGTTCAAATCATCATTATACTTGATTTACAATTCAATGCACTAAGTTGATTTGCAAAGAGTGATTAAACAAACCATTCACTTTTAATTACTGATTGAAAATCAACCCTAATTTTATATTATTTATATTGAAACACCATTCACAAGAAGATAACATCCTATTTAAGCATAACATAAAATATTACAATAGAGTTTGAGTTCTACATAAAAGAAAGAGTTTGCAATTGATATAAGTACACCTTATTACAAACTACTATGTCTTTCTCACTCTCTCATTCCTAGAATCTAGAGGAAGCATAAGAGACCATCTATATACTCTCACTATTCCTCTTGAGACCTCACCTAGTCTATTGTTATTAAAACTTGCTTCTTACCACTCCTGTAAAGCTATTCCCTTATCTGAAAAATGTTTCACTGTATTGTATGAGATACCATCTCATTACATAGAAAATCAACAAGTGACCATGATAAGTTAGATGAGAAATTTTTACTATTTAGGATACAAGCAAGTTATAAAAGTTATTGAAATTGTCTTATTGATTAAACAAAGCATGAGTATTGATAGAAATTGATTGGGATAAAATACTAACTAGCATGAGTATTGATAGCAACTGATCAGGATAAAGACTAAATACCCATTCAGTTCTTTAGTCTATTTATTATATGCCGTGGACCCACATGAGGTGTACCATAATATGTGAACACATCACAGCCTGATACAATCTCACTAAACAAGGTTTAGAAGAATATTTGAGATTCTAAGTCTGAAATCTGTAGCTATCATGTATGCAAAATGCCTCACCATGTATGGCCTCAGGGTCAAATGGAAGCTACTAGATGTATGAACTCCTCCTCAAAAACTAGATACTCTGATGGAGAGTCAAAGCACTTAGCTTATTCTTGATCAGTGGTTCCACTAGGGCTAAGCAATTGACCAACATCACAAGTACCTCCAATATCTCCGGTTATTATTGGATACCACACCATAAAAAGGACTCTTCCCTCACTGGACTAGACCCATGCACCCTAATCTTATGCACTTTCTTATATAAGAGAGAGGTTGCATTTAAGAGAGATCTTTCCCTCTTCAACAAGCGGGTGTGATCTAACTTTCGAAATTACATGACGACTATCTTGATTTGGAATTATCCTCTAGTTAGAAGCACACTTCCACTTCACATGTAACGTCCCCAGATTCTACCGTCTCAAACCTTGAAAGGCATGAGAGGACAAATCTAAAAATGTTAGACAATTGTATCAAAGTGGGTTGCGGAAGCAATTTGCACATACATGAACATACAACCATAACATACACCATAACATTCTAAACATTTAACATGTATATTAATTCAAGGTGACTTATTTCAACATGAATTATAATTACATATTAAAAGAAGATTTACAAGTTTATGAACATGTATGCTAATCAGGATCTACACAATAAGTACAACCCGGACAACTTCTCACTTCTCTTCTTTTGTCCCATTCTATCTCTGAACCTAAAACATATGTGAAACAGAAAATCAACATAATGTGTTGTGTACATGGGTAGAAAGATACATACTAATATGTTTGCATAATTGAAATAACTTGAGAAAGAAAGAGTAAAAGAAAACATTGTTTAATGCTATAATCAGGTAAACACCTCTTTTATAAGTTTCATTAGATGCAGTTATACTACAATTTTATAAGCACTTATCATACATCCAGTATGGGCAAATTTACTTTATCATACATCTAGCATGGGCAATTCACCATACATCCATGCTAGGAAATATATCATACATCCATACTGGGCCATGTGCACTAGTAGCTACAACTCATCAAAATGTTCATTTATTTTTCATTAAGTTTTGGCAAAGCATATAATACTAATATGCATCCAAGAATTTATATGCAAATAAAAGCATCCAAAGTACATCATATCATTATGCATCCATGAAAACTAGTCATATACTTAATAAAAACCCACGTACCTAAGTTCAGAGATTTCTATTTATATTATGGGTCATCTACATCTCTAGTCATCACCTGATTAATAATAATTAACCATCATTAATATATGATCATCATTATTCTTAGCATTTTTAGGTCCAAAATAGGGTTTATGTCAAATATAGGTTCAACTATGCATAAACGTGTTTTTGATATTTTTCTACTATTCTATATGTCATAAGTTAAGTCTTATTTGATTTTCATAATTTCCCGTTGCTTTATCTATTTTCTAGAATTAATGTGATATTAGAAGCCTTGATGTATATTTAATGAGAAAAGACCTAGTATTGGGTATGATACTCAAATCGGAGTTCATGTTTAGTGTACACATATTGTTAGGGTTGAGAAACATTTTTTCTCAGATTTAATCTCCATCATTTAATAATTATACCATTTAAATGAAGTAGTATCATCTAAATTAAATATAATAAATATTAGTGTCTCATAAGTCTGATATAAGGGTTTTATAATAAAGAGGATAGTTTTTTTAGTCTAGTGGTATTTTTTGGGATTTTTTAGGACAAGGGAGCTATTTTTAATCATATTTCAAAGATAAGGTATATTTCTAAGAATTTAAAAGGATTTACTTTTAGGGTTTTATTAAAGACGTTGGATCTACAAGTATCTATCTTCGGATGCATGCTACACACTCACCATAGGAGCGTGGCTCTTTGCTGGGTCTTCCCTAGCCATCAGGGCCCACATGAAAGGAACAAAACCCCAAGATTGGCCCAGTTTATGCGGGTCCCACTCCTTGGGCTAGCTGGACTTGCCGGTTCACTAGCTGGTCTACCTGGACCGAGCCCAACCCCTCTCTCTAGTTTCTGATCAAAGTCACGCAAACACATTCACCAGCACTGCGTTGGTCTCGCCTGAATGCCTCCGCAAAGAGGAACTTCAGCGAGAAACTAGTGGCCAAGACCCTGTCATCATCATGTGTTATTGAGCCCAGAAGATTCCTGGAGGAAGGTAGATCCAAAACGGTCACTCCTAGAGGTGTTGAGCGATCAGAATGCCATGCCAATCTCTGACCAGGATCTATGGAAGTGAAAGCTCTGCCAGATTGGGGCTTCACTTCCTATGCATCTCCACACTCCATAAATAGGTCAAACAGGATCGCAGCCTCCTAGGGAACTAATGGGTGGTGCCAGATTGTCATGGAAATCCCTATGGGTCGCTCCCCCAACTACTCCTTCTATCTATTCATGGAGGAGCTCACCAACTCCATGGAAACTAGACCATTAACAAGTAAGTGGCCGAGGATGTTTGTGGACATGCTGTCTAACCTACTTGAGCCATGAGATTGAATCTGACTCCCTTCTTCCCTATGCTCCTATCACCCCATCATTTGCAGACGATAGTGGAGAGGGCAAAGGAGGAGAAGGTTCTTTTGGTCTCGTCTTAGAGCCTAATCCAGTATGATACGGGTTAGGAGATAGATCCTAATGAGGCATAACTGATTTCTCAACTTGAATCGCGTATAGATCGTGATATGTGGTGCTGGTCGTTGAAGATTGCAAGGCTAGGTCAGACTCTTTCTGTTCCACAGTGATCAGATGTTAGGGGCGAGCTCCCTCCTCTCGATTCCTCCATTAATGCTCAGATGAGGGCCACACAACCCAGGCTTCAAAGTGGCACCGAACAACCTCTATAGATAAAGGGTTGAGTGACATCTAACTATATCAAACTTAGTTTAACTATAATTCAAACCTTATTAATTATATCCAGATTCCCAAACTCAATATCTATCTAATGGTTTATTCAAAAGATACCAAAATTTTAGGCACTAGTTACCCATAATGTGGTCTAGCATTCGTCCAAGTTTGAGACCAAGAATCCAACATTTGTTTATTTAAATGAATTCCTCAAATAGTCTCATAATTAAGTGTATCAACCATAAATATAGATCAATTAGTTACCAAACCTCGATGAAACATGTTTGTAACATCCTAAAATTTTGAACCTTATAAAATGAACCCCAATTGAAACCCTAATTTGCTTTGTTTCAAAATTGATAATTAAAAAATATAATGATAATATGATGGTTTCCAAATAAGTTACATAAGTTGAATTTGATAACTTTTGCACTAAATTGAAAATCAATATCACCAAATTAGCCCTAATTATTAAATAAGTGACATTTAGGGTTTAACATGAAATTTACCCAATAAAAGTTCTTTTTATGGCCTAATAATTTTATAATAAGTTGGTGTTGATTATTTAATGATTTACCCAAATTTTTATCCTCAAATTAATTTTAAGTCATCCTATATGATTAATTAAACATTTATGTTAAAAAGAGAAATATAATAAGCTAAGATGGTCAAATCAGAAAAATAATTATATTTTTGGGTTCCTTGTTTCCCAATTAAGTAACACACGAAGTTTTATAAGATTTGGAGCCTCCTATCTAATCCATTTGAACTTAATAAGAAAATAACCAAAATTTAATATATATAACCCTAATATATCTAATTTGATCTGAGACTTTGGTCTATCATTTAGATGAGGGTCACGCTGACCAGCCGAGTCGAACTCTCACAGATCCAACTATGCGAGGGGATGCCTTCTCCTCCACCTGAGTCCCACGCACAGTGGACTCCACAAAGTGGCTCTCCGCCTTGATCCCGATCTCTCTCGCCTGTCCACCTCAGCACGAAAGAGCTGGCTTTTCATGATCCTCGCATCGAGCCAAACTTCCCCATACCATATTTGTTCAGGATTCATCCACTAAATTTCCTAGTCGACTAAAACTCCCCCTCTCTTCCCCTATTTCCCACTCTGGCTGGGTTTCTATCTTGCCCAGACCACTGCCTATATATGTCTGACCATAAAATGTTCTACGACCTTCAAGGAAGCATTTTCTACCGCCCCTTTACTCTCTCGCACCTCCGCGTTGACTTTGCCTACTTGACTTGGCACCTGTCCCCTCCGACGAGCGGCAACATCAATTCATACCACCAAGGTTTTGGTTTCTGCTTCAGACCGTCACCCTTGATTGCCTAGAACCTCCTCCGATCTTCAATTTTTCTGAGTACAACATGTATCTTGCTTTCCCAGTGTTTCCCCTTTTCTTGTGGTGTCATTGCGTTTTGACAATTCACATTGTAGGTTCATCTTCAACCTAGTTTTCCGTCATCTTGGTCTTTGCCTGGTATGATCGAACCCATCCCAATCGCTAGTTTTTCTCTAGTTGGATGTTGTGAGCTCTCTATTTTCATTCTCAATTCTCCTGCTCAGCCATGGAGGTTATTGGTTGCTGGCTTCAGGCCACTGTGAGACCCAAATATGGGCTCTCTATGTTCGATGGACGGTGTAGAAGAGGTTTGTTTCCTTTGTTTTCATCAAATATGTGGGATGATCAGTGTTCGGGTTGGAGCTTTGATCTCCAAGAACTATGGGCATGCCATGACTAGGGCTCAAAGAAGCCAGACATGAAAATTACTTCGTCGCCCATGTTATTTCTTATTATGTGTCACACTCTGACATTGGTATTTTAGGAATTGTTGCTTTTAGCTTGATATGTGACACAATATGATTCACGATATGATTTTGACTGATTTTCCCCTATCATGATTATACTCAGTAATAGTTCTATGGGCATATCAGTACTTACATTTTTTGTTTTAACCCTGCCTAAGAAATTACTAAGTGGCTTTATCTTGTCTCTGATTCGCCGATCTATGGAAATTCGTATATTTTTACTGGTTCAACTTATGGGGTCAAGTTATATATGTATTTTTCTTAGTTTTTCAATATCTACAAGACGAAATAACTTGTAGAGCCTATTTTGATGCTGATTTTCCCTATTTTGATCAAGAACCCCAAAACCCTAAAAACTAGGTTGAATATTAATTATTAATGGATGATAATTGCTTGAACAGGGTAATTAGGGTTTCATAACCCCAGGAACGTGTTTAGGGTTTCATAAACCTAAGAAGAGCATCTAGGACTTCTCTAAGAGAGAGGTAAGTGGTCCATGCACTTTCAACATAAATATTTGATTGATTGTATATATATGTATGCATAATGAATGTTGAATGTTTTATTTACTATTTTAATTATTAAAAGTCATTGAATTTATACTAAACTGAATGACATGTTTAATGTCAATATTATTGTATCATCTTCATGCACATAAAGAGTAAATTTAATGTTAAGTTTTAAGAGAAAAGTAAGAGTTTTAAGAGAAAGTTAATGATTAAAAGATAACTTGTATAAGGTCCTCACCAAGAGGCTCCTCAGAGCAAAACTAAGAGGCACTTAGGTGCATAAGAGAAGAGGCACTCTGGTGCAACCCAAGAGGCACTTAGGTGCATAAGAGAAGAGGCACTTCAGTACAAAGAGCCGAGGATCCTTATATAGGTCAAGATAAAAGACATACTTTAAAAGCAATTGTCTCTTTTTTAAATGTTTAAATGTTTAAAGTTTATTTCCAGTTTACATATTTTCTTTAACATATAATATGTTCAATTCCACTTACCAATTTGTTTTATGCATGGATGGGGGCGTGATGCCCGCAGGAAAGGAGCAACGTCAAGGACAAAGCTAGCTGAGGACCAGTTGAAGAAGGAGCTCTAGGACATCTGAGAACAGACCTGGTGGGGTGCGAACTATCCATAGATTAGATTTCCTTTATGTTTATGAATTGTGTGTTTTAGTTTTGTGTGAGTTTTATGAGAAAGTGTAGGATGGTTAAGATTAAACATGTTTAGTTTTATTCATGTATGGATTATGTATAGGACTTGAGACATGAGAATTGCAAATTATGTATCCTGTGTTGGTTTAATTAAACTTTATTTTTATGCAATGATAATCATATTTGTGACATCCCAATGAGATATATGCTTTTGCTTAGTGTTGTTCATGTTTTAGAAATTGGGGTGTTGCAATATAATACCAGAGAAAAATTATAGTTGGCCACTAGGCTTTTCTCAAAATCTCATATAGTTTATGTTCCCTTTTGTAGATGGCTCCCAAGAAGAGATCTGATAAGGGCAAGGAGCACGTAGATGGAGAAGGAATCTATTCCAATGGAGAAAGTGATCATAGTGATTATGGAGGGGCTAACCCTAATGGTAACCCTAATGCACCTCTAGAAGTGCTTATCAAGGCTCTGACTGATGCTATCACTGGACAATAAGGAATACCACATCAATCGAGGAACCAGGAGTTGACCTTAGTTGACTTCTTGAAGATCAAGCATGATTCTTTTGCTGGAGAGGAAGAGCTAGATGTGGTGGGCAAAGCAGAAAGATGGTTGCAGAACATGGAGCATTGTTTTTGTGACCTAGATTGCCTTAACCCATCTAGGGTTCATTTTGGGACTCACATGCTCAAAGGTGCTGCTAGGACTTAGTGGGAGAACTTGCTAGGTTCTCGTGAAGCTGATGCTCCTCCATTCACATGGGAGGAATTCACAGAAGCCTTTAAAGACCATTACATATCTGAGGTTATGATCGAGAAGAAAGAAGAGGAGTTTTGCAACCTTCGTCATCGTGGTGATATGATAGTCACACAATACGCCATGAAGTTTAGGATCCTACAGAAGTATGGATATGATTATGATGAACGATGCAAGGAGAATAAGTTCATTAGAGGTCTCAAGGAGGATCTTAGCTTTGCTTTGTCTGGACATGGACACTGCACCATGCAAGGTGTCCTAGATGCTGCCCTCGAACTAGAAAACCACCCAGGAAGAGCATGGAAGAAGGATAACCACTCCAACAACAACAACAACCATAATGACAAGAAGAGGAAGGGTCCATATGAGGTTGTTGCGAATCAACCTGCCAAGACCCAATGTGCCAAGTGCTCCAAGTATCAGTTGTTGGATCCTAGATGGGTGATTAGATGCTCTAGAGGGGGGTGAAAAGAGATGAATGCACTTAAACAAAATTCATTAAACCTTCAAGATATATCACAAGATAAGGTTGCTAAATAGGAAATTTGTATGCAACTAAAACATGCATAGCAAGGATGAGAGAGATTGAACAAACATAAGAGGACAAGCTATTTAGAGTGGTTCCTCACTACAAACTAGAAGTGAGTCAGTCCACTTACCTAGAGAGGTCAAACTCTAGGATTTCTTAACCTTGCATCTTCATTATATTCATTATAAGAGATACAATACATGACCACCAAAGGACTTACCTATCCAATACAAAGAGTCTTCAACCTTACCAAGGACTTACCCACTTTGCAAGGAGTCTTCCGCCTTCTTCCAAGGACTTACCTACTCTTGCACAAGTCTTCAGCCTTGTAGGAATTACCCACTCTTCTTGGATCTTCCTCCTTTGACTTCACCTTCACTCGGAGAAGCTTCCACCAAGGACTTACCAACTTGAGCAAGGAGTCTTCTGCCTTCACCAAGGGCTTACCCACTCTAGCTCCAAGTCTTTAGCCTTGATCTTCACCAAGGGATGCCTTCCCTTGTTTTTCTTCACCTCTCTTAGCCAAAAGAGAGAACCTTCATCTTCATGATTGAAATGAGAGATGGGGAGGTGGTGGAAGTGAGAGCCTCACAAGATATACATGTAGGACTAGATCTCTTATAGATTTCCTACTCACTGTAATAGATGTAGCAAGTGATTAAGCTTAGAGATAGAGATAAGGATGTAGGAAGTACTCAACTATAGAATAGGAACCTCACATAGAGTTTTGTAATGAATGCTCAACCTTGGAATGAAGCCCAAGGGGTCCTATTTATAGCTGGGGATGCCTCTTAGCCTTTGGGAACACTTGAGAATGAAAACTAGCCATTTTTTGGCTTGCAACAGATATATTTTCACTTGTTGCAACTCCACAATGGCTAGAAGCACTTTTCTACACTTTTCTGTATAGTGCAATCGGTCGAGTTTCTATAAAGGTAACTCGACCGATCAAGTAAATGACAAGGCCGATACTCAAATGATCGGTCGGGTTTGTCCTAACAAAACTCAACTGACCATTAGGAATCGAAATGGTCAGTTACTTGATCGGTCGAGTTCTGTGTAAACATAACTCGACCGATGCAATCTGTAGAAAATTGATTAAGGATGATCGATCAAGTTTTTAGGCTGGGAAACTCGACCGACAAAGTGCCTGTAATTAATTTTCAAAGTTGCATCTAAAGTGATCTAACATTCGATCTAAGCACTCCTGATGTTTTCAAATCTTAATTAGAAGTCATACAATCATTACAAGTGATTTACAACATGATTCTAATGGATTTACATCATATTACAAAAACATGCACTTATATGGATTTGACTTGTCTTTTCTCCAATTTGAGATGTGCAAGTTAGGGCATTTGCAGTGTGTCTATACCTAATCTGAAATCACTCAAGTAGAGACATTAGACACCAATATGTGGAATGGTTAATCATCATCAAAATATGGGTTTAGTCAATTTAGACGTGAGTCAACTTTGACCTACTTGACCTTGAGTCAACAATCTCCCCCTTTTTGAAGATGACAAACTATTCCATAAATGTATTGAAAGATTTTAAGTAAAGTCATACCTTTGGAGAAACCTAGGGGTTTCAATAGGATTGATCTCATATGCTCCCCCTCAATTGATGCGCATGGAGTTCTCATACTCCCCCTCAATTGATGCAATTTATCCTGCATGGTTAGCTTTCATAACATTTATAGAATACTATGTCTTCTACTCATATATGTTCTACACATATAAGTCTTCTCCCCTTTACCTACTCCCTTTACATGAACATATTTCTCTTCTTCATGTAAGACTTGCCTTCTTCCTCTTTTAAAAGAAGACATACCTTTATCCCCCTTTGTCATTTCAAAAAGTGGGTTTATGAAGAAATAAGAAACATCACTTGTTAAAGAGAAAGGAGATAACACAAATATATATAGGGAGAGTAGAAGAGCACAAATAGGGGCATGTCCAAGCATAGAAAGAAAAGCAAGTTAAAGCACATACTTGAACAACCCAAAATGCAAGATAAAGTGTTGTAGAAAAATAATAAAACATAATTTTGACCCTCAAGATGACGGAATTTGACCAAAAACCATCAAAGCTCATTGCAAAGCAATGTGTCTTGTGCAGAAGGTTGTTTCGGCATGAAAAACACTAGACTTGCACCAAAAACTGAAACTGGAGCAAAATATGCATAAAATCCAAAAAATATTCCAATTTATACATGCAATGTAGATCTATGTACCCTACATCACAATGTTATGCAAGAAACTCAGGATAGTAGATATGCAATTCAAGGAACAATCTTGAGCATGTATGAGACAAGATACAAGCATAGCATATAGATGAGCAAAGATGCCAATTATAAACAAGATTAGAACTACATGTATATGAACTACTAGTAGATGATATCACAAGTTAGGACTACTAGTAGGATCTAGATCATAGCAAGAGATATCAAAAGATACACAGGATAAAGCAAGCTATGAGTAGATGTAGAGATATATCCAAACTAAGATATATGCAATTTTAGAAGCATGAAAGGATATAACTCACAAGATATTCATCCTTACCATAAGATGATTACCCCTAAGAACCTCAAGGTTGTATCAACATAGGATATACACCTATATAGATGTAGCAAGTTAGAGCACAACGGAAGCAGTTTTTAGACACAACCAAGAGATCTAAAGAGATCATCATCAAAACCTACAAAACAACTCAAAGCAAGTAATTGCAATATATAAATATACCAATTTAGAGCAATTAGAGAGATAAATTTGTAAGAAAGATAGGAAATTTAGAACATGGCAATATGCATATATAAAGGTACCAAATGAGAGTGCCAAAGAATAAGGCTATTGGTTGAGAAACTCTAGTTGAGAGGGAAATTCTCATTCAATTAGCCAAATGTATATTCTGTGCACAGTGTTATCGGTCGAGTTCTTTGCATTGACAACTCGACCAATGACAACTGCAGGAAACACCCATTGGTGCCTATCGATCGAGTTTCAAGCAGGGCAAACTCGACTGATAGAGCAACTATTAAAAAGCACATATATTTCATGAAAACATATTTAAAGTCATGCTAAAAATGCAAACCATATCCAAACATGTCTAAGCAAGTTAGTAATGCACTATAGAAGCATTAGAAACAGCTTTTGAGTAAGAGTGTGAAGAGAAACACAAAATACCACTTTTGACTCAAAACCCATATGTATAGTGCACACTAACTTGACAAAAACAAGTTAGGATTGGTTAAAAGTAAGAGAAACATTACCTTTGTGCTTACCATTCCTTGTTTCCACTTGTTGTCACCCTCTACATATCTTACCTTTCTTCTTTCATGTGGATTGAGAAGTCAATTTGCAATTCAATAGCTCAAGTCAATCCATTTGCAAGTACCTACAAGAGGAAAGATGAAATGGTCCCCAATCATGTTTTTGGGTCCGGAGGGGTTAGTTTAGCAACCCAAATCCGATTGCTTTTGGGTGCTTTCCTAAAAGGACAACAAGTAGAATAATGACCAATTTCATTGCAATAGTTGCATGTGCCCATAGTCTTAGAATTAGAGGATTCTCCATGGAATATTGGAGGTCCTTCATCTTTGTTGTTTCCTTGACTACTATCATACCCTAAACCATGTCTACCAATTTGTTTAGTAGTATGGTGTAGGATGTCATTAAGACTCCTTTTACCAACTAAGAATCTTTATAAAGAGGATCTCAAACTGTCATTATCATGCTTAAGAGAAGCAATAGTAGAGGATAAATTATTGATATTATCTCTAGCATGAAAAAGATCATTTTCTAAGAAAAGAGCTTTACTTAAATAAGAATCTCTATCAATATGAAGAGCAGCAACATCATTCTCTCTACTAGGAGAACTAGAACAAGATTCATATACATTGATTTTAGCAAGCAAGGAGGCATTTTCTATTTCTAATTCTTGCAAAACAAAATCTGTGTCCTTGTTTTTAGATTTAAGAACATCAATATCATGCATGAGAGAATCAAAAAGTAAAGTATGCTCTTCATTTTAACAAGGCATAAGAGTGTGAGCTTCTAGACATCTAATCTTATCAAGCAAACTATCATTTTCAAGTTTAAGAGAATCTACTTGACTAAGACAATCATTTTTATCATCAAGCAAACAAGAATTAGCATGTTCAAGATCATCTAGTTTTACGTGCAAATTATCAGCAATTCTAGCAAGCTTTTTCCTTTTCCTTTTAGAAGACTTAAGAGAGGCACAAGTATCATGAATAATATCAATAAAGATTCTTTATCTAAAGAGTTTAGATTTACCTCACTTGAGTCCTCACTTTTTGATGCTATAAGAGCAAAATGGCATTCTTCTTCATCACTAGAGCTTGAGCTTGATCCTTCACTTGAGCTTGAGTTGGAGGAGCCACTTGAGCTTGAGTGCCATTTCTCCTTCTTCTTGTGAAGATGAGTCTTTTTTCCTTGTGGGCAATCTTCCTTGTAGTGATCCTTCTTTCCACATGTGAATCACCAGATGGAGGAGGACTTGATTTCAACCTTCTTCATTATCTTGAGTTCTTTCTCCTGTTGTCTTTCTACTTCCTCCCTCTTGTCAAGTGTGGCTTCATGTGATTGTAGAATTCCAATGAGCTCTTCAATAGGAATATCCCTAAGAGACCTTGCTTCTTCAATGGAAGTCACCTTGGGTTCCCATCTCTTGGGGAGAGTTATAAGGATCTTTGAGTTGATCTCTCCACTAGACATAGGATGTCCTAGAACAACAAGACCATTCAAAATGGTGTTGAGCCTTAAGTACATGTTGGCTATCCTCTCCTCCTTTCCCATCTTGAAGTTCTCAAGCAATCCTTTGAGCATGTAGACTTTGCTTTCCTTCACTTGATTTGTCCCTTCATAAGTGATGCATAACTTTCTCCATACCTCATAGGCTATTTCACATGAGGAAATCTGGTTGAACTCGGTGGGGGTCATGGAGGAATAGAGGATGTGCATGACTCTCGCATTCAAGGTTGCTTTCTTCAAGGTAGCTTCATCCCATTCTTCAATCTTTGTCTTTGGTAGCATGTATGGGCTGTTCACCATTTGCCACATATCAATACTTGATCCTTGGATGTAGAATTGAAGCCTTCTTCTCCAATAGAGGAAATTGCTCCCATCAAAGATTGGAAACGAGTATCTCCCTCCTTGGTAGTCACCCATCTTCTCCTACTTGTGGAAGTATGCTTGGAGAAGACCCGCTCTGATACCAATTGTTGGATCCTAGATGGGTGATTAGATGCTCTAGAGAGGGGGGGTGAATAGAGTTGAATGAACTTAAACAAAATCATTAAACATTTAAGATATATCACAAGATAAGGTTGCTAAATAGGAAATTGGTGTGCAACTAAAACATGCATAGCAAGGATGAGAGAGATTGAACAAACACAACAGGACAAACTATTTAGAGTGGTTCCTCACTTCAAACTAGAAGTGAGTCAGTCCACTTACCTAGAGAGGTTAACCTCTAGGATTTCTTAACCTTGCATCTTCATTATATTCATTATAAGAGATACAATACATGACCACCAAAGGACTTACCTATCCAATACAAAGAGTCTTCAACCTTACCAAGGACTTACCCACTTTGCAAGTAGTCTTCTGCCTTCTTCCAAGGACTTACCTACTCTTGCACAAGTCTTCAGCCTTGTAGGAATTACCCACTCTTCTTGGATCTTCCTCCTTTGACTTCACCTTCACTCGGAGAAGCTTCCACCAAGGACTTACCCACTTGAGCAAGGAGTCTTCTGCCTTCACCAAGGGCTTACCCACTCTAGCTCCAAGTCTTCAACCTTGATCTTCACTAAGGGATGCCTTCCCTTGTTCTTCTTCACCTCTCTTAGCCAAAAGAGAGAACCTTCATCTTCATGATTGAAATGAGAGATGGGGAGGTGGTGGAAGTGAGAGCCTTACAAGATATACATGTAGGACTAGATCTCTTACAGATTTCCTACTCACTCTAATGGATGTAGCAAGTGATTAAGCTTAGAGAGAGAGAGAAGGTTGTAGGAAGCACTCAACTATAGAATAGGAATCTCACATAGAGTTTAGTAATGAATGTTCAACCTTGGAATGAAGCCCAAGGGGTCCTATTTATAGCTGGGGATGCCTCTTATCCTTTGGGAACACTTGAGAATGAAAACTAGTCGTTTTGTGGCTTGCAACATATATATTTTCACTTGTTGCAGCTCCACAACGGCTAGAAGCACTTTTCTGTACTTTTCTGTACAGTGCAATCAGTCGAGTTTCTATAAAGGTAACTCGACCGATCAAGTAAATGACAAGGACGATACTCAAATGATCGGTCGAGTTTGTACTGACAAAACTCGACCGACCATTAGGAATCGAAATGGTCAGTTACTTGATCGGTCGAGTTCTGTGTAAACAGAACGCGACCGATGCAATCTATAGAAAATTGATCAAGGATGATCGATCAAGTTTTCAGGCTGGGAAACTCGACCGACAAAGTGCCTATAATCAATTTTCAAAGTTGCATCTAATGTGATCTAACATTCGATCTAAGCGCTCCTGATGTTTTCAAAGCTTAATTACAAGTCATACAATCATTACAATTGGTTTACAACATGATTCTAATGGATTTACATCATATTACAAAAATGTGCACTTGTATGAATTTGACTTGTCTTTTCTCCAATTTGAGATGTGCAAGTTAGGGCATTTAGAGTGTGTCTATACCTAATCTGAAATCACTCAAGTAGAGTCATTAGACACCAATATTTGGAATGGTTAGTCATCATCAAAACACGGGTTTAGTCAATTTAGATGTGAGTCAACATTGACCTAATTGACCTTGAGTCAACAATCTTCCCCTTTTTGAAGATGACAAATCATTCCATAAATGTATTGAAAGCTTTTAAGTAAAGTCATACCTTTGGAGAAACCTAGGGGTTTCAATAAGATTGAGCTCATATGCTCCCCCTCAATTGATGCACATGGAGTTCGCATACTCCCCCTTAATTGATGCTATTTCTCCTGCATGGTTAGCTTTCATAAAATTTATAGAATACTATGTCTTATACTCATATATGTTCTACACATATAAGTCTTCTCCCCTTTACCTACTCCCTTTACATGAACATATTCCTCTTCTTCATGTAAGACATGCCTTCTTCCTCTTTTAAAAGAAGACATACCTTTCTCCCCCTTTGTCATTTCAAAAAGTGGGGTTATGAAGAAATAAGAAACATCGCTTGTTAAAGAGAAAGGAGATAACACAAATATATATAGGGAGAGTAGAAGAGCACAGATAGGGGCTTGTCCAAGCATAGAAAGAAAAGCAAGTTAAAGCATATACTTGAACAACCCAAAATGCAAGATAAAGTGTTGTAGAAAAATAATAAAACATAATTTTGACCCTCAAGATGACAGAATTTGACCAAAAACCATCAGAGCTCATCACTATGCAATGAGTCTTGCGCAGAAGGTTGTTTCTGCATGAAAAACACTAGTCTTGCACCAAAAACTGAAACTGGAGCAAAATATGCATAAAATCCAAAAAATACTCCAATTTCTACATACAATATAGATCTATGTACCCTGCATCACAATGTTATGCAAGCAACTCAAGATAGTAGATATGCAATTCAAGGAACAATCTTGAGCATGTATGAGACAAGATACAAGCATAGCATATAGAAGAGCAAAGATGCCAATTATAAACAAGGTTAGAACTACATGTATATGAACTACTAGTAGATGATATCACAAGTTAGGACTACTAGTAGGATCTAGATCATAGCAAGAGATATCAAAAGATACACAGGATAAAGCAAGCTATGAGTAGATGTAGAGATATATCCAAATAAAGAGATATGCAATTTTAGAAGCATGAAAGGATATAACTCACAAGATATGCATCCTTACCATAAGATGATTACCCCTAAGAACCTCAAGGTTGTATCAACACAGGATATACAACTATATAGATGTAGCAAGTTAGAGCACAACAGAAGCAATTTTTAGACACAACCAAGAGATCCAAAGAGATCATCATCAAAACCTTCAAAACAACTCAAAGCAAGTAATTGCAAGATATATATATACCAATTTAGGGCAATTAGAGAGATAGAGTTGTAAGCAAGATAGGCAATTTAGAACATGGCAATATGCATATATAAAGGTACCAAATGAGAGTGTCAAAGAATAAGGCTATTGGTTGTGAAACTCTAGTTGAGAGGGAAATTCTCATTCAATTAGCCAAATGTATATTCTGTGCACAGTGTTATCGATCGAGTTCTGTGCATTGATAACTCGACCGATGACAACTGCTGGTAACACCCATTGGTGCCTATCGGTCGAGTTTCAAGCAGGGCAAACTCGACCGACAGAGCAGCTGTCAAAAAGCACATATATTTCATGAAAACATATTTAAAGGCATGCTAAAAATACAAACCATATCCAAACATGTCTAAGCAAGTTAGTAATGCACTATAGAATAATTAGAAATAGTTTTTGAGCAAGAGTGTGAAGAGAAACACAAAATACCACTTTTGACTCAAAAACCATATGTATAGTGCACACTAACTTGACAAAAACAAGTTAGGATTGTTTAAAAGCAAGAGAAATATTACCTTTGTGCTTACCATTCCTTTTTCCACTTGTTGTCACCCTCTACATATCTCACCTTTATTCTTTCATGTGGATTGAGAAGTCAATTTTCAATTCAATTGCTCAAGTCAATCCATTTGCAAGTACCTACAAGAGGAAAGATGAAATGGTCCCCAATCATGTGTTTGGGTCCAGAGGGGTTAGTTTAGCAACCCAAATCTGATTGCTTTTGGGTGCTTTCCTAAAAGGACAACAAGTAGAATAATGACCAATTTCATCGCAATAGTTGCATGTTCCCATAGTCTTAGAACTAGAGGATTCTCCATGGAATATTGGAGGTCCTTCATCTTTGTTGTTTCCTTGACTACTATCATACCCTAAACCATGCCTACCAATTCATTTAGTAGTATGGTGTAGGATGTCATTAAGACTCTTTTTACCAACTAAGAATCTTTGCAAAGAGGATCTCAAACTGTGATTATCATGCTTAAGAGAAGCAATAGTAGAAGATAAATTATTGATATTATCTCTAGCATGAAATTTTTTTTCTAAGCAAAGAGCTTTACTTAAATAAGAATCTCTATTAATATGAAGAACAACAACATCATTCTCTCTACTAGTAGAACTAGAACAAGATTCATGCACATTGATTTTAGCAAGCAAGGAGGCATTTTCTATTTCTAATTCTTGCAAAAAAAAATCTTTGTCCTTGTTTTCATATTTAAGAACATCAATATCATGCATGAGAGAATCAACAATTAAAGTATGCTCTTCATTTGAACTAGGCATAAGAGGTTGAGCTTCTAGAAATCTAATATTATCAAGCAAACTAGCATTTTCAAGTTTAAGAGAATCTACTTGACTAACACAATCATTTTTATCATCAAGCAAATAAGAATTAGCATGTTCAAGATCATCTAGTTCTACATGTAAATTATCAACAATTGTAGCAAGCTTTTTCCTTTTCCTTTTAGAAGACTTAAGAGAGGCACAAGTATCATGAATAATAGCAATCAAAGATTCTTTATCTAAAGAGTTTATATTTACCTCACTTGATTCCTCAGTTGTTGATGCTATAAGAGAAAAATGGCATTCTTCTTCATCACTAGAGCTTGAGCTTGATCCTTCACTTGAATCTTCACTTGAGCTTGAGTTGGAGGAGCCACTTGAGCTTGAGTGCCATTTCTCCTTCTTCTTGTGAAGATGGGTCTTTTTGCCTTGTGGGCAATCTTCCTTGTAGTGACCCTTCTTTCCACATGTGAAGCACCGGATGGAGGAGGACTTGCCTTTGTAGAATCTACCCTTGGAGTACATGGCATCTTCTTCAACTTGAGAGGATGGAGAAGCTTGACCAACAATAGCCTTGATTTGAGCTTTAATTCCAGCCTTCTTTATTCTCTTGATTTCTTTATCCTCTTATCTTTCTACTTCCTCCCTCTTGTCAATTGTGGCTTCATGTTCTTGTAGATTTCCAATGAGCTCTTCAATAGGAATACCCTAAGAGACCTTGCTTCTTCAATGAAAGTCACCTTGGGTTCCCATCTCTTGGGGAGAGTTCTAAGGATCTTTGAGTTGATTTCTCCACTAGACATAGGATGTCCTAGAACAACAAGACCATTCAAAATGGTGTTGAGCCTTGAGTACATGTTGTCTATCCTCTCCTCCTTTCCCATCTTGAAGTTCTCAAGCAGCCCTTTGAGCATGTAGACTTTGTTTTCCTTCACTTGATCTGTCCCTTCATAAGTGATGCATAGCTTTCTCCATACCTCATAGGCTGTTTCACATGAGGAAATCCGATTGAACTCAATGGGGGTCATGGAGGCATAGAGGATGTGCATGGCTCTAGCATTCAAGGTTGCTTCATCCCATTCTTCAATCTTTGTCTTTGGTAGCATGTATGGGCTGTTCACCATTTTCCACATCTCAATACTTGATCCTTGGATGTAGAATTGAAGCCTTCTTTTCCAATAGAGGAAATTGATCCCATCAAAGATTGGAAGGCTGATCGAGTATCTCCCTCCTTGGTAGTCACCCATCTTCTCCTACTTGTGGAAGTATGCTTGGAGAAGACCCGCTCTGATACCAATTGTTGGATCCTAAATGGGTGATTAGATGCTCTAGAGGGGGGTGAATAGAGCTGAATGCACTTAAACAAAATTCGTTAAACCTTCAAGATATATCACAAGATGAGGTTTCTAAATAGGAAATTTGTGTGCAACTAAAACATGCATAGCAAGAATGAGAGAGATTGAACAAACACAAGAGGACAAGCTATTTAGAGTGGTTCCGCACTTCAAACTAGAAGTGAGTCAGTCCACTTACCTAGAGAGGTCAACCTCTAGGATTTATTAACCTTGCATATTCATTATATTCATTATAAGAGATAAAATACATGACCACCAAAGGACTTACATATCCAATACAAAGAGTCTTCAACCTTACCAAGGACTTACCCACTTTGCAAGGAGTCTTCCGCCTTCTTCCAAGGACTTACCTACTCTTGCACAAGTCTTCAGCCTTGTAGGAATTACGCACTCTTCTTGGATCTTCTGCCTTTGACTTCACCTTCACTCAGAGAAGCTTCCGCCAAGGACTTACCCACTTGAGCAAGGAGTCTTCTGCCTTCACCAAGGACTTACCCACTCTAGCTCCAAGTCTTCATCCTTGATCTTCACCAAGGGACGCCTTCCCTTGTTCTTCTTCACCTCTCATAGCCAAAAGAGAGAACCTTCATCTTCATGATTGAAATGAGAGATGGGGAGGTGGTGGAAGTGAGAGCCTCATAAGATATACATGTAGGACTAGCTCTCTTATAGATTTCCTACTCACTCTAATGGATGTAGCAAGTGATTAATCTTAGAGAGAGAGAGAAGGTTGTAGGAAGCACTCAACTATAGAATAGGAACCTCACATAGAGTTTTGTAATGAATGCTCAACCTTGGAATGAATCCCAAGGGGTCCTATTTATAGATGGGGATGCCTCTTAGACTTTGGGAACACTTGAGAATGAAAACTAGCCATTTTGTGGCTTGCAACAGATATATTTTCACTTGTTGCAACTCCACAATGGCTAGAAGCACTTTTCTGCACTTTTCCGTACAGTGCAATCGGTCGAGTTTCTATAAAGGTAACTCGACCGATCAAGTAAATGACAAGGCCGATACTCAAATGATCTGTCGAGTTTGTCCTGACAAAACTTGACCGACCATTAGGAATCAAAATGGTCAGTTACTTGATCGGTCGAGTTCTGTGTAAACACAACTCGACCGATGCAATCTGCAAAAAATTGATCAAGGATGATCGATCGAGTTTTCAGGCTCGGAAACTCGACCGACAAAGTGTCTGTAATCAATTTTCAAAGTTGCATCTAAAGTGATCTAACATTCGATCTAAGTGCTTCTGATGTTTTCAAAGCTTAATTACAAGTCATACAATCATTACAAGTGATTTACAACATGATTCTAATGGATTTACATCATATTACAAAAATGTGCACTTGTATGGATTTGACTTGTCTTTTCTCCAATTTGAGATGCACAAGTTAGGGCATTTGGAGTGTGTCTATACCGAATCTGAAATCACTCAAGTAGAGACATTAGACACCAATATGTGGAATGGTTAGTCATCATCAAAACACAGGTTTAGTCAATTTAGACATGAGTCAACATTGACCTAATTGACCTTGAGTCAACATCATCTAGGAGAATGTAGGTTTGGAACTGGAGTGTGTTATGCATTTGGTGAAACATGCCACATTAGGCCCAACTGCCCCAAGTTTCAAAAGAAAGAACCCAAGGTCAATGAAGCACCTAGAGAGAAGCGACATGCTAGAATCTTCACCATGGTGGATGACGATGAAGGTGATAAGAATGAACAAGGTATGGTTTAAGTTATTAAATCTCTTTGAGGATATAGTTGTAGTTAGACTCATCTTATGTATGAACATGTGTATAATTATAAGTTAAACCTTTGATGCTAAGGATAAGGAAAACCCTAAGGTGGGTAGTACCCTGAAAATTTTGAGGACGGAATTTTTATAAGGTGGGTAGAATTGTAATATCCTAAAATTTTGAACCTTATAAAATGAACCCCAATTGAAACCCTAATTTTCTTTGTTTCAAAATTGATAATTAAAATGTATAATGATAAGATGATGGTTTCCAAATATGTTACATAAGTTGAATTTGATAACTTTTGCACTAAATTGAAAATCAATATCATCAACTTAGCCCTAATTATTAAATAAGTGACATTTAGGGTTTAACATGAAATTTACCCAATAAATTTTCTTTTTATGACCTAATAATTTTACCATAAGTTGGTTTTTATAATTTAATGATTTACCCAAAATTTTATCCTCAAATTCATTTTAAGTCATCCTATATGATTAATTAAACATTTATGTTAAAAAGAGAAATATAATAAGCTAAGATGGTCAAATCTGGAAAATAACTATATTTTTTGGTTCCTTGTGTCCCAATTAAGTAACACGTTAAGTTTTATAAGATTTTGAGCCTCCTAGATAATCCAATTGAACTTAACAAGAAAATAACCAAAATTTAATATATATATATATATATATATATATATATATATATAACCCTAATATATCTAATTTGATCTGAGACTTTGGTCTATCGTTTAGATGAGGGTCATGCTGACCATCCGAGTCAGACTCTCACAGATCCAGCCGTGCGAGGGGAGGTCGTCTCCTCCACTTGAGTCCCGCGCACAGTGGACTCCACAAAGTGGATCTCCGCCTTGATCACGATCTCTCTCCCCTATCCACCTCAGCACGAAAGAGTTGGCTTTTCACGATCCTCGCATCGAGCTAAACTTCCCCATACCGTTTTTGTTCGGGATTCATCTAGTAGATCTCCCAGTCAACTAGAACTCCCCCTCTCTTCCCCTATTTCCTACTCCGACTGGTTTTCTAGCTTGCCCAGACCACCGCCTATATATGTCCGACCACGAAAACATTATACAACCTTCAAGGAACCATTTTCTGCCACCCCTTTGCTCTCTCGCACCTCTGCGTTGACTTTGCCTACTCGACTTGGCACTTGTCCCTTTTGACGAGTAGCAACATCAATTCAGACCGCCAAGGTTTGAGTTTCTTCTTCAGAGCATCACCCTTGATTGCCTAGAACCTCCTCCAATCTTTAATTTTTCTGAGTACAACAGGTATCTTGCTTTCCCAGTTTTTCCCCTTTTCTTGTGGTGTCGTTGCATTTTGACAATTCACATTGTTGGTTCATTTCAACCTAGTTTTCCGTCATCTTGGTCTTTTCCTGGTATGATCGAACCCACCCCAATCGCTAGTTTTGCTCCTAGTTGGCTGCTGTGAGCTCTCTATTTCCATTCTCAATTCTCATGCTCGGCCATGGCGGTTATCATTTGCTGGCTTCAGGCCACTGCGAGACCCAAATATGGTCTCTCTGTGTTCGACAGACGGTGTAGAAGAGGTTCATTTCCTTTGTTTTCATCAAATATGTGGGA
Organism: Alisma plantago-aquatica; assembly: GCA_963693085.1. NCBI lineage: Eukaryota > Viridiplantae > Streptophyta > Magnoliopsida > Alismatales > Alismataceae > Alisma > Alisma plantago-aquatica. The sequence continues at coordinate 451,497,897 of OY856414.1, forward strand.
TGATCAGTGTTCGGGTTGGAGCTTTGATCTCCAAGAACTGTGGACACGCCATGACTAGGGCTCGAAGAAGCCAGACATGGAAATTACTTTGTCGCCCATGTTATTTCTGATTATGTGTCACACTATGACATTGGTATTTTAGGAATTGATGCTTTTAGCTTGATATGTGACACAATATGATTCACGATACGATTTTGACCAATTTTCCCTTGGCATGATTATACTTAGTAATAGTTCTATGGGCATATCAGTACATACATTTTCATTTTATCCCTGCCTAAGATTTTACTAAGTGGCTTTGTCTTGTTTCTAATCGTCCGATCTATGGAAATTCGTATCTTTTTCCTGGTTCAACTTATGGGGTCAAGTTATATATGTATTTTGCTTAGTTTTTCAAGATCTACAAGACGGAATAACTTGTAGAACCTGTTTTGATGCCAATTTTCCCTATTTTGATCAAGAACCCCAAAACCCTAAAAATTAGGTTGAATATTAATTATTAATGGATGAGAATTGCTTTAATAGGGTAATTAGGGTTTCATAACCCCAGGAATGTGTTTAGGGTTTCATAAACCTAAGAAGAGCATCTAGGTCTTCTATAAGAGAGAGGTAAGTGGTCCATGCACTTTCAACATAAATATTTGATTGATTGTATATATACGTATGCATAATGAATGTTGAATGTTTTATTTACTATTTTAATTGTTATAAGTCATTGAATTTATACTAAACTGAATGCCATGTTTAATGTCAATATTATTGTATCATCTTCATGCACATTAAGAGTAAATTTAAAGTTAAGTTTTAAGAGCAAAGTAAGATTTTTAAGAGAAAGTTAATGATTAAAAGATAACTTATATAAGGTCCTCACCAAGAGGCTCCTCGGAGAAAAACTAAGAGGCACTTAGGTGCATAAGAGAAGAGGCACTTCGGTGCAACCCAAGAGGCACTTAGGTGCATAAGAGAAGAGGTACTTCAGTGCAAAGACCCGAGGATCCTTATATAGGTCAAGATAAAAGACATAATTTAAAAGCAATTGTCTCTTTTTTAAATGTTTAAATGTTTAAAGTTTATTTCTAGTTTACATGTTTTATTTAATATATAATATGTTCAATTCCACTTACTAATTTTTTTGATGCATGATTGTGGGCATGATGCCAGTAGGAAAGGAGCAACGTCAAGGACAAAGCCAGCTGAGGACCAGTTGAAGATTGAGCTCTAGGACATCTGAGACCAGACCTGGTGGGGTGCCAACTATACATAGATTAGATTTCCTTTATGTTTATGAATTGTGTGTTTTAGTTTAGTGTGAGTTTTATGAGAAAGTGTAGGATGGTTAAGAATAAACATGTTTAGTTTTATTCATGTATGGATTATGTTGAGGACTTGAGACATGAGAATTGCAAATTATGTATCCTTTGTTGGTTTAAATAAACTTTATTTTTATGCAATGATAACCATATTCGTGACATCCTAATGAGATATATGCTTTCGCTTAGTGTTGTGCATGTTTTAGAAATTGGGGTGTTACAATGTTTGATCCTATTGCATTGATCATGATTCATACTAATATCCATGTTCAATCATATGGATTCATGTATACTCTTATTGACACATGAAGTCATAAGTACCCCAAAGTGGTACACATATATAAAGATATTGGACTCAAGCTACACATCAAACATCCTCCAAAATTATCAACACAAGCCTAATTTATTCAATTTGATTGTATACCACCTCATGTCCATTAATATCTATTTTGCTCTAGGTTTACCTCCAATATTGTATTGGGTATCAAAACCCTAAAATTCTGGGTCATCACATTCACCCCATCTTATATGGAATTTTGTCCTCAAAATTCAAAAGTGTCATGCTTAAGGTGATATAAAAGTTCCCAATTTCATGAAGGTCACCACTTCTAGGTACCAAAGTCTTCATATTTATGTATGCATCCCAAGTCGACGTCTTAGGATCTAGAGAATCTAGGGTGTAGCCACCCCACCTTATATAGGTTGAAGCATAACATTTTTTTTGAGTAATTGAAGAATCAATTAATGACTTTGTCATAACATGACATTCTATAATTATAGGATTTACATCCATTATTACCCTAATAGTTACGGATTCATTTACACATATAGATTTGAGAAGGCATTATTAAGGGTTTCATCTTTCACCCCATTGAACCATGCAAGGAGATATCAAGTGTTCCTTTCATTATTACGAAAATCATCACATTTGATATTATTTGTACAGATTTATGATCAAAATCTTACTTAGATTTCATCATTATAGAAGAGCTTACTTTACATGCTTGAATATAGAGTTTCATCCCAAGGTGTGAGATTTATCATCAAACTAAGATCTTTGATTTAGAAGCATTGATGTTAGGCACTCTACTTTGTGATCATATAATCTAAGATACAATGATATCTTTATTTTTAATTTCATGATTTTAGACTTATATGTTTCATGTATTATATGAAGGGAAAGAGAATATATTGAATCAAGCTTATTATGATTTCAAACTTGGATATCACATTTATGATATAGGGAGGGAATATAGAACATGTCAAGCTTATATGAGTGAATCCTCATATATAAATCATCTATATAGCTCAAGTGAGGTTTTCAATATCATATATTACGAAAGGGAAGTGGAAGGAATAACATTTATGAGTATCTTATGCACAAGGCATTTTACTCCCAGAACCAGAGTTCATATATCACATCACTTGCAACTAATGATGAGATTCACAAACATATGTCACTCAAGCTACGACCTAACTCAATCAAAAGGATTGACTTTTCATCACGAGTCACTTACCCATCATTTTTTACCCAACTCTCACATATAGGATGGAATATTGCAAAAGGGGCTCAACTCATATACTCAAGAGTAACCCAACTTAGGACACATGATTCACATATATTTCATACTTTTCATATATTGTAGGATAGGTCCTATGACCCTCTCCTTGTGGGTCTCACTCTCTCTGGAGTTCACCGCATATATTGTCCTAACACCAAGGTCTTCCTTTGTAAAAGAGATTGAGGCTCATGCATATTCAACTTTATCTTCATTTAGCTCATCTTAAGTAAGAAAATGGAAATCTTAGAATTTTCAAACTTGGATTCAACTCATATAAAACTTAAATCTTTATAAGGAAACTTAACCATCAAAGATCAAACTTAGATAAGACTACACAGTCTTCTTTCATAAATAAATCAATCATCTACTCTAACTGTCACACATCCAATAAGGCTCTAGACATCTAATCTAGATCTACTCTCTCTTCTAGACTGATGTCACTCCCTTTCACTTAAGTTTCATGAACACCGACCACTCTCCTATGTGATGGACACATTTTCATATTTACATATATATAATAAAATATTATATAGTTTTTCTCCAAGAAGCAAACGTCAGAGAAACTATCGAGGCTCGAGCCGATTGGAAAACAAAACCAAATCAGGAAAATGAGTGTCCCACACATAGTAGATAGTCCAGTGTCATGTCACCTAGTGAAATGGTGAGAACATAGTGTAGACTAGTGTAGCTACTCAATACATATGAACTCTATATGGAAAGGGTTTCTCACACTTGTCTAAACCTAGTTCTCGAACATCTAGGTTCTAACTAAGAGGCTAAGTCAAACCTTATTCGTATAGAATAACTTACTATGTTTCTAGGGTTTAATGTGAAAGATGAAATTTAGTTTTTATGTTTCATTATGGGAAATTGTTAGGTGTAGCTATTGTTCATGCTCTGATACCAACTGTAATGTCACCAGATTCTGCCGTCTCGAACCTTGAAAGGCCGGAGAGGACAAATCTGAATACGTTAGACAATTGTATCAAAGTCTGTTGCGGAAGAAATTTGCACATGTATGAACATACAACCATAACATACACCATAACATTTCTCAAAATTTAACACGTATATTAATTCAAGATGACTTATTACAACATGAATTACAATTACATATTAAAAGAAGATTTACAAGTTTATGAACATGTATGCTAATCATGATCTACACAATGGGTACAACCTGGACAACTGCTCACTTCCCTTCTTTTGTCCAATGCTATCTCTGAACCTAAAATATATGTGAAACAGCGAATCAACACAATGTGTTGTGTACATGAGTAGAAAGATACATACTAATATGTTTGCATAATTGAAATAACTTGAGAAAGAAAGAGTAAAAGAAAACATTTTTAATGCGATAATCAGGTAAACACCTCTTTTATATGTTTCATTAGATGCATTTGAACTACAATTTTATAAGAACTTAACATACATCCAGTATGGGAAAATTTACTTTATCATACATCTAGCATGGGCAATTCACCATACATCCATGCTAGGCAATATATCATACATCCATACTGGGCCATGTGCACTAGTAGCTACAACTCATCAAAATGTTCATTTATGTTTCATTAAGTTTTGGCGAAGCATATAATACTAATACACATCCAAAAATTTATATGCAAATAAAAGCATCCAAAGTACATCATATCATTATGCATCCACAAAAACTAGTCTTATACTTAATAAAAACCCATGTACCTGAGTTCAGAAATTTCTATTTATATTTTGGGTCATCAACATCTCTGGTCATCACCTGATTAATAACAATTAACCATCATTAATATATGATCGTCATTATTCTTAACATTTTTAGGTCAAATATAGATTTAGTTGTGCATAAATGTGTTTTTGATGTTTTTCTACTGTTCTATATGTCATAGATTAGGTCTGGTTCAATTTTCATAATTTTCCAATGCTTTATCTATTTTCTAGAATTAATGTGATATTAGAAGCAATGATGTATATTTAATGAGAAAAGACCTAGTATTGGGTATGATACTCAAATCGGAGTTCATGTTTAGTGTACACATATTGTTAGGGTTTAGAAACATTTTTTCTCAGATTTTATCTCCATCATTTAATAATTATACCATTTAAATGAAGTACTATCATCTAAATTAAATATAATAAATATTAGTGTCTCATAAGTCTGATATAAGGGTTTCACAATAAAGAGGAAGGTTTTTTTAGTCTAGTGGTATTTTTGAGAAATTTTAGGGCAAGGGAGCTATTTTTAATCATATTTCAAAGATAAGGTACATTTATGTGAATTTAAAAGGATTTACCTTTAGGGTTTTATTAGAGCCGTTGGATCTGCAAGTCTCTATCTTCGGATGCATGCCACATACTCACCATAGGAGTGTGGTGCTTTGTTGGGTCTGCCTTGGCAACTGGGGCCCACATGAAAGAGATAGAACCCCATGATTGGCCCAGTTCATGCGGGTCCCACTCCCTGGGCTAGATGGACTTGCCGGTTCACTAGCTGGTCTGCCTGGACTGAGCCTGCCCTCTCTCTAGTTTTTGATCAAAGTCATGCAGACATAGTAACCCGCACTATGTTGGTATCGCGTGAATGCCGCCACGGAGAGGAACTTCAACAAGAAACTAGTGGCCAAGATCTCTTATCATCATGCATTATTGAGCCCAGAAGATTCCTAGAGGAAGGTAGATCCAAAATAACCACTCCTGGAGGTTCTGAGCGATTGGAATTCCATGCCAATCTCCAACCTGGATCCACAACAGAGAAATCTCTGCCAGATTGGGGCTTCACTCCCTATGCATCTCCATGCTCCAAAAATAGGTCAAACATGATCGCAACATCCCAGGGAACTAATGGGTGGTGCCATATCATCGAGGAAAGCCCTATGGGTAGCTCCCCCAAGTGCTCCTTCCATCTGTTCATGGCGGAGCTCACCAACTCCATGGAAACTAGACCACTGACAAGTAAGTGGCTGAGGATGTTCATGGACGTGGTGGCTAACCTACTCGAGCCATGAGATTCGATCTGACTCCCTTTTTCCCTATGTTCCTATTGCCCCATCATTTACAGACAATAGTGGAGAGGGTAGAGGAGAAGAAGGTTCTTTTGGTCTCGTCTTGGAGCCTAATCCAGTATGATACGGGTTAGGAGATCGATCCTAATGAGGAAGAACTAATTTCTCAACTTAATCGTGTATAGATCGCGATATGTGGTACTGACCGTTGAAGATTGCAAGGCTTGGTCAGCCTCTTTCTGTTCCGCAGTGATCAGATTTTAGGGGCGAGCTCCCTACTCTCGATTCCTCCATCAATGCTCAGATGAGGGCCACACAGCCCAGGCAAAGTGTCGCCCAACAACCTCTGTACATAAAGGGCTGCGTGACATCTAACTATATCAAACTTAGTTCAACTATAATTCAAACCTTATTAATTATATCAAGATTCCCAACCTCAATATCTATCTAATGGTTTATTCAAAATATACCAAAATTTTAGGCACTAGTTACCCATAATGTGGTCTAGCATTCATCTATGTTTGAGACCAAGAATCCAACATTTTTTTATTTAATTGAATTCCTCAAATAGTCTCATAATTAAGTGTATCAACTATGAATATAGATCACTTAGTTACCAAATCTTGACAAAACATGTTTGATTCGATTGCATTGATCATGATGCATACTCATATCCATGGTCAACCATATGGATTCATGTATACTATTATTGACACATGAAGTCATAAGTACCCCAAAGTGGTATACATATATAAAGATATTGGACTTAAGCTACACATCAAACATCCTCCAAAATTATCATCACAAGACTAATTTATTCAATTTGATTGCATACTACCTCATGTCCATTAGTATCTATTTTATTCTAGGTTTACCTCCAATATTGTATTGGGTATCAAAACCCTAAAATTTTGGGCCATCACATCACATCATAAGCATCGTGTAAAGGATTCTACATTGTTCAGGACATCTATTGTCTAATGATGTTTAATTTGTTCAAATAACAAATTTACCATTTCTAATATTATCATATCTTAACAATAGAGAATTTGGTTTAGTTCGTCGTAATCATTAGGCTATAAGAAACTATCACAAATCTCTTAATTTCACATATTGATCCTTTATGTATGTAATTAAGGCTAACCTGAGATTTTTGGTGCCTATAAATTAGTTGTTCCATTTACCTTATTGCATAACAGTTCACACAATAATTGCATGTATCAACATCATAACATATAACATAATGAAAAATTTATTCTTTCTATAGAAAATCACTCTAATAACATAATAATTTTGCAATATCAATCATTGAGTAATAATCAACACAAAAACATGATTATTCCATTTTTTTTACTATAAATCAAGGTTACAAGGTGATTTTCGAATCACCTGCATTTGATCCTAGGTCATTGGTCTCAGATCTAGGCTTCATATGTCCTAATTTTCTTCCAAAGATCTTGGATTCATAATTAAAACCACCAAAGCCACCTTCTAACAGTCTATTGCTAGACCTACTACTCCAAAAATGACCTACTAGAGGAGGAAAATGAAGAAGAGAGGAAGAACATGCACTTTGATGAGTTGAAAAGTTGACCTTCAACATTGAAGAAAGAGGAAGATAAGAGATTTTCATCTAAAATCTATTTACTAGAATGGATCTGTGGTTGCATCATCAGTATCCTGTCATTCTTCGCGTTCCTCCCAAATTCACCCTAGAAATCACCTTTGGGGTTAAACTCTTGAGTGTTTTAGGGACTTAATTGTGTGTACAATTGAAATATGAATCCAAAGAGACAAATGTCATTATATTCAGATATGTCTAGCAAACACTATGCTCATTTTATGGATTGCCTATTCTGGGTGGCAACACAGTTTAGTTTCATCAATCGTGGTCAACGGTATGCATGGTCCATCCACATGAATCGCCCCTCAGTGTACGTGCCAGTTGATCTATATGGCCCTTTGGAATGAATGTCCCATCAGGTTGCATGGCCATCAGTGTGCATGTCGGGTCAGCCTATGTGGTCATTGGTCTGACAAAAAAACATACTAAATCCAATTCTACACATATTTACTGAAACTACTGTAACTTTCTCATTTTAACTCAGATTAGATTTATTCTTTTTGTGTTGAATTTGTAATCAAATTTTCTACATTCCTATAAAATTATTATGATAGAATTTTCAAATAATAATTTCTTTATTAAATATATTCTCAGCATCATTAATTCTCTTCCCGCATACATGTGTGACTATCTCTATATCAACCTAAGATCAGATCTCATAGTATGATCAAGTCATGGTTTTGATTACCAAAGCATAAGTTCAAAATACAAAAAGGGTGAAATCAAGCACAAGGTAATTAAGGTACTAATAGAGATATAATTAACACTAAGGTTATCTTCAACCCTAAACTTACCAGTATTTAGAGTTATGGGTTGTAATAGGAGGCATATTCACACCCTATGCTTCAATACTACTATGAACCTTTCTTGTTCTACCCTTGAGGTTGAGATGTCTCCCAATTTAGCTCCTTGTTGAACATCCTCAAATGCCCCAGTTTATGGTAGTACAAACACTTCTATTGTGATGCACCCCGTGACCTAGATGACTATGTCACGGAGGCATATGCTAAATTGTATGACCAAGACGATGGCAATCCTCTACTTCTACCTCCACTTAGAAACCATTGTGACTATTAATGTTACACTCTTGGCTCTGACATACCTATGCTTTGTTGGGATCTCTAGTACTGATACCCTAATGGCCCCAAAAATGTCTTCTTCTTGGATCATCCTGAAAACTTCCTACATGATTGTTTGGACTTCCTCTTGGCATCGTTGTCATGAATGCCAACCGATAGTCTCTCGATTCTCCTGAAAACCTCCTCATATGTGGAAAACTTCTCGCATGACTCCCAAGTCAATATCAACCTTTCCATCTCAACATTTAACCACTTCTCAAACTACCAAATCTTCTATGTCTCGGTTGGTGCCATGTGTGAGTAAAATTTTAACAACTCCAAGAAACAACCTTTATATTCATTGACTAACATCTCTCTCTTGCTCAGGGGTTTGAATTGTGTTATCTTCTTGTCTAGATAGGACAGAGGGAATTGTTTGTTCTCAAACTTCCTCTTGAAATCTATCTAAGAGATGAACTCTCCATGTCTCTTCTCCTCCTTGATGGCCAACTAATGGCCAACATCCTCCTTCAACATATACATGGTTTGCTTCACCTTTTCTCCATTTAGTATGTTCAAAAATGGAAAACCTTCTCCAACACCTTGAGCCACAAATTTGCATTTGTGATACCCGAATACTCTATGGCTCCTAGACATTTCAGTATCTCAAACGTCTTGATAGTGCCTAGTGATCAAAGTTTGAGGTCTAATACTTGCCCTCTGGAGTTGGTATCTTTCCCAAAAACTAAGTAAAATAAGACTTCATCTATCCAAACATGTCCTACAAGGTCTAATGGACATGCATCATCAGCTCTAAGAGTTCCATCTCATGATGCTCGGGATGCCTAGGTGCAAGTGTCCTCTCCTCATGAGAATGCCACCCCCCATCACCCATTAGGTGAACTTAACTTCTCTTCATGTGTTCTTCATGATGTCCAACCATATCTACATAACCATAAATGATGGTTAGACAGTTGTAAGAACATATACAACAAACTAGCCATATGTCCTTGTAAACTCAACGAACCTAGGATCTAATACAAAAAACTCATGACGACCCATTACCACAAGAGCAAGATGAATAAAAACAAAATGCTATTAACAACTATAATAATCATCATCCACTAAATCCACATAATAGGCCAAATGTTTCATCCAATAATTAGATAAAATATAACTAGAATTATGTAACCCATACAAACTCCATCACAATATAACATATTCCACAATAGACAAGTCCTTGGTACAATATGTGTTCATGAGCCACTTACACACCATCCAATAAAAACACAAGCTATTTTGACATTACATGAAGAACAATACTATAGACACATAAAACTACATAAATCATATAAATACGTCTCTAGAGGACATGCACACATGTCAAAATATGAAGCTAGTAATATGCATATAAAAAACCTTGCCCACCTAGACCTAATTGTACATGGGAAATGCTTGACCGCTACCCCTATCACTACAAAAAATTTGGCCTTTATTGAAGAACATTTGTGAGGAACCAAAAATCGTGAATAATGATGTCTATTTGTGAGGGATCATCTTTCAAACATGGGACCAAATCCCTCAACTGTGTTCTTTACATCCTTAGACCTTTTATGTGAACACCAATCCCTCACAAATACATTACTCACTAATCACCCCGTGAAAAATGCCATGCCAAATATTTCCCTCCATCTCATAACCCTTCCCTCCATTCTAAAACACAACATTTGCAAATTAAAAAAAAAAGATAAACCCTCCCCCTTGTTCCGTGAGAACTGTTTTGTGCATTTAATCTCTGTTCTTTCTCCTCTCATACTGTGCACATCTCCCTCGTGTCGTGCGTGTTCCGCTGGTTCTCCCCTCTCGGCGACGATCGTTTCCTCTTTGTGCCCTCTGTTGTTCCGGTTGTTGTTCCGTGTGCAAGCCTGACGCCCTCAGCCGACACTCCGACGCAAGCCCTTGGCCGACACTCCAAATACGTCTCAAGTGAGCCTCGAGCAGGAGCGCCGCTGCGGTTGATCTCCGGCAAATTGAAGGTACTGGAACAATCTCGCATCTTTAAACTTTCTTTCTGCTTGTGTCGGCTGGCTTGGGGGAGGGAATGCGATCCCAGGTGAGCGCCAACCCACTCCCCCAGGCCCTTTCTCGCCTGGGCTTCTCATTCCCACTGGGTGTCGATCGATGCTTCCACTCTTTGCTGGGTCGCACTACGTCGACTTTTGGTCCACATGATTAGGCGTCGGTGGCGACACTTGTTTGGTGGATGGTGTTGGCTGCTTCGTGGTATCTGTTGGGAATAGTAGTAGTGTTTGCGGTATTCTGTTTTGATAACTAGAGAATAGTAGTAGTGATTTCTGCATCGGCTAAATAAAGTATTATACCCCAAATAAATCCTCATTTCCCCAAATCAGACCTGATTCTCCTCAGATCAATTGGCAGTAGATGTCTTATGCATTCCAGACTGAAGATTCTCCTCTAGCAACTCCAAACAAGCGACATGCATATGTGGTGCAGATATAGTTGCATTGTAGCCAATTGCCATGGGACTATCATAATATGTAGGGGATCCAGTAGGCACAAATATACCCATGTCAGTAGCCTCCATCACTTCGGCTACTTTCTTCGACCTGATAACACCATAATCTTGTAGCTGCTGCACTAAGGCCTTATTCTTTTCAGTTCCATTGGTTCCACTAGACATTAATCGCTACACAAGAAGTAAATGAATAAGGATCAAATTCTATATAGCCATACAGAATCAATTCTAACAATCAAAAAATCATCATATACATATTCCAAGGGCGTGGAAAACAAAATCAACCTTAGAATAATCATGTATTTTACGAAAAAATTATGGTTAATTAATCAAAATCAATGCTGAAATCAATAGGGCATGAATTCACAAAACTTACAAGCAGATTTATAGAGTTGATCTTCTACGAAAACAACCACTGCAGTGTTCTGTCTGCTTGTTTGCATTTTCAGTTCTTGTCATTAAGAGAAGTGCCATTTCATATATATGTTAGCCCACCATTAAGTATTAAACGAAATAATGTCAGACACCGAAACAATGTTAGACACTGAAATAGTACTAACAGGGCCTGAATATAGATATCATAACACCCACTAGATAAGTTGCAAATTTGCATCCCCAAGAAAAAAATGTTGAAAGCCCAGGATGCATTGGAAGTAAGGGATTAGGCTTCACAATTGACCAAACTTAGATGAAATGGTATGGTCTGAATGGAGGAGAGAGCATACTTGCTTTAATAGTATAGGGGACATATATAAAATATGAAGAACAGATTTACTCTAAATCAGACCTATATCAACCATGCAATGACTGAAGGTGATCTAATTTGACCAAATCTAGACTCGATTCATGCTAGTTCAGCCTTTAAATTGCATAATTTGGGCCTAAAACGCCTTAGACGCCCACTTAATGCATTTAATAGGTTGGGTGCCTAGTTTGAGGCACCTGGCCTAACGCCTAGGGATAAGGTCCCTCAACTGTGTTTCTAAAGTACCAATCCATTTTTTACGAACGATGCTCCCTCAAAAATAAGATAAATAATTTTTAACCCGTCACAATTACTATTGAGGGAACGATTCCACCATTTCCCTCTAACCTAACCCAATTTTTTACGCTTTGCCGCGCTAATTGGGATTAAGGCTAATCAGCGTCCCACCAGTTTGTCCCTGTTTCATCGCATTTTGGAGAGGGTCGCGGCTGTTCAATTCCTCTGCCTAGCCGATCGCGTACCCTTCCTCGCCCTGGCCACCGGAATTGCATCCCCTTCCTCGCCCTAGCCGCCGACAGGTGCCCCCAACACCACTATGGTCGCCGCCAACTATATTGTGATAGACTCCCCCCCATCCCGTGTAGAGTGTGAGTAGACAATGGCGGCTCCCTAGGGAGGAAACCTCTCAGCCTTAGTCTGCCCTCCATTGTGGCATAGCACCGTCCACTGAAGTGTGGGAAGGAAGAGGACAATCATCTACCTGACATTGAACCAGTCACGAAGAAGAGGACAACTGCTTCGCATATTCGTTGCTCTAAAGATCAGTGGCTTTCAACACTTCTGCTATTCAACATTGAACCCTGCGTTGTTATCGTGCCTACCGATGAATGTGGCTTTCCACGATCCCTGTTGCCCTGTTGGTGCTTGACGAAATGTGAATGACAAGGGCCATGGTGTGTGGGAGGACCATGAAAAATCATCAGACCATGATGTGTTTGTGCTTGATGAAATGTGAATGGCAAGGTCGTCCTTGGCCTCTCATGTAGTGCTTTAGCATGGGTATGCAGCTATTATTTCTTCTATAGTGTAGGAGATGTGCCCCCTTGGGCACAAGACATAGGTCATCCTTGAATTTTTATCCTTGACCTGTAGGGTTCTTAATTTATTGTGGTGTTTAACGATTCATCAGTACATTTTCTCTATCATATCAAGTTTTATATGATGCATGCACATTTCACCTGTCTATGTTACCATTGTCATAAAGCCTCAATACCAAAGGCACCACTACCAATAAGGATTCGGATCTGAAGTAATAGGTATCAGTGGTATGGCTCAAATAAGCTCTTTGATGAACAATGAATTCAATAGATGTAATTGTTAGGATCCCCATCCACTACTTATTAGTTCGTAGGAATATTTAGGGATGTAACTCATGGCATTTTATTTCCTTTGCTAGAGAGTTAATCTCCACGATCCACATTCATCATCCCAAGTTGTAGGGAAGTTGGTTCATAATTTTAGACATGTACTCTAATTGCTGGAATTAGAAAATTACTAGCCCAAGTTGCTGGATATAGTATTCTAAACTACTTTAGTAGATGGTTGTAACTTTTCTCATTCCAGACACACCACTAGCAGCTGTATATCAGGGACATAGTATAGGTCAATATGATAGACTCCTTGAGAAAGTCCTAAGAGTTAGTGACATCCAAGTATTGTTTCTCTTATTTTTAGAAATATATTATCTACCTCAAAAGAAAATTTAATCAGTAGGAAAAAATATATCTGTGATTTAGGATGTGTCTTGAGGTGGGTTTTGGAGAAGGCAAAACCTCATACTCTAATCAACTGCCTAATTCTACACCACATTGTATGACATCTATATATAATACCATGCATAATGAACCAATCTCAAAACTCTGATGCTTATTTGTAGATGTGACTATAGCCTTAAGAGGACTAATAATAATGTTGACATCTCCTATTTTCTCAGGTTTTATGAGAACCCTCCATATTTATCTATTTATTTGTCATCCAGGACCTTGACCACATCATCATCATCATGAATGTCATTGGTAAGACTATTTGTTGAGACTAGGAATGTACCAACCGAGTATGTCGCATCACTATCTATCACCAGGATAAATTTATATCTCATCTATTGTTTTCAATTTCATTGTGTAAGGTATATGCCTCCTATATTTTGTCTTGTGTCACTCATATAATTATGTCTTCTATTACAATTAGAATATGAGGTTTCACCTCCTCCAAAACCCACCTCAAGCCACATCCTAAATCATAGGGTCTTAATGCAAGGACCAATGCAAGTTTCTACACTAGCATTATGCACTATAAATACCATAGAAAGAACCTACATTCAAGGCATAACTTCCTTAATAAAATAAGGAGATAAGTGTGCTTTATGGCTATGATTTTATGGAGTTTTCCTTCATTTGGTTCATCCAGTAGTGATTTGAACTCCTTTGGTTTCAATTTTCCCCTTTCATAAAAGCTTAACCTAAAATTTGGTTTCTCAATACTTTGAACTGTAGTGGAACCTGTTTGACCAATTAACAAAGCAGAGTTTGCAAAGGAGAAAGGGCTTAAGCTAGCATGTGTAGAATAAATAAGTAAAACTAAATGAGTGGTCATTACACATGCTTGTATGAATGTATTTGTTGGTATCTATGACTAGAGAGAAGATAAACTCATATTTCACATAGTTATAGGCATGTAAATATCGATAAACTTGTATAATAAATTTAACTTAAACACTAAAAGAGAACTGGTTTGGTTTGGCTTTTTGGGTTACCTAATATAAGTACTGAAACTGAACCTATTATTTAGTTTCTCCAAATTCCAGAAAATAGCCAGTACAAACGGATATTCTACTGCATAGAATTGGTGTGCTTTAATGTTTTATATAAGTTCTAGGTGTTTCTCCTGAGCTCCTTATCCATATGCATGAATATCTTGCTAGTATTGAAACAAAAATCAAGGGACAGAAATTTATAATTTGTTACGAAAATCTAACTCAATTGAGGTTTAGCTAATTTGTTTGGATCTATGTTTTACTAGGTTCTTTAGGGATGATCAGAATATGAGGTTTCACCACCTCTAAAACCCACCTCAAGCCACATCCTAAATCACAGGTTCTTTAGGGATGATCAGAATATGAGGTTTCTCATTCCAAACACACCCCTACTACCATGTTACCCTAGGGACATGGAGGATGTGCTGCAGTTCAAGGATAAAAGATACAAGCTGCTCGTCTTGTCACTATTATATCACATCTGGCTTTTTAGAAACCAGATCATTTTTGATAATGCTGAACCTACTGCTAATGTGGTCTGGAACAAAGCAATAAACGATTACAAAAGCCTTGTATAGATAGGTCTTTTATTTCTTGGGAGTTTTTTCTTTACTCCCCCCACTTGTACATATTTTAGTTTGGCAATATAGAGAGTGGCACGCTTACTGATCAAAAAATAAAAAAAATTATTTGATATAGATGTTGGCATTCATCGACATCTGGTTATCATGGAGATTGTAATGAAGAATCTAGAAATTCTATGTCCCAAATTCCAGTTTGAATGAATAAGATAGTTTCTATCTTGTAAGGGTTTTGGTATGGGTTTTCTAGGTTCGAGTGAATAATCATGGCCCTCATCCATCCGATTACCTATTCACACATTAGTATTGATTCCAGAGAGTATAATTTTCCTTAAATTTTGTATGATATGTGGGAGTATTAATTTTTGAAGTAGGTAGTATTTATATATTCATTGAGGTATCAAAGGATTCATATATGTAAAGCATTTTCCAGTAGTAGTATAGGTGATAAAGCATCTTCCCTTTTAGTAATGTATTCCTTCTCAGGTTGCATGCATTCCTATTTTATTACAGAGCCTAATATGATGCCCAATCATTCTTTATTGAACAACTTTATTACAATAGATCACGCTTATCAAAGTGTTTCTATTGACCCTAAATGATTAACAAAGCTACAGTACAGTTCAAACCTTCCAGCAGTGTAACACTCCTTCCACTTGGACCACACAAAGCATCTTGCATTGATTTGGCAACCCTGAATCCAACTCTTATATTTAATTCAACACCAAATCCCATACTAAATTGAAACCATGCAGCAATAGTTTTATAAGTCCTAGCATTTGACATACTAACATGATTGATTATCATGTGGATTCATATACTAAATGGGCGAAAGAAAATAGGGAGGTGTATCTCTCATGTAACCATTTGAATCACAAGGAATATTTTATCTCCTACTGAACTCTAGTTTCTTTTTTCCAACATAAATATTTTTCTTGATTTTATTACTTTTTATACCTCCTTTGTCTATAGGTTGACAAATAACTTAGAACATGAAACCCCTATTTGGCATCAGTCATGGAATTCCATAACAAAAGCTATGAAGATATAGTAGAAATAACAGTTTCGTTCAACCAAGAAAGAAACATTAGCTTCCAAGAGATTTGCTTGGCCTTCAACTTATTAATTAAAGGTGTGGACATAGCTTTCATCAAACTACAAATGAATAATTGCAGGCCAAGATAGTCAATTGGTTGTTTAATATAAACTACTTACTGGACAAAATAGATTTCCTGTTGATTAGCAAAGTAACTAAGAAAACTCTGCCTTTTTCTATGAATCAGTTAGAGGCCCAACAACTCACTTAAAAATGGGTTAGGAATGCTAAATTACTTAACAAAAACTAGATGCAAAACTCCTAGTTAAAAGGATTCTATAATAGAATACAATTCACATTTGAGCTATGTTGTTTTAATCATTGTAGTCCTGGAATCCCATCAGAAACATATATCAAGCTTACGTATACCCCCCACCCTATGAATTCTATTACTAGAAAAGAAGGAACAAGTAGGTTGGCGATTCACCAAAACCTGAAAATTGGTAAAGACTAGAGATTCATGTATTTGATGGGTCCTGAAAATAGGTAAAGACTATAGCCTAGTTTGAGGTGCCTGGCCTAACACCTCGGGCGCCTAGGCGAGCGCCTTGATAACTAAGGGTGGTGGCTAGGTAGCACGACTGTGGTGGAGGAGAACGACCATTTGAGTGAAGTATAAAATCACAGGTTGGATGGGTGAAAATGAAGGCTGCTAGCATAGTCATGCTGATCAAGGAATATAAATACCTAGATAGACTGAAAGGAATATAATCAATATACTATTTGAATTGCATATATATATATATATATTCTTTTAATGTGTGCTTAACTTATTATATATTTTCCTTCATGTAGATGGATTGTCTAATAGATCGGATTTGGATGTATATTGGAAACAGAGTGTGAAGTGATGTATTCAAGGCAGGGTTACGAAAGTTCATTGATTTTGCTCTTATCCATCAGAGACCAACTAGACAGGGGAAATTAATATGTCCTTACAAGGTATGTTTGAACAGATACCTTAAAACAGAGGAGGAGGTATTCTCACATGTATTACAAAAAGGATTTGTGCATAGCTATGATGTTTGGATGTTTCATGGGGAGGTGATTGGTAGGAGCAATCCTATTGTGGCACCAAACATGCCTAGCACCGACAATATGCATCAGATGCTGGTGGATTTGTTTGGTATGGGTGACACAACAAATGACCACTCTACTGAAGCTACAGAGGAACCTGCAAATGTAGATGTACAAAAATTTTACAATCTACTAAAAGAGGCGGATCAACCACTCTATAGAGGTTGCACAAGTCATTCTAAGCTATCATATTTGGTTTCCTTGCTATTTCTGAAGGAGGAATCTGGATGGTCCAATGATTCTTTCACAAAGTTGTTATAGTTGATTATTTCAGGATTTCCAGAAGAAAATTGTTTATTCCCGGAGACGTACTATGAAGCAAATGCGATCGTGAAGGATTTACGACTTGATCATTCTACTATAGATGTATGTACAAATAATTGCATGCTTTTTCGCAAAGATGTAGCTTCAAAAGAAAATTGTGATACTTGTGGTGCTTCAAGATGGAATGAAAAGCAATACAAAACAAAGGAAAAGAAGGTAGCTGCTAAGTTCATGTATCACTTCCCTTTGATACCTCAGTTAGAGAGGCTCTATATGTCTTCATCTATTGCTAAAGATATGATTTGGCCATCTGAAGGAAAAGGCAAGGATGGTCGTATTCATCATCCTTCAGAAAAACCAGAATGGTTGTCTATTGATGCCAGGTATCCAGAATTCGCTGCTGAACCACGCAATATTAGATAGGCATTAGCAACAGATGGATTTAATGCATTTGGAAATATGAGTGCATCACATAGCATATGGCCTGTGTTGGTGACACCTCTCAATCTCTTGCCTTGGCTTCTTATGAAAGAACAATTTATTATGATGTCCCTATTAATCCCAGGTCCACATATGGTTGGCAATGACCTTGATGTATACTTGGAGCCATTAATTGAGGAGTTGCAACTACTTTGGGAGCTTGGAGTCAAAGTTTATGATGCATATAGCAAAAGGAATTTCACTATGCAGGCAATGATTTTATGGACCATTAACGATTTTCCAGCATATGGTGACTTATCTGGTTGGAGCACTAAAGGTAAGAAAGATTTGGGATGTCCTTGTTGTAATGTGGAGACTATATCAAAATGTTTAAAGTTTGGGAAAAAGCAATGCTATGGTTTCCATCGACGTTTTCTTCCAATGAATCATCCATATAGACGTGATAGGAAAAATTTTAATGGTGAAAAAGATTTTCGACTTCCACCTAAGCCACTATCTGGAGAAGATATACTGAGGCAATTTGATGGATATGAAAATATGACATTTGGAAAAATGAATAAGCGCAAGAGGCATGGAGATCAAATTCAACCATTACCTCTTGGTTGGAATAAGATAAGCATCTTTTTTCAGCTACCTTATTGGAAGTATTTATCTGTTAGACACAATCTGGATGTGATGCACATAGAAAAGAATGTGTGCGAGAATATTTTAAACACATTGTTGGGTGATTCTAAGAAAAGTAAAGACAACTTACAGGCTCGTCAAGATATGAAGAAAATGTGCATTCGAAGAGATTTATGGCCAGTAGATGTAGGTGACCGCTATTACTTGCCTCCAGCATCTTACACCATGACTAATGCGCAGAAAGATAAGTTCCTATCTGTGTTAGAAAAGTTGAAAGTTCCTGATGGCTATTCTTCTAACATATCTAGGTGTATAGAAAATCTGATAGAAAACTTGTTGGGATGAAAAGTCATGATTGCCATGTTCTTATGCATCAACTTCTACCTGTTGCCTTGAGACATTGCATAAACTTAGATGTGTACAAGCCTATTGCTAATTTGTGCTCATTTTTCAACAAGCTTTGCTCTAACATTATTGATGTGGAGGAATTCAAAGAATTGGAACAAGAAATTGCTGTCACTCTTTGCCAGTTGGAGAGAATCTTCCCTCCTTCTTTCTTCACCATCATGATGCATTTGCCCATTCATTTATCTTATGAAGCCTGGCAAGCTGGACCTGTCCGAACTAGGTGGATGTACCCAATAGAGAGATACTTGAAGAAATTGAATAAGTATATAAGAAACAAAGCTAAATCGGCTGGTTGTATTGCTAGTGGCTATTTAGCTGAAGAAAGTTTGACATTTTGTGCTAGGTACTTGCATAATTTTGAGACAAAACTCAACCGCACTCCTCATAATGTTGATGGATCTCCAATTAGAGTTGGAGTGTCAAGAAATTTTGACATCCACATTTTGGAACAAGCCCATCGTTATGTCCTTTTCAATAAAGAGGAATTGGATGTTTACAAAAGGTAAGATTTAATTACGTCCTAAAATTCTTGCTGATATTTGTATATTTGTTGTACATTAATTTAGACACTTCTTATAAAGCAGTGAACACGTGTATTCTTCAAGATATGGAACCCAACATTGCCCCACGGACCCTAGAAACAAAACATGCAAAGGAGTTTTCTATGTGGTTGAAAGAGCATGTAAGTCTCAAACATAAATATTGTTTTCACTCTTAATGTTCAAGTTAGTGTAGATTACATTAATGTTTTACTTTTTTATGAAGGTAATGCAAATGTGAGAGATTAGGCCAAACAATATTAGCGATGATTTGAGATGGTTATCCCAAGGCCCTTGTGCTGATGGAATGTCTTATGAAGGATTTTCGGTCAATGGATATCGTTTCCGTTCAAAGCACATTGAAAGTACATGTACTCCACAAAATAGTGGAGTGTACTTGTGTGCTGACACTTCAAGTTATTCAAGTGGTAGAGATCAAAATCCTATAAATGCTCAAGTCACGTACTATGGCTACTTAGAGGAGGTTATTGAGCTAACTTATGGTCCAGGAATCAAAGTTTTGTTGTTTAGATGTTCTTGGTATGATGAAAGAACTTCTAACGGGTTGCGAATTGATGAATATGGGTTCACACAAATCAACACTTCAAGGATAAAAAGAAAAGAGGAACCCTTTATCCTAGATTCTCAAGCATTGCAATGCTTTTATGTGAAGGATCCTAATGTTGATGATTGGTGCACAGTGCTAAAGCATCCTCCTAAAGATTATTCTGAAGTACCTCTTATTGAGAATTGTTTGACTGGTTTACATTTTGAAGCTATTGATGGTGGTGTAACTAGTGATGTGTCTTGGATGAGGAGTGACACCGAGGGATCTTTTATTGATAAAACTAAAAAAAAGCATGATGGGGCTAATGTTTAGTTCATTAATCTGTTTGTTTTCATCAAATTATTTTGTTTGCAAGTCTAGGATAATTTATTTGGGGAATATGTTCTATTTCATTTTTTGGCAAATTGTTACTATATGGCATATTCTTTGCAATTTATTTAGTCTTGTTTCATATACCAGCAAGTAGGACATCATTATAACTCATCATTGTTCTTTTTTGGGATATGAAACCAAGGTACTCTACAATTTATTTGTTTTATAAAAAGCTGAATATCCATATGTTGGTGTCTCATATTCTCTGCAATTTATTTGTTTTTCAAATGTAGCTACTACTTTTGTTACTGACATTTCTGCACTAATAATCTTTTTTTTTCTTGTCAGTTGAAGGATGGCAGGAAGAAGAATCACTAGATCTAGTTGTAACAACACACCTGGTCAACCTTCTGATGTCCCTCCCTCCACAATTACAGAAAATTGTGAGGATGAACCTACTCTACTGTCCAACAATATTGAAAATGATGTAACAATTGAAGAAAATATTGAGGATGAACAGGAGAATAGGAAGTATGGATGTGGGCCTGTAAGTGAACAAATCCTACTTCCTAAGAAAGGGGAGCCACGTCACAAGGTCCAATGGGATTATGAAGGAAATGCTATTGGGGAGAATGGTGCCAAATTGAATCGTTATTGTCATATGCTAGCAAGGAAACCACACATATGGCATCTAGACTTGAAGTGGAATGAACAACCACAACAAGCTTTTGTAGATAGAAAATCATTTATTGAGGTAATCTTTTTCATAAAAAGACCAACAAATTGTATGATTAATATATCTAAAGTAATATTTTCTATGTTTTTAGAATACTTCGATTTAGGCAGTCACCCTAATGCATGGAATCACATTGATGAACACATTAGCAAAGGGATATCAGTGTGAAGGGCATGTGTAAAGAAATATTACTATGAAAAGTACAAGATTGAACCAGAATTGATGATGAAGAAAGTTGAGAAAAATGTTTCCATAGATATGGACCAGTTTTAAAATCTTGTTAAAGAATGGGGAACCGAGAAGTCTAAGGTACAATGGTTTCATATAACTTGCATGAATACCTATGTACTTTTTCTAATTATATGTTTCTTATGGTTTAGAAAATTTCCGAGATCAACAAGGCAAACAGAGCAAAAAAAGTGATGGATCACACCACAGGATCAAAGCCATGGAGTTTCTATCGGGCAGAAATGGTATTAATAATGGACACTTGTCTTTCTTAGTAGGAGTTGAACATATAACATGGACAATGATTATGTTATCTATCATGTGTAGGTCAGTGAAGAACAACCTGTTGTGCCTCTTAACAAATTTTTGGAAAAAAGTTTACGACAAAAGCCCACAAGTGGTTAGAAAATGGATATTTTCTTTCCTATCATGTCTACAAAGCTACATATGCTCAGATATCTCAATTTAAGCTTTCCTTTTATGATACTTTCTAATTACAGCTTGAAATCTTTGATATTTTGGAAAACCAAGTAGCAAACCAAGAAGAAATAGATCCTAGAAGTGTTGATAATCTAACACGTGAAGCTTATTTGCAAGTTTTAAATCCTTCCAAAAAGGCTAGGATTCGAGGTGTTGGAATTGGGCACAAAGAGACAAGACATAGGGGAAAAGCTGCTCGTATAAGATATGAAATGCTTCTTGAAGAAAGCAATGCAAAGGATGTATGTTGGATTAAAACTAAACTTGAACTATTAGTTACAACTAGTCTATTAGATTGATGTTTGTAATCTGTTTTCTATTCCAGGATAAACGTAAGGAACTTGAAGAAACAGTAAATGGATTGAAAAACTCTATCTGCCAAATAATGACTTGGTATAATCAATCACAGGTAACTTAGATTCAGTTGTCTATGTCAATGTAATATATAATTTTTTTTGACATTGTTGATCTATTTGTTATAGGATGTCAGTATTAATGCTGATTGTGCAGTTGAATACCCCAATCGAACTACTGCAAGTGTCTCACACATGCAAAGTGGCACAAATAGGCCAGGTGTGGGTTCTTTTCACATTCAAGACAATACAAGTGGTGGTGCATATGTAGGCATGTTTCCCAGGAAAAATAATTCAAGCGGGGATGGCTTAGGTAGACTTTCTAAACAAAGCAATTCAAGGGAGACTGGAGTAGGCATGCTTTCCATACAAGGCAATTCAAGGGAGAATGGAGTAGGCAGACTTTCCACACAAGGGGTTGAAAGTATTTCTTTTGGATTCATGGATCCCATGCAAAGTGCTAGCAATGGACATCCACTAATCTTTCAGCCACATGTACCTCATAATAGCTATAGATTATTTTCGATATTCATACACATAAGAATATTAACATGTACACTTTTAATAAAGGATACAGTTGAAAGTTGGTGCCCTACTCCTAGTAATAATCGAAAAAGTCATCCTCAAATGCAGAGCACACAAAGCACATCATCATCGGTGTCTTTCACACCAAGAACTCAGCGTTTAAATGAGGTATTCCATATTATATTTCCTCTCTTGTGTTCAATATTAGTTTTATATTCTAGTTCAATATTAGTTTCAATATGGTCAACTTTGACTGCTGAATTGCTCTAGCAGTTAACATAAGCACTATTAGAATGAAAAGATTAAGTAAACTACTTCTGATAGTTTATGGTTGTGATTATCATGGTTCTGTTGGTTGTTAATTGGTCAACTTTGACAGCTATATTCTCTAGCATTTATTATAAAAAATATTAGAATGTTCCAACCAAGTAAACTACTTTTGATTAGTTATATTTTACTTCTACGAAGACATGTTTCTTCATTGGATTGTCTTTCAAGGCTTCTGTTTTACTATTTTTTCTGAAGCTGGATTTTTTTGAGCCACTGCTTTCTGTGTGAATTTAGCAGCTTCATCATAGTTGAATTGGATCATAATTGTTCATATCTTCATATCTTATATATACTTTTAGCATATTAAATATATATATGACCCCATTGTTGAAGTCATTGGTTGAATAGGTCCAACCACTGGTTGGACAGGTTAACCAGGAACCAATAGCCTCACCGGTTCAAACACTAGTCTGGTCCTAATAACATTGCTTGACTTTGTTTAATCTCGAAGTTTGCATCAGAGTAGTGATCAAACATCAAGCTCAAAAAGGAAAAACACATCACATGACTTATGTGTACCATCCCGTGCCATGATAATGGATTTCCCATCCCATAATGGCATAACCCATATAGTTGATTATCCATAACAGGATAGGAAAAGAGTTCCTTCACCCCAGTCGCAAGCTTTTCACAATCTCATACTGAGCAGAGAAGTATTTGTATCTTGCCAGCTTAGCATGATGATGCCTGACCGGCTGGCTACAATCGAGTTGATTGCAGACTATATAGGTGGTGCATATATAGTACGTGCAGGTGGGCAAGTAGGGAGCAATGTAGGGCAGCCATGGCAGCCATACGGGGCATGAGCAAGCATATATTTGAATTGAATCGACCACAGCTGTAGCAGCCACCATCGTGCTTGTAGCGCAATTGTTAGGAGGAGGTTGTCGGTGAGTAGCTGGTGGTACAAGCGCGCCTCTCTTCTCTACCTGCACTGCTAGCTAGATGGATGGAGGACTAGGACATGCAGGTTGTAGAACAATAGGCAAGTACCACACACCATGACCACTCTTCAAAGATTTTATACTTTCGAGGCTAGTATGCTATAGCAAAGGTAAAAGATCTTGGTGGTCCACTTTCTTCTATCACATTAAATCACAATTTTGTTTGTTGTTTGAGGGAATTGGTACATCAGTTGTACTTCTTTTTATTTGTATAAAGGAAAACTAAGATTTCCTACAGAGAATCGTATTAGTGATTATCAACACTATGTTGTAGTTCAGAGAATATCTTGTAAAACTTCTCTTTTATATCTCGCAATTAAATTTGTTTCTTATTGAATTCTATGGTGCTTCTGGAGAGATATCCTGATGAGATCACAGAATCAATCGTTCGCAGTCCAACATAGGACAAATACCAATATTGATTCTAAGAAGGAAAGTTTAGCAGCAACATCGATAGTGGCTATGTATTTACCACAATGCTGGCCAAGTTGACTGTTCAACATGTTTAGGTGTGTACTTATTGCAGGTCTAGGTGGATAATATATCTCATATGTACCGCTCAACACATACAATAGGGTACTCCAAACTATCCAGACAAAGAGGAAGATATATGGAAGTCAGAATAGCAATTAGCAGTCATTAAGATACTTTAAATTTGCAAGAAAAAGGCACCTGATTTATCCTGTGATCACCTGATATACCTGATTTATCCTGAGAACTGCAATAGACACAATCAAAAGGCATTATCAAATCAGTGAAATTTTGAAAAGAGATCAGAGGGATGGTATTTAGAGCATTCTGAAAGTTAACGGATACAACATTCTCAACACAACTGCTGCTATAAAATCAACACAAAATTAAGGACCTTAAGAAATGTTCCCGTAATTATTAGTACTTTATCCTCACTATGAACAAGTAAATGCTGAATATATTCCTACATTCTCTCTTGCTGCATTGCTTCCATAGATGAAGGGGGAGGTTCAAGATTCGGACCCAAGTAACAATGTGAATTATTGCATTTGTTCTTTTTCTGAATTAGCCCAACACAGCTGAATTAGCTGAATTAGCAACGCAACTGAATCAACTGAACAATCTACACGTGCAATAATATATCTGCCATTTAGTTGTAATAGGAGATGATTGATTGAATATATATTGTTCAATTCCTTTTTGAGTCCATAAAAAAGGTGCATATAACCCACTAAGATTTTTTTAATTATGTACTATTTACTAAGTTCAATCATAATTTTAGTTTATGGGTGCATGTTGCTGCTATGTTGGTTCACTTACATTTATCTCTACTTTGCACACACTCTGATTCCTTTTTGTATTTATATTGATAGGGTAGAATAACTTTTAATGATGGATTTTGACAGACAATGCACCTTGGAGTAGACCAAAACCAAAATATAAGGGTAAGTTGTTTGTTGTACTATGATTTATGTATAAACTTTAAATTATATTAATATAATGATTTGTCATTTTTAGGAGAAGAATATTCAAGTACCTAGCCATATGAGGCCTGGCATTGATGAAGAGCACCACACCATTTGAAGGAATATGGAGACATTATAGATCTTAAGAGTTTCTAGCATGATATGTTGATTGTCATCAATCTCAAATTTTAGAACCATATGTATTCTTTATTTATATCAACGTTGAGCACGCAATGTATGGATAATATTTTGCTTCAATAACAGAAATTGGTTTGAGGTGATTTCACATTTTTATGTGTCATTTTGGTGTTGAATCTTCTTATGATGTCATGTGAATTAGTATAAAAATATTGCTTGAGGTTATGTATACAAAGTTTTCATTTAAAATTTGATATTCACTATAGTAACAATTAATTAACATTTAATAAATCATTCAATAATCAATAACCAAATCATTTATAGTAGTCCCTCATAAATATATTGATCAAGGTCTTTAGTCCCTCAAAAATGTAGTGTTGAGGTCCAGATTGGCCATCACATTTGCATTGACGACGACCACATGGCCCCTCAAAAATAATATTAATGAAGGCATTAGCCCTTAAAAAATATATTCTCCAGGACCATCAAGTCCCTCAAAAATGTATTTATGAGAACTAAACATGCCCTCAAAAATGTATTTATGAAGGCTAAATAGTCCCTCAATATAACATTCTTGAGGGTCAGTTGGTCTGTGACAATTGTATTTGTGAGGGCCACTGGTATTTGTCACGTGAGTTCTCTTCACGGACCATTTGTGAGGGCCAGACTCACAACCCTCCCTATTTGTGAGGGCCTGTAGAGAGGGGTTTGTGACAGGACTCACTCGTGAATAATGACCCAATTTTTACTAGTGTATACAGTTCATTTCTAAATACGATCACACTAATGCCACCTACCTATGAGATCCCTACATACAAAAATCACTTGCCTCCTTATTTAGGGATGAATCATGTCTTATTGACTTTCTTTGTCACTACCATGGTACCTTTTTCACTCACCTAAAACATGTGGAGAAACTACAAGGTGAGACCCGAAGTCCCAATAGTATGATATAATGTCTAAGACATCTATTTATTACTAGATAAAAAACATAAAAAGAAACAATAAACAGTTAGATATATAAAGAATATTAGCGTACTTGTATGTAGGCACCTACTCAACCATACACACATCCTTGACTAGTTGGCAAGAGATGTTAGACTTCATATACATATGCAATTATATATATATATATATATATATATATATATATATATATATTACATTAGAGAACATCCATGTTTAGATCCAAATTAACCTATACTATTCAGCTAGAATATATTCTATAATGCCCTATGTATATTGATGTATACCACTCAATCATCTAGCTCAATGCTATTAAGCTACTCTAGAAATCAGTACAAGATATAATGATATCTAGATTTCCTAGATCTCCACTCATAACCTTGAGTCTAAGCAAGGTAACCAAAAGGTAGACATCACACTAACTGATTCGACCATTGATATTTGCTTTGATGTGGATCCGACATCCTTAGGCCCACCCTGGGTACACAAGTCACGGTTCCAAACTTACGGTAACAACCCTTCATTCCATCATTCAACATATCATCACATCTTATATGCCATCCCTTACTAGACCGTCAACCTTTGTCAACTCTCCAGCCTAGTTTAATGATGATAGGGTATAACGACCATCTTATATTCATTATATATGGCTTTGAACATCTTCTCACAACTTTCGGTGCTACAATATATACTCATTTCACTTTCAGGAGAATATACCTATGGACTCAAGGCTCTACAACTTAAATTTCTCTTTGTTACCTAGATTCATTAGTCTACAACTATTTCAAGAAATACATATATAGATTTGTAACGTCCCAGGATTTGAGGTCTTAGATAAATGATCTTAAAAGGAATGATTGGGCCACCCATATCACCAAGGTGCACCTCCTTTTTTTAGAGCCCATCACTAAAAAACTCCATAGTTAAGCATGCTCAGCTTGGAGTAGTACTAGGATGGGTGACCAATCGAAAATGTTGACCTGGCTTGCTTGTGAGTGAGGACAAAGAACATAGTTAAGGCTTGTGGTGATCTGTGGGTCCATTCGTCATTCCTAAAACTCTACTACATCCTAGGGAAGTGGGCTCGAGCATTACAAATGGTATTAGAGCCAAAGCCCACATGGGCATGTGGCATGCCAGTCTTGAGCTGTGCGGTCCAGGCATGTTGGAAAGGGTTGTCCATGGTGATGTAGCCACCCGTGTGATGGTCTTTTGTGATCGGGAGCTGGGTGTCCATGGGCCATTCTAGATTTGCACTGAAATGGGGAGATATTATGAGGCCATATAGTTGAGTTTTGATGATGACATCAAGAGTCTAAGTGGAGGAAATTGTAACATCCTAGGATTTGAGGCCTCAGATAAAATGATCTAAAAAGGAATGATTATACTACCCATATCACCAAGGTGGACCTCCTTTTCTGGGATCCCATCACTAAATAACTCCATAGTTACGCGTGCTCAGCTTGGAGTAATACTAGGATGGGTAACCAGACGGGAAGTTGACCCCGTCTTGCGTGTGAGTGAGGACAAAGCATGTTGTTAAGGCTAGTGGTGATATATGGGGACAAACATCATTCCTAAATCTCTACTAGAGCCTAGGGTAGTGGGCCCGAGCATTACAAGATTCATCAATGAATGGCAAATAATTCATGTTTATTGTAACTTCAGAACATTTGAAATATTTGCTCACCAGAATCAAACTTATCAAAACATGGCATATTAATATGCATTTTTCCACGTCAAGGATTTCAATATGTTACAACCCTCAAAGAGTAATGGAGGTTAAGAAAATACTCTTGAAAGTCTATATAACATGATATATTGTACCATATTACTTTGCACCCACAAGAGTGTAGTACAATAAATGATGAGGAACATCCCTTTACCCATAAAGGAATGAGTTCTACAATTTTAAGTAGAATAGTAGTATGAGAAATGATTCTAAAACATTTTTAGAACATCCTCATGAATGTTCATTGTGTACTAGCACCTTATATGCACATAAGTTATCACCATTTATGATACACATATGTGATATCATCTTTCAGACCACTTTTGGTTGCATTTCCAAATCAATTTCACCCAATAATCAGTCTTAGTCATGCTATATTTTCCACTTTATTGTTATATTTACTTGCTCTATGGTTTAGTTTATAGGTACATGATTTTGACATCAAAATGGGGAGAAAATGCCATCATAACATCCATCAACACATTCCCCAATCATTTAGACATTCAAAAAATAATTGTTGCTGAAACTGTCAAAGACACCCCATGTCTTAATAAAGACGCATCGTCTATTATCAAAAACACATTGTGTTGTCCAAAAAATTGAACTCAAAACTCCCAGATTTGTAGCAATACACCATGTCTTATTAAAGATACATTGTGTGACTTTCCAGAACTCAATCCAAACTTCAGTTATCGCATTGAACACGCCGTGCTGGCCATCCAAGACGTCGTGTGACCTGCAAATTTTACTCAAAATGTGGATTTAACTATCTCACACTTATATTGTAACGACCTCGTCTCCCGGTAACTCCCACTTAAGGGAGACCAAGAGATTAGAGTCGTTATCCAATAACCCAGATCAACAGTTCAACAAATAATCAATAATAATTATGAAATTCTACTAACTAAACTGAAAATTGGTATAAAGCAAAATTTTACATACCTTTTTCAAAAATGGGATATCTACATCTATCTGCATCAGGAGTCTACCCTAACTAATCCTCCTTTGTACTTTAACTCTTAATTAGTTTCACATATGCCACTTTATTGTGTGTCCTTTTCAAGCTTGTACCTAAAATGTCGACAAACAAAACGTCGGTCAGCATATCAGAATATGCCGGTATGTGGGGACAACCAAAAGTTTGCACATATGGATAACAATCTAATTATCACAATCAAGTTAATTAACAAGCCAATTTACACTTTTCAGTATGACATTCTCCACCGCTTTTGCCCTAACCCTGGCATACCCACCTTAGGTTTTCATTTTCCAATGACTTAAGGCCACCTTCTCAATCCCGAGCTTGGTGCCTGGGGGTCACCACTCATGGTTCCCACTAGTCATGCAATATCATAGGCCACCTTCTCATTCCCGAGCTTGGTGCATGGGGTCACCACTCATGGTGCCCATTTGTCTACCCATCTGGGCCTGACCTTTGGCATCATCCATCAGGGTGGCATGTAGGTGCCGGAATACATACTTCTATTATTAATGTGATAATCATAGTGACTTTATGATTTGCAAGTATGAACATCCAATCTGATAATTTGCATTCAATGTGATTAACCATCTAGAAAATCCTTGGGAAACTAAGGCGGTTATTCATAATTAACCACATACCTGATTTGTAGATTCAACAAGCTAATAACAATTCCAAGCAAGCAAGTAATCCAAGAAGCAGTTCAACATTCACAGAATTCCTGAAAAGCATACGTAACCTATTTACTACACTTTACCAAGAATATATCTATTTAATTGACTTGGATTCACTTTCTAGGGTTTCTAATCCGAATTGGGGTTTTATTAGGGTTCTTTTTTATCTTTTTACAACTTTCCTCATTTATACCCTAGAACGACAGTTCTAAGTGCAAAACCCTAATTACTCACATATTCATAGTAGAGCCTCATCTTAGGTTCCTTTTAAAAATTCATAGTTCATTATGCTCTAATACACATATGAACGTTATTTATCATTAATTCTACTTTTTATCCACTAGGAAACCCTAATTTCCACATTAAGGGTATTTAACCACAATTAGGAACTTTAATGCTCAAAATAGCTTGGAATCATTATATCTTAGCTTTATTTATGATTTTTAATAAGTAAAGCCATTAAGAGTCAAATTACCAAATATTAGGGTTTCAAAGCCCATTAAAGCATACTTATGCAGATAACTCTAAATTAAATGAATTATGTGCAAAGTTCATCCTTTTTATTTCTAATGTTCCTTTTTATCATTAACAGGCTATTATCAACTTTAATCGTCCATTAAACCCTATTTAATATATTAATCAACTCAAAATAGGGTTTCTTAATCATCATTATATTAAAGTTAATAAATACCATTACTTTTCGAATTACAATTAGAATTAGGCTTCAAATATATTTTTATTGCATTCCTCTCATTTTTCTAAGCAAAATTCATGTATAATGTGAACCTATCCGAGCTACGGTTATTGATATACGAATATAACAAAAATAACTTACTATGGACCAATGGGGGGCTACCATGTAGGTGCCTTCCATGCAACAAACTCGGCTGGGTTTGCAAACATTTTGAAAAGTCCCTTTTGCCCCCTCTTGAGTTATTAGTTGTACATCCCACGGAGGGGCATATCTATCCAACTCATATGGACCATCTTCAACCTCCGCGCTACCCTAGCTGCGCACGCCTACAGTTTTTGCGGCCCTTCTCCTCTCCTCCATGTGGCCCGAAGCTTCACGCCGGTCATCGCCCTACCTCCTCCGCCCCTGGGCGCACCCAGAGCAGCCTTAAAAAGTGGCCAAGATGGTCAGGTTTTGGCTGGGACAACCCGTGACCTGCAGCCACCGGGTGCAGCCGTGTTGCTATTACGGTGCACCGTTTTGGGCATGGCATTGCTGGCTAGCTCGTGCTCTAAGATTGGGCCATATCCAGCCTTCCAAAACATCCCCTCCTAGCCCCTCTCTGTGCCAGAATCATGTTACTTCCCTTTGCTAGGGTTTTTATGTAAAGAAGAAGAAGAAGAAGAGAGGGAGGGATACATGAAACTCCTCAGAACTCGTCCCTGACCTCTACCCCTTTTATAGGGGAGGGTTTTCTCACCCTAAGATGTGCATCCACCAAGATGCAAGATCTTGTCCCAATAGGAATCCAATTCCTTCATTAGAAAGCAAACTTTCTCTCTCTTATTTATCTTTTGGATATTCCCTATTATATGGATATTAGTAATTCGAAAGTCCTCTTTCATTTTATTTATACTTGCCCTTTCTAAATCATTGGCTGCGGATTTTTATATTTCCTTAAGTAGAAAATACGACTCTTTTAACAAAACCACAAAAACCATTCATAATGTATTACATTATTCTATTATTTTTCTCTATTGGTATCTCCTCTCTCTTTTCCTTCATTGGGGCTCCTTGGACCCCAATAAACTCTAATATTTTGAACTTCCTTTTCAAGGGATACTTATTATCCTTCTAGATGCATCTATATGCATTATCTCTTATTATCATGTGTATTTCTTATTAAAATATATCTTTGTGAGGATTTCTCTTTATTTCTCGTTTATTTTTCCTCATTTCTATTCCTTTTAATGTTAGGAATCCTTGGGATACGAAAATCCACCAAGGGTAACTCAATTATACCTCTTTCCACATATTTTCCACATTTTATCATTATTTTCAATTTCTTTCTTAACAAGGAAATACTTAATTGATCTTTTCTTTCCTTGTTACTTTATCTTTACAACTTTGGAATCCTTGGCATCCAAGGAACCCAGGAGGCACGAAATACCTCTTTGTATTTGCCTTCTAGAGGTATCCACCTCTTTCTTTTCCCGAATTCTCAATTATTCATTAATTAATTGAATTTTCTTGTTATTGGGCCCAATAGCCAATAAAGCCCACAACACAATCATCAAGGCTATTGTAAACGGAATCCATTTATTCAAAACAAATTATATCATTATTTGTTCCAATATCTTTAACATGAGAAATTACATTTCTCACCAAAGGAACCCAAAAATTGGGGTTGTAACATCCTTCCCCTATTATAAGAATTTTGCCCTCAAAATTCCATCAAGCAAAAAAACAGTTCAGGATAAGCCTTTCATACGTCCATCAGGGCTCCCATTTGGCTTCACCCTTTCCATGGTGCTTCCCAAGAACCTTCATCATCTCATATTCTTCCATCTGAGTTCTTTCTTACCTTGGTATATCATACCCTCATAGGTGACTCAGGACATTTCATCCTCTCAAAAGCTGAATAGGTTCAGGGCTCGACACATGACTTGGGTACCTCACATAGTGCTCTAGATCAGACTCATGGAACACATTATACATCATGTTATACTGAAGGGTAAGGCTAAACACAACCTTCTCCACCAATCCATCTCAATGGGCCCATATATCGGGGACTCAGCTTTCTCAGCTGTAGCTTAGAGGGGTCGAATTTTCACATCACATACTCTCCCACAGTAAACTGCATGTCAGTCTACTTTGCATTAGCTCACGACTCATGTCATCCCTGGGCTCTCTCTCAGCCATTTCTTGATCAAAGTGACTTCATCGGCACCCACTGTGGTTCTTTTCTGACCTTCACGAGGCCTCCTTCACCAACATCATCTTAATGAAGTGGTGACCGACACAACCTTTTTCTAGAACTTCTTGCATCCCTATAAAGGCTATGGTGGTTAACATCACATCTTAAGAATTATCTCTATGTATCACCCCGAATGAGCACACATGCCTCATCAGATCCTCTAGTCCAGATCATACTAACCATTAGTAAGGGGTGATAAACTGTACTATCATCGATTTCTTCATGTATCCACTTCCACCTTATGGAAGTGAGCCTATAGTCATACTCAAGAACTTTTGAACTCGCATCATGGTGTAGTTGAACCGTCTCTCTCTCATATGCATTTCAACCGAATTTGTCCCTTGACAGTACTCCTTTCTTTCTCATGTCATCCAGGTAAGGTGATCTACTATAACCCATATTGCATCTTAACCTTCTTTGGTCTAGGGAAGACTTACCACCACATTCGTAAGTCAAAGAACTGGGTTACTGGTGTTCGTCCTTCACCCTTGGCTTGCATGGCCACATGCTACATGAAACTTCACACCAAGCATCCAAAGTGCTACTATCACTTACTATCTTTGTAGTTTCACGGTGTATGATGATCTTAAAATCATGATTTCTTGTATGTCATGATTCCTCAAGATCGATTCCTCGGAAGCTCTAAACCACTCTCATCAGGGTTTTATTACCTTCCTATCCAAAGAAGTGCATCCGAGGTTCTATCACCATCATTTCACTACATCAAGGACTAAACTGGATAACCAAACAACCATTGACTTGTTCAACATATCTTGTTACATCTGTGTGTTATCCAAAACACATCTTCTTTCCAAACTTAGGATAGTCGAACAACCTCAACTTCTTCTAGCCTCTAGCTAAACTAGGCAGCTATATCTCAACCAGAGCATTCATTACCACTTCACCTCCTTAGGTGTCAGGTAATGTTGAAGACATACACCTCCATGTATTCCACTTATCATCTCACCTCAAACTAACTTTGTCTTCATCAAGAAACTCTGAGCTCATCTTCATGCTGATTCAACTCAACTTTGCATAACTTGCAAATTCCACATAGCTCATGATAAAACATCCTCACAAGATGATTTCTTTAATACTCTTAGTGTTTGTAAACCATCCATGTATCATTCGATCCACAAAGGTATGTTATCATCTCTATCCTCATACCTTATAGCAATGTTCCAACTCACATCATCTTTATCCTTGGTGTATAGCATGCATAATGTCCTATCTCTCACTCCCACAACAAGAGGAAATAAGCATTTGGCTGCAGTCCAAATATAGAGTTCTTCCTGTTCTAAGAGTAGAGATGGTACAGCCCACCTTGCCAGTACACTTTCAAATCTAAGTTGAAACATGCCACATGTGTCTCTACAAACATCACGATATCAAAATTTACTCCCATGGAAAACTGATATGGAACCTACTTGGGTCACCAAATAATCCTTGGTCATCTCCTCTAGGTCTATAGGCTGTCGGTACTTTTGGGGTCATCATTTTCCCTTATGCATCTAGAGAGTGCCCTACTCATCTGCCCTTTGGGTCCCATGAGTTCATGAAGGTGATCAATCTCCTAACCCATGGCCCTCAGACAATGATAGTTGTTACCTCATGACCCTATGGTCATGTGTAACTAGGGAAATAGGCAACTCCTTCTTCCATCGGTCTTATCCCTACCTGACCCAAGGATAGACTTAGGATTCTATTATAGTACATGTCCAACTTAGAACCTTACCCAAGCCTTCATCATCTCTCTCTGCATTCGTGGGTTGTCTTTCATCCTTTCACAGGGATCATGGCGACCTACCTACCTTGGTCAGGCCCCATACTGGTTACCTCCATGGTAACACACCCACATGTACTAGAGATGGTTATCTATGGGCCTACAAGTTCATCCTCTTACCATGTACTCTTCACTTAACTTCACAAGATCCTCTAAAACCTATTTAGGTTACCTCAAAACCAGCAAAACTAGTATACACCCTACAAAAGGGTCCCTCTCCCAAGATGGGAGGAAACTACAACTCTTGACAACCAGGTCACAACTGTCCTTAGGGTTTACATTCACATGAGCATGCCTAACCCAGCAGCTACTAAGGCACAAGCAGACCACCTATTAAACCATGCTAGGTTATACTTGTTCTCTTTCCTCAATGTTAAATCAACTTAGTTGTGAGGGTTTCATCAAACATACCCTTAACTTAAGGGATTTCCTTTACTACTACACATGAGGAGTACCATGCTCGAAACTATAGAGACTCAAATCTCATCATGAGCATCAGATACACTGCTTCCCCTCTTAGGCCTAGGAACCCTAGGTTCTCCTTTGGATATCCAACTACATGCTCAATCTCTTAACCACAAATCAAGCACGTCTGAGGTATGTCATGTACTCCCATGATCCTTTTATATGAGCAATACCTCAGAGTTGAGTCCTCCTCAAGGACATCCAACTAGGTAGAAAACCTCACAACTGGTTACTTAAACCTCCTCAGGTTCTAAGGCACTCTTTATCTCATCCAACAGGTAGACACTTATACCATAGGTACTAGAAGCATCATCCTCTTTCTAGGGTTTGGTTCCTCTAAAGATAACCAAGATATCATCATCCTCCAGGGGTCAAGCATAAGGCAACCACTATCATCCATTTAGGTCACATCATCCTCAACTCCCCACTGTTCCTCATGTCTTAGAATCTAAGCTTCCAACCTTTTTGCTCGGGTCCTGCTTTCTCTCTCCAGAGCTAACTCCACATCCAGTCTTACAACTAGAGGTCATCTCTCCATGAAGGATCGAGCTCATAGGCATACCTCCATGCGAGTGAAGCCTATGCTTAACTTATGTTTGTTCATGATTATCCATAGCCCCTTATGCTTATCTCATAAGACATCCATCATGATCCCTTGTCCAGGGTTTCATCCTACTGTCAGCACTACTGACGTACTTTGGGTGCAAGCTATACCTTACTTGCACAAGCCCATAGGGTTCTATAGGTTCTTCTCTAACTTCATCCATGAAGGAGCTATCCTTTGCTCAAACATGCATGACCCTTCCTAGGATTGGGTTGCCAAAGGTGCTAGGTCATCCAACCTCTCATGGCTCGTATGGCAAATCAAAGGCATGTCCATCCAAACACCCAGTCAACCATGGCATCTAACTTACCATGTCATCTCTCTCTCTAACCTCCACTTAGGGTTAGGGTTAACGTCATCCTCAAAGGATGTGCTAGGTCTCTACTTTTAATGGAGATCTCTACCTCCAAGACTAACTTTCTCTACTCATCCTCCTGACAAGAAGATCTAGCCTCAGGTCTCTCCTAAGGTCAATGACAACTTATGTCATACGACCTAAGCATGTATCTATTCTTTTACGCTTACTCTATTAAGCTTATATCCATGACATCTTATTTACATGCCTTTTATTAATTTGGCGGAGGATTCCTTAATCCTTATCAACCTTACCCATACCTTCAGAGGGTGAGGAGAAGAGAGGAAACCCTAATCCTTAAGGTTCTTAACAGAATTTGAGTTGAGAAGCGATGAACAAGATGAGAGAGTCCCAAAGGTATCTTTTTTCGAATCATACCTTAAGACTTTGGCCAGGCAGTCACACGGATCTGGGAGTCCTCATATTCTAACTAGCGGTGCAGAGGAAAATATTGCCAGCCCCCATACGTGATCCTTTTCTAGACACCTTAGTCTTTTGGATAATCCTCTAATAACTCCCTTGGGTTCTACAGAATTTATAAAAATTAATAATAATTTATGATTATATGAGGAACCTATGCTCTGATACCAATTGTAATGACCCTGTCTCCCGATAACCCCCACTTAAGGGAGACCAAGAGATCAAAGTCGTTATCCAATAACCTAATCAAAGGTTCAACAAATAATCAATAATAATTATGAAATTCTACTAACTAAACTGAAAACTGGTATAAAATAAAATTGTGCATACCTTTTTCAAAACTGGGATATCTACATCTATCTGCATCAGGAGTCTACTCTAACTAATCCTCCTTTGTACTTTAACTCTTAATTAATTTCACATATGTCACTTTACTATTTGTCCTTTTCAAGCTTGTACCTAAAACGCCGACAAATAAAACGTCGGTCAGCATATCGGAATATGCCGGTATGTGGGGACAACCAAAAGTTTGCACATATGGATAACAATCTAATTATCACAATCAATTTAATTAACAAGCCAATTTACACTTTTCAGTATGACATTCTCCACCGCTTTTGCCCTAACCCTGGCATATCCACCTTAGGTTTTCTTTTGCCAATGACTTAAGGCCACCTTCTCAATCCCGAGCTTGGTGCCTGGGGGTCACCACTCATGGTGCCCACTAGTCATGCAATATCATAGGCCGCCTTATCATTCCTGAGCTTGGTGCTTGGGGCACCACTCATGGTGCCCATTGGTCTACCCATCTGGGCCTGACCTTTGGCATCATCCATCAGGGTGGCATGTAGGTGCGAGAATACATACTTCTATTATTAATGTGATAATCATAGTGACTTTATGATTTGCAAGTATGAACATCCAAACTGATAATTTGCATTCAATGCGATTAACCATCCAGAAAATCCTCAGGAAACTAAGGCAGTTATTCATAATTAACCACATACCTGATTTGTAGATTCAACAAGCTAATAACAATTCCAAGCAATCAAGTACTCCAAGAAGCAGTTCAACATTCATAGAATTCCTGAAAAGCATACGTAACCTATTTACTACACTTTACCAAGAATATATCTATTTAATTGATTTGGATTCACTTTCTAGGGTTTCTAATCTGAATTGGGGTTTTATTAGGGTTCTTTTTTATCTTTTTTCAACTTTCCTCGTGTATACCCTAGAACAACAGTTCTAAGTGCAAAACCCTAATTACTCACATATTAATGTTAAAACCTTTTTATCATCTTAGGTTCCTTCCGGATTAACAATTCATAGTTCATTATGCTCTAATACACATATGAACGTTATTTATCATTAATTCTACTTTTTATCCACTAGGAAACCCTAATTTCCACAGTAAGGATATTTAACCAAAATTTGGAACTTTAATGCTCCAAATAGCTTGGAATCATTATATCTTAGCTTTATTCATGATTTGGAATAATTAAAGCCATTAAGAGTCGAATTACCAAATATTAGGGTTTCAAGGCCCATTAAAGCATACTTATGCACATAACTCTAAATTAAATGAATTATGTGCAAAGTTCATCCTTTTTATTTCTAATGTTCCTTTTTATCATTAATAGGCTATTATCAACTTTAATCTTCCATTAAACCCTATTTAATATATTAATCAACTCAAAATAGGGTTTCTTAATCATCATTACATTAAAGTTAATAACTTCCATTACTATTCAAATTGTAATCAGAATTAGGCTTCAAATATATTTTTATTGCATCCCTCTCATTTTTCTGAGCAAAATTCATGTATAATGTGAACCTATCTGAGCTACGGTTATTGAGATATGAATATAACAAAAATAGCTTACTGTGGACCAATGGGGGGTTGCCACGTAGGCGCCTTCCATGCAATGAACTCGGCTGGGTTTGCAAACATTTCAAAAAGTCCCTTTTGCCCCCTCTTGAGTTATTAGTTGTACAGCCCGCGGAGGGGCATATCTATCCAAATCATATGGACCATCTTCAACCTCCGAGATGCCCTAGCTACGCACACCTGTAGTTGTTGCGGCCCTTCTCCTCTCCTCCCAGTGGCCCGAAGCTTCACGCCGGTCGTCACCCTGCCTCCACTGCCCCTGGGCACACCCAGAGTAGCCTTAAAAAGTGGCCAAGATGGTCGAGTTTTTGTTGGGACAACCCGCGACCTGTAAGCGTCGGGTGCAGCCGTGTTGCTGTTACGGTGCACCATTTAGGGGCATGGCATTGCTGGCTAGCTCGTGCTCTGACATTGGGCCATATCCAGCCTTCCAAAACATCCCCTCCTGGCCCCTCTCTGTGCCAGGATCATGTTACTTCCCTTTGCTAGGGTTTTTATGTAAAGAAGAAGAAGAAGAGAGGGAGGGATACGTGAAACTCCTCAGAACTCGTCCCTGAGCTCTACCCCTTTTATAGGGGAGGGTTTTCGCACCCTAAGATGTGCATCCACCAAGATGCACGATCTTATCCCAATAGGAATCCAATTCCTTCATTAGAAAGCAAACTTTCTCTCTCTTCTTTATCTTTTGGATATTCCCTATTATATGGATATTAGTAATTTAAAATTCCTCTTTCATTTTATTTATACTTGCCCTTTTTAAATCATTGGCCACGAATTTTTATATTTCCTTAAGTAGAAAATACCACTCTTTTAACAAAACCACAAAAACCATTAATAATGTATTACATTATTCTCTTATTTTGCTCTATTGGTATTTCCTCTCTCTTTTCCTTCATTGGGGCTCCTTGGACCCCAAGAAACTCTAATATTTCGAATTTCCTTTTTAAGGGATACTTATTATCCTTCTAGATGCATCTATATGCATTATCTCTTATTATCATGTGTATTTCTTATTAAAATATATCTTTGTGAGGATTTCTCTTTATTTCTCTTTTATTTTTCCTCTTTTCTATTCCTTTTAATGTTAGGAATCCTTGGGATACGAAAATCCACCAAGGGTAACTCAAATATACCTCTTTCCACATATTTTCCACATTTTATCATTATTTTCAATTTCTTTCTTAACAAGGAAATACTTAATTGATCTTTTCTTTCCTTGTTACTTTATCTTTGCAACTTTGGACTCCTTGGCACCCAAGGAACCCAAGAGGCACGGAATCCCTCTTTGGATTTGCCTTCCAGAGGTTTCCACCTCTTTCTTTTCTCGAATTCTCAATTATTCATTAATTAATTGAATTTCCTCGTTATTGGGCCCAATAGCCAATAAAGCCTACAACACAATCATCAAGGCTATTGTAAACGAAATCCATTTATTCAAAACAAATTATATCATTATTTGTTCCAATATCTTTAACATGAGAAATTACATTTCTCACCGAAGGAACCCAAAAATTGGGGTTGTAACATATATATATGATACTAAGCCATCTTGGGACAATTAATGTGGACATTTTTAAATCTCTTAGAGCGGGACTCAAGCAAGGGAGAGTCTGGAGGAGTTAGAGACATTCCAAGGTATAAAAGTTGGTTTCTCGGGAGGGAAACTTCTTGTTCTTATTTCTTCTAAAAAATTTGCAACAAGGATATCCATCATTCTCTTATCTCCACTCTGAAGTAAAACTTTATGGAGAGTTCCCAGTAGCAAGGATAGATTTGTGACTCCTTGACCGGGGTTCCAAGTCTATCTTCCTTCTTCC
Organism: Alisma plantago-aquatica; assembly: GCA_963693085.1. Lineage (NCBI taxonomy): Eukaryota > Viridiplantae > Streptophyta > Magnoliopsida > Alismatales > Alismataceae > Alisma > Alisma plantago-aquatica. Next base: position 451,538,200 of record OY856414.1, read on the forward strand.
ATGGACATCCAAGTTTATTTCCTTCTATTATGATGTCTAGCACTACTTTCTACTGCTTGTATCACTTTCTATGGACATGGATGAGTAGATCTCTTGTTCTTGGCATGGGGGAGTAATTCCCATGTCACAACATTGTTAAAGATGAATTTCATATAAAATGCTAGTTGTTTCACTATTCTAAGGTTCATCGGTGTTTAATTATTCTTGTAAGCTTTGTTGGCCTCTTTGTATGTTTGATTTCTTCTCTTTGTATAATCTAGAAAGATATGCATAAGATTAAGTAGATGTACTTTAGCTGTACTACCTTAACTAGTGAATGGCTGCAATGTGTAGGGGAGTAAAGGTTTGTAGTCCAAAATAAGTATATCTACGGGAGTGGTATACAAAGTTAGGATTGTTCTACACTACCTGGAGGTGGGTGTACGATACAAACCTCACTTGTATCATTTCTAGCATTGTCGATCATCGTTGTTCTTCATGTTATGATATGGATATGAAACCTTATTCTCAAGAATCTCCAATTCAATTTTATCCTTAATACAAGTGATTTATGTTCTAGTTCATTTCCTTTTTATTGTTTAGTTAACTAAACAAAACCTCTCTTGTTAAAAAGATCTATATTATTGAAGTTTAATACTCTTACACCTAACAACACATTGCTCCTTGGATGACCTCGATAATACTACACGCACCTGTATACTTGTGGGGTTTTGTTTGAGTTATAAATATTAAAATGTGTGCACACGGCTAACAAGTTTTTGGCATCGTTGTCGGGGAGCATCAATATTTTTGTTGGAGTAAGAAGTGTTGAATTGTAAGAAAGACTAGATGACACCACCACGTGTCATGCACACCATCATTTTCTTTTACCTTTCATCATCATCATCATCATCATCATCATCATCATTATCATATTTTTGTATCTTCCATTCTCATTTTTGTACTTCACTCGCCTTCTTTATTTGTAGGACAATGAGGCGATCTAAAAGGGGTCATGAACCTTCCACATTTCTAGACCTCAAATCTGAGCACACTATTAGAAACCTTAAAAAATCAAGGAGGAGTGAACCTCAATCAGATTTGGAGGACTCACAACCATCATCACCAATATCTTCACCACCATCCTCACCATCTGAACAAGAAGAACAAATCATGGAAGATGATCGTCCCCTAAAGGACTACATTGTTCTAGCTTCTATAAAAATCAATGGGGGTACCACCATCCCACAAATTGAGGCAAATGACTTTTCTATCAGTCCCAAAATTATATAGATGATACAAAAAAACCAGTCTGGAGGGATGCCAATGAAGGATCCAAACCTCCACATTGTAGAATTTCTGTAGTATCTTAGCACTTTCAAGATATATGGTGTTCCTATTGATGCAGTTTGTCTTCTTCTTTTCCCCTTCTCTTTGAGAGACAGAGCCAATGTGTGACTATTCTTTGCCAAGAAAATCCATCAACAGATGGGAAGAACTCCTCAAAGTTTTCTTAGCCAAATACTTTCTACCAAGAAAGACTGCACAATTGAGGATTTAGTTCATCAATTTTTCTCAAAGGCATGGAGAGACCTTGTATGACACAAGGGAAAGGTTCAAAGACCTTCAACATCTTTTTCCACACCACGGTTTAAGCAACCAACTTCTATTGCAAACTTTCTATAATGGGTTATTCTACAATACAATGATATCTATTGATGCTGCTGCAAATGGTGCTTCAATGAACAAATCATACAAGGAAGCTTATGCCATTATTGAAGACATGTCACTTAATAATTGCCAATGGAGTCCTGACTGGAGCATCCAACCTTCTTCAATCTCTATTTTTGGAAACCAAGCCACTAAAGTAATTTGTTATGCATGTGGAGTAGCAGGACACACTCCTTCATCATGTTTTTCCACACCATCACAATTTGAAGAGATACCAGAGCTCAACAATAATGTCAACTACAATTGCATCCAACAATAACAACATTTGTAGCCCAAGTCGAGTTTAGTGTCCATGCTTGAGGCCTTTGTCTCAACTCAAATTTAGAAAAATGATGACCTTCAAAAACATAGGGAGCTGCTAAAGGATGCTATTTTGCAACTTTCTTCTAAGGTGGAAGGAACTGCCACTCATACTAGGATTTTGGAGAATCAAATTGCTCAACAAGCTCTTTCTAATAAAAAATCACCCTTGATTTCCTTGCCTAATCAACCACAAATACATTCAAGGTGGACATTCACATCAATTACCTTGAGGACTGGAGCTGTTGTAGAAGAACCTTCTTCACCATCACATACAATATCATATGAAGTTGTTGACTCCAATGTAGGCAATGATGCTAAAGCTCAAAGCATGAAATATACATATGCTCCTAAGGATAATTTTTCAAACAAGACAAGTTCCCCCTCACAACACATCTTTGATACAATGCTTAGTGATGACAAAATATTCTTTGAATTGGTTATTTTGAAGAAGAGAATGAAGGGAGATATAACATTGAAATCCAAAAGACTATTCCTATTGCAAATCACAAGTGTCAATCTTTGGGCCCAATAAAAGATATATTGACAAAGAGGTGTAGATCCTTAGCACAATAATTTCCAGACTCAAATCAAAACAATGGACCTCCATCTTCATCATTCACCATGATAGGTATCCGGTTGCAATCCTCTTGAATTTGTTATATGCAGTGAGGACACTACAAATTTTAAACTTAGGGGGAGAGCAACTGGCCAGTAGTGTAGTGTAGCTTTATTTCTCTTTTATCATCATTTTCTTAGTTTTTATTTTTAGTTTCTGTTCTTCTTGTGGAAAATCCAATTTGATTTGAGACCCATCTTTTTATGTGGATTGAACTCCTATGCTTAACTAATTATCCTCTTTTGATGAGAAATATCATTTGTAAAAATTGTAGAAAGCATGCTTTAATCAAATGAAACTTTTAGGACATCAACATGTGCTCAACTCTAGTTTACACTTCTAGCCTAAACATTCATCATTCACACCCTTGATTGCTTAAAATTTGTAATGGTTTCAATTTTTGTGAGTAAATCAACTTTACAACATCTTTTAGAGTATGAGATTCCCTTTCCAATCTCTTAGTGCATTTTCAACCACTCTTTTAGTGAAAATTTTCAAAACAAATGAACAAAATCTAGCTAATGTTGCAATTTAGTTGAATTTCCGATGTTGTGAAAAAAAAATTAAAATTTCTTTTGTCTTATTTCACCGTAATACCCCACAAAAGATGGCTAAACCGCCCACATATCATGCTAGCTTAGTATAAGTCTGATCTGGCCATGATGGTTAGGCAGTATGTCTTAAAAGAGGGTAAAATACCCTAATCAGAACTCCACATTGCATAAGCCTACATTAGTAGTTGAGTGCCGAAACCCGTAATCCATTGTCATATTATTTTTGGAAAAGAAGGAGAGTATAACTAAATTTTAAATTTTAACTAGGATTTTATCATTTGTATCCTTAATAGTTGAGAGTTTGAGTTGCACATCCACTAATTGTTTGGCTTAGTAATCCAAATTCTACTTAATGTTGTTTAATTGATTGATTCATTTAATTGTGACCACCCCTTTTGAAATAAAAATATCTTTCTTGGGTGTTTAAGTTGAATTGATGGCTACGAGTATAAACATGTTGATCATGGTTAATTTGGTGTTATACACATCTTTCATTTCATTTGATCTATGCATGAACTTGATTGTTCCTTCATTTGTGTTTCTATGCTTTTTTTGCTTGAGGACAAGCAATGCTTTAAGTTTAGGGGGATTTGATATGCATTTTTTATATCAACTTTTGGATCATTTTTGGTTGCATTTCCAAATCCATTTCACCTAATAATCACTCTTAGTCATGCTATATTTTCCACTTTATTGTTATCTTTACTTGATCTATAATTTGGTTTGTAGGTACAACAATTTGGCATCAAAATGGGGAGAAAATGTCATCATAACATCCATCAACACATTCCACAATCATCTAGAAATTTAGAAAATCAATGTTGTCAAAACCGTCAAAGACACCCCGAGTCCAGAAAAAGACACCCCATGTCTTAATAAAGACATGTCATGTCTTATTAAAGACATGTTGTGTCCCAATCCACAAATTGAACCCAGAACTCCCATATTTGCAGCAACACGTCATCTCTTATTAAAGACATGCCGTGTGACTTTCTAGAACTTGATCCAGACTTTAATTATCACATCGAACATGTCGTGTTGGACATACAACATGCCATTTGACTTGCACATTTCACTCAAATACAAATTTACCTATCTCACACTTATATATATGACCCTAAGCCACCTTGGTACTATAATCATAGACATTTTTGGACCTTTTGAAGCATAACTCAAGCAAGGGAGATCCTAGAGGAGTTGGAGACATTCTAAGGGAGAAAAGTTGGTTTCTCGGGAGGGAAACATCTTCTTCTTCCTTCTTCTCCAACAATTGCAGTAAGGATCTCCGTCGTTCTCTTCTCTCCACTCTAAAGTAAAGCTTTCTAGAGAGTTTCCAACAACAGGCATGGATTTGTGACTCCTTGACCAGAGTTCCAAGTCTATCTTCCTTCTTCCACAGACATCCAAGTTTATTTCCTTCTATAATGATGTCTAGCACTACTTTCTACTACTTGTATCAACTTTCTACATATATGGACGAGTAGATATCTTGTTCTTGGGCATGGGGGAGTAACTCCCATGTCATAACATTGTTGAACGCACATTTAATATATAATGCTAGTTGTTTTTCTATTCTAAGGTTCATTAGTGTTTAATTCTTCTTACGTGCATGGGTTGATCATACTAACCCTTAGTTAGGGGTGATGAACTATACTAACATCGAGTCCTTCATGTACCTACTTCCTCCTTACGGAAGTGAACCTTTAGGTCAAACTCAAGAACCTTTGAACTCACATCATGGTGTCGTTGAACCATCTCTCTCATGGGTAGTTCAACCAAATCTATCCCTTGACAGAATTCTTTCTTTCTCATGTCATCTAGGTAAAGAGATCTACCATAACCCATATTGCATCTCGACCTTCCTTGGTCCATGGGAGACTTACAACATCCATAGTGATGAACTCCCTTTCTCCTTTGGGGACTCTTTATCCTTTATATCAATGCACTGGGTTACTGGTGTTCGTCCTTCTCCCTCGGCTTACATGGCCATATACCACATACAACTTTATCTTAAGCATCCAAAGTGCTATTTTTATTTACTATCTTTGAAGTATGACGGTGTATGGTGATCTTCAATCATGATTTCTTGTATTGTCATGATTCCTCCAGCATTGATACCTCGGAAACCCTAAACCACTCTAATCAGGGTTTCATCACCTTCCTATCCAAAGAGGTGTATCTATGGTTCTATCACCATCCTTTCATTATATCAATACATTGTGCTGACTAACCAAACAACCACTAACTTATTCAACAGATCTTGTTACATCTGCGTGTTAGCCAAACATATCTTCTTTCTCGATCTTAGGGTTAGCCTAGCAACCTCATCTAACTTCTAACCAAACTAGTCAGATATATCTCAATCAGAGCATCCATTACCACTTCACATCCTTAGGTATTAGGTAATATTAATGACATACACCTCCATGTATTACACTTATTATCTCATCTCACCTCTAAGTCTATCTTCATCGAGAAAACTCTAAGATCATCCTCTTGGTTTTTTTTTTTGAATTCAACCTTGTATCACTTGCAAATTCCACATAGCTCGTGTTCAAAACATCCTCACAAGATAATTACCTTAATACTCTTACTGTTTGTAAACCATCCATGTATTATTCACTCCACAAGGGTATGGTACCATCTCTATCCTCATACCTCATAGCAACGTTCCAACTCACATCATCTTTTATCCTTGGTGTATGGCATGCGTACTGTCCTATCTCTCACTCCCATAACAAGAGGAAATAAGCATTTGGCGGTCGTCCAAATACAAAGTTCTTCCTGTTCTACGAGTAGAGATGGTATATCCCACATTGCCAGTACACCTTCAAATCTAAGTTGAAACGTGCAACTTATGTCTCTACATCACAATCATCTTGATATCTAAGTTACTTCTATGAAAAACCGGTCTCGAACCTATACACATCCCTTGGTCATCTCCTCTAGGTCCATGGGAGTTCTGACACTTTTGGGGTCATCCCTCTTCCCTTATGCATCCAGAGAGTGCCCTATTCATCTTCCCTTTGGGTCCCATGAGTTCATGAAGGTGATCAATCTCCTAACCCATGGCCCTCAGTCAATGATAGCTATTACCTCCCGACGCTATGGTCATGTGCAACTAGGGAATTAGGCAACTTTCACTTTCATCGGTCTTATCCCCACCTGACCCTAGGATAGACTTAGGATTCCATTTATAGTACATGTCCAACTTAGAACCTTACCCAAGCCTTCATCATCTCTCCTTGTATACATGGGTTGACATTCATCCTTTCATATGGGTCATGGTGACCTGCCTACCTTGGTTAGGCCCCATACCAGTTACCTCCATGGTAACACATCCTCATGCACTTAGAGATGGATATATATGGGTCTACAGGTTCATTCTCATACCATGTACTTTTCACTTAGCTTCTCAAGATCCTATGAGACCTCTTTAGATTAACTTAAACCAACAAAACTGATATACACCCTACCAAAGGGTCCCTCTCCCAGGATGGGAGGAAACTTCATCTCTTGCTAACAAAGGTCACAAATGTCCTTATGTCTAGGGTTTACATCCACATGAACATGCTTAACCCTAGCAAGCTATTAAGGCACAAGCAGACCACCTAATAAACTAGGATAGGTCATATGAGTTCTCATTCCTCAACATTAGATCAAGATCATACCTTCCCATGTCATCAACTTAGCTGTGAGGGGTTCGTCATACATACTTTAAACTTAAGGGGTTTCATTTTTCCTCTATACATGAGGAGTACCATGCTTGAAACTATAGCAACTTAATTCTCGTCATGAGAATTAGGTACACCACTTCCCCTCTTAGGCCTAGGAACCCTAGGTTCACTTTTTGATGACCAACTGCATACTTAATCTCTTAACCACAAATTAGGCATGTATAAGGTATGGCACACACTTCCTGTCATCCTTCTACTCGAGCAACACTTTAGAGTTGAGTCCTCCTTAAGGACAACCAACAAGGTACAAGGCCTCACAACCTATTACTAAACCTCTCCATATCTAAGGAACTCTTCTCCCTATCATAGGAGGGAAACTCCTATACCAAAGGCACAGAGGTATCAGTAGATTCATCCTCTCTCTAGGGTTTGGTTCCTCTCATGGCAACCAAGACATCATCAACCTCTAGGGATCAAGCATGTGGCGACCACTTTCATCCACTTAGGTCACATCATCCTCAATTCCCTACTTTTCCTCATATCTCGGAGTCTAGGATTCCAACCTTCTTGCTTGGTTTCATGCTCGCTCTCTCTAGAGCTAACCCTACAACCAACGTCACCATTAGAGGTCCTCTCTTCATAAAGGATCAACCTCAAAAGCATGCCCCCAACTGGATGAAGCCTATTTTCAACTTATGTTCGCTCAAGGTTATCCATAGCGATTATGCTTATCACATAAGTTATCCATCAAACTCTCTCGGCCAGGGTTTCAACCTATTGCTCGCACTACTGATACATTCTGGGTGCCTATTATGCCCATATAAGCTCATGGGGTTTCCATAGGTTCTTCTCTAACCTCATCAATGAAGGAGCTATCCTTCACTCTAACATGCACGATCCTTCCCAGGGTTGGGTCGCCAGAGGTACTAGGTCATCCAAGGCATGTCCATCCAAACACCTGGTCTAACTCATCATACCATCTCTCTCTCTAACCTTCACTTAGGGTTAGGGTTAACATCATCCTCAAAGGATGTGTCAGGTCTCTACTTGTAATGGAGATCTCTATCTCCAAGACTAACTCTCTTTATTTATCCTCCTGACAAGAAGGTCTAGCCTCAGGTCTCTTCTGAGGGCATGACAACTTATGTCATACGACCTAAGCATGTATCTATTCTTTAGTTTGTGCTTAATCTATTAAGCTTATGTCCATGACATCTTATTTACATACTTTTTCATTAATTTGTTGGAGGATTCCTTAGACCTTATTAACCTTACCCATACCTCAAGAGGGTGAGGAGAAGAGAGAAAACCCTAATCCTTAAGGTCCTTAACAGAATTTGTGATGAGAAGGGATGAAGAAGATGAGAAAGTCCTAAAGGTATCTTATTTCGATTCATACCTTAAGACTTTGGCCAGGTAGTCACACAGATCCAGGAGTCCTCGTATTCCGACTAGCGGTGCGGGGGAAAATATTGCCAGCCCCCGGTCATGATACTTTTCTAGACACCTCCGTCTTTCGGATAATCCTCTAATAACTCCCTTGGGTTCTATGGAGTTTGAAAATTTTAATAATTATTAATGGTTAAGTGAGGAACCTATGCTCTGATACCAAATGTTACGACCCCACCTTCCGGTAACCCCCAATTAAGGGATACCGAGAGGTCGAAGCCACACACATAATTTCCAGATCAAAGGTTCGACAATTAACCAAGAACAATTTTTAGATTTTAACAGACTAAACTAGAAAGCTATAAGAAAATAACCTTTTCATACCTTTTGAAATTTTGGATTTCTAAACTTCTATCCATGTACGAATTCTACTCTAACTAATCCTCCTTGTATTTTACTTCATGTATTTTGCAATATGATGATTTACTGTTTGTCCTTTTGGCTTGTACCTAAAACACCGACAAATAAAACGTCGGTCAGCCGAAGCTAGTATGTGGGGGGAAACAATAATCATGCAATTATTCATAACAATGTATTGCAACCAATTACCACTTAACAAACAATTTTACATTTTAAATATAACTGTGCGATCCATGTATTCCCTATCCTCTGTGTTGTCCCTACAGTGGACTTGGATTCTACTTTCCCTTTAGTAGATCCCCATTAAACCCCTCATGGTCCCACCTATAGGTGAACTGATTTCTAGGGTTGAGTCACATGGCACTACCTGTAAGTAGCCCACTCCTTAACTCATAGCATGCTAAAGGGTCTCATGGCACTACACTTGGTAGCCCAGTTTCTAACCACGATAACCTAGACCTTACTCTAGGTTACCCCTTTTTAGCCTTTACAAGCCACAGAGGTGGATTCAGATCTAAGACAGTTATATATATATATATATATATATATATATATTCATGGTGATAATCGTAGTCACTTTATAGTTGCATGAAATCAAAGCATCCAACACTTAATTTCAAGCAACCGATAAAACCTCAAAAATCCTCGGAAAACTAGCTCGGGATATTCATAAGCGTAACCACATACCTGTTAAGTAGATTTCTCAAGCTAATATCAATTCCAATTAAGAAAGCCATCCAAGCCAGTAGTTCAACCACACAATCAAGAATCTTGAAAAACACACGTACTCTATTTACTACACACTTTATCAAGATTCTTTCTATTCAACTTGAAATTGCTTCCTAAGGTTTCCATATCCATTTTAGGGTTTCCTTTGCAATTAGGGTTTCAATTCATCTTTTATTATTCTAAACCCTAATTTTATACCATTACTCATAAACCCTAATTATCTCATCTATTCTTCAATATTAAGGTTATCATAACAACATATAACCGTATTTTTGGATTAAAGGCACCATTAACCATTAATTAAGTTCATTAAGCCTCTTTTACATTAAAGCTACTATTTGTATCCTTTTAATCCATGACAAGATCATTATACGCATTTATCATCAATTCAAAGTTCATTATAGTCTAATCACATATGAACTCAATTTACCATAATTCTACCTTTTATTCATGAGAAAACCCTAATTACTACATTTAGGGTATTTATCCAAAATTAAGGACTTTTGTATTCAAATATCTTAGAACCATCATTTAACAACGTATTTTCACAATTTTCAAATTATATATGATCTTATTCTCTTTTACCCTAAATTAGGGTTTCTAAATGCTTAATCATTCTCATATGGGTTAAAAACCCTAAATCATGCAATTTCACATCTAGATCAGGTTCGAATCTAACATTATCATTCACCAGGTTATTAATACTTAATTAACCCATTAAGCATACTAGATTCAACCTTTAATCACAAATAGGGTTTTTAACCTAACTTTAATGCACTTTTCATCAACTTATTGTACTTTTAAAATTAGGAACGGAATCAATCTTTAATATCATTTTTATTGGATTCCTCTCGTTCTCCTGATTTAAATACATATATTATTCGTATTTATCTGAGCTACAGTTTATTAGATATGATTTTTGTAAGAACTCACTTACTTGAGCCAATAGTAGGCCGCCACGTCACCCTTGCCATGTAAAGTGATCGACTTTGGAAACATTTCGAAATGTCGCTTATACCCTTGGTTAAGTAGATCATATCTTCATCTCGCGAAGGGTAGAACGGTCCAATGCCTCCTCCTTCATCTCCTACCTCGCGCCAACTGCCCTAGCCGTCGGCAGCTGCTCTCCCGCGGCCTGCCACATCCTCCTGGAAGCTTGAGGACCTCCGTAAGGCGGGGCCTAGCTCCTCCGCACCTTGTCACACGTGGGGCACCCCCAGGGTGCGGCCAAGATGGCTGCTCCCAAGCGTGACCAACCCATGTTTGCTGTTGTGCCAGCTACACTTTTGCAGGCCTACGGCTGGAGCTGTGCGGAAGCCAAGGCATTGGGTTGATAGTCGATCATCTTAGGGTTGTCGTGGGCGCTTCCTGCTCCAACATGACAACTCCACCACCCCCTGGTTTCTCCAAGGTCGTTCTATGCTCTTGGTTAGGGTTTTGGACGGAGACAAAGTAGAGAAAGAAAGAGTTGCGTGGGATTTCTCTCTTGGACTCAGTCCAGGGCTGTCTCCTTTTATAGATGAGGGTAACAATGCCCTATGACGCTTGCTCACGAAGCAATAAGGTCTTTCCTACTAGGAATTTGATTCCTTCATGAAAAAGCAAGCTTCTCTCTCATCATTATTCCTTTAAACATATTTTGTTATTTGGATATTAGGAATTCAAAATTCCTCTCACCTATTCTCTTTATTCTTGGCTTTTAACTTATTAGCCATGAAATTAAGTTTTCCTTAAGTAGAAAATACCACTTCTTTAACAATACCACAACATTCATTAATTGTATATTCACATTATCTATTTTTTGACATTATTGGTATTTTCTCTTTCCTCTCTCTTCATTGGGGCTCCATGGACCCCAAGAAACTCCAAGATTTCGAAATTACTTTTTAAGGATACTTATTATCCTTGTAGATGCATCTAAATGCATTATTTCTCATTATCTTGTTTATTTCTTATTAAAATAACTCTTTTTGAGGTTTTCTCTTTATTTCTCTTTTATTTTCCTCATTGGCATTCCTTTTAACATTAGGAATCCTTGAGATACGAAAATCCACAAAGGATCACCCAATTATACCTTTTTTCACTTGTTTTGCACATTTTACCATTGGTTTCAATTTCTTTCTTAATAAAGAAATACTTAATTAATCTTTTCTTTTCTTATTGCCTTTTCTTTGCAACTTTGTACTCCTTGAAACCCAAGGAACCCAAGAGGCATGAAATCCCTCTTTGGATTTGCCTTCTAGAGGTTTCCACATTTTTCTTTTCTCAAATATTTAATTATTCATTCACTAATTGAATTTTCTTATTATTTGGGACCAATAGCCAATAAATCCCACAAAACAATCATCAAGGCTATTGTAAACGAAATCCATGTCTTCAAAAAAAATTATATTATTATTTGTTCAAATATCTTTAATATGAGAAATTACATTTCTCACCAAATGAACCCAAAAATTGGGGTTGTAACACTGCAGGTCGAGGACCGCTAGGGCTCGAGGGCAGGATCGTGAGGTGGAGCAGATGAGGAGGAGGTAGGATCGTGATGGGAAGGGAGTAGGTTTGTGGTGGATGGATGAAGAAGGGGAGGAAGAAAGAGACCGTGAGGAAGCATTGCGGGTTGCAGGTGGTGAATAGCAGGTGTTGTCGTTGTTAGTAGAGAGAAGACGGGAGGACAATGCGGGATCCGCGGTTGAGGTTGTAGGTCTAGGTGGGAGCAGCGTCAGGACCAGAAGGAAGAGGGAGGTGAGGGAGGTGGTGTTGTTCCCTGTGGGTCTGTGGATCACTAGGGTTGCGAAGGGGAGCGGGGTTATAGATCGGGTGGGAGGAAGAAGAAGACGGAGGACGAGGGCCAACCGATCTTGGTGCGAGCGGGGGTTCCACACGGTTTGAGGGTCGTGACTGCTCATACTCTCTTGAGACCGTATAGAGGGGGGAGGCTAGAAACTATTAGGGCAAGTAAAAGGGTGAAACCGTTAGGCAAGACCAAGTAAGGTCGAGACCGTTAGGGCAAAAATAGGGAGAGAAAACCACAAGAGAAGGTTGCATGGGTGAAAACGAGAGGTCTAAGATGTTAAGGAAGGTGGATTAAGGTTAAATGGAGGTGGTTTTGATGGTTAAGTTGATGAAGATAAATGTGTAATAAATTCACAGTTTTGAGACCAATTGATCAAAACCAATTGAGCAGAACGAATGGGTAAACCGTTTGTTCAAGACCGATTGATCAAACCATTTTGTTCAAGACAGATTGGTCAGACTGTTTGGTCAACACCGTTTGGTCAAGACCATTTGGTCAAGACCAAGGCTGAGAGGATCTTGAGTAGAGGTAAGTTCCAGTTGATGGTTTGACCTCATCATATTCTGCATAAAAATCAATATAAACTCAATTAATAATCTTGGTAAATGAACCAATTAAGTAATTTTGCATTTTATAAGATTTAGTAGATGAAAGTGAAAGCATTGAGTCAAAATTGGCCCCAGATGGTGACTTAAAATCATGATGAATATGCATTCATCAAAATATCCTGAACTTAAACGTTGCTCATCCTCGAGTAATACAAAATCTGAGACAGTCGCCAAATGAATACTTTCAACTCGTGTGGTTGCCTCATCTTCACATCATGATTGTTTCCATTCTACTTAGCATGACTAAGCATCTCAACTTCCTGAGATCACTGAAAACATCTTACAATACCTTCGTTCCTGAGTTTTTTTTCCAACATCATTTCCTCTTTACCTTTTCCTACAACAAGCATGTCAAGGAATTTTGTAAGAGTCCAGAGATACCCGCAGAACAACAAGTGCGCACCTGATCCGACACTGGTGTTTTTCAAGATATTGGAGGCATTCATTGTGACTTTAGGTAGAAAAGGGAGTGAAGGGTGGTATGGAAGTAAGAACAACATTTTTAGCCATAGTAACAAATATGATTATAAAATTGAACATGCATTTTCTTTATAACTTCTCAACTTAATCTCCGTGGTAGATTTCCTCTCTGGAGTACTCATAGGGTACCCTCTCTCTAGGGTTTAGTCCCTACAATGGACCTCTCATAACCTCCCATTCCTGGCCCAATTTTTAATGGCCATCCTATCTCAGCTTGGTCTCGTAATGACCATCTTATCCTGACTTGGTCTTATTGATGACCATACTGTCCTGACTTGATTATTCATCACCACAGTGAGGTATCTTACATCCCACTTGTAACACTTAAATCCACTAGAGATAGTTGAGCAAGTTATACTTATATAATGTGATACTCATAGAGGCTTTAAAGATTGCAGGAATTAAATTAACAACCAATACTCTATTTACAATCAATTCGGGAAACCTTGGAAAAACCACAGGAGTAATTTAATTTGAGTATTCATAGGTGTAGCCACATACCTTTTTTGGAAGAAACTTGATGTCCAATCAAAAGGCAAAAAAAGCAACCAATCAAGAAACTATCCTAAAAGTCAAGCATAATACCCATGCAGTATTGTTTTGTTCATAAATTCTCATTAATACTAACTTGGTGTCCAAGTTAGGGTTTTGGGGTCAAATTAGGGTTTCACTAAGGTTTTGGCTTCCCAAACCCTAGTTATCACTCTTACTGCCTTTTTTGGTTTACAAACCTTAATTTTACCATCATATGCATTTTTAACTCAAGAAAGCCCTAATTTGTCAACTTATGAATTATTAAACTCAAATATGATCAATATACCTTTTTAGCCAAGAAGATCAGTCTTTGACTATTAAGATCAATTAAACATGTTAAGATCATTAAAAATTAGAAATTAGGGTTTTTATACATTAAACACATTAAAGTTGGTAATCTTAGGAACTTTTTGAGTCAAAGACAAAATTATGATCATCTCTCTCTAGAGTCAATGAGATATTTTTTAGGAATCCTTGTCGATTAGGGAGCAAGGAAAGTGCGAATTGAGTTCTTGGTTTCACTATACCAGTTTCCAAAAATGTAGGAGGTAGATGACAACTTAGTCATTGTAGGATCTGGGATCAACGACCATTAAGTCTTGCAAAATATGGCAATGTTTGGGTACAAATAAAGTATGAAAAGGAAAAGGTGACATTTAATGTATATTCACATTAATCCACTCACTTTAGGAATTCTAGAAAAATCCATATCTCTTACTCCTCTAATCCTTTCAATCCCAAATTTTGAAGTAAAGTTTTTAATAACTTTATCTAAGAGTGGGCGAGATCGGAGACAAAAATACTTAACTCAAAATGGTTTTTCTTAATCTCCAAGTCCCTTCTTATTTCATGTATTTAAGGCAAAAATTTAAACTTTTATTTTTCTATCTTTTCCATTTCCCTTAATTTGATTACTTTTCTCATTAGGAACCTTGTGAAAACGAAACCAACCCATTAGTGGCCTTCAACATCACTTTTATAGAGTATTCCACACAAATTCATATTATTTTCCCATTACATTTACTAATTCATTTATTTTGGATTTTTCTCTCTTTATCTTCCACATGCTCATGATTGGATTATTGGGAACGGAAAAAACCATAAAATTCTTAGCAAAGGAAATTTTTTTGCACATTAAATCCATACATCTAAAACAAAGCACACCAAGTTTTTAATCTGTATTACTCAAGTAATTGCATTTAAATTATATAAATTGAAACATCTCAAGATTTGATTCCTTAGATAAAATGATCTTAAAAGGAATGATTGGAATATCCATATCACCAAGGTGCACATCCTTTTTAGGGAGCCCATCACTAATAACTCCATAATTAAATGTGCGCAACTTGGAGTAGTACTAGAATGGGTGACTAGTTAGAAAGTTGATCTTGGCTTATGTGTGAGTGAGAACAAAGCATGTAGTTAAGGCTAGTGGTGGTCTGTGGGGCCATTCGTCATTCCTGAAACTCTACTAGAGCCTTGGGCAATGGTCCTGGGTGTTACATAAATACATGTGAAAAATCATGTTATGACATTGTTTCACACCATTTTAGGTAAATGCAGTATATGAAGATATTAAGATAGGATGAATCAGATGAAATCCATTGAAGACATCAAAGTTAAGTGAAGGAGGATTATATAGATACTTCTTCTCATATGTATAGTTCTCATGTTAAAAATTCATGTAACTCTTTAGATGAACATCATTGTATAAATTATAAACAATATTTGTGAACTAATGGAAATTAGTTACTATTATTTGTTATTTTTTTAAATCTAGATCTTGGGAATTTTACATAATGTCTCTCAACTTTAAGGTAATTTTTTGATTATGAAAAGTTGAAAAGTGAGGTCGTTACACATGCATACCATGCATCTTAGATCTAAAGATCAAGAATATGTACACATAGCTTGTCTCTACATAATCCAACAACATGTTGAAAATAGTTTTAGGTGCTGAATTATTTCTCTTATGGTTTGAGATAATTAGGAACCCCCACATTTTGAGATATCTGAGACATGTATTTCTACCATGCAAAAGTTTTAGTGGAGTACTTCCTTTAATCTTGTATAGAACAATTTTCAAAACTTGGAAAGTTATATTCAAATCCCCCCTATCACACATAATGTTTGGTAACCTAAAACTTTGTATTAGAGTTTTAAAGAAATATATTAGGGTCATATGCTTCCATTATGATATTCCATTTGATTGTGGTTACTATGGAGTAGTTACCTCATGCACAACACCACCATTTTGACAATATTCTTGAAATAAGTTTGAGGTATACTCTCCACCATTATTATATTTTAAGTCTTCTAAGATCCTTATCAGTGTGTCTTTTCTAATTCTTCATCCTTACTTTTAAGTGGGTAAACATAACTTCTACAATCATCAATGAAAGTCTATTTTATCATTCTTAATGGTAAAGTCTCTTTTATCATCATTAATGGTATCTATTTAACTCACAAATTTTACTTTCACCAAATATAATCTATCAAATTTTCTATAAAATGTATGGAAAGGTTTCTTAGGTTGTTTAGGTTGCCTACATCATATTTATGTTTTCTATCAATGAAAATAATAGGATGGTGATGAATATTCATAGTTCTTTTTATAGAAACATCAATTATGTGTCGATGATGTGGTAATACATTATAGACAATATTACGGATATAAGAGAGAACCCTCTCCTTTATATAGGAGAGGGTGGGCATGACTCTAGAGACTTCTAGACATGATTAGACTATATATGGTCCTACAAACTTCGTCTCATATGTGATATGACTACTACTTCTACTCCCCCATGAGCTAGAACATGGGAGAATCACATGCCCAACTTGGATTGCTGAAAAAAAAGACATAGAAAAATAGTTATGAGCAAAATGTGATATCCCATAGACATAGAACGACATAGACTTTGGCTTCGTTGACTTTAAATCTTCCTTTAAGATTGATAAACACCCGATCTTTCAGAGATATTGATAAACACTGAACCTTTGAGAATCTAGAGCCTTGACTAGGTTGGAGAATGTATCTGGTAGTATGATAAGGTAACATACGAAGATTGTATGAGTCTACCTACTCAGTTGCTATTGTTGTTTAAGTAAATTCCAGAAGAAGATAATCAACATGCTTTACAGGGAATAGACAAACACCAACATGCTTAATAAGGAAAAAACAAACATCAATGTGCTTGACAGGGCACATATGAACAAGGAGGAAATAATACTTATGTATAAACTGAATGATATTTTGCAAAAGACAGATATGTCGGAATGGCACACAACCAAATATGCAAATAATCAAGATGCTTCAATGTTAGAAGACTGAATTGTTGCTAGACTAGAATCACCAAGACATGGACGATGAAGAAACGTACTCACCCAATGTGGAGTATCGATGACATCAAACTGATTTGAGAAGATAAATTCTAAATGACCGTTTAATATTTGGCAAATCAGAATTTGAATGAAAAGGATGGACATTGGCCTTGAACTAGATAATGAGATCTAGGAAACACATTAAGTACACAAAATTATATATGTAGACATTTCTCTTCTTCTTTCCTCTTATGAGCTCTAAACTCTTTAACAACCTCTATTCCTTATCCTCCACTTCTCCTATATCTATCCCCACACACACCAACCCTGAAGAAAGGATGAAAGCGGTTGGGATGGACAAATACAAAGAGAAACTCCCATGTGACATTAGGGACCTGGGGTGGAGAGGGAAGAAATGACTGGAGAAGAATTGTTGATATGATTAGATAAGTTGTGTGTTGAATTGCTCAATAGGCTTGAGAGAACTTGACCTCATACTTATTTGCTTGAAAAGAATGAGTCCTTGAACATGAGAGAGGTTGTCTCGTTCCTAAGATAAAAATACATCACACATGGGAATAGAGGACCTCATGATGCTTAAGAGAGGTTGACTTGGTGAGGAAGATGCAATAGACAAAGCGATAACTAGATTTGATTTCATATGTGATCTAGGTACAAGATCCAGAGAAGAAGATAAATGGATATTTTTGTGACCAAAAAGGAGATTTGTTTGTTTGGCCCTTAGGCTTCATATGTTTGACACACTGTGCAGATTGACATACATGACATGTTTGAAAATGCTTGGATAACTAATTTGGGACATGTCGCTAGAAGATTGGATACCCTAGTGATGCCACACCATGTTAAATGGATAACATGTCATATAGGCCTCGATTGTCACTCATAGAATTGAAAACCCTAATGGTGACATGCCATGTTGGACAACAAAACCTCATGTTGATTGTCAAGTCAACCTATAAGTGACATGCTATGTTATCTAATGACACACCGTGTTGGTTTGTTGACTCACAGTGTGACTATCTTACACAATGTGTTGGATGGCTCCACTTGTGAATGGAGTAACATGTCATGTGATAGACTTAACACCATGTAACCTACCTCCAGGGAAGTTTTGACGTGTAGATCTGGCCAAGATTGATGTAAAAATAGTGGAGGACTTGCACTCTATATCTATGGATGGATTTTAGTGATAGTGGTAGATCTTGGAGATAAAAGATTGAAATATCTTTAGATTTATGCATACAAATTAGATAGAGATGAAATTAGATGGTGGAGATGACTTCTACAATCAAAAATATCATCATGGGGTTGCTAATATTGGAGATAACTTCCACATGTTAGTGTAATTGGACCTTGAATGGTGATAATGAGGATGGCAACTTAGACTTTGTGCTTGGGGAAGATGAACTTGGGGAAGATGGAGTCAAATTAACAGGAGACGTTGGATGATGGTGAAGATACTTATCAGATTTGGAGTCATAGATGACGATAGAGCCAAAGTGTCCCTTCAATGAGAGAGGGTTATAGAGATGATGGAAACCCTTCACAGAGAGAGGGTAATGAAGATGACCCTATAGGGATGGTGGTTGGAATGGCCTTATAGGTCCATGACTGTGGTCACCACTCGTGGATAGAGACTTGTTTCTTTCTCTCTAGGGTTAGATCGATGCTTGGGTATCATGTAAAGATATTGATTTTGTTTTGATAATATGATAATATGTTACAGAAATTATGATGGATACAAGAGAGACCCCTCTCTTTTATATAAAATAAGGAGGACTTGACTCTAGAGACTTCTAACCTTGACTAGACTATATGTGGGCCTACAAACTCAGTCCTATATATTATGAGTATTACTTCTAACTCTTTCCATACAATCATTTAACATGTCCCATCCAATCATACCAAACATTTGATGATTCAAGGTCAAAATAAAATAACCATCATTCTTATTCTATGAACAAATAGAAACTTGTTCTATATAAAATCTTAAATAGATGCTCTACATTATACATGAAGCTTTTTTACCTAAAACAAACTATCAAAAGCCTAAGTCAATGCAATTTTGTTATGTTTGAAGTCTTCTCTCATACCATTCCTAATCAAGATAGGACAACTAAAGATATTGCATCTGATCATGGGGCATTTCTGACTTATAAAGAGTAAAAATATTTTTAGAAGGAAACTTCAAATCCAAAAGACCTTTTCCTTTGACTAAAACACTAGAGTTACCTCACAAGATCACTAACCAATCATGACCGCTTGGTAAGATACAAAAAGGGACAGTTAGCACAAACATCCACATTTGGCCTGAAATAAAAAATCTAGTATAGTAGCTCAAACATTCTAGAATTAGAATTTAAGATTTACTTATCATTTTTGGAAAAAGTATTGGTCATCATGTTGACTAGAGTTTCCTCAAAATCCACATATTTCTTGCATTTTTATAAGGAACACTTTTTAACCCAATGACCAACCCGACTGCAAATCCAACACAATTTGGTTTTGATTTTTCTTTTTGGGTTCTTCCTTTTGGTTTCTAGTTAACCTTTTTTTGTATTTATGATCTTGACCACCCTTCTTTCCAAGTGTATGATTGACAATAGGAGAAATTTCAATCAAAATATCTTGTTTGTCAATCAAAACATCTTGTCTATAAAACTTGTATTGTTCTTGAATGTCTATAATATTAATTAAATTATTTAAATAAATATCTCCCTTTTTGTATTTGAGATATAGAGTACGGTCCTCCCATGGTTTAAGGAATTTCTTATTGATATACATGACAAAAAAATTATTGGGTAGATACATACTGGCCTCCCATAAACCATGAACCAATAGACAAAGGTCATGTGTTTATCCATACATAACTCTTTCTTCAACCATCTAAAGTTTTAAAAGTTTAGAAATAAATATTTCTCAACAACAAGATTTTTAGGATCATAATTTTGGTCCAAACTTTTCCAAAGTTCCTTAGCAATATTGGCAAGATAAATATTGTATGAGTCGAAGAGTGTAGTTGAAAAAGTCAATAATATACAACATTAGCACAACTCATCTTTCTCCTTTGAATGATTCATCTAGTTTAATAAAATATGAATCTAACATGACAACTGATAGGAAGGAAAAAACACACGTCATGATCCAAATAGGACAAGCGGTAGATGGATCAAAATAACGAAAAGTGACAAAAAACTTTATCTCAGAACAAACCATCGACGAAGGACTTGTCTTAGAAAAAATAGCACCTCGCCAACCATTGTGAACACATAGTCTCATTTTCTTTTGGAACCGAGCAGGGTAGATTGACCACACACAAAAGAGAGAATCTGCCCATGAATATTGCAATAATGTCTAACGTAGATAGAAGCTCAAGGAGACCAACTTTGGGTTAATTTTTAGGAATTCATTAGGAATTAGTCGTAAACAAAAACAATATAGGGACATCAAACAAGGCTTGGAGTCTCTTAGTTAAATTGACTTTTAAAAGATTTTCATGAGTGGGTATATCGAGGTTGTCAGTGTATGGGACGACCATTAATTACCTTGAGATTTAAAAAAGTTGCACTAATAGAGTAAAAGGAATCCCATAAATACAGGTGATCAGCCAAGTATGTGATTACTGAATCCATGTCCGAACTGAAACATTCCTTTATTCCATGAGGGTTTAATGTGAAGTATAAGACAACTTAATAAGTGAGATTCTAGATGAATAAGCGGGACTTCCAACTAGAGATTAGTGAGTGAAACTCACACAGTAATCTATGAATCGGTATCATTTTCTGACCAAACGCTCAAAACAACATTAACAAGCAATCGACACAACAATGGAGATATCTCTGGCATGAAATCATGTTGGGAGAAACATGTCCGTCCCAGTATATACTTCTCTATGGTGGAGTACATGTAAAACCCTTGTACGTGGTATACCATACACCAGGGAGAGATTCCCTTTCATGAACAAAGCAATAATGCCTAAACTGGCTAGGTACTCAAATTCAGAGACATTGGGTTAACTTGCTGGAGTTCTCTAGGAATTTGCATAAACAAAAACAATCTAGTGACATCATACAAGGCTTGGAGTCTCTTGCCTTGTACTTTAATCAAAATCTGAATCGATTTTCATTAGTGGATGAGGAAAAATATAAAAAATTGGAAGGGAACGACCAATAATCTCTTTTGACGGAAAAAAATGCATAACATGGACCTCATAAATACAAGTAATCAACCAACTCTGTCATTTACAGAATGCAAATTTCAATTGGAACAGGCCCTTATTCCATGAGGGTTTAATGTGAAGTATAAGAAAGCCTGAAAAAATGATGTTCCAAGAGGAGTAAGTGACAATGACCAAATAGAGATTAGGGTATGAAACACACATAGAACATGGTGAATCAATACCAAATTTTCATAAGAAATACTCAATAGAACGACAAGGAGTTAGAAATCCAACAAATGATATACAGCTGGCATGAAAACATATTGGGAACAACACATGCCCCCTGTGAATACTTCTCTGACTATAGTGGAGCACATGTCATTCACTAAATGTAGGAAAGGGACTGAAAAAACATGGACTCTTCCCTGAGGACAAGGTAACATAGTGTTTTGATAATTTGGTGCATATACCACCCGAAAAATGATTCTAACAGATTACCACAACAAACAAAACCAGAGATGTCATATATAATCACATATTATCTTTAGGTGATTGGTCTTGGATATTACAATTTCAGCAGAATTCATTATCATTCTTGTCACAGAATACATTCGCTATTATACATTAATATAAATGCAAGCATCATCATCAGCAAGTTTTGTTGCTTATTGATAATTATAGATAGGTTGCACAAGTGAAAGAAAGCACAATTATCCCATCATAATTCTCGGGGTAATATCTGCACCTCGAACCCAATCATTTGTGTATGCATTGGCATTTCGAGTTGTACTTCCAAGGTTTAACTGGTCAATATTGATCCCTTGATACCTATGGCCACATGTGGAAATCAATCAGTCAAGAAAGCATACGTTTCATGAATTGTGTTATATT
The DNA here is from genome assembly GCA_963693085.1 of Alisma plantago-aquatica. Classification (NCBI taxonomy): domain Eukaryota; kingdom Viridiplantae; phylum Streptophyta; class Magnoliopsida; order Alismatales; family Alismataceae; genus Alisma; species Alisma plantago-aquatica. Next base: position 451,560,406 of record OY856414.1, read on the forward strand.
AATTTAATTTACCTGACTTGGGAAGAAGCTTCACTGCCCAAGGGTTTGAAAAACACTTCTGATTGATTCGGTTGGCAAGAAAAATTCATATATGGGCCATTTCCACTGATATCCCAAGACAGTTGAAGGCAATTGCTTGACCCGTCCCCTTGCAACTGCAAACTCAAGAATACAAGCTAAAATGTGTGCTTTAAGTATTAAAAACATGTGGGAATACCCTTTGATTGTGTTGCAGTCGTTCATCTATTGAATTTTGTTATTTTGAGGGGCAATCTAGTATCTAACCAAACCCATGTATGTTCAGATCATCCTATCTGACGACAAAAAAATAAAAAAAGTCACGAGGGTGACTCTTCCTGAGTGACAACACGGGAGGGAAAGTAGGTGGTGAGACGATACAACCTAGGAGTTAGGGCTGTAAAAGGGGAGCATTGCCAACCTAGAGGAAGCTAAAAGCAGCAACAACAATGGTTCTTCTTTGGCAAATGATAATAAGTCCCCATTGGTTAATGGGTCAATCACAGACAAGGACAACTTAAGGTTCCAGGGGTGAGGGATGGCTGAGGGACAGAGACAATAAGGTGGAAGAGGCTAGAAAGGCAAAGGTGAAACAAGAATTGGAGGCTAACAATGAGGGAAGGGAGGAGGGTGGCTGTCTGATATAAGGCGGTATGTTGCTCCACCTGAAACAAAGAAAGGTGGTTAGTGTTCAACTATCATTTGTTTTATGATGGAGGACCAGGATATTAGCCACATCAACAGTGTATGGGGCCCATATTTCCACATCAATAGGTAATGGGGAAGGGTAAGGCTGGGATAATGGGGTTTGGTTTGATTACACGAATGGCAGAAGTTTGACCCTATTTTGTATAACAATGTGACATTTATTTGTTATTCATGGAATGCTCCCATCTGCATAAAGTAAACCAGAACCAAGCAACCAGAAAAATAAAGCACAATCATGTGGATCAAATAAAGGATAACGGCGAAATGGGAAACAACTCCTTATATCGGCAGACATTAGCTTCGTGGTTTTGTAAATGGAAAGAACTTTACCGTAGGAAAAAAAAAACACATAGGACCACTAAGTTAACCCTTACAATCACATAGAAAAATGACATGCACCTAAATTAAAAGCTAGCAAAAGACAGATGTGCAATTTTTCAAACTTAAAAGAGCTCCGATGAACTGTCTTAATCTCTTATAACTCTATTTGACAAGTTCAAACGGGTCATACCCCCATACCCTCATACAACACTTTCACCGATACAGCACCTTCACCGATGATGATGTTGCTATGATACCGCATAAGAATTTTACTTTATCTCGATGGGGTTATGTTTTTGGGGTGCCCCCCCCCATCTTTACTCTGCCGGCTCTAACACCCCTGGTGTCATGAGCTTTATATATTATATTAGTCTTATGTAAAGCACTCTTACCCCCTACATGTGGTCAATACATGTTGGGGTACTCTATTTTTCAATATAATCTAGCCTCTTGATAAAATAAAAAAAAGTTCAAACGGGTCATGAAAAACGAAGTTGGTTTACTCATTATACATTGACAAGAAACGCGTACATAAACAAGTTTAAACGGGTCACGACAAGCTAAGTTGGTTACTCGTTATACTCTCACAAGGAACTTGGACATATAAAGGATATAATACCCAATATCTATCTTACACTCACTTTTCATATTCAAGAAACACATACATATTGGGTCGTATGTATTTTTATACATAAACAATAAGGATTTTGAAACAACTAGTAAAAAAACACAACAGTACCGTCAAAATATGACCTTTGGTGGCCGTTTGTAAGCTATAATTGAGTCGTTAGCTATAATGTATATATTTTCCATAATGCATCTTCATACAAGAAGTAATACAAAAATACATGCCCGTACAAACATATACACATCAGTACAAAAAAACATGGCCGTTAATGACTATTATAGAGCCGAAAACATGGCAGTTAATGACTATTATAGAGTCGTTAGCCTCTAACTGATATATTTTTTACATACACATTTATATAAGAAACATACAAAAATTTATCCGCTGCACAAGCGCCAATGCAATTAAAGTTAGATCATTAATGACTACCCACCAACCCCTAGAATTTAAAACATTCAAACAAATCAAATCCATTTTAGTGTAATAAATTAACACATGTTATGAACACCATTAGCATTAAAGATTGGAGATCAAATAGCACCAACCATTTCTCTTAACATATATTCAAAATTCAATTTTTAAGGTTAAATAGTTCGATCCTAATTTTCTTTAGCTATTGAACTTTGATAAATTTTCACATTAAAGTTGAGCTTTATTGGAAATGAGGTTTGAGTCGCGTGAATCTAGTCCGAAGGGGAGTAGCTCTTGACTTTCGTTATGAATTTAGGTAGAAAAGTGACGATTCTCTATAAGACTTCAGGATCAAGATTCAACATGGAAAATTCTCCCTCGTATCCCTAATACGAGAAGAGAAAAAAAACACAAGACACTAGCGGCTAACATGTACTATATAACTAAAATTACAACTCACACTAAATAGATTTAGTTATCCCTAAATCTTGATAGATCCTCACACTCAAGAACAAAGATAAGGAAGTATGCAATCACACCCACCATGTAACAAATCTTTTATATAACTTTTTCTCCTCATGACATCATTATCCTAGATGGGAATCAAACACATGGTCGTGTCATTGCATGTTGCTAAGGTGATATCTAATTGTATCGTCTCTTCTCGTGTTGAGGTCACCTACGTCGATAATGTATGTTGTAACGTCTGGGCCCACTACCCAAGGCTCTAGCAGAGTTTCAGGAATGACGACTGACCCCACAGACCACCATTATCCTTAACTGCACGCTTTGTCCTCACTCACGCGTATGCCAAGATCAACTTCCCGACATGTCACCCATCCCAATACTACTCCAAGATAAGTACGCTTAACTATGGAGTTCTTAGTGATGGGCTCCCGGAAAAGGATGTGCAACTTGGTGATATGGGTAGTCCAATCATTCCTTTTAAGATCATGTTATCCGAGGCCTCAAATCCTGAGACATTACAATCTCCCCCACTTAGACTCTTGACGTCCTCTTCAAGGTTCAAATATATGGCCTCATAATCTGACCTCACTTCAGTATAGACCCACAATGTCCCATGGACACCCAGCTCCCGATCACAGAATACTTGTGCAAGGGTGGCTACGTCTACTATAGATCGCCATTTCCTACTTGCCCAGACCGCATGGCTCAAGACACAACCTCTATCTCTCACCACACACACCAACCCTGAGGAAAGGATGAAAGCGGTTGGGATGGACAAATACAAAGAGAAACTCCCATGTGACATTAGGGACATGGGGTGGAGAGGGAAGAAATGATTGGAGAAGAATTGTTGATATGATTAGATAAGTTGTGTGTTGAGTTGCTCAATAGGCTTGAGAGAACTGGACCTCATACTTATTTTCTTGAAAAGAATGAGTCCTTCAACATAAGAGAGGTTGTCTCATTCCTGAGATAAAAATACATCACACATGTGAATAGAGGACCTCATGATTCTTAAGAGAGGTTGACTTGGCAAGGAAGATGCAATAGACAAAGAGAAAACTAGATTTGATTTCATACGTGATCTAGGTACAAGATCCAGAGAAGAAGATAAATGGAAATTTTTGTGACCAAAAAGGAGATTTGTATGTTTGGCTCTTAGGCTTCATATGCTTGAAACGTTGTGCAGATTGACATACATGACATGTTTGAAAATGCTTGGATAACTAATTTGGGACATGTTGCAAGAAGATTGGATACCCTAGTGACGCCACACCATGTTGAAGGGATGACATGTCATATAGGCCTCTATTGTCACTGATAGAATTGAAAACCCTAATGGTGACATGCCGTGTTGGACAACGACACCTCATGTTGATTGTCAAGTCCAACTATAAGTGACATGCTATGTTATCTAATGACACACTGTGTTGGTTTGTTGACTCACAGTGTGACTATCTTACACAATGTGTTGGATGGTTCCACTTGTGAATGGAGTTACATGTCATGTGATAGACTTAACACCATGTAACCTACCTCTAGGGAAGTTTTGACATGTAGATCTGGCCAAGACTGATGTAAAAATAGTGGAGGACTTGCACTCTATATCTATGGATGAATTTTAGTGATAGTGGTAGATCTTGGAGATAAAAGATTGAAATATCTTTAGATTTATGCATCCAAATTAGATAGAGATGATATTAGATGGTGGATATGACTTTTACAATCGAAAATATCATCATGGGGTTGCTAATATTGGAGATAACTTCCACATGTTAGTGTAATTGGACCTTGAATGGTGACAATGAGGATGGCAACCTAGACTTTGTGCTTGGGGAAGATGGAGACAAATACACAGGAGATGTTAGATGATGGTGAAGATACTTATCAGATTTGGAGTCATAGATGACGATAGAGCCAAAGTGTCCCTTCAATGAGAGAGGGTTATAGAGATGATGGAAACCCTTCACAGAGAGACGGCAATGAAGATGACCCTATAGGGAGGGTGGTGGGAATGGCCTTATAGGTCCATGACTGTGGTCACCACTCGTGGATAGAGACTTGTTTCTTTCTCTCTAGGGTTAGATCGATGCTTGGGTATAATGTAAAGATATTGATTTTGTTTTGATAATATGATAATATGTTACAGAAATTATGATGGATACAAGAGAGACCCCTCCTTTATATAAAACAAGAAGGATTTGACTCTATAGACTTCTAAACTTGACTAGACTGTATATGGGCCTACATACTCAGTCCTATATATTATGACTATTACTTCTAACTCTTTCCATACAATCATTTAACATGTCCCATCCAATCATACCAAACATTTGATGTTTCAAGGTCAAAATAAAATAGCCATCATTCTTATTCTATGAACAAATAGAAACTTGTTCTATATAAAATCTTAAATAGATGCTCTACATTATACGTGAAGCATTTTTACCTAAAACAAACTATCAAAAGCCTAATTCAATGCAATTTTGTTATGTTTGAAGTCTTCTCTCATACCATTCCTAATCAAGATAGGACAACTAAAGATATTGCATCTGATCATGGGGCATTTCTGACTTATAAAGAGTAAAAATCTTTTTAGGAGGAAACTTCAAATACAAAAGACCTTCTCCTTTGACTAAAACACTAGAATTACCTCACAAGATCACTAACCAATCATGACCGCTTGGTAAGATACAAAAAGGGACAGTTAGCACAAACATGCACATTTGGCCTGAAATAAAAAATCTAGTATAGTAGCTCAAACATTCTAGAATTAGAATTTAAGATTTACTTATCATTTTTGGAAAAAGTATTGGCCATCATGTTGACTAGAGTTTCCTCAAAATCCACATATTTCTAGCATTTTTATGAGGAACACTTTTTAACCCAATGACCAACCCGACTGCAAATCCAACACAATTTGGTTTTGATTTTTCTTTTTGGGTTCTTCCTTTTGGTTTCTAGTTAACTTTTTTTGTCTTTTTGATCTTGACCACCCTTCTTTCCACGTGTATGATTTACAATAGGAGAAATTTCAATCAAAATATCTTGTTTATCAATCAAAACATCTTGTCTATAAAACTTGTATTGTTCTTGAATGTCTATAATATTCATTAAATTATTTAAATAAATATCTCCCTTTTTGTATTTGAGATATAGAGTATGATCCTCCCATGGTTTAAGGAATTTCTTATTGATAGACATGACAAAACAATTGTTGGGTAGATACATACTGGCCTCCCAGAAACCATGAACCAATAGAGAAAGGTCATGTGTTTATCCATACATGACTCTTTCTTCAACCATCTAAATTTTTAAAAGTTTAGAAATAAATATTTCTCAACAAAAAGATTTTTAGGATCATAATTTTGGTCCAAACTTTTCCAAAGTTCCTTAGCAATATTGGAAAGATAAATATTGTATGAGTCGAAGAGTGTAGTTGTAAAAGTCTATAATATACAACATTAGCGAAACTCATCTTTCTCCTTTGAATGATTCATCTAGTTTAAGAAAATCTGAATCTAACACAAAAACTGATAGGAAGGAAAACAAACACGTCATGATCCAAATAGGACAAGCGGTAGATGGATCAAAATAACAAAAAGTGACAAAAAACTTTATCTCTGAACAAACCATCGACGAAGGACTTGTCTTAGAAAAAATCGCACCTAGCCAACCACTGTGAATACATAGACTCATTTTCTTTTGGAACCGGGCAGGGTAGATTGACCGCACACAAAAGAGAGAATCTGCCCATGAATAAAGCAATAATGTCTAACGTAGAAAGAAGCTCAAAGGGACCAACTTTGGGTTAATTTCTAGGAATTCATTAGGAATTGGTCGTAAACAAAAACAATATAGGGACATCAAATAAGGTTTGGATTCTCTTCTTTTAAAATATTTTCACGAGTGGGTATATCGAGGTTGTCAGTGTATGGGACGACCATTAATTACCTTGAGATTTAAAAAAGTTGCACTAAAAGAGTAAAAGGAATCCCATAAATACAGGTGATCAACCAAGTATGTGATTTACTGAATCCATGTCTAAACTGAAACATGCCCTTATTCCATGAGGGTTTAATGTGAAGTATAAGACAACTTAATAAGTGATATTCCAGATGAATAAGTGGGACTTCCAACTAGAGATTAGTGAGTGAAACTCACACAGTAATCTGTGAATCGGTATCATTTTCTGACCAAACGCTCAAAACAACATTAACAAGCAATCGACACAACAATGGAGATATCTCTGGCATGAAATCATGCTGGGAGAAACATGTGCTGCCCAATGAATACTTCTCTATGGTGGAGTACATGTAAAACCCTTGTACGTGGTGTACCATACACCAGTGAGAGATTCCCTTTCATGAACAAAGCAATAATGCCTAAATTGGCTAGGTACTAAAATTCAGAGACATTGGGTTAACTTACTGGAGTTCTCTAGGAATTTGCATAAACAAAAAAAATCTAGTGACATCATACAAGGCTTGGAGTCTCTTGCCCTATATTTTAATCAAAATCTGAATCGATTTTCATTAATGGATGAGGAAAAATATAAAAAATTGGAAGGGAACGACCAATAATATCTTTTGACGGAAAAAAATGCATAACATGGACCTCATAAATACAAGTAATCAACCAACTCTGTCATTTACAGAATGCGAATTTCAATAGGAACATGCCCTTATTCCATGAGGGTTTAATGTGAAGTATAAGAAAGTCTAAAAAAATGATGTTCCAAGAGGAGTAAGTGACAATGACCAAATAGAGATTAGGGTATGAAACACACATAGAACATGGTGAATCAATACCAAATTTTCATAAGAAATACTCAATAGAACGACAAGGAGTTAGAAATCCAACAAATGATATATAGCTGGCATGAAAACATATTGGGAACAACACATGCCCCCTGTGAATACTTCTCTGACTGTAGTGGAGCACATGTCATTCACTAAATGTAGGAAAGGGACTGAAAAGACATCGACTCTTCCCTGAGGACAAGGTAACATAGTGTTTTGATAATTTGGTGCATATACCACCCGGAAAACAATTCTAACAGATTACCACAACAAACAAAACCAGAGATGTCATATATAATCACATATTATCTTTAGGTGATTGGTCTTGGATATTACAATTTCAGCAGAATTCATTATCATTCTTGTCACAGAATACATTCGCTATTATACATTAATATAAATGCAAGCATCATCATCAACAAGTTTTGTTTCTTATTGATAATTATATATAGGTTGCACAAGCGAAAGAAAGCACATCAATCCCATCATAATTCTCGGGGTAATATCTTCACCTCAAACCCAATCATTTGTGTATGCATTGGCATTTCGAGTTGTACTTCCAAGGTTTAACTGGTCAATATTGATCCCTTGATACCTGTGGCCACATGTGGAAATCAATCAGTCAAGAAAGCATACATTTCATGAATTGTGTTATATTAATTTAATTTACCCGACTTGGGAAGACGCTTCACTGCCCAAGGGTTTGAAAAACACTTCTGATTGATTCGGTTGGCAAGAAAAATTCATATCTGGGCCATTTCCACTGATATCCCAAGACAGTTGAAGGCAATTGCTTGACCCGTCCCCTTGCAACTGCAAACTCAAGAATACAAGCTAAAATGTGTGCTTTAAGTATTAAAAACATGTGGGAATACCCTTTGATTGTGTTGTAGTCGTTCATCTATTGAATTTTGTTATTTTCAGGGGCAAGCTAGTATCTAACCAAACCCACGTCTGTTCAGATCATCCTATCTGACGACAAAAAAATAAAAAAATCATGAGGGTGACTCTTCCTGAGTGACACGGGAGGGAAAGTAGGTGGTGAGACGATGCAGTCTAGGAGTTAGGGCTGCAAAAGGGGAGCATTGCCAACCTGGAGGAAGCTAAAAGTAGCAAAAACAGTGGTTCCTTAGCAATATTGGAAAGATAAATATTGTATGAGTCGAAGAGTGTAGTTGTAAAAGTCTATAATATACAACATTAGCGAAACTCATCTTTCTCCTTTGAATGATTCATCTAGTTTAAGAAAATCTGAATCTAACACAAAAACTGATAGGAAGGAAAAAAAACATGTCATGATCCAAATAGGACAAGCGGTAGATGGATCAAAATAACAAAAAGTGACAAAAAACTTTATCTCAGAACAAACCATCGACGAAGGACTTGTCTTAGAAAAAATAGCACCTCGCCAGCCATTGTGAATACATAGACTCATTTTCTTTTGGAACCGGGTAGGGTAGATTGACCACACACAAAAGAGAGAATCTACCCATGAATAAAGCAATAATGTCTAAAGTAGAAAGAAGCTCAAGGAGACCAACTTTGGGTTAATTTTCAGGAATTCATTAGGAATTGGTCGTAAACAAAAACAATATAGGGACATCAAACAAGGCTTGGAGCCTCTTAGTTAAATTTGACTTTTAAAAGATTTTCACGAGTGGGGATATCGAGGTTGTCAGTGTATGGGACGACCATTAATTACCTTGAGATTTAAAAAAAGTTGCACTAAAAGAGTAAAAGGAATCCTATAAATACAGGTGATCAACCAAGTATGTGATTTACTGAATCCATGTCCAAACTGAAACATGCCCTTATTCCATGAGGGTTTAATGTGAAGTATAAGACAAATTAATAAGTGAGATTCCAAATGAATAAGTGGGACTTCCAACTAGAGATTAGTGAGCGAAACTCACACAGTAATCAATGAATCGGTATCATTTTCTGACCAAACACTCAAAACAACATTAACAAGCAATCGACACAACAACAGAGATATCTCTGGCATGAAATCATGTTGGGAGAAACATGTGCGGCCCAGTGAATACTTCTCTATGGTGGAGTACATGTAAAACCCTAGTACGTGGTGTACCATACACCAGGGAGAGATTCCCTTTCATGAACAAAGCAATAATGCCTAAACTGGCTAGGTACTCAAATCATGCTGGGAGAAACATGTGCGGCCCAATGAATACTTCTCTATGGTGGAATACATGTAAAACCCTTGTACATGGTGTACCATACACCAGGGAGAGATTCCCTTTCATGAACAAAGCAATAATGCCTAAACTGGCTAGGTACTCAAATTCAGAGACATTGGGTTAACTTACTGGAGTTCTCTAGGAATTTGCATAAACAAAAGCAATCTAGTGACATCATACAAGGCTTGGAGTCTCTTGCCCTATATTTTAATCAAAATCAGAATCAATTTTCATTAATGGATGAGTAAAAATATAAACAATTGGAAGGGAACAACCAATAATCTCTTTTGACGGAAAAAAATGCATAACATGGACCTCATAAATACAAGTAATCAACCAACGCTGTCATTTACAGAATGCGAATTTCAAAAGGAACATGCCCTTATTCCATGAGGGTTTAATGTGAAGTATAAGAAAGTCTGAAAAAATGATGTTCCAAGAGGAGTAAGTGACAATGACCAAATAGAGATTAGGGTATGAAACACACATAGAACATGGTGAATCAATACCAAATTTTCATAGGAAATACTCAATAGAACGACAAGGAGTTAGAAATCCAACAAATGATATATAGCTGGCATGAAAACATATTGGGAACAACACATGTCCCCTGTGAATACTTCTCTGACTGTAGTGGAGCACATGTCATTCACAAAATGTAGGAAAGGGACTGAAAAGACATCGACTCTTCCCTGAGGACAAGGTAACATAGTGTTTTGATAATTTGGTGCATATACCACCCGGAAAACAATTCTAACAGATTACCACAACAAACAAAACCAGAGATGTCATATATAATCACATATTATCTTTAGGTGATTGGTCTTGGATATTACAATTTCAGCAGAATTCATTATCATTCTTGTCACAGAATACATTCGCTATTATACATTAATATAAATGCAAGCATCATCATCAACAAGTTTTGTTGCTTATTGATAATTATAGATAGGTTGCACAAGCGAAAGAAAGCACATCAATCCCATCATAATTCTCGGGGTAATATCTTCACCTCAAACCCAATCATTTGTGTATGCATTGGCATTTCGAGTTGTACTTCCAAGGTTTAACTGGTCAATATTGATCCCTTGATACCTGTGGCCACATGTGGAAATCAATCAGTCAAGAAAGCATACATTTCATGAATTGTGTTATATTAATTTAATTTACCCGACTTGGGAAGACGCTTCACTGCCCAAGGGTTTGAAAAACACTTCTGATTGATTCGGTTTGCAAGTAAAATTCATATCTGGGCCATTTCCACTGATATCCCAAGACAGTTGAAGGCAATTGCTTGACCCGTCCCCTTGCAACTGCAAACTCAAGAATACAAGCTAAAATGTGTGCTTTAAGTATTAAAAACATGTGGGAATACCCTTTGATTGTGTTGTAGTCGTTCATCTATTGAATTTTGTTATTTTCAGGGGCAAGCTAGTATCTAACCAAACCCACGTCTGTTCAGATCATCCTATCTGACGACAAAAAAATAAAAAATCATGAGGGTGACTCTTCCTGAGTGACACGGGAGGGAAAGTAGGTGGTGAGACGATGCAGTCTAGGAGTTAGGGCTGCAAAAGGGGAGCATTGCCAACCTGGAGGAAGCTAAAAGTAGCAAAAACAGTGGTTCCTTAGCAATATTGGAAAGATAAATATTGTATGAGTCGAAGAGTGTAGTTGTAAAAGTCTATAATATACAACATTAGAGAAACTCATCTTTCTCCTTTGAATGATTCATCTAGTTTAAGAAAATCTGAATCTAACACAAAAACTGATAGGAAGGAAAAAAAACATGTCATGATCCAAATAGGACAAGCGGTAGATGGATCAAAATAACAAAAAGTGACAAAAAACTTTATCTCAGAACAAACCATCGACGAAGGACTTGTCTTAGAAAAAATAGCACCTCGCCAGCCATTGTGAATACATAGACTCATTTTCTTTTGGAACCGGGTAGGGTAGATTGACCACACACAAAAGAGAGAATCTACCCATGAATAAAGCAATAATGTCTAAAGTAGAAAGAAGCTCAAGGAGACCAACTTTGGGTTAATTTTCAGGAATTCATTAGGAATTGGTCGTAAACAAAAACAATATAGGGACATCAAACAAGGCTTGGATCCTCTTAGTTAAATTTGACTTTTAAAAGATTTTCACGAGTGGGGATATCGAGGTTGTCAGTGTATGGGACGACCATTAATTACCTTGAGATTTAAAAAAAGTTGCACTAAAAGAGTAAAAGGAATCCTATAAATACAGGTGATCAACCAAGTATGTGATTTACTGAATCCATGTCCAAACTGAAACATGCCCTTATTCCATGAGGGTTTAATGTGAAGTATAAGACAACTTAATAAGTGAGATTCCAAATGAATAAGTGGGACTTCCAACTAGAGATTAGTGAGCGAAACTCACACAGTAATCAATGAATCGGTATCATTTTCTGACCAAACACTCAAAACAACATTAACAAGCAATCGACACAACAACAGAGATATCTCTGGCATGAAATCATGTTGGGAGAAACATGTGCGGCCCAGTGAATACTTCTCTATGGTGGAGTACATGTAAAACCCTAGTACGTGGTGTACCATACACCAGGGAGAGATTCCCTTTCATGAACAAAGCAATAATGCCTAAACTGGCTAGGTACTCAAATCATGTTGGGAGAAACATGTGCGGCCCAATGAATACTTCTCTATGGTGGAATACATGTAAAACCCTTGTACATGGTGTACCATACACCAGGGAGAGATTCCCTTTCATGAACAAAGCAATAATGCCTAAACTGGCTAGGTACTCAAATTCAGAGACATTGGGTTAACTTACTGGAGTTCTCTAGGAATTTGCATAAACAAAAGCAATCTAGTGACATCATACAAGGCTTGGAGTCTCTTGCCCTGTATTTTAATCAAAATCAGAATCAATTTTCATTGATGGATGAGTAAAAATATAAACAATTGGAAGGGAACAACCAATAATCTCTTTTGACGGAAAAAAATGCATAACATGGACCTCATAAATACAAGTAATCAACCAACGCTGTCATTTACAGAATGCGAATTTCAAAAGGAACATGCCCTTATTCCATGAGGGTTTAATGTGAAGTATAAGAAAGTCTGAAAAAATGATGTTCCAAGAGGAGTAAGTGACAATGACCAAATAGAGATTAGGGTATGAAACACACATAGAACATGGTGAATCAATACCAAATTTTCATAGGAAATACTCAATAGAACGACAAGGAGTTAGAAATCCAACAAATGATATATAGCTGGCATGAAAACATATTGGGAACAACACATGCCCCCTGTGAATACTTCTCTGACTGTAGTGGAGCACATGTCATTCACAAAATGTAGGAAAGGGACTGAAAAGACATCGACTCTTCCCTGAGGACAAGGTAACATAGTGTTTTGATAATTTGGTGCATATACCACCCGAAAAACAATTCTAACAGATTACCACAACAAACAAAACCAGAGATGTCATATATAATCACATATTATCTTTAGGTGATTGGTCTTGGATATTACAATTTCAGCAGAATTCATTATCATTCTTGTCACAGAATACATTCGCTATTATACATTAATATAAATGCAAGCATCATCATCAACAAGTTTTGTTGCTTATTGATAATTATAGATAGGTTGCACAAGCGAAAGAAAGCACATCAATCCCATCATAATTCTCGGGGTAATATCTTCACCTCAAACCCAATCATTTGTGTATGCATTGGCATTTCGAGTTGTACTTCCAAGGTTTAACTGGTCAATATTGATCCCTTGATACCTGTGGCCACATGTGGAAATCAATCAGTCAAGAAAGCATACATTTCATGAATTGTGTTATATTAATTTAATTTACCCGACTTGGGAAGACGCTTCACTGCCCAAGGGTTTGAAAAACACTTCTGATTGATTCGGTTGGCAAGAAAAATTCATATCTGGGCCATTTCCACTGATATCCCAAGACAGTTGAAGGCAATTGCTTGACCCGTCCCCTTGCAACTGCAAACTCAAGAATACAAGCTAAAATGTGTGCTTTAAGTATTAAAAACATGTGGGAATACCCTTTGATTGTGTTGTAGTCGTTCATCTATTGAATTTTGTTATTTTCAGGGGCAAGCTAGTATCTAACCAAACCCACGTCTGTTCAGATCATCCTATCTGACGACAAAAAAATAAAAAAATCATGAGGGTGACTCTTCCTGAGTGACACGGGAGGGAAAGTAGGTGGTGAGACGATGCAGTCTAGGAGTTAGGGCTGCAAAAGGGGAGCATTGCCAACCTGGAGGAAGCTAAAAGTAGCAAAAACAGTGGTTCCTTAGCAATATTGGAAAGATAAATATTGTATGAGTCGAAGAGTGTAGTTGTAAAAGTCTATAATATACAACATTAGCGAAACTCATCTTTCTCCTTTGAATGATTCATCTAGTTTAAGAAAATCTGAATCTAACACAAAAACTGATAGGAAGGAAAAAAACATGTCATGATCCAAATAGGACAAGCGGTAGATGGATCAAAATAACAAAAAGTGACAAAAAACTTTATCTCAGAACAAACCATCGACGAAGGACTTGTCTTAGAAAAAATAGCACCTCGCCAGCCATTGTGAATACATAGACTCATTTTCTTTTGGAACCGGGTAGGGTAGATTGACCACACACAAAAGAGAGAATCTACCCATGAATAAAGCAATAATGTCTAAAGTAGAAAGAAGCTCAAGGAGACCAACTTTGGGTTAATTTTCAGGAATTCATTAGCAATTGGTCGTAAACAAAAACAATATAGGGACATCAAACAAGGCTTGGAGCCTCTTAGTTAAATTTGACTTTTAAAAGATTTTCACGAGTGGGGATATCGAGGTTGTCAGTGTATGGGACGACCATTAATTACCTTGAGATTTAAAAAAGTTGCACTAATAGAGTAAAAGGAGGGGATATCGAGGTTGTCCGATATAAGGCGGTATGTTGCTCCACCTGAAACAAAGAAAGGTGGCTAGTGTTCAACTATCATTTGTTTTATGACGGAGGACCAGGATATTAACCACATCAACAGTGTATGGGGCCCATATTGCCACATCAATAGGTAATGGGGAAGGGTAAGGTTGGGATAACGGGGTTTGGTTTGATTACACGAATGGAAGAAGTTTGACCCCGTTTTGTATAACAATGTGACATTTATTTGTTATTCATGGAATGCTCCCATCTGCATAAAGTAAACAAGAACCAAGCAACCAGAAAAATAAAGCACAGTCATGTGGATCAAATAAAGGATAACGGCGAAATGGGAAACAACTCCTTATATCGGCAGGCATTAGCTTCGTGATTTTGTAAATGGAAAGAACTTCACCGTAGGCAAAAAAACACATAGGACCACTAAGTTAACCTTTACAATCACATAGAAAAATGACCTGCACCTAAATTAAAAGCTAGCAAAGACATATGTGTGATTTTTAAAACTTAAAAGAGCTCCGATGAACTGTCTTAATCTCTTATAACTCTATTTGACAAGTTCAAACGGGTCATACCCCCATACCCCCATACAACACCTTCACCGATACAACACCTTCACCGATGATGATGTTACTATGATACCACATTAGAATTTTACTTTATCTCGCCGGGGTTATGTTTTTGGGGTGCCTCCCCCCCCATCTTTACTCTGCCGGCTCAAACACCCCTGGTGTCATGAGCTTTATATATTATATTAGTTTTATGTAATGCACTCTTACCCCCCCCCCACACACACACATGCGGTCAATACATGTTGGGGTACTCTATTTTTCAATATAATCCATCCTTTTGATTAAAAAAAAGTTCAAACGGGTCATGAAAAATGAAGTTGGTTTACTCATTATACACTGACAAGGAACGCATACATAAACAAGTTTAAACGGGTCACGACTAGCTAAGTTGGTTATGGCTCTGATACCATTTGTAACGCCTGGGCCCACTACCCAAGGCTCTAGTAGAGTTTCAGGAATGACGACTGACCCCACAAAGTCACTCTCGACGCACCCAGTGTGCACTTATTGTCAACCGTTACTGTCTTAAAACAAAGTCATTGGTCCTCACATAAAGCACCAACAATGAAGAACATGTGGGATCACATCAACAAGTGAGATGATTGTTATTAATTTTAGTTAACGTTGTTTCATGCAATGACGACAGATGCAAATTAATTAACAGTTTAGGCCGATCTAGATAAGAAAATAGAAGAATAAACCAATATAGGAGAGCAACAAATAAGGTTAGGAATCAAACTAGGTCATTTTGTTGAAAAATAAAAATGTTATACTTAAAGAAATCAGCGGCCCACAATCATTATGGGTAGATGTCGTTCTTCTATTTGACCCGGTCACTAACCTATAGAAGAGATCGTCTCATTTGTGTTGATGACGAACGATGCAGACAACGAACGACTTGTACTACCAGTGCAACCTAGTGACTGCAGGAACCACCGCCTAACAGATCGCGTATCTGAAGGGAGAATAAGGCAGAACTTGCCACATCTAGGAGAAGATTTCCACACAATAACTCGGAAGCAACGGCTGGAGAATACACCGGTTAGGATTTGCAAACATGTACTCAAACGCTGACGGCTGTATGTTCAACATATGTGTTTAAACCTACTGATCGGAGACTTATTTATAGCCTTACATGCACCGAAATCCTATTCCCATTAAGACACGATCACTCGATCACTCTTATACATATTGCAAAAAAATCCACAAGAAAAATACTTTCCAATTAGGATTAAAAAAATTGTTTCAGAAAAAAACAATTAATTAAATTAATAATTAATTAATTATGTGGTTCTATCCTAGTGAAAAAAGAAGACAGAATACAGAAGACATTCTCCACAATCCACAAGTCGCAAGCACGAGCTCATACCCGGTCCGGTCAGGCCAAGCCAGGCGAGGCGTGGCACGTGTGTGTGTTGTGGTCACCATACCCACCATAGAGGTGAACATACTCTCCCCTAGGTCCCTTTGGACACTAGTATCACATGTGATCCTACATATAAGGACCACAAAACTTCTAAGAATGAGCAATGTGAGATAAAATTGTTCCCCATTTGGCTAGTTGCACCACATTTGCACTAGACACAAAACATGTGATCCTACATATTAAGGCCTTTATGTACTAGACGCACCACATTGGGCTTAACTCATGTTAAACAAATGGCTAGTTGTCATATATCTTACAATCCCCCACAAAGTCCAACGTGTACTATGCTCTGGCAATCAGTCCTCCAACTGTGCTTTCAATAGATACCTTTTCGTTTGAATATACCTAAGTTATCCAACTGTGACCGTCGTAGGAAGTAGGTAAATAAAAGTCTTGAACCTAAACCTTGGGTGCAAGAGTATAGGTTGGTAACAGAACAATAAAGACATGAAAAAAAAAGTCTGATGCATTAAGACCATGCATCCAAAATATATATCATGATTGAAATTAGGGAACAACTCAATTCCCCAATTGTGGTCTACACAAAATCAACCACTAAGTTGGAGTCTCCAACAATGTACTACTATTATCCTGTCCTAATACTTGACACTATTCAAAGACTAATGTCTTAATAACTTGCAGTCATTATACTAACAGGTTTCCCAAGGGATAGATACACAGATGCATGAAGCATAAAAGTAATCACATAGTGTCATCTAATTCATCCGACAACTTATTATTACCACATTGAACCCAATTTGTGGGATCTCCAATCTGTTGGGTTGGGTTGCTACTACCTACGAATAATGGGGGGTTTCAGTCCCATCCCCAACCTAGATTTTTCCACTAAGGCTAGGGTAAGACCTTTAGTGAAAGGATCAGATGTATTTTCTTTAGTACCGACGTAGTCCACAGCCACGACCCCATTAGACACTAACTCCTTTACAGACTTGAGTCTGACTTGGATGTGTTTATACTTTTTTTAATTGTACTTGTGACTCTTTATCATAGCAATAGTTGTAGTGCTATCACAGTAAATTGAAATGGCAGGAAGTGGCTTCTTTACCATAGGTAAACTGGACATAAGTCCTTGTAACCATTCAACTTCCAATCAAGTTTCATCTAAAGCTTACAACTCTGCCTCAAAATTAGACCGAGACAATATGGTCTATTTCTTAGACCTCTAGGAAACAACTCCTCCCAACAGGAATACATATCCTATGACACTATTACTCCCAGAGTTCATGGCAATCCAGCTTGTATTACTATATCCTTCAACTATAGAAAGATATTTACCATAATGGAGCCCAAGGGAATAAGTACCCTTGATATACCTGAAAACTTTGTCAAGAGGTTCACAATGGATCTTGTCTGGACAACTGTGTATCTACTTAACTTGATCACGATAAACACAATGTTTGGATGTATGCAGTTCATAAGATTAATCAAACTTCTGATAATTTGAGAGTATCGTAGTTGAGTCACTGGAACCCCAATCTCATTCTTTAATAAGACCTTGTATGAATCATATGGAGTCTTAATAGGTTTACGTGATGTGTACTCAAATCTCTCTAGTGTCTTCTCAACATAGTGAGACTGAGAGAGTATTATACCATCATTAACCTTATAATTTTAAGCCATAAAATCACATCGGCGACACCCATATCCTTCAACTCAAACTTGCTACACCAGACTGTCTTTATCTCACTTACTACTTTTATATTGTAACCAAAAAGCAAGACATCATAGATATATAAGCATAACAAAATGAATCCATCATTGACGTCTTTACAATACAGCCACTTATCAAATTCATTATAAGCAAAGTGAAACAATGATATCATAGAATCAAACTTCACATGCCATTGCTTAAGGTCTTTTTTCAAGACAATTAATGACTTAACAAGTTTACACACTTTGGACTCATTCCCATGACCCACAAATCCCTCAGGTTGTTCCATATTTATCTCTTCATGAAGATCACCATGTAAGAACATGGTCTTCACATCCATCTCATGGATAGAGAGATCATTTATTTCTCCTTGGTTCCTTGGATGTCCTAGGTCATTTATTTCACATCCATATTTATCTCAACATTATAAGTGAGAAACTCACTTCCAAATTCCTTGGATGTCCTAGGTCATTTATTTCTCCTTGGTTCAACCATTTCTCTTGAATAATCAGATTCAGAAATAGCTTATTTTGTGTCATCCCCCCCGCACATTTGTCATCCTTTCTATGTGCTCGGGAATGGAACCTGTGGTGGATGAATCCTCTTGAGATACTTCATTAGAAACACTTCCTCAAATAATGTAGTATCATGTAATTCCGCAATTGTATTGGCACAATGCCTGAGATATCAGATTTTACAATCAAGAATCTATAGAAACAACTTGTCTCTGCATACCCCCAGAATATGACATCAACCGTTTTCAGTCAGAATTTCTTCCTATCTGACGACAAAAAAATAAAAAAATCATGGGGTGACTCTTCCTGAGTGACACGGGAGGGAAAGTAGGTGGTGAGACGATGCAGCCTAGGAGTTAGGGCTGCAAAAGGGGAGCATTGCCAACCTGGAGGAAGCTAAAAGTAGCAAAAACAGTGGTTCTACTTTGGCAAATGATAATAAGTCCCCATTGGTTAATGGGCCAATCACAGACAAGGACAACTTCAGGTTCCAGGGGTGGGGGATGGCTGAGGGACAGAGACAATAACGCAGAAGAGGCTAGAAAGGCAAAGGTGAAACAAGAATTGGCGGCTAACAATGAGGGAAGGGAGGAGGGTGGTTGTCCGATATAAGGCGGTATGTTGGTCCACCTGAAACAAAGAAAGGTGGCTAGTGTTCAACTATCATTTGTTTTATGACGGAGGACCAGGATATTAGCCACATGAACAGTGTATGGGGCCCATATTTCCACATCAATAGGTAATGGGGAAGGGTAAGGATGGGATAACGGGGTTTGGTTTGATTACACGAATGGCAGAAGTTTGACCCCGTTTTGTATAACAATGTGACATTTATTTGTTATTCATGGAATGCTCCCATCTGCATAAAGTAAACAAGAACCAAAAAACCAGAAAAATAAAGCACAGTCATGTGGATCAAATAAAGGATAACGGCGAAACGGGAAACAACTCCTTATATCGGCAGGCATTAGCTTCGTGATTTTGTAAATGGAAAGAACTTCACCGTAGGCAAAAAAAACACATAGGACCACTAAGTGGACCCTTACAATCACACAGAAAAATGACATGCACCTAAATTAAAAGCTAGCAAAAGACAGATGTGTGATTTTTCAAACTTAAAAGAGCTCTGATGAACTGTCTTAATCTCTTATAACTCTATTTGACAAGTTCAAACGGGTCATACCCCCATACCTCCATAGAACACCTTCACCGATACAACACCTTCACCGATGATGATGTTGCTATGATACCGCATTAGAATTTTACTTTATCTCGCCGGGGTTATGTTTTTGGGGTGCCTCCCCCCCCCCATCTTTACTCTGTCAGCTCAAACACCCCTGGTGTCATGAGCTTTATATATTATATTAGTCTTATGTAATGCACTCTTACCCCCCCCCCCACACACACACATGTGGTCAATACATGTTGGGGTACTCTATTTTTCAATATAATCCAGCCTTTTGATTAAAAAAAAGTTCAAACGGGTCATGAAAAACGAAGTTGGTTTACTCATTATACATTGACAAGGAACGCGTACATAAACAAGTTTAAACGGGTCACGACAAGCTAAGTTGGTTACTTGTTATACTCTCACAAGGAACTTGGACATATAAAGGATATAATACCCAATATCTATCTTACACTCACTTTTCATATTCAAGAAACACATACATATTGGGCCGTATGTATTTTATACAGAAACAATAAGGATTTTGAAACAACTAGTAAAAAAACACAACAGTACCGTTAAAATATGACCTTTGGTGGCCGTTTGTAAGCTATAATTGAGTCGTTAGGTATAATGTATGTATTTTCCATAATGCATCTTCATACAAGAAGTAATACAAAAATACATGCCCGTACAAACATATACACATCAGTACAAAAAAACATGGTCGTTAATGACTATTATAGAGCCGAAAACATGGCAGTTAATGACTATTATAGAGCTGTTAGCGTCTAACTGATATATTTTTTACATACACATTTATATAAGAAGCATACAAAAATTTATCCGCTGCACACGCGCCAATGCAATTAAAGTTAGATAATTAATGACTACCCACCAACCCCTAGAATTTAAAACATTCAAACAAATCAAATCCATTTTAGTGTAATAAATTAACACATGTTATGAACACCATTAGCATTAAAGATTGGAGATCAAATAGCAATGTAATTTGTTAATAAGCCAACCATTTCTCTTAACATATATTCAAAATTCAATTTTTGAGGTTAAATAGTCCGATCCTAATTTTCTTTGGCTATTGAACTTTGATAAATTTTCACATTAAGGTTGAGCTTTGTTGGAAATGAGGTTAGACTCGCGTGAATCTAGTCCTAAGGGGAGTAGCTCTTGACTTCCGTTATGAATTTAGGTGGAAAAGTGACGATTCTCTATAAGACTTCAGGATCAAGATTCAACATGGAAAATTCTCCCTCGTATCCCTAATACGAGAAGAGAAAAAAACACAGGACACTAGCGGCTAACATGTACTATATAACTAAAATTACAACTCACACTAAATAGATTTAGTTATCCCTAAATCTTGATAGATCCTCACACTCAAGAACAAAGATAAGGAAGTATACAATCACACCCACCATGTAACAAATCTTTTATATAACTTTTTCTCCTCATGACATCATTATCCTAGATGGGAATCAAACACATGGTCGTGTCATTGCATGTTGCTAAGGTGATCGCTAATTTTGTCGTCTCTGCTCGTGATGAGGTCACCTACGTCGATAATGTCTGTTGTAACGTCTGGGCCCACTATCCAAGGCTCTAGTAGAGTTTCAGGAATGACTACTGACTCCACAGACCACCATTAGCCTTAACTGTGCGCTTTGTCCCCACTCACGCGCATGCCAGGATCAACTTCCTAACATGTCACCCATCCCAATACTACTCCAAGATAAGCACGCTTAACTATGGAGTTCTTAGTGATGGGTTTCCGGAAAAGGAGGTTCACCTTGGTGATATGCGTAGTCCAAACATTGCTTTTAAGATCATGTTATCCGAGGTTTCAAATCCTGGGACATTACAATCTCCCCCACTTAGACTCTTGACGACCTCGTCTAGGTTCAACTGTATGGCCTCATAATCTGACCTCACTTCAGTATAGACCCACAATGGCCCATGGACACCCAACTCCCGATCACAGAATACCAGTGTAAGGGTGGCTACGTCTACTATAGACAACCATTTCCTACATGCCTAGACCGCACGGCTCAAGACTGGCATGCCACATGCCCATGTGGGCCCCACCTACTGGAGGGGCTATGGCTCTGATACCATTTGTAACGCCTGGGCCCACTACCCAAGGCTCTAGTAGAGTTTCAGGAATGACGACCGACCCCACAAAGTCACTCTCGACGCACCCAGTGTGCACTTATTGTCAACCGTTACTGTCTTAAAACAAAGTCATTGGTCCTCACATAAAGCACCAACAATGAAGAACAGGTGGGATCACATCAACAAGTGAGATGATTGTTATTAATTTTAGTTAACGTTGTTTCATGCAATGACGACAGATCCAAATTAATTAACAGTTTAGGCCGATCCAGATAAGAAAATAGAAGAATAAACCAATATAGGAGAGCAAGAAATAATGTTAGGAATCAAACTAGGTCATTTTGTTGAAAAATAAAAATGTTATACTTAAAGAAATCAGCGACCCACAATCATTATGGGTAGATGTCGTTCTTCTATTTGACCCGATCACTAACCTATAGAAGAGATCGTCTCATTTGTGTTGATGACGAATGATGCAGACAACGAACGACTTGTACTACCAGTGCAACCCAGCGACTGCAGGAACCACCGCCTGACAGATCGCATATCTGAAGGGAGAGTAAGGCAGAACTTGCCACATCTAGGAGAAGATTTCCACACAATAACTCGGAAGCAACGGCTGGAGAATACACCGGTTAGGATTTGCAAACATGTACTCAAACGCTGACGGTTGTATGTTCAACATATGTGTTTAAACCTACTGATCGGAGACTTATTTATAGCCTTACATGCACCGAAATCCTATTCCCATTAAGACGCGATCACTCGATCACTCTTATACATATTGCAAAAAAATCCACAAGAAAAACACTTTCCAATTAGGATTAATAAAACTATTTCAGAACGAAACAATTAATTAAATTAATAATTAATTAATTATGTGGTTCTATCCTAGTGCAAAAAGAAGATGGAATACGGAAGACATTCTCCACAATCCACAAGTCGCAAGCCTGAGCTCATACCCGGTCCGGTCAGGCCAAGCCAGGCGAGGCGAGGCGTGGCACGTGTGTGTGTTGTGGTCACCATACCCACCATAGAGGTGAACATACTCTCCCCTAGGTCCCTTTGGACACTAGTGTCACATGTGATCCTACATATAAGGACCACAAAACTTCTAAGAATGAGCAATGTGAGATAAAATTGTTCCCCATTTGGCTAGTTGCACCACATTTGCACTAGACACAAAACATGTGATCCTACATATTAAGGCCTTTATGTACTAGACGCACCACATTGGGCTTAACTCATGTTAAACAAATGGCTAGTTGTCATATATCTTACAATCCCCCACAAAGTCCAATGTGTACTATGCTCTGGCAATCAGTCCTCCAACTGTGCTTTCAATAGATACCTTTTCGTTTGAATCTACCTAAGTTATCCAACTGTGACCGCCGTAGGAAGTAGGTAAATAAAAGTCTTGAACCTGAACCTTGGGTGCAAGAGTATAGGTTGGTAACAGAACAATAAAGACATGAAAAAAAAGTCTGATGCATTAAGACCATGCATCCAAAATATATATCATGATTGAAATTAGGGAACAACTCAATTCCCCAATTGTGGTCTACCCAACATCAACCACTAAGTTGGAGTCTCCAACAATGTACTACTATCATCCTGTCCTAATACTTGACACTATTCAAAGACTAATGTCTTAATAACTTGTAGTCATTATACTAACATGTTTCCCAAGGGATAGATACACAGATGCATGAAGCATAAAAGTAATCACATAGTGTCATCTAATTCATCCGACAACTTATTATTACCACATTGAACCCAATTTGTGGGATCTCTAATCTGTTGGGTTGGGTTGCTACTACCTACAAATAATGGGGGGTTTCAGTCCCATCCCCAACCTAGATTTTTCCACTAAGGCTAGGGTAAGACCTTTAGTGAAAGGATCAGATGTATTTTCTTTAGTACCGACATAGTCCACAGCCACGACCCCATTAGACACTAACTCCTTTACAGACTTGAATCTGACTTGGATGTGTTTATACTTTTTTTAATTGTACTTGTGACTCTTTATCGTAGCAATAGTTGTAGTGCTATCACAGTAAATTGAAATGGCAGGAAGTGGCTTCTTTACCATAGGTAAACTAGACATAAGTCCTTGTAACCATTCAACTTCCAATCAAGTTTCATCTAAAGCTTACAACTCTGCCTCAAAATTAGACCGAGACAATATGGTCTATTTCTTAGACCTCTAGGAAACAACTCCTCCCAACAGGAATACATATCCTATGACACTATTACTCCCAGAGTTCATGGCAATCCAGCTTGTATTACTATATCCTTCAACTATAGAAAGATATTTACCATAATGGAGCCCAAGGGAATAAGTACCCTTGATATACCTGAAAACTTTGTCAAGAGGTTCACAATGGATCTTGTCTGGACAACTGTGTATCTACTTAACTTGATCACGATAAACACAATGTTTGGATGTATGCAGTTCATAAGATATATCAAACTTCTGATAATTTGAGAGTATCATAGTTGAGTCACTGGAACCCCAATCTCATTCTTTAATAAGACCTTGTATGAATCATATGGAGTCTTAATAGGTTTACGTGATGTGTACTCAAATCTCTCTAGTGTCTTCTCAACATAGTGAGACTGAGAGAGTATTATACCATCAGTAAACCTTATAATTTTAAGCCCTAAAATCACATCGGCGACACCCATATCCTTCAACTCAAACTTGCTACACCAGAATGTCTTTATCTCACTTACTACTTTTATATTGTAACCAAAAAGCAAGACATCATCGATATATAAGCATAACAAAATGAATCCATCATTGACGTCTTTACAATACAGCCACTTATCAAATTCATTAGAAGCAAAGTGAAACAATGATATCATAGAATCAAGCTTCACATGCCATTGCTTAAGGTCTTTTTCAAGCCAATTAATGACTTAACAAGTTTACACACTTTGGACTCATTCCCATGACCCACAAATCCCTCAGGTTGTTCCATATTTATCTCTTCATGAAGATCACCATGTAAGAACACGGTCTTCACATCCATCTCATGGATAGAGAGATCATTTATTTCTCCTTGGTTCCTTGGATGTCCTAGGTCATTTATTTCACATCCATATTTATCTCAACATTGTAAGTGAGAAACTCACTTCCAAATTCCTTGGATGTCCTAGGTCATTTATTTCTCCTTGGTTCAACCATTTCTCTTGAATAATCAGATTCAGAAATAGCTTGTTTTGCGTCATCCCCCCGCACATTTGTCATCCTTTCTATGTGCTCGGGAATGGAACCTGTGGTGGATGAATCCTCTTGAGATACTTCATTAGAAACACTTCCTCAAATAATGTAGTATCATGTAATTCCGCAATTGTATTGGCACAATGCCTGAGATATCAGATTTTACAATCAAGAATCTATAGAAACAACTTGTCTCTGCATACCCCAAGAATATGACATCAACTGTTTTCAGTCAGACTTTCTTCTTTTTGTGTTCAGGGTCAAGTACCTTAGCAAGCCCCCCCCCCCCCCCCCCCGCACTCGAAAATATTTGAGACTCGGTTTTCTTCCTCTCCAAAACTGAAAGGGACTACTTTCTATATGTTTATGGGGAACTCTATTCAGAATATGCCAGGCCATATTTAAAGCTTCCCCCGCATGAAGTTGGGTAGACTTGAGGTTTGAAGTAAAGAATTAACCATATTTATAAGGGTTCAATTTTTTATGTTTGGCAATCCCATTAGACTATGGTGAATAAGGGAAGTAGCCTCATGAACTATACCTTGTAATTGACAGAACTTCAGAACATGTTCAAGGCATATTTTCCTCCCCTATCAAACTTTAATCGCTTAAGTACTTTTCTAATTTGACTTTCAGCTTCTTTCTTATGAATTTTGAATTTATCCAATGCCTCATCTTTACTTTTGAGTTAATAGACATATCCGTGTCTACTAGCATCGTCAATAAAAGTTATAAAATAACACTTTTGATCCCTAGTAGCAATCCCATTGAATTCACAGACATCAGTATGCACTAAATTCAATATTTCTGAATTCCTATTTGCAGAATGAAAAGGATTCCTAGGTAATTTAGCTTGCACACAGATTTCACATTTATTATTACTAATGTCAGATTTAGGGATTAAATTCAGATTCATCATACGTTTCATTGAGCCAACATTCACATCCCAAATGTGTATGCCAAACATCAAATGATAAAAGATTCATGCATACATAACTATTATCATTCAAATTTAAAATAGAATTTGAAATAGCTTCAACAAGAATCTTAAACAAGTTCAGATCATCTTATCTGACGACAAAAAAAATAAAAAAATCACGAGGGTGACTCTTCCTGAGTGACACAGGAGGGAAAGTAGGTGGTGGGACGATGCAACCTAGGAATTAGGGTTGTAAAAGGGGAGCATTACCAACCAGGAGGAAGCTAAAACCATCAACAATAGTGGTTCTACTTTGGCAAATGATAATAAGTCCCCATTGGTTAATGGGTCAATCACAGACAAGGACAACTTTAGGTTCTAGGGGTGGGGGATGGCTGAGGGACAGAGACAATAAGGCGAAAGAGGCAAGAAAGGTAAAGGTGAAACAAGAATTGGAGGCTGATAGTGAGGGAAGGGAGGAGGGTGGTTGTCTGATATAAGGTGGTATGTTGCTCCACCTGAAACAGAGTAAGGTGGCTAGTGTTCTACTATCATTTGTTTTATCATGGAGGACCAGGATATTAGCCACATCAACAGTGTATGGGGCCCAGATTGCCACATCAATAGGTAATGGGGAAGGGGTAAGGCTGGGATAATGGGGTTTGGTTTGATTACACGAATGGCAGAAGTTTGACCCCATTTAAAGTACAACCCTTGTTCTAGTGGCCAACCTATCCATAAGTCCAACAAGGTTTATTCTTCAATTTCTTCTGGATCTTAGCCTTAGCTTTAAGTGAATTCTTTGGTTTCTTATCCTTATTCTTAGCAGTAGTAAAATTGATGCTCGGATTATCATCAATTAGTATTTTGATAATCTTCTCTTTCAGATGCTCTTCCTCAATGTTGATGTCCATCATGAGATCGTTCATTGACGCTTAAGAGTCATGCCATTGACTCCCAAGATTTTGAGAATTTCTCATTGATTGATATCACAACAAACTTTTTAGGAATTACCATGTCCGCATCATCAAGCTCTTACAGAAAGAGTTGAAAATCGTGTGTTTGATCAGAAATAGATTTACACTTAGTCATATGAAGCTTGAGAAATTTAGATACACAATATTTTTCCATTTCCTGAATTTTGGTATTGTATTTCTTTTCCAACGTCCCCATAGAACCTTAGATGTAGTACTAGATAGATTTGAGTATGAGTCATACAATTTTTTGTTTAATGCAAACAAAATCAACCCTTTGGCACGTCTGATCACCCTTCTTCCAGGTTGCAATTAAATTAGCATTATCGGGGATAGTTTCATCAAGTTTGGGTTCATCCTCTTCTAGATATTGATCATACCCTCCCAAGTTAAGCCACATTTGCATCCTACTTTGTCAACGAGCAAAATTACTTCCAGTAAACTTTTTAGGTATACTAGACGTATCAATTTTCATATTGGAACCTGGAGGAATATTAATTAACTAACAATAGATTTTGATTTCTTTAAAACTATTGTTTATGTTAGTTAACGTCGTTACATGAAAGAACAAAAAGTGCAAATTAATTAACAGTTCATGCCGATCTAGATAAGAAAATAGAAGAATAAACCAATGCAGGAGAATAGAAAATAAGGCTAGGAATCAAACCAGCTTGTTCATTGAAAAACGGATGTGTTATACTTAAAAAATAAGCAACCCACAAAACCTTATGGGTAGATGTCATTCTTCTAATCGACTCGGTCATGAACATATAGAAGATATCATCTCGCTCGTGTTGACAATGAACGATGCACACAATGAACAACTTGTACTACCAATGCAACCCAGTGACCGCAGGAACTTATGCATGTGTTTTTAGTCATTATTATAGGCACATTTTTCCTCAATTTCATGTGTAGATTAGTCATTTATTTGATTTATTATGCATGAAATGTCATAGATGGACTATTTTTATTGAATGCATCAAATTATATGATTTTTACTATTTTATGTAATATTTTACGCATCCCAAGTATTTATGATGTTTTTGTGCATTTTTAGGTACAAAGAAGATCCACAGACTCGGTGCTACCAACCTGGTAACAGTCGGTGGTACCGACTTGACGTTAGTGATGGACCCAAAAAATTGCCCAGAGTCAGTGCTATCGACAACTAAAGTTGGTGGTACCGAATCAACATCAGTAAGCCCCGACATGAATCGAGAAAACTTGGTGGTACCGAGTTGACGTCAAGGAGGCAGTTTGAAAACCACAAAACTCAATGTTATCGAGTCCAGTCGATAGTACCGACACGATCGGCATTGCACATCTAAACCTAAGTGACTCAATACTACCGACTCACCTAGTCAGTACTACTGAGTCTGTCTGATCAGGTCATCTGCATATTTCACTCTAATCTAACGGTGGATGCTATTTCGTACCCTAAGTGCCTTCTATGACTTAGGGGGGCGACGACTTGAAAAGAGGAGGCAGTTGTTTTCAATGCACGACAACCGGAGAGAGAAGAGAAGAAACGAGGACCGAAAGCTTCAAATGAGGAGATCTGAGTACCTCTGAAGGATGATTCTGCAACCGAAAGACAACAAAACACACGTACGACAGAGGGGATCTTCCGAATGGGTAGAGATTTAGGGGTTACCTTAGTTTCCTAATGTTTCCAACATTTTTCTTCTTTTCATGTAATCGTTGATGAAAACCATGCAAGGCTAAAAACCTTTATTCCTTAGAGTCCAGGAGTAGCCCAGATATACATTGTGATTGATTTCTATGCATTAATATCAATTTTATCTCTTTTTACTGGATATAAATCTATGAAAGCTTTGTGTTCTACTTGTGCTTGATCACCATGAGTGGATTGATAGACGCTTAGCCATCTTGGGAGAGAGGTTGAGGGTCCAAATACATAGATTTACCCATGTATTGTGCCCTTTAGGAAAGATGGAGTGTAAATGGGAGGAGAAACCCAGAAAATAATAATAAAACATCTAACTAATCAACTAATAATTGCGGAAATGAGATTAGCATCAGATTACGTAGTGAATTACACTGTGGGAGCAGGTAATTCTGGCTACAGGCTCCTTATCTAGGGATTGAGATAATAGATGTTAGTGTATGTGAGGTCAATTATTAGTGTTATCCATGGTGAAACTACTATCCTAAGGAATTCATTCCATCTCTGATTAATTCAACCTTTAATTTTTTTTATTTCTACATTTGTTCTTTAACTCAAGTCAATTCAACCTTTTACAACTGGCTTAGCCGATTTGACTGCAGTTAGTAGTAGTCTACTGGAGAAATGCTTCCATGTGTTTGACTCGGGCCTCACAAGGCCTTATTACTTCGATACGTTCACTTGTGTATTATGCACGGTAAACTCCTGTCAAGTTTTTGGCACCGTTGCCGAGGAAGCGATAACATCCAGCACTACGAGTGTTGTGGTCGGCCACTCTAGGCTATTTTTTTTTTATTTCTTCAAGATGAATCATAAGATCTTTTTGATACATCATAAATTTCTTGTGCTAATACCTACTTTTTACTATTTCAGGGAAACTAGTGCATGGTATGTACCAGACCCATAGAATACAGAGAACTATCCTCACCATGCTTTGGACAAGTAGGGCTCTTACAAGGAGAAAGGGAATCTGACAGATCTGTGGATAGGTTCAACCGAACCCCTCCACCTCCACCTTCACCTGAGAGACATGTGACACCAGAAGAACTAGAAATAGCAGAAATGGAGGGAGAAGAAGAACTGACAATATGGGAAAGCATAAAGGCTTCATCATCTACGATCCAGAAAGGGCCTATCAAAAGGCAAGCCATCAATGTGGGAAGGTACAAGATAGATCCTGGACTTATTGCCTTAGTCAAATCTCAAGCGTTCCATGACCATCGTTCCATGTCCATCCTTCTGAAGATCCAATGACACATGTTAGCAATTTTGTGGAGAGCTGTGATATGGTCAAGATAGATAGGGTCCTAGCTACTACAATATGTATTAAGCTATTTTCATCTTCACTGGTAGAAAGTGCAAAGTCATATGGTTCAACAATCTTGAGAAAGGGAGTCTGACATATCTGTGGATAGGTTCAACCGAACCCCTCCACCTCCACCTTCACCTGAGAGACATGTGACACCAGAAGAACTAGAAATAGCAGAAATGGAGGGAGAAGAAGAACTGACAATATGGGCAAGCATAAAGGCTTCGTCATCTACGACCCAGAAAGGGCCTATCAAAAGGCAAGCCATCAATGTGGGAAGCTACAAGATAGATCCTGGACTTATTGCCTTAGTCAAATCTCAAGCGTTCCATGACCATCGTTCCATGGCCATCCTTCTGAAGATAGGGTCAACAATCTTGATGATGAGATCATTGAGACATGGGAGCATTACTTCCCTCTGTAAAAGATGAATGACCTAGAGAAGAAGATTCACAACTTCAAACAGCAAGTTGATGAGTTATATTCAGAGGCATGGGAGAGGTTTCAAAATATGATGAGGAAAGTGCCTCATCATGGCATTGATCTACTGGGGCAGGCCAATATCTTCTATTACAGCCTACACAAAGGGGAGAGAACAACTCTTGACAGTGCAGGAGCAGGCTTTTTCCTCAACAAGCCCACTCGCTGCCATGAGATCCTCAAGAACATGTCAAAAAATAAATCATAGGGAGAAGAAAGAGAGCCACTGACAGCCATTAAAAGTGTCTCGAAGTCCAAGGTGATATCTTCTCTAAATGAGAAGTTAGATCTGATTGCTAAGAAGTTGTGTGCTACAGACAGATTTCCTACTGAGGAAGAAGAAGAGTGCAAGTATGTGCGTCAGGGGCAATATAGGAACAATGACCATTATTGAAGGAAGGACTCCAAATTCTCTTCGAAGGATCCTAACAACTTCCAACAGGATGCATCACAGGTGCATCAGCAACATCCAAAGCCACAGTAGTATAGTGGCCAAGCATAGTATCAACCAGAGCAGTAGAAAATTGACAAGATTGAAGAAATGTTGGGCAAGATGTTGAGTCAGAATGAGTTGCAGATTGCACAAACTCAAAGGGATCTTCAAAATCAAGGGTCACGTATGTGCAGCATAGAGACACAAATCTCTCAGATACTGGAAAATGTGAGTGCATTAAAGCAACCAACCCAACAAGGATTTTCGGAAAACACCAATGTACCTTCTGGGAATCAGCATGTGAAGGCTATTCTACTATGCAGTGGCAAGAAGCTACTGAATGATGCATCACACGGTGCAGTTGGAGAAGAAGCTACACATCATTATATACCAGTGGATGCATAAGAACCAGACATGTCACCACAGGAGAAGACTACAGAGGAGCAAGTTGATGAGGTTGGGGGTAATAAAACTCAGGCTTATATCCCGCCTCACCAGAGGGAACCTGTATTTCTTGTGCCCTCTCTGAATAGTTTGAAGGTGACTAAGATGGACCGACAATTTAGGAAATTTCTAGATAATTTTCAGAAGTTATCTATGAACATTCCCTTGATAGATGCTATTGAGAAGATACCATCTTATGGGAAATTTTTAAGGATATAATTACAAATAAGACAAAGATACCAGAGTCTAATTTCGTGGTTCTGAAAGAGCGGGATAGTGCTTTCATCTTGGGGACACTGCTTCAATATCACATGCTTCATAGGCAAGACAAAATTTGGAGAGGCTTTATGTGATTTAGGGGCGAGTATAAATCTGATGTCTCTATCTACCTTCAAGAAGCTCAGACTTAAGGAATCTAGGAAGAGCAGCATGACAATCTAGTTGGTAGACAACTCAGTAGTTAAGCCATATGGTATATGCGAGGATGTCCTAGTAAAAGTGGATAGGTTTCATCTTTCCTGCTGATTTTGTAGCAGTGAAAATGCACAACGACCATGTCAATGAGCTTCTACTTGGAAGACCGTTTCAAGCCACTACAGACATGATACTTGAGATGGGCAGAGGATGTCTGACTATGGGAATCCAAGATGACAGGTTCGAGATCAAGATGTCGGAGCACTCTCAAGCAACGGGAGATAAGGTGCAATGCAACATGCTTCAACACGTGGATAGTAGGTTTTCTCTATTTCTAGGGAAGTCGTTCCTAGATATGGCCCATGTTTTGACTAAAGTAGAAAGAGGAACTCTAGCGGTGGACATCCTGAAAAATACAAAGGTGATGTCGCTGACTCAAGCAATGCACTACCCAGACGACGAGGGAGAGGACAATGACCCTACTACCGAAAAAGAAGCCATAGTTGATTCTATGATACAATCATCACCCAATCTACCCTTAGAAGCATACTTGATGAATAGAATGGAGGATAGCATCTACAACAACCATCTAGAGGAGTGTTTTTTGATGCTAAAGGCAGTACCTTCTACTATGTAAGATGCTTTGAAGACCTTGGACCACCGCCCCCACCATTGGTCCCGTCTCTATTGAGCCCGTCGGACCTAGAACTGAAGCCATTACCGCCGCACCTGAAGTATGTCTTCTTAGTTGTAGAGGAAAAGCTCCCAATGATCATATCATCTTCTTTGGGTGGTGAAGAGGAAGGAAAGTTACTCACTGTGATGAAAAACCACTGAGCTGCATTTGGGTGGTCTATAACTGACATAAAAGGGATCTCTCCAACCTTGTACTGACACTAGATTCGGCTCAAAGAAGGAGATAAGGAAATTGTCCAACCTCAGAGGCGTCTCAATCCGATTATGACTGAGGTGGTGAAGAAGGAAGTCGTCAAGTTACTATCGGTAGGTATAATCTACGCAATTTCTGATTCAATGTGGGTTAGTCCTACCCAGGTAGTTCTTAAGAAAGGGGGGATCACAGTCACTACTAATGCGGCTAATGAATTGATTTCCACTAGGATAATGCCAGATGGAGAGTGTGCATAAATTATTGACGACTAAATGTAGCCACTCTCAAATATCATTTCCCTTTACCATTTATTGATCAGATCTTGGAATGATTATCTGGCCATTCACACTTTTGTTTTCTTGATGGGTATTTTGGGTATAATCAAATTTCCATAGAGCCTAAGGATCAGGAGAAATCCACTTTCACCTACCCTTATAACATGTTCACATACCGACGGATGCCTTTTGGTCTTTGTAATGCCCCTATTACGTTTCAATCCTGTATGCTCACCATTTTTTCTGACATGGTAGAGCGGTGTTTAGAGGTTTTTATGGATGATTTTTCTATGTATGGGGAATATTTCAATGATTGTCGATATAACCTTGACAGGGTGCTATAGATATGTGAGGACACTCACCTAGTTCTAAATTGGGAGAAGTGTCACATGATGGTAAGTGAAGGGATTGTTCTTGGACACAAGGTGTCCAGCAAAGGCATGGAAGTGGATCCAGTAAAGATTAAAGTCATCTCCACACTACCTCCAGTGACCTTGGTGAAAGGGGTAAGGAGCTTTTTAGGACATGCTGGATTTTACCACCATTTTATCATCGATTTTTCGAAAATTTCCAAACCATTGTCTGAACTTTTAGAGAAAGACGTCGATTTTTCCTTTGATGAGTTGTTTAAAAGCTTCTGAAATCCTTAAAGAAAAACTGATCTCCATGCCTATTGTGTAGACTCATGATTGGAGCCTTTCCTTTGAGCTTATGTGTGACACATCAGATTATGCACTAGGAGTTGTGTTGGGTCAATGTAGACACAAGACTCCAAGTGTCATATATTATGCATCAAAGACTTTGAATGATGCAAGATGAATTACACAACTACTGAATAAGAATTGTTAGCGGTAGTGTTTTCTTTTGAAAAATTTTGCCAATACCTAGTTGGGGCTAAAGTGATAGTTTGGACTGACCATACTACCATCAAATACTTGTTATAAAAGAAAGATGCAAAACCCAGATTAATTAGGTGGATTCTTTTGCTTCAGGAATTTGACATTGAAATTAGAGACAAGGCAGGGGTAGAGAATGTTGTAGTCGATCATTTGTCTAGGTTAGAAAGGGTTAATGGAAAAGATATAGCCACCCCCATTATTGAGGAATTCTCAGATGAGAAATTGTTTGCAATTAAAACTGAAGATCCTTGGTTTGTAGATATTGTTAATTACCTAGCTTGTAAGGAATTGCCTATAGATTGGGGGTACCAAGAGAAAAAATAATTTTTCCACTCGTAGAATTTTTATATTTGGGATGACCCGATTCTTCTTAAGGAATGTAGGGAAGGGCTATTAAGAAGATGTGTACCCGAATGTGAGGTAGAGAGCATCTTGTCACACTGTCATTCTCTACCCATGGATGGACACCATGCTAGCTCTAGGACTATAGCTAAAGTCTTAGAGAGTGGGTTTTATTGGCCTACCTTATTTAAGGATGCTCACAACTTTGTCTGTTGTTGTGAAGCATGTCAATGTGCAGGTAATATCTCTAAGCGACATGAGATGCCCTTAAATGTGTTTCAGGAGGTTGAGGTTTTGATCTTTGGGGTCTGTTTGTGTCGTCTAATTCCAATCTTTATATATTACTTGCAGTTGATTATGTGTCTATGTGGGTGGAAGCAATTCCAGACCGCACCAATGATGCACAGGTAGTGTGCAAGTTTGTGAAAGAATACATTTTCTGCAAGTTTGGTGTTCCCCGCCTAATTTTTAGTGATGGTGGATCCCACTTCACTAACATGCAGTTTGGAGCTTTACTGGGAAAATATGAGGTGAAGCACCGAGTGGGTATTTTATATCACCCACAGACTCAAGGACAGGTTGAGGGGTCAAATAGAGAGATGAAGAAAATTTTAGAAAGGACAGTTTCAACCAATAGGACGAACTGGAGTTATGTGCTAAGTGATGCTCTTTGGGCTTATAGAACCACCTACAAATCCCCAATAGGAACAACACCTTTTAGGCTGGTCTATGGCTGTGCATGCCATCTACCCGTAGATCTTGAGCATAAAGCTAAATGGGCCATGAAGAAGCTGAATTTCAACATTGATGAAGTGGGTAGAAAGAGGCTTTTGGAGCTTAATTAATTAGATGAGCTCAAGATGGATGCTTATGAAAGATCTAGGATATATAAGGAAAGGACTAAGAAAATTCATGATAGACACATTCTAAATAGGGTGTTTCTCCCAGGTCAGAAAGTCCTACTTTTCAATTCTAGACTTAGGATGCATCTGGGTAAGCTAAGGTCCATGTGCAGTGGATCATTTGTGATTGAAAAAGTCTTTTTCCATGGTGTTGTGAACATTGTAGATGGGAACATGTCATTCCTTGTAAATGACTAAAGATTAAAGCATTGTTTTGGAGGGGAGGTAGAACCACGGATAGAGGAGGTGTAACTTTGCACCATTCCATAGATTCTTTCTCCAAAGACCGTCTAGTCTAGGGTGTTAAACAATGACACTTGTTGGGAGGCAACCCAATTTTTATTGCATTGTTTTTATGTTCAAATTCCATTTTTAGTTGTCTTTCTACTTAAATTTATGTAAAAATGGTACCTTGACTCATTTTTGTAGTGTGTAGGGCTTAAAAGTCAGTACCACCAAGTTTAGCAGTCAGTGGCACCAAAATGAGGTCAGTGTTTTGTCTACAACTATAGCACAAACTCGGTACCACTGACAAAACTGGTCGGTACCACTGAGTCTCAAAGATCTTTCACGCACTCATTGATAAGGACTCAGTACTACTGACTTTTGGATGCGCCCAGGTTCGGTATACTAAGCCCACAAATTTGAAAGCACTGATAATTTCAATAACTCAGTACTACTGACCCTGAAATCGGTACTACCAACTCACCACGTCAGCAATATGGGTGTTCGCGATCCAACAACCATGATGCACTTCATCGAGCGGTCAGTGGTACCGATCTGGGACATGAATCGGTACTACCGACTTGTCGTCAGTACCACTGACTCGGGACAGTCCGCACCTTCAATGTCAGTCAATTGCAAGCCGTCAATGCAACTGACCATAGATTGTGCTATCCAACTCTTTAACACCATCTCGGAAGTCAGTAGTACCAACTCTGCCGCATTCATCTATATAAGCAGGGGTGGTGGAGTCATTTTCTTCACACCCTCAACATCCACTCCTCCTACATTTTAGAGAAAGGTTGCACCAGGCGCTAACGGTCATCTCTGAGCTTCTATTCTCATAGCCTCCTGCTTGCATCAATGACATGGCCCCTAGAAGAGGAGTTGCTCCCCCGCAGGGTGAGTTGGTCCCCCGGCCAACCCGCATTCAACATTCATCCTCAAAGATAAGGAAGTTATATATGAAGACTTGCATACAAGGCATATCATCCCAACGCGATATGGTGATCGCACATTGATCGAAAGGGCGGGCTTTACTGACAGCATGCGATGGGTATGTCAAAAATAAGAAATGGAGGGAGATAATCCTTTTTTCAACGACTGGCAGACCTACTTGAATGTCGTCTTGATGTTCTTGGCATCGCTTGATGTTCTCGTTGCCCCCGAGTAGAAGATAGGAGGCAAATGGCAGAAAGGCAAGGTCAACTTCTGCCTCTTCAACAACTATTCTATTACGCTGAGGGCCTTCAACCATATCTTCAATTGGGCTCACGTCTCAGAATGTTCGACCCCATTTGATTTCAACTATGACTTCGCCTGGGAGAAGTTGACGGAGGTGTCAGTGGGATTTCATATAAATTGGCATATCAGTTCTGTTACTGATATTGAGCATCTTTTTGCTCATATCCTTCACTGCCTCTGCACCAATACTATTTTTTCTCAAACTGGTCCAGATCAAGGAAAGGTCCAGAAGGTGGACCTATACTTTCTCTATAGACTAATGGAAGGGGATACTGTTAACTTTGGAGATTTCCTTCTACTCCATATAATTTTTGTGAGGCACAATGTGACAAGGAAGGCATCGATTTTATTTGGGGGTCTCATCACCCCTATTGCTCTACATTTGCACCTTGATTTGTCCACCCTCAAGCCATTAGAGTATACAATAAAGTTTGACCTCCTACACTTTCGCAAGGCACACCTTCTTCAATACTACAAAAATTTGCTCTATGCACATTGCATTCATTGAGGACTGATTGGGGAGCAGAGCCTCCCCGACCCTATCTTCAACCTGCATGGTGTGAACCATCTCCAGTGGCCACTGAATGAGGGGGAAGCAGAAGATCCGCCCAGGGTAGTAGGTCAGAGCGATGATGAGGAGCACATCGGTGTTGACGATGATGAAGTTGAGGAGGTAGAGCCCACCATCCCCATTACTAGGAGAGAGGTCCCACACAAACGGGCCCACACCTACCCTTCCTCGACTTCCTCTACAACACCCTAGTGGATTTTAATTTGCATAACACAGTTCATGTAGTTGCATACATTCCAACATCGCATGCATATTTTCCTGAAAATGTGGATTTTAATTTCAAGTTTTGAAGCTAAAGTGCAGGGATATACCTCCAAGAAAAAAAATGAAGGCAAGAAGCATAAAAATTAGCCTTTTTGAAAGAAAAAAAAGAAGAAGAAAATTGTTCAAAAAAAATGAGACAGTATATCCCACACGTTTGTTTAGTGATGATTTAATCCACGTGCATTCTTTTGAGTTGTCAAACAATCTCAACTCGTTCATACATGCATCATTTCATAAAAAGAAAGAATTTTTAGGCATTAGGATTCATGCATGGCATTCATTTCATCCATCTACGTTCATTATTCTCTATGCATAAATAGGTTGGATGTACTTATGAATTTTCATATGCCACCCATCATGAATCATTAATTTCTCTTATTGGTAGGCCACTCTAATAATTTATCTCCTCATTCATGCTTATACGAAGATATACTTCCAAGTAGTTGGTAGTTAGGAAAGTACAATTGAGTGTAGGGAATCAAGCAATACACTAAGTGAATGTCTAAGTAATTATGATGTTAACTGCTTTCTTGATGGTGTCATTGACTGAAGGTGGACATATTTTATGGGAGTTTTTGGTCACTTTAGAGCAGTTATCGATTCAGTGGTCAGTAAAGGCCGGTTTAGGGTTCGATAGTGTATTTGATTAAGAAATGAATGTATGTGTTATGTCCTTTTATTGACTATTATCAAACAGATACGAGAGAGTGTTTGTTACAACCCCAATTTTTGGGTTCAGTTGGTGAGAAATGTAATTTCTCATATTAAAGATAATTGAACAAATAATGATATAATTTGTTTTGAATAAATGAATTTCTTTTACAATAGCCTTGATGATTGTGTTGTGGGCTTTATTGTCTATTGGGCCCAATAACAAGGAAATAAAGAAAGGAAATTCAATTATTAAATTAGTAAATGAATAATTGAGTTTTTGAGAAAAGAATGATGTGGAAACCTCTAGAAGGCAAATCCAAAGAGGGATTTCATGCCTCTTGGGTTCCTTGGGTTCCAAGGAGTCCAAAGTTGCAAAAAGAAAGCAATAAGAAAATAAAAGATTAATTAAGTATTTCTTTAGTAAGAAAGAAATTGAAAACAATGGTAAAATGGGGAAAATAAGTCAAAAGAAGTATAATGGAATGATCCTTGGTGGAATTTCGTATCCCAAGGTTTCCTAATGATAAAAGGTATACCAATGAGGAAAATAAAAGAGAAATAAAGAGAAATCCTCAAAAAGAGATATTTTAATAAGAAATAAACAAGATAATGTGAAGTAATGCATATAGATGCATCTAGAAGGATAATAAGTATCCTTAAAAAGTAATTTCAAAATAATAGTGTTTCTTGGGGTACAAGGAGCCCCAATGAAGGAAGAGGAAAGAGAAAATATTGATAATGTCAAATAAGAAGATAATATGATTCTTAATTAATGAATTATGTGGTGTTGCAAAAAAAGGAAGTATTTTCTATTAAATGAAAATAGAATTTCGTGCCACTAGAATAAAGGGAAAGTACTAAGAAGATAAAAGAAGATATTTTCAAAATTCTAATATATCAAGGATAAAGAATATCAAAGGAATAAGTTAGGAGAGAGAAGATTTCTTCTCAAGGAAGGAAAAGGTTTCCTTTAAGTGTGGATCATGTTTTTCCTCTTGGATCTCGTGGATAAACAACCTAGGGCCTATCTACCCTCCCCTATATAAGGGGTACGACCCTGAGCCAAGTCTAGAGGATCCCACATGTCGCTCTTCTTCCTTGCTTTCATCTTCACACCCTAACCCCAAGTTCACCATGAGCATGACGCAAAGAAAGGAAACGAGAGGGGTGCGATGAAGGCCTGGTGTATCATGGTGTCAAGGAGTCATTTCTCCATCGAATCCATGCCCTAAAGCGCGCGCAGCAGCGGCACCTAGGCTCCAGTGATGGCCGATGTACATGGCTTGGAGAGCAAGAAGACGGCCACAATGGCCAATGTTTGAGGGCGCCCCGTGTGCGCCATGGAGTGGCGGAGGTGGAGGAGTGACTTCTGGCAAGAATCGATGCCCTGAGAGCGAGAGACGGAGGTCGCACCAGGCTGCAACGGCGGCTAGGTAGGGTTGCCCGAGGTTGAAGACAACCTGGAGGATGTTGGACGGTTCTACCCCTCCAGGGTATGAAGCATCGACAACTTAAGCGGGGGCAGAGTCGTCATTTGGTTATGTTTCCAAAATCCAAGCAACGTTGCATGAGCTTGACAACGTGGCGCAATCTGATTGGCCCAAGTAAATGAAATCTTGCTAAATTCGTAATTAAATATAGGTAACTCCGATTAGGACAAGTAATATATGAATTTTGGTTGGGAGAATGAGAGGAATCCAATAAAAATAATATTAAAGATTGATTCCTTTCCTAACTACAAAAGTATAATAAGCTGATGAAAAGTGCATTAAAATCACCCTTTTTGTGATTAAAGGTTGAATCTAAAATGCTTAATGGGTTAATTGAAGTATTAATAACCTGTTGAATGATAATGTTAGATTAGAACCTGATCTAGATGTAAAATTGCATGATTTAGGGTTTTTACCTCATATGAGAATGATTAAGTAGTTAGAAACCTTAATTTAGGGTAAAAGAGGATAAGATCGTATATGATTTGAAAAAGGTGAAAATATGTTGTTAAATGATGGTTCTAAATTATTTTGAGTACAAAAGTCCTTAATTATGGATAAATACCCTATATGTAGTAATTAGGGTTTTCTTATCAATAAAAGGTGGAAATGATGGTAAATCGAGTTCATATGTTAATTAGACCCTAATGAACTTTGAATTGATGATAAATGTGTATAATGATCTTGTTATGGATTAAAAGGATAAAATATTAGATTTAATGAAAAAGAAGCTTAATGAAATTAATTGATGATTAATGTACCTTTAATATGAAAATAGGGTTATATGTTGTTAAGATAACCTTAATATTGAAGAATAGATGAGATAATTAGGGTTTATGAGTAATGGCATAAAATTATGGTATAATATGGTAAAAGATGAAGGGAAACCCTAAATGCAAAATGAAACCCTAAAATGGATACAGAAACCCTAGAAAGTGAATCCAAGTCAATAAAGTAGATTCTTGATAAAGTGTGTAATAAATAGAGTACACATTCTTTTCAAGAATTATGTGATTATTGAATTGCTTTCTTGGATTGCGTCCTTGGTTGGATATGCTTAATGCTTGTGAAATCATCAAATCAGGTATGTGGTTACGCTTATGAATATCTCGAATTAGTTTTTTGAGGTTTATCAAAGTTTTCATCGATGTCATGAATTAATTGTTGGATGATTTTAATTCATGCAAACTATAATGTGGATATGACTATCACATAAGATATGTTCCTACTAGCTTAGATCTTGGTCCCCTCTGTGGCTTAATAGTTGACCTAGTACATGGCTGCCTATGGGGTAGGTCCATCAAGTCATTGGATGACTTAGTACATGGCTACCAATGGGGTAGGTCCATCAAGTCACATTGAGTTAGATATTGGGCTACCTTCGGGTAGTGCCATGCGACTCTATTACCCTATGTATTGGCTACCTGCAAGGTAGAACCATGGGGGTAAGAATCTACCTAAAGAGAGGTAGTATGCAAGTCAACTGCAGGGACAACACAGAGTTGGGGGATAGGTAAGGATTGAGTAGTATGGCTTAAAATATAATCTTGGTTGCTAAATGATTAACTGCATGATTACATTGTTAACATATTTACATGATTATTGTTTCCCCCACATACCAGCTTCAGTTGACCAATGTTTTGTTTGTCGACATTTTAGGTACAAGCCAAAAGGACAAAAGTAAATTGTCATATTGTGAAATACATGAAGTAAAATACAAGGAGGATTAGTTAGAATAGAATCCATAAGCGGATAGAAGTTTAGAGATCTAACTTTTCAAAAAGGTATGCAAAAGTTTATTTTCTTACAGTTTTCCCATTTAGTCTGTTAAAATTTGATAATTATTCTTAGTTAATTGTCGAACCTTTGATCCGGAAGTTATGGGTGCGGCTTCGACCTCTAAGTCTCCCTTAATTGGGGGTTATCGGGAGGTGGGGTCGTAACATTTGGTATCAGAGTGTAGGTTCCCCACTTAACCATTAATAATTATTAAATTTTACAAACTCCATAGAACCCAAGGGAGTTATTAGAGGATTATCCGAAAGACGGAGGTGTCTAGAAAAGGATCACGACCGGGGGCTGGCAATATTTTCCTCCGCACCGCTAGTCAGAATACGAGGACTCCCGGATACGTCTGACTACCTGGCCAAAGTATTAGGGTATGAATCAAAATAAGATACCTTTAGGACTTTCTCATCTTATTCATCCCTTCTCATCACAAATTCTGTTAGGGACCTTAAGGATTAGGGTTCTCTCTCTTCTCCTCACCCATTTGAGGTATGGGTAAGGTTAATAAGGTCTAAGGAATCCTCCATCAAATTAATGAAAAGCATGTAAATAAGATATCATGGACATAAGCTTAATAGATTAAGCGTAAACTAAAGGATAGATACATGCTTAGGTCGTATGACATAAGTTATCCTTCCCTCAGGAGAGACATGAGGCTAGACCTTCTTGTCATGAGGATAAGGAAAGAGAGTTAGTCTTGGAGGTAGAGATCTCCATTAAAAGTAGAGACCTAGCACATCCTTTGAGGATGATGTTAACCCTAACCCTAAGTGAAGGTTAGAGAGAGATGACATGATGAGTTAGATGTCATGGTTTACTGGGTGTTTAGATGGACATGTCTTGGATGACGTATGAGCCATGAGAGGTTGGATGACCTAGTACCTCTGGCGACCCAAC
Organism: Alisma plantago-aquatica; assembly: GCA_963693085.1. Classification (NCBI taxonomy): domain Eukaryota; kingdom Viridiplantae; phylum Streptophyta; class Magnoliopsida; order Alismatales; family Alismataceae; genus Alisma; species Alisma plantago-aquatica. Next base: position 451,602,727 of record OY856414.1, read on the forward strand.
CCTGGGGAGGGTCGTGCATGTTAGAGTGAAGGATAGCTCCTTCATTGACGAGGTTAGAGAAGAACCTATGGAAACCCTACGAGTTTATATGAGTATGGCATGATATGCACCCAGAATGTGTCATTAGTGTGAACAGTAGGTTGAAAACCTGGCCAGTATGCATGATGGATAGCCTATGAGAGCTATGGATGACCTTGAGCAAACATTATAAGATTCACCCGCGTAGAGGTATGTTGGTGAGCTTAATCCCTCATGGAGAGAGGACCTCTAATAGTAAGGTTGGATGTGGAGTTAGCTCTAAGAGAGAGAGAAGGAACCAAGCAAGAAGGTTAGAAGCCTAAACCCCGAGATATGAGGAATAGTAGGGAGTCGAGGATGATGCGACCTAAGTAGATGATAGTGGTTGCCTCATGCATGATCCCTGGAGGCTGATGATATCTTGGTTGCCTTTAGAGGAACCAAACCCTAGAGAGAGGATGATGCTTTTAGAACTTATGTGCCTATGGTATAGGTGTTTACCTACTAAGATGAGACAAAGAGTGCCTTGGACCCTGAGGAGGTTTAGTAACATGTTGTGGGGCCTTATACCTTGTTGGTTGTCCTAGAGGGGGACTCCACTCTGAAGTGTTGCTTGAGTCAAAGGATGATAGCAGGTGTGTGACATACCGGGGACATGTCTGGTTCGTAGTTAAGAGGTTGGGCATGCAGTTGGATACACAAAAGTGAACCTAGGGTTCCTAGGCCTAAGAGGGGAAGTGGGGTACCTAATGCTCATGGTGAAAGTTGAGTTTATATAGATGTGAGCATGGTACTTCTTATGTTGAGAGGAAAGGAAAACCCTTAAGTTTAAAGGTATGATTGATGAACCCCTCACAGCTGAGTTGATGACATGGGAAGGCATGATCGTGATCCAGTGTCGAGGAAACAGAACAAGTATGACCTAACATGGTTTAGTAGGTGATCTGCTTGTGCCTTAGCAGATTGTAAGGGTTAAGCATGTGGATGTAAACCCTAGACCTAAGGGTGTTTGTGACCTTGTTGTCAAGGAGTAGTTTCCTTCCATCCTGGGAGAGGGACCCTTTTGTAGGGTGTATACCAATTTTGTTGGTAACCTAAAGAGATCTAATAGGATTTTGAGAAGCTAAGTGAAAAGTATATAGTATGAGAATGAACCCGTAGACCCATAGATAACCATCTCTAAGTGCATATGGACGTGTTACCATGGCGGTAATTGGTATGGGGCTTGACCAAGGTAGGCATGTTGCCATGACCCCTATGAAAGGATGAAAGTCAGCCCATGAATGCAGAGAGAGAGATGATGAAGGCTTGGGTAAGGTTCTAAGTTGAACATATACTATAAGAGAATCCTAAGTCTATCCTAGGGTCAGGTAGGGATAAGACCGATGGAAGTAGGAGTTGCCTAATTCCCTTGTTGCACATGACCATAGGGTCGGGAGGTAACATCTATCATTGTCTGAGGGACATGGGTTAGGAGATTGATCACCTTCATGAACTCATAGGACCCAAAGGGCAGATGAGTAGGACACTCTCTGGATGCTTAAGGGAAGAGGGATGACCCCAAAAGTGCTGGCACCCTATAGACCTAGAGGAGATGACCAAGGGATGTGTGTAAACCTTAGTAGGTTCGAGACTAGTTTTCCATGGAAGTAACCTTAATATTGAGATGATTGTGATATAGAGACATAGGTGGCACGTCTCAACTTGGAGTTAAAGGTGTACTGGCAAGGTGGGGTGTACCATCTCTACTCTTGGAATAGGAAGAACTCTGTATTTGGACTGCAGCCAAATGCTTATTTCCTCTTGTTATGGGGGTGAGAGATAGGACGGTACGCATTCCATACACCAAGAATAAAGATGATGTGGGTTGGAACGTTGCCACGAGATATGGGGATAGAGAAGATAACATACCCTGGTAAAGTGAATGATACATGGATGGTTAACAAACACTAAAGAGAGATAAGATAGTCATCTTATAAGGATGTTGTTAGCCCGAGCTATGTGGATTTTGCAAGTGATGCAAGGTAAAGTTTGATCACCATGAGGATGAGCCCGGAGTTTTCTCGATGAAGATAGTTTTAGAGTCGAGATTAGATGATAAGTGGAATACATGGAAGTGTATGGTTTCAATGTTACCTAATAAATAAGAAGGTGAAGTGGTAATGGATGCTCTGGTTGAGATATATCTGTCTAGTTTGGCTAGAAGAGGTTGTTAGACTAACCCCAAGTTTGGAAAAGAAGACATGTTTGGCTAACACTAATGTAACGAGATTAGTTAATGGTGGTCTGGTTAGACAATTTAGTCCTTGATGCAACGAAAGAATGGTGGTGGAACCTCAGATGCACTTCTTTGAAAAAGAAGGCGATGAAACCCTGACTAGAATGGTTTAAGGATTCTGCGGAATCGATCTTGAGGAATCATGACATACAACAAATCATGATTGAAGATCACCATACACCGTGGTACTACCAAGATAATAAGTGACAGTAGTACTTTAGATGCCTAAGATAAGGTTGCATGTGGTATATGGCCATGCAAGCTGAGGGAGAAGGATGAACACCAATAACCCAATGCATTGATATAAGGGATAAAGAGTCCCTGAAAGAGAAAGGTCGAGATGCAACATGGGTTATGGTAGATCGCCTTACCTAGATGACATGAGAAAGAAAGAGTACTGTCAAGGGACAATTTGGGTTGAACTACACATGAGAGAGATGGTTCAACTATACCATGGTGTGAGTTCAAAAGTTCTTGAGTATAACTCAAAGGTTCACTTCCATAGGGTGGAAGTAGATACATGAAGAACTCCATGTTAGTAAGTTTATCACCCCTAACTAATGGTTAGTATGATTCTGACTAGAGGGTCTGATGAGGGTGTGGGTGCTCACTCAGTGTGATATCTAGAGACAGTTCTTGTCCTATGAAAGATGTGATGATAACCACCAAAGCCAGTATCGGGATTTAAAGAAGCTCTGCAAGAGAGGTTGTGTCGGTCACCACTTCAGTAAGGTGATGTTGGTGAAAGGACCACGTGATGGTTACAAAAGGACCACAGTATGTGTAGATGAACTCGCTTTGATCATGCAATGGCTGAAAGGAGCCTAGAGACGACAAGAGTCATGAGCAGATGCAAAGTAGACTGACATGCAGTTCACTGTGGGAGAATATGTGACATGAAAATCTGACCCCTCTAAGTTATAGCTAAGAGAGCTGAGTCCCCGATGCATGGGTTCTTTCGACATGGTTTGGTGGAGAAGGTTAAGTTTGACCTTACCCATCAAGATACAATAATGTGTGATGAGTTCCATGTGTCCAATTTAGAGCACTATGTGAGGTACCCCGACCATGTGCTGAGCAATGAACCTAGTGAGCCCCAAGTGAGGCTGAAATGGCCTGAGTCACCAGTGCAGTTTATAGACGCCAGGATGAAAGAACTCAGATAAAAGAATATGTGATGATAAAGGTTCTTTGGAAGCTCCATGGGTAAGGTAAAGTCACGTAGTGCCGTTGATGGACATGGAAAAGTCTTATCTTGAATTGCTTATTTACTTGATAGAATTTTGAGGACAAAATTCCTATAAGAGGGGAAGGATGTTACAACCGCAATTTTTGGGTTCAATTGGTGAGAAATGTAATTTCTCATATTAAAGATAATTAAACAAATAATGATATAATTTGTTTTGAATAAATGGATTTATTTTACAATAGCCTTGATGATTGTGTTGTGGGCTTTATTGGATATTGGGCCCAATAACAAGGAAATAAAGAAAGGAAATTCAATTATTAAAATAGTAAATGAATAATTGAGTTTTTGAGAAAAGAATGATGTGGAAACCTCTAGAAGGCAAATCCAAAGAGGGATTTCGTGCCTCTTGGGTTCCTTGGGTTCCAAGGAGTCCAAAGTTGCAAAAAGAAAGCAATAAGAAAATAAAAGATTAATTAAGTATTTCTTTAGTAAGAAAGAAATTGAAAACAATGGTACAATGTGGAAAACAAGTCAAAAGAAGTATAATGGAATTATCCTTGGTGGAATTTCGTATCCCAAGAATTCCTAATGATAAAAGGAATGCCAATGAGGAAAATAAAATAGAAATAAAGAGAAATCCTCAAAAAGAGATATTTTAATAAGAAATAAACAAGATAATGTGAAGTAATGCATATAGATGCATCTAGAAGGATAATAAGTATCCTTAAAAACTAATTTCAAAATAATAGAGTTTCTTGGGGTACAAGGAGCCCCAATGAAGGAAGAGGAAAGAGAAAATATCGATAATGTCAAATAAGAAGATAATATGATTCTTAATTAATGAATTATGTGGTGTTACAAAAAAAGGAAGTATTTTCTATTAAATGAAAATAGAATTTCATGCCACTAGAATAAAGGGAAAGTACTAAGAAGATAAAAGAAGAGATTTTCGAAATTCTAATATATCAAGGGTAAGTAATATCAAAGGAATAAATTAGGAGAGAGAAGATTTCTTCTCAAGGAAGGAAAAGGTTTCCTTTAAGTGCGGAGCTTATTTTTCCTCTTGGATCTCGTGGATAAACAACCTAGGGCCTATCTACCCTCCCCTATATAAGGGGTATGACCCTGGGCCAAGTCTAGAGGATCCCACACGTCGCTCTTCTTCCTTGCTTTCATCTTCAAACCCTAACCCCAAGTTCACCATGAGAATGATGCAAAGAAGGGAAACTAGAGGGGTGCAATGAAGGCCTGGTGTATCACGGTGTCAAGGAGCCATTTCTCCATCGAATCCATGCCCTAGAGCGCGCGTAGCAGTGGCACCTAGGCTGCAATGACGGCCGTTGTGCATGGCTTGGAGAGAAGGAAGACGGCCACCATGGCCAAGGTTTGAGGGCGCCTCGTGTGCGCCATGGAGTGGCGGAGGTGGAGTGACTTCCGATAAGAATCGCTGCCCTGAGGGCGAGAGACGGAGGTCGCACCAGGCTGCAACGGCAGTCAGGTAGGGCTGCCCGAGGTTGAAGACAACCTGGAGTACGTTGGACGGTTCTACCCCTCTAGGGTATGAAGCATCGACAACTTAAGCAGGGGCAGAGTCATCATTTGGTTATGTTTCCAAAATCCAAGCAACGTTGCATGAGCTTGACGACGTGGCGCAATCCGATTGGCCCAAGTAAGTGAAATCTTGCTAAATTTGTAATTAAATATTGGTAACTCCGATTAGGACAAGTAATATATGAATTTTGGTCGGGAGAATGAGAGGAATCCAATAAAAATAATATTAAATATTGATTCTATTCCTAATTGCAAAAGTACAATAAGTTGATGAAAAGTGCATTAAAATCAAGTTAAAAACCCTTTTTGTGATTAAAGGTTGAATCTAGAATGCTTAATGGGTTAATTGAAGTATTAATAACTTGTTGAATGATAATGTTAGATTCGAACCTGATCTAGATGTAAAATTGCATGATTTGGGGTTTTTACCTCATATGAGAATGATTAAGTAGTTAGAAACCCTAATTTAGGGTAAAAGAGGATAAGATCGTATATGATTTGAAAAAGGTGAAAATATGGTTTTAAATGATGGCTCTAAATTATTTTGAGTACAAAAGTCCTTAATTCTGGATAAATACCCTATATGTAGTAATTAGGGTTTTCTCATGAATAAAAGATGGAAATGATGGTAAATCGAGTTCATATGTTAATTAGACCCTAATGAACTTTGAATTTATGATAAATGCGTATAATGATCTTGTTATGGATTAAAAGGATAAAATAGTAGCTTTAATGAAAAGAAGCTTAATGAAATTAATTGATGATTAATGTGCCTGTAATATGAAAATAGGGTTATATGTTGTTAAGATAACCTTAATATTGAAAAATAGATGAGATAATTAGGGTTTATGAGTAATAGCATAAAATTAGGGTTTAATATGGTAAAAGATGAAGGGAACCCCTAAATGCAAAACGAAACCCTAAAATGGATATAGAAACCCTAGAAAGTGAATCCAAGTAAATAAAGTAGATTCTTGATAAAGTATGTAATAAATAGAGTACATATTCTTTTCAGGAATTATGTGATTATTGAATTGCTTGCTTGAATTGTGTTCTTCATTGGATTTGCTTAATGCTTGTGAAATCATCAAAATAGGTATGTGGTTATGCTTATGAATATCTCAAATTAGTTTTTCGAGGTTTACTGAAGTTTTCATCGATGTCATGAATTAATTGTTGGATGATTTTAATCCATGCAAACTATAATGTGGATATGACTATCACATATGATATGTGCCTACTAGCTCAGATCCTGGTCCCCTCTGTGGCTTAATAGTTGACCTAGTACATGGCTACTTATGTGGTAGGTCCATCAGGTCATTGGATGACTTAGTACATGGCTACCAATGGGGTAGGTCCATCAAGTCACATTGAGTTAGATATTGGGCAACCTTCGGGTAGTGCCATGCGACTCTATTACCCTATGTATTGGCTACCTGTAAGGTAGGACCATGGGGGTAAGAATCTACCTAAAGAGAGGTAGTATGCAAGTCCACTGTAGGGATAGCACAGAGTTGGGGGATAGGTAAGGATTGAGTAGTATGGCTTAAAACGTAATCTTGGTTGCAAAATGATTAACTGCATGATTACATTGTTAACATATTTGCATGATTATTGTTTCCCCCACATACCAGCTTCGACTGACCGACATTTTGTTTGTCGGCGTTTTAGGTACAAGCCAAAAGGACAAATATTAAATCGTCATATTGTGAAATACATGAAGTAAAATACAAGAAGGATTAGTTAGAATAGAATCCATAAGTGGATAGAAGTTTAGAGATCCAAGTTTTCAAAAAGGTATGCAAAAGTTTATTTTCTTACAGTTTTCCCGTTTAGTCTGTTAAAATTTGATAATTATTCTTGGTTAATTGTCGAACCTTTGATCCAAAAGTTATGGGTGCGGCTTCGACCTCTCGGTCTCCCTTAATTGGGGGCTATCGGGAGGTGGGGTATTAATAGTGTTGCTCGACGATGAGCAACTTTTAAGTGTTGCATGGCATTCATTTCATCAATCTAGGTTCATTATTCTCTATGCATAAATAGGTTGGATGTAATTATGAATTTTCATTTGCCACTGATCTTGAATCATTAATTGCTCTTATTGGTAGGCCACTCTAATAATTTATCTCATCATTCATGCTTATACGAAGATCTGCTTCCAAGTAGTTGGTAGTTAGGAAAGTAAAATTGAGTGTAGGGAATCACACAATACACTAAGCGAATGTTGACTGAAGGTGGACATATTTTATGGAAGTTTTTGGTCACTTTAGAGTAGTTGTCGGTTCAGTGGTCAGTAAGGGCCGGTTTAGGGTTCGATAGTGGATTTGATTAAGAAATGAATGTATGTGTTATGTCCTTTTGCTGACTATTATCAAACAGATATGACAGAGTGTTGCTCGACGATGAGAAAAATTTAAGCTTAGGGGAGTTTGATGAATGTGTTTTTAGTCATCGTTATAGGCACATTTTTCCTTGATTTCATGTGTAGATTTTATTATGCATGAAATGTCCTAGATGGTCTATTTCTATTGAATGCATCAAATTATATGATTTTTACTATTTTATGTAATATTTACGCATCCCAAGTACTTATGATGTTTTTGTGTATTTTCAGGTACAAGGAAGATACACAGACTCGGTGCTACTGACCTGGTATCAGTCGATGGTTTCGAATTAACACCAGTGATGGACCCAGAAACTCGCACAGGGTCGGTGATACCGGATCAACATCAGTAAGCCCCAACATGAATCAAGAAAACTCAGTGCTACTGATTTGACGTCAGGGAGGCAGTTCAAAAATCACAAAAATCACTACTATCGAGTGCAGTCGATAGTACCGCCATGATCGGGATCGTGCGACTAAACCTAAGTGACTCGGTACTATTGACTCACCTAGTCAGCACTACCGAGTCTGTTCGATCAGGCCATCCGCAGATTTCACTCTAATCCAACGGTGGATGGTATTTCGTACACTAATTGCCTTCTTTGACTTAGGGGGACGACGTCCCAAAAAGAGGAGGCAACCATTTTCATTGCACGACAACTAGAGAGAGAGAAGAGAAGAATCGAAGACTGAAAGCTTCAACCAAGGAGATCTGAGCACCACCAGAGGACGATGAAATACTTTCCAATTAGGAAACCACATTCAGAAAGAAACAATTAATAAAATTAATAATTAATTAATTACGTAGTTGTATCTTAGTGCCAAAAGAAGATAGAAGACGGAAGACATTCTCCACAATCTACATGCCACAAGTCACAAGTCTGAGCCTTTGCCGAGTCCGACCAGGTAGGCCAGGCGAGGTGAGGCGTGGTGTGGTGCGCACGTGTTATGGTCACTATATCCACCAAGGAGGTGAGCATACTCTCCCCTATGTCCCTTTAGACACTAGTGTAACATGTGATCTACATATAAGGACCACAAAAGTTCTAGGAGTGATCAATGTGGAATAAAACTCTTCCCCATTTGCACTAGACACAAAACTACATTTCTCTATGTACTAGTTGCACTACATTGGGCTTAACCCATGCTAAATAAATGGCTACCTGCCATATATCAAACAATGATCTCAATAACCTCCCTCAAGTGGTCTATATTAGGCCTCAATGCCATGTGCTTGCAACTAAGAATCCTAATTCATATCATAGTTCAATTTCAAACAACATAGGAATACATCTTCTTTCCTTTTATATTTAACTCCTACTAGATTGGCTACACACGAAACTAACTCTTATTAAGTTTAAATCCAGATAGGAATGGGCTAGAACTTTTCTTATTCGAACAATCTCCCCCTCCACGTCTCATGAAGGAGACTTTGTCTTGAGCACCTCATCTAGAGTAGCTTCTGGAATCCATCACCATGAGTGATTGATTTTTGTATGTTGACATTCTCCTCAAACATGTCAGCATCCCTTTGTTTCCACCCTTCTTCTTGAAGTCCCAAGTTGGCCTAACTTTGTTCCCAAATACCTGTGAAAAATATCATGTCATTCTGGATTGTCTTTCCATATATGTGTTTGGAACAATGTTAGCTCCCCATGACCAATCAATCGAGCCAGACTGGATGAGACACACGTTTTTGATCTTCTATAACAAGTCTTAGAAAATGAAGCTCCCCATGTCGATGTAACTTCTCAATTTGAGCTCGATCCCCCACTTTGGATGTAACAACTAACCATTTGATGTACTTCTCTTCTTCTTCATGCACACACTATCCTAAAGAAGGTTTTTGTATCATACCCATACCTAGATACTAGACATTTCCTTTCTTGTTCTCATTAATTTTTCATTAATATAATATACATTACCTTTTTTGTAATTTGAAATGCATTAGGATGAATTAGAGTCTATTATTAACATGTTTTGTGAATATTCTCTAAATAAAGGGTTTAAATGTCATAAAACCATAATGAAATAAAGTGTAAGAGTTGATGTACTAATGTCCCAAATGAAAGTTTTGGCTCTTTAGAAACTTCTTAGGAGTAAAAGATGAATGAAATAGAATCAAAATGCAAAATGGGGTCATAAGTGATTAGTCGAAAGAGTAAATGCATTTTGTGGTGCTAAATATAAAAGTATCAAAATATAAAATCAAATGTTTTCAAAATGTTAAATAGATTATAAATCCAAAATCCTTAAGTTCTTATCAAGTAACATAATAATTTGCAGGTCAACAAGATTTTAAATACACCCTCAAATTAATTAAAGAGAGAATAATATATAGTTTTATAAATCAATTAATTGGTTTAATTGTTACTTCCATTTTACCAATATTTTCATTTCCAATGTTGTCATGCAGAGTGAATTGGAACTGTTCTATGTAACGGTGAATGTTGAATGCATATTTAATCTAACAATTTATGACCCATATCCTTCCTCTATTTGCTTGCACAGTAATGCCCGTATGACTCTGATTGTGTAACCATTTTTTCACCCTCCTTAGTCAAGAATTTCAAACAGTTCTTCCTCCATTGAATTCCTCATCACCTTTTATTTGTTTTAGCCTATTACTTGATGCAATCTCAATTTATGGCTTCATCTTGTTCTATTTTTCTCTTTAATCATATCTAGACATTATAGAATGTAAGTTATTTCCCCCAAAAAATGGTTCAACTTGAAATGCATTTATCGATGTTCTTTGCATGTTTTTCAGGTACTTTGAATACAAGTTGGATGGAAGGGATGGAAGGAGGAGGATCTTACTACTTCTCCACCCTTATAGGAGTATAGAGAGAGTTCAAGAATTTCCCCAACCTATCCTAGTGGTCAAGACATGATAGAATGTAAGTTATTTCCCCCAAAAAATGGTTCAACTTGAAATGCACTTATCGAAGTTCTTCACATGTTTTTCAGGTACTTTGACCACAATTTGGATGGAAGGGATAGAAGGAGGTGGATCTTATTGTTTCTTCACCCTTGGAGGAGTATAGAGAGAGTTCAAGAATTGCCCCAACCTATCCTAGTGGCCAAGGGTCAAGATAGGACAAAGAGAATAAAAAATAACCAATTTCAAGATTAGAGTGCAGGGAAAAGACCCCATCGCGAACATGTACTGTGGAACGGGTGTGCCACCAAGTGCCAAATCAAGAGTGAGGAAACAATGAGGATGCAACTCGAACAAGCTCAGTAGCACAACCATGTGGGGTCAAACTCAAGGGAGAGAGGGGGTACTAGAGCTTAGTTCTCTTATGCTAGGTTCCTCATTAATGTACGTCTTGTTCTTGACTTGCCTTCATTGCTTGAGTATTTTAATGTAATCACAAATCCAAGATCAAGCCTTAAACCTTAGTCTCCTATATAGGAACCTAGCATAAGAGAAATAATCTCTAGTGCCCCTCTCTCCCTTGGGTTCAACTACAACTTGTTCGTCCTATAGTACTCCCGAGCATGTGTGCTTGTGGAATTTTATAGGAGTGTGTCCAAACTGGATTAATATCAAAAGACTTAGTGTGTGTCTGAAGTGCATCTAGCCACGTCAATTGGCTAGGGGTCTTGTGCAAGCATCATTACTCATGCTTAGTGATTACTTAATGAATAAACACCCAATCAAATGTTAGGATTGTGCCTTCTCTTCAAAACCATCAATTACACTACCTTAGATGATTACCCATCGCCACACTATAGACCAAAAATCTTATTTGTACTCTTCTTTATCTTTTCCCTCACCCAATCATCTCTGGACCCCCCCTAGTTTGCATTATCTATGGTCAACTTCCTTCCTTGACTAGATTATTGAAACTATGTTAGTATCACAACTCGTATAATCGATTCATCCATTGTAAGCATCCTTACTCCAAGTTCTTCCTTTTTCCGTGCCAATTTTCTAGTGAATGTTTGACCATATCAACTACCCGCTCTTCAACCTTTTGAAACCTCACCGGAGATGTCAGATCCTTTCTTTGGCAACCTCAGTGCTAGTGCAACGACTGTCTAAGATCATCGAAGTCTTGTGATTCTAATGGGAGAAACTCCCACAATGAGGACCCCAAATCTGAGCCCTAGCCTAGGAGCCAAATCTCCTATGATGTGCATAAGGAACTTGAGGTTGGGGACAATCCCCTTGGGGAAAACCCCCTATGCCCTCTAACCCACACTAATTTCTCATTAGACTACAAACATACTTTCATCTTTGATGCAAGCTCACTTTGCAAATTGTATGGTTTTTAATCAACACACTACCAAATTTTCCCCATGATTCCTAATTAGTCCATAATCAAATGTTGGGGTAAATAAGTTCGTTAGAAAGTATGTTAAAATTTGGCATGTGCAACTTCTATTTAAATTTTGACATTTAGGTCATCTTTGAGGCATGTGCAACTTCTATTTCAATTTAGCCATTCATATGACAATAAAACCAGCTTCCCTATAATGAGGCATCTTATTGATGTTACTTCTTCTTGCTCTATCTTAATTTTGATTATATTTCATTTCAATTACATTTATTTGAAATATTTTAAAATAATGAATGTTCATTTTATGTTGACCACTCCTTCCATGCAATCTGATTATTTGGTTGTGAGTGATTATTGGACATGTCTTGCCACTATTATGCATGCATGATATTTAGACTACTTTTCTTTTTTATAGTTACAATTGTTAGGGTGTACCATTCCAATTCGATTGTGTTGTTCCAGCTATTTTTATATTAGGGCGTGCTATTCTACCCAGAATGTGTTGTTTGTCCTATTTACATATTAGGTTCTGATGTTCGGTCTAGGGTATGCTTTTTCCATCCATTCCTATTTTAGGCCTATAATACAATGTTGTCTTAATCCTACTTTACATACTTTAGGTCTATTTGCACTTTTATTATTTTGTGAACATGTAATGATGGACTGGAAAGATATTTTATAATCCCTTATTGTTCTTATGTACAAATGGCTCGTTTTCTTAATATTTTTAGTTGAACTTATCTATGTGTGGATGACCCTCCACTTGCATGGGAACTTCTCTCTTCTTCTTACCTACCATGTAATCCTTAATATTATATTATGTGCATACTCAGTGGTTATTGATATGTATTCATGTTTTCCCCTATTTGGTGTTTTTCGACTAAACCAAAAATTGGGTGTTTGAAGACCAAGGTTTTGAGGAACACGACTTAAAGGAAACCATCCAAGAGTAGTTCATTGTGAGAAAAACTTGAGATGCCTAATTTTGCCTCCGCAATTGACCTGCTTGAATTTTAGTAATTTTTTTTACTTATGTCCATCACATATAAAGATGTTAAACATTATTTTATTTTGTAATAGTTTAGTTTTCTTTCCCTTGTATAACACAATGTATTGTATGTTCCATACAATTTTTGAGAAATACTATGCAGACCTTTACTTTTATGATTTTATGGATGTATGTGGTGTTGTTTTGGTTATTTTCAAAATAAACGTAAGAAGTGGTCTAATTGTTGGGACAACCTCCTTACAATATGGTATCAGAGTGTAGAGGTTGTCAAAGTAGCTATCTCAAAAAACTTTTATAAGTTTTCTAATAGTTATCTATAACATTTAGAAAAGGAAACTTGTTTGATGATATGGACACTCAGTCTACCTCATATTGGTGGCCCATTCTGGCTACTCTACTCACCAAAACCCACAGTATGGAATGCCGCCCTTGGATCCTTATATTAGTACTCTTGAAGTCCAAGATACTTTTGTGTCCCAACTTTGAGTTACAATGCCTCCTAATCTTCAATTAAAACTCCAACTACTTTTCCCCTAAATGAGAATTTCCTTTCCTTCATTGACTTCTTACTAATACCATGATGGGAAGGGGGGGGGGTAAACGCAACCCAGGTACAGAAAATCCTATAAAGTATTACTTGATTGAATTTATTAAGATTCATCCACCCTACTTTTAGGGTGAGGGTGAGAGTGAAATGATTTACAAGCCAAATGACTGGAGAGTGCACTTTTGTGGGTATGTGAGTATTACTTGATTGAATTTCTTAAGATTCATCCACCCTACTTTTAGGGTGAGGGTGAGAATGAAATGATTCACAAGCTAGTTAACTGGAGAGCGTAGTTTTGAGGGTATGTCATGCCATCCTCATCAGAAGTCCAATTTACATCATATGTTCTCCATAGTTCCCCCTGAGTTTGGTGGAATGGGATGACCAATACACATGATACTACAATGACATGGTATGAATGCCACATTTTATTTTGGAACTAATATATTTGTTCTACAACCTTAAGAAAGAAAGAGAAAAACTTCTTTAGCTTTAAACAAGGGACACAAAGTGTCTCTATGTATCTCCAAAAACTCCTTTCATTGGAGTGATATGCTATTGGATTGGTAGAGCCTCGTATAGACATCCTCTTCCTGGAAGACCCTTAATCACATAATATGTGTGTATTCACATCAAAGGCCATCTTTCCTTTGGGTTGTAGAGTTGTCAAGGATGCTGCACCAATATGATTTCTTCTAAAGTCCATGAAACTAGTAACTTTATTGGGTCATAATGTAGAATTTCATGACGACAAGCATTTTACTTCCTAGAACAACAATGTCCAAGTCTTTATGGTGTTATTTACTCACTCTAAATACTTCTAGACTACATACCACCTAAAACTCTAGTGTATCATTTAAAATTCCATTCACCGAGACCTTGCCACTTATTAATCCTTTCATTGACAAGAAAATTGCTAGACCTAATGACGTGTAGGAAAAGAATCCATCATGGTTAATAACAAAAAAACACCTACTTAAAAGATCACCTAAAAAGTAATATCAATGAGGAGTTAACCAACCTCAAATATCTTAAGAAATATCAATGACGAGTTAAGCAAATAACCTTCCTTCTCAGTGAATAGATCTTAAGAACAACTATACTCAACTTAGCAAACAAGAATATAACAAATAATAACCCAATACCATGAATGGCTTCATTAATTCCCTGGGGTCTTCTTTAAGTCAAGGAAATAAAAAATTTAATCCTAGAGACGAGGTCAGTTAGGAAGATTCACACTACCTTAACATCAACTCCATTATGCAAAGCCATGCTACTAAAAACAACTCAACTCTCTCGTAACCCTACTCCACTTCCATCCCCTTCCTTTTCCCTCGACTTGTATCCCAACACCCTATTAAACAAATTGAACCAATAGTGGAACTCACCCAAATCCTTTTGAGCTTCATATTCTGAAGAGCACTTTATCAATTTTGTAAAAGCCTATAATATATCACTGTTGCTCGAATTGAGGTCTCTACATCATCCCTCCTTAACATTAACAACTGCCTTAGTTTGGATTTTCCTAAGATTATCAATTCCTTGGTCAACTCCTTAGACGATCTATCTATCCTTCTAGGTATCATCTTAAAAATCTAATATTTCTCCATCTTTTTCCATGACAATCTGATCTTAACAAAAGGCTTAGAATCATGTAACAGAAAATGCACAATTTCCACTCTTCATGCATTGTCATCTCATCATCCAATAAGATAAATGCTTCCATTCTCAACCAAATCTCTTATCTATTGGTGGTTAGCTCCTTTTGCATTAGATGCAACTTCTAGAGAACATGGTCTGCTATTCCAAAAATGAGGTAACATTGCTAGTTTTTTTTCTTGTGATTCTTAGTTTCTTAATTTTCATGTTCTTCTCTTCTTTAGTAAGATAAATCCTTCTGATGGGTAACATTGCTAGTTCCTTTTATTGTAATACTTAGTTTCTTATTTTTCATGCTCTAACATGTGCTCCTTTTGGTAGGTTTTCCTTCATGAAGTTGTTTCCCTTCTTTATGTATCACCCTTCATGAACATATTTGATGGACTTGTTTGAATTATATGTGTATAATAAATTTGTTTAGATAAATATTTTTGTGGTTTAACCTTCCTTATATTCATGTGCCCCTCCATAATCATATTCCTCATGCAATCATGATGTAAGGTTTTGAAATTCTATATCTAATAACAAAAACAAAGGTATGCAAGCAAAGAAAGAAGCTAAGGAGGCAGTTGATAAATCTAGATATATATTAAAGGGAGACTAAGAAGTTGTATACTAAAGAAGGGGAGATAATTGATATAAATTAGCTTGCACAAAAGAGAAACCCAAGGGACCTTAGCTAAGTGGAGTGTGTTAAGAATTGAAATGGTACAATGTCAATAATCAATGGAGGAACTAGTTTCACAAACGTTTCTATGGTGATACCTTGAATGAATTTGAAGGCATTTTAACAAAGAAAAATATATCATGCATACATTACAGACAATACAATTTAAGGTCTATAATGCATTGGAAAATAAGAAAATGGAAAGGACGTGAGCATATGGTATCCTTATTGACGTATGGAGAAGTATTGAAGAATTCCTATTTATGTATGGAGAAGTATTGAAGAAATATGAGTTATGTTATTAATTAGCCTCTTTAATAATATTGTAAGACTAGAGAAAATTTGTGATGAAGGCGGAAGCTAAACCAATGAACCCATTAACATCTTTAAGGGAGATATTGAAAATTCCATAAACTATAGAAGTATCAAACTAAAATGTTATAATATGAAGCTTTGAAAATGGAGTATTGAATGCATATTGAGATGTATAATTTAAATATCAAACAACCAAATTGGTTTCAAGTCAAATAGATAAATTTAGTAGGTTCTAGATCTGGCTAAGAGGATTATAGAGAAGTATAGAGAAAATAAAAGCAATATTCATATGAATTCAATGCATTTGATCAAGTACCAAGGGAAGTTCTTTGATGGGTTTTGGGAGAAAAAGGGATCTGAGTCCATTATATCAACTTGATAAAATAAGTGCATGATACATCAAGTGCCATTACTAGGACTTGAGAAGGTGAGAAATCAAGAACTCCTATTATGGTGGAGGTACATCAACAATAGCTTTAAGTACTTATTTATGTGTTTTATCTAATGATGAATTGACAAAGTATGTGTATGGCCAAGTCCTTGGTGTATGCTTTTTGCTAACAATATTTTGGTAATTGATGAAAGATAAATTACATAAATAAACTGAGCTTTTGAAGAAATGCCTTGGTATCTAAAAGTTTCAACTTTCATAGAAGAAAATATAGAGTATATGAATTGGATCTTCAATAAATACATAAGTGTGGAAGGAGGTTGAGCTAAGTTGGCTGGAGTAGATGTCCTACAATATTGTGGAAGGCTTAGTTCAAAAGGATGTATCTCATAGAATAAATGTGGGATGGATGAAAGAAAAGAGGTTGATAAAAAATTATGTGATCAAAAGATTTCACTCACTTAAAAAAGCTAATTTTCATATAACTATGTGCCCATGTAGTTGTATAATAATGATTGTTGGGATGTGAAGAAACAATGCACTCTAAAAATGAATGTGGACTAAATGAGAATTCTTAGGTGGATGTGTGGAAAGATGAGAAAATACCATGATAGGAATGATGATATAAGAAAGAAATTGCAAGTGGCTAGTATTGACAAGAAACAACGAGAGGGTTGCATTGCACATCTGGACATGTATAAAAGAATGGTAGTTCATGTACGAATTCAATACAATGATATAAATGTACACAATTAAAAGAGGAAAAGGTAGACTTAGATTAACTTGGGCAAGTAGATAAGGATATACATGGAGTCACTACTATATGTTAATGAGAATATGAACCCATATAGAGGTAAACAAAAAATGATTCATGTAGTCCACATCAAAATGGTTGCAATTGAGGCTTCAATGACAACAACAATGACATTGGAAATGATGATGGTAAAGAAGACAAAGATGGCGATGAAGGGGATGATGAAGACACGAGACAAAGATGATGACAAAAATGATTATTATGATGAAACGATGTGAAGACGACGACAATGATAATGAAAATTGATGCACTACATGATATTTTAAAATTCATTGTGCTAACATGCATTTATAGCTTATATTATAGCTCAATGAATTTATTCAAGGTACTGTATGTCAAGGCACACATTAACTCAATTTTTTTTTTGTAAAATTTCATAATACTACAAGAATTCTTTTGTTTATATTTGTCTTCATAAGTCATATCCATAGGTCTGTGTGATAAGGATGATACAAAGTAAAACCACTTGTTAAAAATATACTTTCATTTCCAACTAGTGTTGAAGAAATTCACGTTGTTACATATACATTGGATGAAATAAACCCAAATCATTTGTAAAAGATGCATGAAATGTTTAGCTATTTAGATACATGAATTACATGCCTCCAGTTTTCTAGATGACATGTTTAGCTATTCACCCCATAAATAAGCTCTTTTTTCAATTTTGAATTACCATAAACATGTTTCCTTCCATAAGCTATTAAGGTCTACTAGAAAGAATAATATAACATGTGCGTAGAATATTACCTTTCTCTTTAAGGATCGGTTTGCCTCTTGCAGCATATGTTCCTGTATATTGGAAAAAAGGGAAGATATACTTTACATGATATTAATCTATAGAAACTTATGATAATCAAATGTATAAAACATATTAACCTTTCTTTTAAGGTCGCACAATTGATCGAGCATGGATTGTGTCTGCAACATTCAAAAAAAAATTTCAAATAATATGCCAAACAATTTATTGGATTTCATGCTTTTATTAATATTGGTACCTATATTAATGAGTCCTATTGGTACCTATATTAATAAATTGGACACAAGCTTTGCATTTGTTTCCAAGTTTTATCTACATACAATAAAATAACACTTGATTACATATAATAACGCATGAAGACACACAAATGCACATGCATGCACTCTCTCACACACACCATATATATATATATATATATATATATATATATATATATATATATATATATATATATATATATATATATATATATATATATATATATATATATATATATATATATATATATATATATATATATATATATATATATATAGTCAGGCTAGTGTACACTCGAGTGTATCGGAGGCATCGTACACCTCAGTCATTTTTAAAGATGCAATAATTTTTGAAAAATCTAAACCATTGATTTTCTTAAATATCTTAAGAACATACTATATAATAAATTTTAGTTCATTTGGACACTTATAGGTCATGCATCTAAAGGATGCAAAAATCAGGCATTTCAAATTAGTTTTGTGCGTCGATTTTGTTGCCCTTGGATCAATGGACTAGATTTTAGAAAAATATGGTCTGGATAGGCAAACACCATTGGGGTGTACGGCATAATCTATACAGTCGAATGTATTCTAGCCTGACTCATATATAGTCAGGCTAGTGTACACACTCTCTCTCTCTTTCTCTCTCTCTCTCTCTCTTTCTCTCTCTCTCTCTCTCTATATATATATATATATATAGAGAGAGAGAGAGAGAGTCAGGCTAGAATACACTCGAGTGTACAGATCGCACGAATACACTCAAGTGTGTTTGCATATCAAGACTAAGACTATTTTTTACAAAATTTAAACTGTTGATCTTCACCGTCATACTATAACTAGGCTACATACAAATTTTGAGCCCATTTGGATGAGTGTAAGTCACTCATCCAAGGGCAACAAAATCGACGCGCGAAACTAATTTAAAATGCATAATTTTTACGGTCTTCATAACATGATCTATACATATCCAAATGTGCTCAAATTTTGCGTATGAGTTGTTCACAAAATGTTTAAGAAGATCAACGGATTAGATTTTCAAAAAAAATATTGCATCATGAAAAACTACTTGAGTGTATTCCGCTCCGGATACACTCGAGTGTATTCTAGCCTGACTCTCTCTCTCTCTCTCTCTATATATATATATATATATATATATATATATAATTGTATACATCTATATACAATTGTCTATTATTGTCTTATCTTATTTTTAAGATGATGTATATTATCCTATGATATGGCAAAGTCTAAATTGTTGTCATAACTTGAGTTAAAGTTATGACTTATCATTAGTCTCTCCTCTTTCCTTATATAGTTTGGTTTTGTCTTCTGATTATCCTTTGTTGTAATTTAGTCGAATCATTTTATCATGTCTTATATAGTTGAGCCTTATCTTTTGCTTTAATCTTACCTAGTCCTATAGAAGTTTTTTAAGTACCACTAAAGGCCAACTGATATGGTGTGCCAATATTCCGATCCAAAAATATTATTTTGAAAAGGTAGCCAACAATGAGAGAGAGCTAGATTGTCATTACATTGTTCTACCGTAAGGTGTGGGGCTTTGAGAGAGCAAAAATTACTTGTCATCTTTCTGAAGTTGTTAAGTAAAATATGTGCTTTTCTTCGACAAATAATTCCCTCGTTGAATATTTTCATGGTTATTTTTTTAATGTATTGACTGAGTACTTATCATTTTTCTTTGCGCATCCTTAAGTTGTACCCTACATTACATTTTTTGGGTGCTTCCATAAGTTACTTCACACTAATCTATACTTATACTCATATGTATGCACATAATTGCATATTGGTTCCATATAGTCAAAATGTCAAATGATGTAGCATGTCTAATTTCCACTAATAAAATTTTCAAGAAATTCTAAATAATCCTTGAAATAAGGAATAGTTTAGGTTTCTTGCGAAATTGAGTGTATCAATGGTTGCGTGAAAAAATTGCGAGTAATTCTAATTTTTTTTAATATTGTGACAGTTAATCATAAAGATTCATATAAATATGTGATTAGTGTTACCATTGTACACTCCTAAACTGAAATACTTCGGTAAAATGATTTTTGTAAAAGAAAAAACTTAAATCAGTCTTGTTCATGACATTGATTATGATCATCAAAAATACACATAAAATTTGGGCAAATTTCAGTCGAACTAACTATGCTGAATACCTACTGAGTTTCTAAACAAAATTAGTTTAATACTTACCGATAAATTAGTTATAAGCTTTGTCTATTTCCTATACTTGGGCTCATGGGCCGGGGAGGAAAAGATTTGATGTCAACAATTCACCGATTACCAACAGCTACCTGATCTTCATAATGGACCAGCCTACAAGTATCGAGGCTTCAACTAAATGCTCCCTCTTCCTCACGAGTAGTGTCCGTCGCCATATCTAAACGATGCCAAGTTCCAACTAGACCTGTCAAACTGGGTCAAAATCCGCGGGTGCCCATGGGTTGACCCGTTTAAGTTGGGTTTGGGTTACAAAATTTGCCACCTGCCGGAAAAAACCCAAATCCGTACTCATCCGTTTACTTAGTAGGTTTCATGAGCAATTCACAGACACCTGCAGGTGACCCGCTTAATCATCCATGCGGCTAGTAGTAATGGGAAAATATTAAATCAGTTCTATACTAATATCACAATTGCATATTACAATTCAAGTTAACAAAGCACAATAAAGGAGACTCCAAAATCGGATTGTGAAACAAAAGCAAATCAAGCGGAAACCTAAGTCTAGCAGTGATTGCTAGACTTAAGTTTCAGTTTGACTATAACTGACTTAAATTTTTATCTTTGTTTTAGTTTCCAAGATTTATCCTTCGCCACAATTCATACTAGATATTGTTGTATTTTTTGTTGTTGTTTGTTGTAGGTGGTCATTATTTAAGACTAATGCATGAACGTCAAAGTATGTACTACATTGTTGTTCCAACATTTATGTGATTCAGAAACTTAATTCAGCCAGTCAGACTCTTCTTTAATAGACATGTTGCAGCCATGTTCATGGGTGCATTGATATATAAATAAATATTATGTGACAATGTATGCAACGTGATTGTTTTGTGTCATATCTTATATAAACAAACAGTAGCAATATATATTTTAAAATTTTTAAGTGGGTGCCCGCGAGCAACCCACAACCCACTGAGTCGGGTTTGGATTTGTCTTTGTTCCACCCGTTTAGAACTTCATCTTTTTGACCCGCACCCGCGAGACCCAAACCCGCAACGACCCAACTGAAACCCAACCCACCCATTCATTTGACAGGTCTAGTTCCAACCCTCTCCCACAGCCAATACGGGCTTTGTCCATTTGCACTCGCGTCCGACCATATCCTTACTCCGTCAGCCTTCTCCGATCGCACACTTACTCCATCGTCAACGCTTTTCATTTGATCCTCCTCTATTCCCTCTTTCCATATCTTAATGTTTCCTGCGTCCACCATTTCGCTTCCTCCTCCAGTTTCCATAATCAAAAGATGATTATGTCGCAGTTAGGTATGACACAGAGAAGGAAAAGGAGAATGTAGGAGTTCGGAAGTTTGAACTAGCCGCACACGAACGAGTATGTCGGCAACAGCCCACAAAATGGAACGACGATGCCGGCGTTCATCACAATTCTTTTCTTAGTAATGGTAAGGATTAAACCCATTCTAGCATCTCATGGCCCAATAAATACGAGAACGAATATTCTGGTGCTTATTTTGACGGGAATATGCTACAGAAAATCTTTTCTTACCAGACGTTATTTTGCGCATCAAATAGTAAAGCGTGCACCACGTTTAAGCAGAACCTGTAGTACCTGTTGCAATTGTTTTGCCCATAGAAACGAGAGGGGGGGGGGGGACGAAGAAAGATGATGCCAATTGCGCACATGTAAGTTCTATAATTGCCATGAAGTATTGAAATAAATAAATTTAGAAACCAAATTATTCTAAAATAAAAAACAGGCACTGCAATCAAATTGGTTGTCAACAGTGTTCATTTTTTTTACATTACATACATGCATGTGTAATTTGCGTTCACAATATGATTTCATCTTTTACCTAATGAAACGGATATAAAATATTTAATTTGTGAAAATCAATCATGTATCGTATATTTTAATACAACCAAATATGACTAGATCGGGCTTACTGTGAACCAAATTCGCAATATAATAGTTGTGTCAGCAATGATTCATTGACTCATTTATGTCCATGTTTGCATTTGGATCAAATAGAAATGGATTTATTTTTGCAATTCCCACAAATTAAGATCCATTTATATTCTTTTGTTTGATAAGAAACATTCCATCCGGGCTATCTAGGCTATCTTTGCACATGTATTCAAAATGGCATAAATATACATTTCTATTCACCGATATGATTTTGCAGTTACCTACTTTGGAAAAGGGATGAACCTAACTCCATTTTATGTTAAGTTTGGCTAAATATAATACAAAAACCAATAAATCTAGACATCATACTCATGTCCAAAGAAACTAAGAAAAAACTCCATATTCTTCGTTTTGAAACATGGTCATGGGTTGGGTTAATTTGGATTTAATGTATTAAACAATATTATTATAGAGAAATTATTAAATAGGTATGTTATAATAGTAATAGATGGCAGTATCTAATATAATAATAACATCAAGTTATTTTGCCATAATAAACGCATAAAATGGGAGTAAAAAGTGAATTTTAAAAAATCATGAAATAGTTTTTGCTAATGATCATAAAATAATTTTTTTCATTGTTACAATTAATACCGAGTATAAAAAAATTTGAGCTCAAATGGATGTTGTAATGTATTCATGCAAAAACAAAAAAATTGGTTCACATATTTTTTTCAAGTGTAAATTTTGTTGTTTTTAGATGCATATCGTAGAAATGTCCAAATGAACTCATTTAAAAAAAAATCATATGATTTTTAAGAAGATTAGAAGTTTGCATTCTAAAAATAAAGATTGAATGATACATTAGTTGAGTGCATAGTGTCATCAAATTACCTCAAGTTTATGCGAGTATATATAAATATATATATATATATATATATATATATATATATATATAGAGAGAGAGAGAGAGAGAATATATATTTATAAATAAAGGCAAGCGACGTGCATGTGTGACTGCTTGGCACAAAGGAAGGCACACTTCCCACAACACAACACACTATCCCGGGGTTACTAACAGGGGGTACTGATTCTATCTCCTTTATGCAAGTTACAACTTTTATGTATCATTTTACCTTTATCATTTGAGTTCCTTAGCATCAACATAGGATTTTTCATGATTATCGTACTTTGTTGCTCTTTCATGTGATGATTTATTGTTATTATGTGTGTGTCCATTCATGTTATCTTGTGTATATATAAGCACAACTGACATGTGTGTCTGTGTGCTTTGCACGTGTGTACATGTGTTCTATTTCATTCACCTGGTCACTTATATTTAACTATCTGATAAAGTTTTCAACCTTACAATTTAAACCAGACCCAATTCACATCAACAACATTGATGGACCTAGCTGGAAATTTTGGTCCAACTTTTTATATGGCCTAGATGATGCCCAAAGTAAATTCAACCCTTGAGAACTTATTTAGTCAAATAATTTTCAACTATTTAGGTTGTTTACTTATTATTCTTCTTCAAGAAAACAATTGAAGATGAGATAGTCATCGATTGACCCAAAGTGGTCTGATTAATTCTTTCAGCACATTATCCAAGTTAGACCTAATTCACATAAACTACAATAATGATCTGTCTATGAATTTTGATCCACATTTTCAGTCAGGACCTTGGTAAACTGAACTCAAACACTAAGATACCCCAATATCCATAACATACATATAGTATAGCTTCATTTTACATATAATATGCATCTTTCATATAATAATTTGACTACGAACTTTATAAATTATTTTTACCTATTATTTTAATTATTAGTCATACTGTAAGGCTATAAAAACTACATGGCATAATATAGCTAAGTGACACGTACCAATTTGATATTTAAGATGTAAAACTCTAACCTTATAACATAGACGTGTTTTCACTTTAAATGTATCCTAAAAATCATCTTAATCATGCATTTCTGGACAATGCATTAAAACACAATGCGCATGCTGAAGAAATTTTAGAAATTATTGGATAATTTTATTAGAGCCAATGAATACATGGGATGTGTGTGATTTCTAAACATGTCTAATCTATATCCTTTTCAGGGAACACTTCAAGATGGGATGAACATCAATCACAATGGCCCAATCTGACTGATGTCATGTCTTGCTTAAACCCACGTCAGACCTGACTCATATAAGCTTGATTGATTAATTAAACTATTTTTTTTGGTACAAACCATTATATAGGGCATGTCAAGGCTAATTAAAACTAAACCCAAGAATCAGATGCATTACACACATATGGTGGTATACGTATGAGGCAGCCAATGCTGAAAACTCAAGAATAATATCCTGATGATTAGTGGGAAGTTGCTTAAGCATGTCAATGTTCTGTCAAACACGTGAACCCGACTTGGTTTGACATAAAAAAATTGTTGTGAGTGTGAATTTTATCAACCTGAATCGGATCCAAGTTCGAAAGTTGGTGCCAAACTCATTCCAGATTGATTTTGAGTTCATACTCTACTAAGTCAAGTTAGTTCAGATATGATAAAGTCAAATAATCAATATCTTGATAAGATTATAGTTTAGTAGATATCATGAGTTATTAGCCACATGAAAGATAACATAAATATCATTCTATGTCAAGTAATATGATATTCATTGAAATATTAGTTGCATGCTTATAGAAACTATAATTTGATCTTGGATTTTGAATCAATTTTATGAATTTGAAAGAAAAAGAAAATCTACATAGGGATTTTTTTATTATGTGATATATTAAGAATCTCCAATGTGATGAGATGTGAATGAATGTGTATTTAATTATTCTTTAAATACACATTACCATCATAATTTTAATAAAAAATATTTTATTTGTAGTATTTTAAGTATGACACAAATATCACATAGATATACACTGAGAGTATATGCTAAACATGTTTAATATATATATATATATATATATATATATATATATATATATATATTAGTGTGATATATATGTCATACTTAAAATACTACAAATAAGTATATATATATATAAGTATATATATATATATGTATAAGTATATATAAGTATATAAAAGTTACTATTATATTAAATTACTGACTCATACTTCAGCCACATGTCTCCTCATATCATGCACTAATGTTGCAAATGGACATCTTATACTAAATTACCGAAATCAAATTTTTAATGGAGCTGTCAACTCTCTTCTTTCAGCATTTACTTCCTATCTCTCTCATTTTTATTTAGTCAGAGATATTCATTGTACCTGTGAAAGGACGTCCGGTCCTTTGCTCTTCCTCTTAAATGTTAAATTAGTGACCATTTACTTATGGAATTGTCTCCTTGTTTCGTGCACAAATGTTTGATTTGATACATCATACATAATATTTGAAATACAAAAGTCAATTTATTAAATTAGGATCTCCTTTGACATTTGTTTCCTATCTCCCATATTTATATTTGGTTAGACAAATTTAATTCCACATTGTGAAGAAATATGATTAGAAAGTAGAGAATGTCGTTGAATTAGAAGTTTTATTATAGGAGCCATTTATGATATACAAGAAAAAGAGTGTATCAAAATAACATATTGGCTGATGCAAAGTTGTCAAACTCCAAGATTTTACTTAAATTGTTTTTAAAGTGGCAAATTTAAAATCAAACATGTTTTGTAATGCATGACTCTGAATATAAACTTCAGAAAATTGAATGAGTTAGATATGTTACAAAATTGATTTTCTAAATTTGAGACTTGGACGATTAAAATTCAAATATAGAACCAACCTGATTTCAACTTCTACATGAACTTTCATCCCACATTGAAGTCAGGTTTAAGATAGCCAATTGTAAAATAAATGGTAAATAATTTAATATTAAAATAGCTAAAATGAAGAGCAAAGGACCGAACTTCCTTTCTCACGTACAATGAATATCTCCGACTAAATAAAAATGGGAGAGATAGGAAGTAAAATGTCGAAAGAAGAGAGTTGACAAGTTTATTAAAATACTGATTTGGATAATTCATTATAAGACGTCTATTTGCAACATTAGTGCACGATACGAGGAGACGTGTGGCTGAAGTAGAGAGTCAGTAATTTAATATTATAGTAACCAAGCTGAATAGCAAAGGACCTGATGAATGGAGAACGTCATTTCATTCATACAGTAAATTGACAAGCATTGCAAATCAAATTAGGATAAAGGAGTTGTCAGAAACGAATGGCTGAAAATAGTGTCTCGCACTCTCGCATTGTAAATGTCTCACATTCAAATGTACCTTATATATATATATATATATATATATATATATATAGAGAGAGAGAGAGAGAGAGAGAGAGAGAGTCAGGCTAGAATAGACTTGAATATTCAGATCTCACTATACACCCCAATGGTGTTTGTCTATCTAGACCATATTTTTATAGAGATCAATATATTGATCTTCATTGTGACAATAGATAGGTCCCTTATAAAATTTGAACCCATTTGGATGATTGTAACTCACTCGTCCAAGGACAATAATATCAACGCACAAACCTAATTTGAAATGCATGATTTTGCCTCCTTTAGATGCAAGACCTATAAGTGTCTAAATAAGCTAAAATTTATTATATAGTATGTTTTTAAGATATTTAAGAAGATCAACAGTTTAGATTTTTAAAATAATCACTTCATAATGAAAATGGTTGAGGTGTATAGCATCTCCGGTACACTCGAGTATATATATATATATATATATATATATATATATATATATATAGAGAGAGAGAGAGAGAGTCAGGCTAGGATACACTCGAGTGTACGGATCGCACGGATACACTCAAGTGTGTTTGCATATCAAGACTATTTTTTGCAAAATGTAAACCATTGATCTTTACCGTCATACTATAACTAGGCTACATACAAATTTTGAGCCCATTTGGATGAGTGTAAGTCACTCATCCAAGGGCAACAAAATCGACGCGCGAAACTAATTTGAAATGTATAATTTTTGTGGTCTTCATAACATGAGCTATACATATCCAAATGTGCTCAAATTTTGTGTATGAGTTGTTCACGAGATGTTTAATAAGATCAATGGATTAGATTTAAAAAAAAATATTGCATCATGAAAAACTACTTGAGTGTATTCCGCTCCGGATACACTCGAGTGTATTCTAGCCTAACTCTCTCTCTCTCTCTCTCTCTATATATATATATATATATATATATATATATATATAGTGAAAGAGAGAGAGAGAGAGAGGGAGAGAGAGGGGGAAGGAGACACACACACGCAACATACCACACACATATATACAAGTGCATCTGTCTGTACATGCATAATTGGAGTATATTTATCTATGTCCTGATGTATGAAATTATATTGATGAATGCATATCAAGTCCAGGGTTTGATATGTGAGATTGAGTAATGGATTATTTCACCATGCCGTTTGCGTTGAAGTATGTATTAACAGTTTGGATTGAAGTGCTCGATGGCTCGTGTTTAATGGAACATGTATCTTGTGGTCCTTATGCTAAGAGCATTCTTCTATCCAAAGGTATCAATCTTTTATCTAATTCGATGTAATATGAATGTGATATATGTATTGTTTCGTTAGATTATCCTACTATGCAACATATGTAAGATATCAATCCAAACACAACAATAGAAATATTAATTCAACAACATAAAAAGGGCTCTTTATACAATTTATTAAGATGACTACAAAAATGCTACATTAGTTACCCATGATGACGTTTAAGCACCAATAGGTTTGGCCTATTATAACAAATGTATTGTTATAAGATACTTTAAAATCAATCTAGAACTATATTTAATATCTTTATAATTTAAAATGGTCGTCGTGACAACTAGTATGTGCACCTGCACCTTATTGCATAAGTTATAACCTTTGTTTATTCACCCTTGACATAAATAAGCTCGTCGCTATAGATGTTAGATGTTTTACAATGAGCATGAAAATCATGAGATGGGGAATAATTATTTGTTGGTAGAATGCACAACAATCTCCAAATTTTGACGTAGTTGCAGAAGGTCACATAGACTTCCATATTAAGAAGTGAAGTCCTAAAACTAGATAGTAGAATATATTATTCTTATGCAGCCAACAAAATAACCTTCAAAATAGCCAATTGCCCATGCTAGAACTTACCACGGATGTCATTTTAAGTTTTAAACCTAAAATTTCTTCTCACTTTTGTTGCTACAATATTTTTTGGCATTCCTCTACTTTACGCTACCCTAGTCTTACCCTGGAAAAGATGATATCTAATGGTCACCACATGACAAGTGTGTATGGAAATCATTTAGAGTCAAGTATATTTTATACTGAAAGTGCCTATTTAATTCTTTTATGTTGGATTCCACTTTTTAAATAAGATCACATACTCAACCTAGGGCATGGATTAAAATTTCGATCGAAATTGCAAAATTTTGGTTGAAATTTTGTTTTTTACCAATACCATCATCGAAATGGACATGCAAACTTTTAGAAATTTTTGATTTATAATTTTATAAAAAAAATCTTAAATATCCTAAAAATATGGGAAACTTCCATTAGTTAATTGAATCTAAAATAAATGATGTAACATGTTACTGCATAAGTATGTATGTTTGTATATATTGCATGATCAAAATCCTACTCGAAACAGTTTGTATATTTTTACTCAAAAATGTAGGAACTCCCATCCAATACCAACATATGATATTTTGCATAATTAGGTGTATTTATGTATGTAGATGATCATGGTAAAATTTTATAACTTAATTCCTTCATTTGGTCACCAAAATTCTCAAAATTTGTGTCAAAACCTTGTGTCAAAATAAGAAAAAATATCGAAATTTTGGTTAAAATCCCTGTAAATTTCTATTTTTGGATCATCGGAGACGGCGTCGAAATCGACAATTTAAACAAGCACCTAGGGGAAGGGGTTAGGGGCTTCTTTTATCCCCTTCTACTCTAGGCCTTGTATTTAAGCCCTTTCTTCTCCCTTCCATCTCTGCGACTTGGGATGTTAGGTTTCCCATAAGTATGTCCCTTGATTGTCCACTTTGGCATTTTCTATTTTGTTTTTGGGAGTGTTTGAAGTAGGATCTCTTATCTATCTTATTATCTTGGTGATGTTCAATTAGTTTGTTGATGGTTCCCCGTATGAAGGCACATGGGAAGAATCTATCTACAACCTAATCCAAATATTTCTTTGTATCCTCAAAACTATGTTTGACCAAAGGATCCAACCTTTTGTGTTCTTAACTATATATATATATATATATATATATATATATATATATATATATATATATATACATATGTATATATAAAGAGAGAGAGTCATACTAGTATACACTTGAGTGTACTGGAGGCGTCGTACACCTCAGTCATTTTTAAAGATGTAGTAACTTTTTGAAAAATATAAACCGTTGATCTTCTTAAATATCTTAAGAACATATTACATAATAAATTTTAGCTCATTTGGACACTTATAGGTCGTGCGTCTAAAGGAGGAAAAAATCATGCATTTCAAATTAGTTTTATACTTTGATTTTGTTATTTTGGGAGTGAATTACACTCATCAAAATGAGCTCAAATTTTATATGTGGCCTATTATTATTGTAACCATGAAGATCAATGGACTGAATTTTGAAAAAAAATATGGTCTAGATAGGCAAACACCATTGAGGAGTACGACGTGGTCTGTACACTCGAGTGTATTCTAGCTTGACTCTCTCTCTATCTCTATCTCTATCTCTATCTCTATCTCTATCTCTCTCTCTCTCTATATATATATATATATATATAAATATATATATATATATATATATATATGATACTGATCCAGTACGAGACAATTAGTATGAGAGGGTGCAGTGAGACACTATTTTCAATCATTCGATTCTGATAACTCCTTTATTCTAATATGGTTTGCAACACCCTTCCAATTTACAATATGCATGAAAGGACGTTCTCCACTCATCTGGTCCTTTGCTATTCAGCTTGGTTATTATTATATTAAATTACTGACTCATACTTCAGCCACCCATCTCCTCGTATCGTGCACTAATGTTGCAAATGGACATCTTATACTGAATTACCGAAATCAAATTTTTAATGGAGTTGTCAACTCTCTTCTTTCGACATTTGTTTCCTATCTCTCCCATTTTTATTTAGTCGGAGATATTCATTGTACCTGTGAAAGGACGTCCGGTCCTTTTCTCTTCCTTTTAAATATTAAATTATTGACAATTTACTTATGGAATTGTCCCCTTGTTTCACGCACAAATGTTTGATTTGATACATCATACATAATATTTGAAATACAAAAGTCAATTTATTAAATTAAGGTCTCCTTTGACATTGGTTTCCTATCTCCCACATTTATATTTGGTTGGACAAATTTAATTCCACATTGTGAAGAAATATGATTAGAAAGTAGAGAATGTCGTTGAATTAGATGTTTTATTATAGGATCCATTTATGATATACAAGAAAAAGAGTGTATCAAAATAACATATTGGTTGATGCAAAGTTGTCAAACTCCAAGATTTTACTTCAATTATTTTTGAAGTGGCAAATTTAAAATCAAACATGTTCTGTAATGCATGACTCTGAATATAAACTTCAGAGAATTGAATGATTTAGATATGTTACAAATTTGATTTTCCAAATTTGAGACTTGGACGAGTAAAATCCAAATATAGAACCAACCTGATTTCAACTTCGACATGAACTTTCGTCCCACATTGAAGTTAGGTTTAAGACAGACATTTGTAAAATAAATGGTTAATAATTTAGAATTAGAATAGCTAAGAGGAAGAGCAAAGGACCGAACGTCCTTTCACACGTACAATGAATATCTCCGACTAAATAAAAATGGGAGAGATAGGAAGTAAATGTCGAAAGAAGAGAGTTGACAACTTCATTAAAATACTGATTTGGATAATTCATTATAAGACGTCTATTTGCAACATTAGTGCACAATAAGAGGAGACGTGTGAGCTCCCCCTTAATCTTATAATCAAGATAATTTAAGGATTCTAAGGTCACAATAATTATTAGATCATAATAAGTTAACCTTTTATGAGAGCTATGCACTAAAATCTTGTTTTCAATATATTAAGATTAAGTGCAAAGAAATGATTTACAATTAAGCATGGCTGAAGTAGAGAAGGACCTGATGAATGGAGAACATCCTATCATTCATACAGTAAATTGGCAGGCATTGCAATTCAGATTAGAATAAAATAGTTATCAGAAACGAATGGCTGAAAATAGTGTCTCGCATTCAATTGTACCTAATATATATATATATATATATATATATATATATATATATATATATATATATATAGAGAGAGAGAGAGAGAGAGAGAGTTATATATATATTTTTATATATATATATAGAGAGAGAGAGGTAGAGTCAGGCTAGAATAGAGTTGAGTATACATATCTCACTATACACCCCAATGGTGTTTGTCTATCTAGACCATATTTTTATAGAGATCAATCTATTGATCTTCATTGTCACAATAGATAGGCCCCATATAAAATTTGAACCCATTTGGATGACTGTAAATCACTCATCCAAGGACAGTAAAATTAACGCACAAACCTAATTTGAAATGCATGATTTTGCCTGCTTTAGATGTAGGACCTATAAGTGCATAAATAAGCTAAACTTTATTATATAGTATGTTTTTAAGATATTTAAGAAGAACAATAGTTTATGTTTTTAAAATAATCGCTTAATGATGAAAACGATTGAGGTGTATAACATCTTCGATACACTCGAGTGTATTATAGCTTCTCTCTCTCTCTCTCTCTCTATATATATATATATATATATATATATATATATAGAGAGAGAGAGAGAGAGAAAGAGAGAGAGAAAGAGAGGGAGAGAGAGGGGGAAGGAGACACACACGCAACACACCACACACCACACACATATATACAAGTGCATCTGTCTGTACATGCATAATTGGTGTATATTTATCTATGTCTTGATGTATGAAATTATGTTGATGAATGCATATCAAGTCTAGGGTTTGATATGTGAGATTGAGTAATGGATTATTTCACCATGCCGTTTGCGTTGAAGTGTGTATCAATAGTTTGGATTGAAGTGAACGACGACTCGTGTTTAATGGAACATGTATATTGTGGTCCTTATGCTAAGAACATCCTTCTATCCAAAGGTATCAATCTTTCATCTAATTCGATGTAATATGAATGTGATATATGTATTGTTTCGTTAGATTATCCTACTATGCAACATCTGTAAGACATCAATCCAAACACAACAATAGAAATATTAATTCAACAACATAAAAAGAGCTCTTTATACAATTTATTAAGCCGACTACAAAAATGCTCCATTAGTTACCCATGATGACGTTTAAGCACCAATAGGTTTGGCCTATTATAACAAATGTATTGTTATAAGATACTTTAAACTCAATCTAGAACTATATTTAATATATTTATAATATAAAATGGTCGTCGTGACAACTAGTATGTGCACATGCGCCTTATTGCATAAGTCATAACCTTTGTTTATTCACCCTTGACATAAATAAGCTCGTCGCAATAGATGTTAGATGTTTTACAGTGAGCATGAAAATCATGAGATGGGGAATAATTATTTGTCGATAGAATGCACAACAATCTCTAAATTTTGATGTAGTTGCAGAAGGTCACATAGACTTCCATATTAAGAAGTGAAGTCCTAAAACTAGACAGTAGAATATATTATTCTTATGTAGCCAACAAAATAACCTTCAAAATAGCCAATTGCCCATGCTAGAACCTACCAAGGATGTCATTTTAAGTTTTAAATCTAAAATTTCTTCTCACTTTTGTTGCTACAATATTTTTTGACATTCCTCTACTTTACGCTACCCTAGTCTTACCCTGGATAAGATGACATCTAATGGTCCCCACATGACAAGTGTGTATGGAAATCATTCAGAGTCAACTATATTTTATACTAAAAGTGCCTATTTAATTCTTTTATGTTGGATTGCACTTTTTAAACAAGATCACATACTCAACCTAGGGCATGGATTAAATTTTTGATCGAAATTGTGAAATTTTGGTTGAAATTTTCTTTTTGACCAATTCCATCATTGAAGTGGACATGCAAAATTTTAGAAATTTCTGATTTGTAATTTTATAAAAAAAATCTTAAATATCCTAAAAATGTGGGAAACTCCAATTAGTTAATTGAATCTAAAATAAATGATGTAACATGTTACTGCATAAGTATATATGTTTGTATATATTGAATGATCAAAATCCTACTTGAAACAGTTTGTATATTTTTACTCAAAAATGTAGGAACCCCCATCCAATACCAACATATGATATTTTGCATAATTAGGTGTATTTATGTATGTAGATGATCATGGTAAAATTTTATGACTCAACTCCTTCATTTGGTCACCAAAATCGTCAAAATTTGTGTCAAAACCTTGTGTCAAAATAAGCAAAAATATCAAAATTTTGGTTAAAATCCCTATAAATTTCTATTTTTGGATCATCGGAGACGATGTCAAAATTGACAATTTAAACAAGCACCTCATGGAAGGGGTTAGGGGCTTCTTCTGTCCCCTTCTACTCTAGGCCTTGTCGTTAAGCCCTTTCTTCTCCCTTCCATCTCTGTGACTTGGGATGTTAGGTTTCCAATAAGTATGTCCCTTGATTGTCCACTTTGGCATTTTCTTTTTTTTTTTTGGGAGAGTTTCAACCAGGATCTCTTATCTATCTTATTCTCTTGGTGATGTTCAATTAGTTTGTTTATGGTACCCCGTATGAAGGCACAAGGGAAGAATCTATCTACAACCTAATCCAAATATTTCTTTGTATCCTCGAAACTATGTTTGACCAAAGGATCCAACCTTTTGTGTTCTTCACTCTCTTGAAGAAGAGAGTTCACCATGAATATTCCTTTATCTTAACTCTCTTATGGAGAGAAAAGCTACATAATGATGCAGCAATTTTCAAGAGATATGTCAAAGCAGGAATATATCCTGATTGTAACTCTCTTAAAGAAGATACTTTTTATGCTCTAAATCTGTTTATGAATGTTGATCAATATATATTTTAATTATTTTATGACATACATAATGTAAAAATCATTACTAAAATAGGGTCACACTAAAAGTACACATGGAATGTCAAGGAATATGGACATACAAATGGTTTAAGCTAAAATGACTTCATATGCCAATTCTTACATATGAATTGTCAACGTTATTGTATGACAATTGTTCAAATTACTATATTTTATATATCAATGATTTGATAGTAGAGCCACAAGTCTATATCCTAATAGTTATATATACTACCTCTAGTTTGTTATTCATGACTTGCTCAATACTATGTCATATAATAGTTAACTATGGTAAGCACAATGATGCATAGTAATTATATGTCTATACATTAGCCAAGATTGTTTCTATGATCGTTATGTTTCAACAATTACCTTGACTGCTCGTACATTCTTGAGGGAAATCTCTATTTGGTTTTCAAGTTGATCAATCTCCTTTGCATTTAGTGTCCCCAAGTCTTCACCTAAAAGATTTCTACATAGCACACAAAAAAGAACTTGTCATGCAACACTATAAAGTTTATGTATTTGTGTGTAAATTGTATGGAACCGAAATATAATCTTCCTTTAAAATGTTTATAATTTGTGCATATCAAAGAATGAGTTCCTTAATTTTTTAAAATTATTTGCGTGCAACATATGCAGAGAGATAGACGTTACCTTTGAGAACGTTGCAAAACCTCAACTCTAGCTTTCAACCTCAAATATTCCTGGTAATTATTCTATTCATGAAGATAATTAGTATTTTAAATCATAGACCAATACTAATTAACTAAAACAATATTGTTGTTGATTTTCATGTGCCTTATTTTTTAAATATAAAGAAAAATATTTAGAAAACAATTAAAATAAAACTCCCAATATAAGAGTGATGGAGATAGGTTATAGTTGTTATAGCCAACCTACATATTACTATATCTCGTCTTTTAAAAGGCCACACCATGACTATATTCACTTGCCAATAATAGTAATAACTAATACTTGTGATTCAAAATTGGTAAAACATAAAATTTCAAACTAATAGATATATGACCCACAAAAACGGATTCTCTAGCATAGAATTCTCAAAGCTAGATTTTTCCCAAGTGTAAAATCCTCCAGTCAGCCAGGGAGAAGAAGGCAATAGTACAAGGGAGGAAGTATGGAGAATAATATGGGAGTCAGTGTGGCCGCCTATTGTTGCTCATTTCTTACGGAGATTCTGTATGGGCAGTTTGGCTACGACAGAAAGATTGTGGGACAGACATTGCCATGACTCTGGTATTTTCTAGTTGTGTAACAAGGAAAAAGAGACTATTATGCATATGGCCTTCAATTGTATTGAGACCAATAAGATGTGGGACAGCTTTAGAGAGACCAGACTGATAGAAGAGGTACACAATCTGGACCCATGTGTCGCATTAATTAAAATCTACCATGTTTTACAACCTGTGCAACTAGATCTAGTAGTGGCATCATTGTGGACTGCGTGGAGTCATAGAAATAGAGTGGTCTTCAACTCGGAGAAGAAGGCACGCAAGGACCAAGCCTTCTTGTTTTTATACACGACTACAGGCAGGCAAAGGATCTACATTTGGGAGTAGTGGTAGCACGCAAGGACCAACAAGGAAGGACATGGGCGCACCCTCTAGCGGGGAGAACAAAGCTGAACACTGACATGGCAATGGGGACGGAATGAAACCTCGACTGGCTGGAGCTTTTCGAGACCACGCCGGCATGCTTGTGGCGATGGTGGGAGAGCAGCATGAGAAGGTTGTTTCACCGGAGATAGGCGAAGCCTTGGCTTTAAGGCTAGCCTTGGGACAAGCAAGAGCATAGGAGCTGCAACACATCCATGTTGAATCAGCTTCGATGATCCTGATCAAAGCCATACAAAATGGAGGGGACATGTGGGACCACCTTGGTCTCATTGTGCAGGACATCTTGTCCATTAGTATCTATCTTAATGTTATTTTCTTCTCGCATGTAGTTAGGTCATTGAATAATGTAGCTCACTTTCTTACTAAGAAAGCCGTAGTTGGCAAGCTTACCAGCAGTCGTGATCTGAACCCGTTGAATAGGATCATGGATAAACTCTCTTGTTCTTTGTTTGATAGTTAATGAAAAAAAAGATATGTGAGCCGAAAAAACAATAAAGAATTTCAAACTAATAGATATACAACCTAGAAAAAAGTGTTTTGGTCATAATTAGGTGCACCTGCCAAATAATGGAAATAAAATTGACTATAAATATATTTCCATACACACAAGAACGATCAAGATCCCTTGGTATTTTCTTATTATGCATCATGAGACACTTGAATGTCTATTACTTGTCATGGAACTAAGAAGTTCAATGTGACTTGTTTAGTTTATTTACTTATTGTTCATCACATTCACAATTAAATGATTTGTTTCCACTTGTACTTTTTTGATATATTGAGCATCAAATTATATGGGAACCATACTTCAACATTATTAAATTATAAAAAATGATATTGTTTATATGTATTTTCTATGTGGATACTTCTTAACCATACAAAGCAGAAACTTGTTAGCTAGTATGTTACAAGGAAATGATGACAATTCGGACTAAGTAATTACCAACTTAGTCATTTTATACAAACTTACAATAATATAAAGCTTCCTTTAAAATTTTGTCAATGTAGGATAATAGCATATTTATCTAATAGTAAATTTTGTAAATTTTTGTAGTCATTTGCTAGAAAAATATAAGATATCAACTTGAAAATAAATGTAAAAGCACAAATTTTTATGTAAAAGTACTTTTCGGTTGAAACATACATTGATATTTTTTGTTCTTGAAGATGTACTATTTATATGTATAATAATATAAAATAAAGTTTCTATTTCAACTTTTAAGTAGCATTGTGATTGCATGTTAAACCAAATCATATATCTCTATTTCAACAATAAAACAAATTGGGTGTTACTTTGTATCATTAGGATTGAAGTGATGATGATAAACTTACAATTCATCTTGTATGTGTAATGTCATCCATGTCTATGTAAACAATTTAGTAGCCTTGCAAATCCTATATTTCCGACTATTATCAATATTATGTTGCATCATAAACTCAAGTGGTGTTTATATATATATATAAATTTATAAATATATATATATATATAAATATATATATATATATATATACTACCATATATATAAATTTATATATATATATATATAAATTTATAAATATATATATATATATATATTTTACCGTAGGCACCTTTTCACAGATGAATCCTCTTCCCGCATATTTCTAACAAATTTTATATGTCACGTGCACGTGAATGTGTGTGTTCACTAGTATATATATATATATATATATATATATATATATATATATATATATATATATATATATATATATATATATATATAGAGAGAGAGAGAGAGAGAGAGAGAGAGTCAGGCTAGAATACACTCGAGTGTATCCGGAGCGGAATACACTCAAGTAGTTTTTCATGATGCAATTTTTTTTGAAAATCTAATCCGTTGATCTTCTTAAACATCTCGTCAACAACTCATACGCAAAATTTGAACACATTTGGATATGTATAGCTCATGTTATGAAGACCGTAAAAATTATGCATTTCAAATTAGTTTCGCGCGTCGATTTTGTTGCCCTTGGATGAGTGACTTAAACTCATCCAAATGGACTCAAAATTTGTATGTAGCCTAGTTATAGTATGACGGTGAAGATCAATGGTTTACATTTTGTAAAAAATAGTCTTGATATGCAAACACACTTGAGTATATTCGTGCGATCCGTACAGTATTCTAGCCTCTCTCTCTCTCTCTCTCTCTCTCTCTCTCTCTCTCTATATATATATATATATATATATATATATATATATATATATATATATATATATATATATATATATATATATATATATATATATATATATATATATAGAGAGAGAGAGAGAGAGAGAGTCATGATCTAGTGTGCGAGCCAAATACCCATGCGAGTGTGAGAGGATGCAATGCTGGCCACTCGTTCAATTCTTCTAATATGATATGAAACTAGATCGCATTGACTGACATGAGCTGACAGCAACTACAATTTTGAAGCAATGTTCGGTACGATTGTTTAAGAAAAGGTACACCTGTATTCCACTATGCCCAACTCCTTTGTCGCTTATTTTTATGTTTAAATAAGCCGTGACTTTCGGTTTTGACCTGTTCCATTTGCATTCTATTTTAAATGCTATGTAAATCACGTCACATGACGATATCCAATGCTTTACCATTGTTCAGATATATCATAGAAGACTATAATTATCATTGAAGATATTTTGTTAGTGATTGATTACCAACGGGATCGAGATTATAAAGTTGGGATTGGGTAGTCGATAGATTTAGATTAGTTTATCTGGTTTCATTTCTGTTTTGTTCGGTAATTCAATCATATTGTAAACACTTATTAAATATATTGGCCTTATGACTTGGATTTTTTAGTGTTGTACATAAAGCAAAATAATACATAAGACAGAGTCAAATCTAGACTGAGACTCTGAAATCTTGCTAAGTGCAGGAGTGATTTGGTCTGGATTAGAGGGTTACGAAATTCGAAATAGACCTCATTTGTCTTGTTTATGCCAAACACAATAAGACTAGAAGTTGACTGGGTTAATCGGGATTAACACCTTCATGGCGCAAAAAGACAGAACATGATCCAAATTAGGTATTAAATTAAACAATAGCCAGTGTTTATATATTTGACAACTCTAACGTTATGGAAAATAATAAACAATCACTTCTAAATATCTTCTTATAGTTCTTAAGAGGTTACTCTCAAGTTCTGCACATATGATTAGTAATGGATTTGGCCGATAATGCCTCAAATTCTTGTATACTTTGAATTTAATATTGGTGCATTAGTAACAATATTACAAATGAAGACCTCGATACCTAATAGAACAAACATTAAATGTGTTTGATGCGTGCACAAAGACGATCAATGTGAATTGACCCCTACGGTTAGTGCAGAGGTTTTTCTTATGATGGGTTTTAGCCCCTTTCTATATAGTAGGGGAGAGGAATAGCCAATTACAACCGCAAAGGGTTTTTAATTTCCTTCCTATAGTGTTCTAATAGGATTTGATCTCGCAACTTGTGCTTCACAAATAACAAGCTTAGAGCTAGACGACAAATACAGTGCATAGTGTGAAACAGTGGATGCATGTGAAGTATTCATCAAAGAGGGTCATTGGGAGCTACTACGACCAAGTATTGATGATGATGTTTGACAGGGCATATTGATGTGTGTTGAGAGAGGTCATGTAGGTGATTTCTCTACACTTTGATAGGGGTTTGAGGAAATTCATCAAAATCTATTTAATGAACCTTTCATGTCTTGAATGAAGCTTAAATATATTAGATACCAAAGTACTTGTAACATGATTTTTAACTAACTTCCTTCATGTATTATACTTGACCAATGGTGCCTTGATTTTTGTGTTCTATCAAAGGAGTGCCCTAAAACCACCAATTGCGACCTCTTCCAACATGTGATTGACTAGATCATGTGTCCAAAACTCTCTAGGATTATGAAAAACCTAAGATTTAACTAAAGCTAAGATACATGACAAATAACCTACAAATGTAAGGATATTGGCATAGTATAATTGAAGATCCAAATCTAAAAATAACCTT
The DNA here is from genome assembly GCA_963693085.1 of Alisma plantago-aquatica. NCBI lineage: Eukaryota > Viridiplantae > Streptophyta > Magnoliopsida > Alismatales > Alismataceae > Alisma > Alisma plantago-aquatica. The sequence continues at coordinate 451,642,758 of OY856414.1, forward strand.
TTCTAGAAACTTAATTGATTAAATTAATTGAGAATGATGTATTGAATATTAAAATTGATTGGTTGTTTACAAAAAAATAACCTTTAGTTGTATGGCCACAAACAAAATAGAAGAGCATACTAATCCTAGATGAATCACTAGAAAACATGAATCATCATGAGATTGGTCTCATAAGTCAGAGGGGGTTCTCAAAACCACTCTCAAAATGTGATCTAAAAGGAAGTATAATGAACTAGATTCTAGGCTATGGACTTTATATTTTTAACTTGATTCCTTGATATGCCTGTAATAATAGTTAAGGGAGAAAGGGAACTGTTAATCGTAGAATGGTTCTCCCTCAATTGAAGGTGGATGGCCAATGATCGACATGGAAGGAAGATGGTGTGTTGTTGATGAAGATGGGATAATACAGTGTCTAAACTCTATTACAATGATTGATGTTTATAAATATACAAAAATCCTTAGTACAGTGGGTTATATGAGTCGGAGACATTGTTCAATGTTCTAATGTTACTCACACAAAAAGGACACCGAGAGGCCACACTGTCGGCGTGATGCCTTTCTTTAGAAAAGCTACTTCACAACAACTAGCCATGAATGGCTTCAGGATATAGTTATCTCTTATAATGGCACTCTAAGACACATGTGCAACAAATCTATTGTGAATGGTGCAGATGTTGCATCTATGTGCACAACTATGGATCTTCTTGAACATGGGTAGTCCATACTGAACAAATTCAAGCAGATTCACAATTATGCACATAGATGCAACATCTGCGACATTCATAATAGATTTGCTCGACATGTGTCTTACAGTGCCATCATAAGAAATGACTATATCCCAAAGCCATGCATGGCTAGCTGTTGTGTAGTAGCTTTTCCAAAGAAAGGCATCATGCCAACAGTTTGGCCTCCCAGTGTCCTCTTCGTGTGAGTAACATTTGTGGCTTCTTCGTCTGCAAGATAGACATCTATAAAATAAAACAATCATCGTGATGAGAAGAAAGACAACTCTACTTGCTATTATATTCAAATGCCCAAATTATATTTCAATTACCAACTAATGTCACACACCATATCATTGTGGTAGTTTGGATGTTGAAGGAGTGTCTGTCTTTTTCTACCACTTTGGGATGGGCATGACATGTTCAAAACCAAGCGGCGGTCCACTGACTGTGGTAGGATATGATGCAGTCTAATGCTCTTCTGATTCCACTGAGGAATCATCTTATGACTCCTCTGAGGAATCGTCATCTACCTCGTGTCAGGTATGGACCCTCCATAGAAAGTCATCAGACGGCGAGAAGGCAGAGAAGAAGTATTGGCGGCGGCGCACAACAATGGCGCCGGAGCAGTAGAAATGGTGGCGGCGCTTCCACTGATGCTGGCGAGCACGACTATTCGGTCTATGGTGGCGATGGTGAGCAGCCAGAGCAGCAAAACTGGTGGCGATGGTGCTTCTAGTGATGGTGAGCACAGCGAGCACGTCTGGAGGTGTGGCTACAATGGAGACCATGACGATGGTGAGCACACTGACAGTGGAGATGGAGAGTATGGAAACGAGCATGACTGGAGAAGAAGTTGCGGCGGCAAGCGTGGTGATGGTGAGCACAGTTGGAGAAGAAGTTGTGGCGGCGAACACGGAAATGGCGAGCACGACAACAGGGGCGGTGGAAAGCATGGCGACGACGGTTCGAGGAGCTAGAGCGTCGTGGGGGATGGAGGTGACAATCGCCAGAGCCCTCAGCCGTGATTTCACAATGAAACAGAATGGAAGGGGAAGCAATTTCACGGGAGTTTAAGTGGAACCAGTCGTCGGTTATAGCGCATAACCGACACCTATAAATATCGGCATAATTATCGGTTTCTACAACAAAACCGACACCTAAACACAAATCTAAATAAAAAATAATTCCCTCGAGGAGTTGTATAATTGTCAGTTTTTACATCTGATCTGACACCTTAGGATCAAATCGCCGAGAAAATATTTCCGCGGGGTCATGACGTGAATTATCGGTCATCGGTTATTCGATAAACTGATGCCATAATCGAAAATATTGGAAGGAATATTTTTTCCCTCAAAATTTGTGTTTCGCAGGCAATATTTGATGTTGGTTACTATCAAAGGAAACCGACGGCAACGTAAAACGGTACCCATATCTTTTCTAAATCGGGAGGATTTCACATCCGGTGACAGTTTTGTTTAATAACCGACGTTGCTGACTATACGTGTCAGTTTTTATACTGACATTATATATCATTTATGTACTAGTGATGATAGTCATAGTCAGCTCCCACAGGTGATGGTAGTGTTTCTTGTTCTTAGACCTAAAATCAGTACACTCATCACATGTAGTTTGGTACATTTTGACATCATCAAACGCAGTCATGTAACATGAACTGTTATAGTGGGTGTGATAGATGACCGTATGCCATGTGGGTCGATCGTCTGACCGACCGTCTAACATGTCAAATGACCGGCTCGGCTGCCACATGCTGCTAAATTTCTAAAATTTTTGAAAAATTTCGAAATCTTCCAGTCCCTTCAATTCCCGCATAAATTGAAAACATGATCATTATTTGAAAAATTAATATGGCTATTTTTTGTCCTCTCTCTTTAAAAAGCCACTAGGTCCATAAATGGAGAGATCAACATGCATATAGTCTGATGGATACGTTCGTTTGGCTTATCGGTTGCTTGACAAACATAATCAATTGATAAGTAACATACTGAAATAGCAGACATTAAACATATGAATATCATTGTTTATCTAAGAATGAACTGAACACATAATCCCATTCTCGGTAACGACAAGAGTGAACAGTTTAATTATGGATGTCCACTTTACTTAGTTGTGTTTGAAACGCCGGACGAACTTCGTGTTGGAGATCGAAAATGCAGAAGGAGAGAGAATAGACGATCAAAACGATTAATGGAGACTAACAATCGCCAAAAAAAGAAAGGACATTGATGTGATGCAGGAGGGAAGAGAATGGGTCTTCGTAAAGGATCGTCAGTGTAGGAGGAGAGAATAAGCATTCTGAGGATCTGATGATTATTTTATTAGTTCTGACACTTCGGAAAAGTACAATACAAAATGAAAGGTGTATATTTGTTGCTCGCATGGCTGGAAGGCTCACATAGGATCGTTAAATGTCAAAAGCATCAAGTTTTTGTTTAGTAGGGTGCCCGATCTTGGTGACACACTAAACCAATACTCAGATGCACTACAAAAATACCAAGGGGTTTTGACATTCAAGTACTAAATGTTAGATATATGGCTATTATAGCCAAGCATATAGCATGGGTTAAGCCCAATTTAGTGCAACGATTACATGGAGGAAATGTAATTTTATGTCTAGTGCAAATGGGGAAGAGTTTTATCCCACGTTTCTCACTCCTAAAATTTTTGTGGTCCTTATATATAGGATCAAATGTGACACTACTATCCAAAGGGTCCTAGGAGAGAGTACGCTCACCGCTTTGGTGGATATGGTGACCAAAACACACACACATGCATTTTGATGCTTTGATTTCAATCAAAGCCTTTACCTAGCCGGCTAGTTTCTTTTTTCATGTAATTTTGCATCATTATACCCTCCTTATTCGAAGCAAAGCCTCAAAAGGGACAATTTCTGAAACTAGCCAATGGTTAGAAATCACCATGTTAAGCTTATGAATTATAACATCATGATCCTTCAGTAAAGATGGCAAGTATCCGTCGAGCTGAGAGGGATCAAACACATCGTGCTTCCTAACTGATTAGTCGAATAATAGCATGGAATCTCCACCAGATCCCCATCAAGTCATTATTTGAGCATAGTATGATAAGGAGAACAACTTGGTGCAATGAATTGTAAATCAAGTTATATTATGATCTAAACTCTCTTCTACACTTCTTCTACCGTCTTCATACCCCTCTATCCATCAAAAAGAAATTAAAAGCCATAAAATAGTGCCAAACCCTAGGTTTGGGGTGGCACACCACTCCTCTCTTCATCCGCTTCTTACATACCCCTCTCTATGTAATAGAGGTGTATCACCAAAATGAAAAAAGAAAAGATGCCAATGTGCACAAGAAAAAAAATACAATCTCGAGTCAAATAGAGGAGAGATTCACATACAAAAAAAAGTTGTAATCAATGTAACTGCAACCATATATTAAAAATATTGAGTCGAATAGAGGAGAGATTCACTACTTTCTTCCATACCCCCTCACTCCCTTTCCAGCTACAGGCACAATAAATGCCTCATTTTCACCACTCTTTTGTAAAACACCAATGTCAGATCAGATGCACACTTGTTGTTTTGTGGGTATCTCTTGACTCTTACGAAGCTCTTAGACATGCTTGATGCTAGAGAAACTAGGGAGGAAGTTCTTTTGGGAAACAAAATCGAGAACAAAGATGTTGTAAGATGTGTTCAGTGGTCTCTGAAAGTTGAGACGCCCAACCATACAAAGCAGAAAAGAAACTAACATGATGTGAAGAGGAGGAATCACAAGAGATGAAAGTATTCAATTGGTGACTGTTTCATATTTTGTGTTACTCGAGGATGAGAAACGTTTAAGTTCGGGATGTTTTGATGAATGCATATTCATCTTAGTTTTAGTCGCCATTTTTTACCCAATTTTGCACTGAAAGATCTCATATACCCCCTGAATCTGCTCATATATAATTTCCCTCAGTTGAATGATTATTTAGAATTTTGATCAAATCCATTCATCTTCATTACAGGATTAAGCATCGCACTATGTGTACCAATGTAGGAGGCGGTGGTCCCTCTAGTCGGTGGCTAGTCCCTTCATTAGAAACCATCCTCATCATTCAGAGGATTCATCGATACAGGCCCATCAACCCATAGCAATACCCCCGGTGGGGGTGAGTATGTTCCATGATGCCACGACCGTGGCCAAGAAGACAATGCTGCGAGCATGACTAAGAAGACCCCACCGCGATTACGACATACTAGCGCAACCGCGGTACAAACACCTCAATCGCAGCAATCACCTCGATCATGGCAAACACCTCAGCATGGTCGACGCACACCCGACACGGTCGTGTCGGGGAGTACTGCGACCGCGGTAGCTAAGTCGGTCCTCTCCAGTTATACACCTATAAATAGACGACCCCCTCCTTCATTTCAGGCATCGCTTCTGCTCCATCCACGCCGACAGGCTGCTACTTTGTGTCCATTTAAGGAAGACAATCTCCACCGCCAAAGACTGCCTCTGTGGTGTCTCGTTGCTGCTTCGCCATCTCCGCTCCATAAAGATCTTTGTCCTAGTCATGAAAGTGGTGAGATTTTAGATCTGTAGCACCTTCATCCATCATCCATATACTGCTCCATCTCCTGCGAGTAAGAGTACGAGAAGAGAAGGAAGAAGGAGAGAAGATCATCCTCGTTCGTCTTGGTGTTCTTCCCCTCCTCATCCAGATCTGCCCCGCCATCATGTAGAAGACCATTTCTCCACCGAGCCATGATCATCTTCTTCGCCATGACCATGGCAGAATCTTCCCACTCTCTTATTCTTTTTGTTTCTATCATGACGAGTGAGTAGTCCATTTTGTTGGGGTGAGGGAACTAGTCCCGCTTCCAGTGCTTATATGCTCATCTTATAACATTCCATGGCTTGTATATAACTTTCCATTTCATTGTTAATCGTTTAATGCATGCTTTGTGGATTGATCACCTGCTTTGCATGATATATTATATTCCTTTCTTGCGAGAACTTCCATACTTAGGATTTGAATATCGATTAACATGGCCGAAGGGATATATTCAAAGTAGTAAGTGTGTGACCTGTGGGTAACGAGACATTGAGCCCATGGAGATGCTTACGCACAATCTATTTCCTAACGGATGGTTTGCTACTCCATTTGCATAATTGTATCTTGTCTGGATGTGTTTGCATGTGTCGTAGTAGTGAAACCTGATTCCACCCCAGTGATTCCCATCATTAATTTAAAAACTTAGTTTTAATCCTGCTCTTTTACTTTCCTTGCAATTAGTTAAACTAAAACCCAAATCAACTTTTTGTTCTAAATATTAGTCTTAGTTGATCCAGATTCGAATAATAAGATTCTTAAGAATGTTGTCCCTTGGGATTTGATCCTTAGCTATACTGCGATAAGACCCGTCTACTTGCGGGTGGTACTATTGCACAAAGTTTTGGTTAAAACTTAGAGATTTCATCCCTAGGTGGATTTGTTAGTGCAGTAAAAGCCATGTCAAGTATGGCTTGTCATATTCTAAAATAGAGTTCCCCATAAACATGTAGAAAGTACACCCCGTTGATTTATGGAGAGGAAGAAAATTGAGTCAAAAATATTTTTGAGTGTAGGGGTTCCTTGCTAAGGTATTTGTCCCTGAACTCAAAAGAAGAAATTGGGACCGAAAATAGTTGATGCCATATTATTGAGTTATGTAGAGACAAGTTATGCCTATAGATTCCTGATTGTGAAATATGATATGTTAGGCATTGATGTCTATACAAGTGTGGAATTACGTGATGATACAATCTTTGATGATGTATTTCCCATGAAATCCAGTGTTCTCAATGAAGTATCTCAAGAGGATTCATTCAATACAAGTTCCATTCTTAAGCACGTGGAAAGGATGACAAATGTGGGGGGCAACTTAGAATAAGTTATTTTTGAATCTGATGATTCTGAAGAAATGATTGAACCAAGGAGAAGTAAATGGCCTAAGACATCCAAGGACTTTGGAAGTAAGTTTCTCACTTACAATGTTGAGGATGATCATGTAACTTATGAAGTGAGTGTCTCAAATATGATGTTGTTAGATTAGTGGAAGTTTGTTGTAAACAGGTTAAGTAGATACACCAACTTTCTCGATAAGACTCATTAGGAAGCTCTTGAAAGTGTTTTGAGGTATATCAGGGGAACTTGTTTTCTTGGCCTGCATTATGACAAATATCCCTCTGTAGTCGAAGGATGTAGTGATAAAAGCTAGATTTTCATGAATTCTACGAGTAATAGTGTCTCAGGATATGTATTCCTATTGGGAGGAGGAGATATTTCCTAGAGGTCTAAGAAACAAAACATATTGTCTTGGTCTACTTTTAAGGTAGAGTTGTGTTCTTTAGATGAACTTCGACTGGAAGTTGAATGGCTACATGGACTTATGTCCAATTTACCTATGGTAAAGAAGTCTCTTTGTGTAATTTTAATTCACTGTGATAACACTACACCTATTGTTAAAATAAAAAGTTCCAAATACAAAAAAAATAGCATATACACAATCAAGTCAGACTCAAGTTTGTAAGGGAGTTAGTGTCTAATGCAGTATGCCTGAAAAATTTACCGGTACCAACTTTACCCATTGGTAGTGTCAGATGCAAAATTGGCTTAATAATGCGGGTTTTGATCAGTACATAAAAGAGGACAAACCTAAATCTGATGACACTTCCCTGATAATGCATTAAATATTGCAAACTGGAAGAAGGGTGATAAGATGTACCGAGGGTTAATTCTATTTAATTTAAATAACAAACTATATGATTCATACTCGAAGCCACCTGTTACTACTTCTAAAGTTTTGCGAGAAATGTTAGTTAAGAATTTTAGTACTGAAAACCAAATTGCTAAAAAGTATAGCGTGTCTAAATTTCTTAAATATCAAATGGTTGATGGTATGTCCATTTCTGATCAAACACACATCTTTCATCTCTTGTGTCACGAGTTCTCTTATGCAAAAATGGATTTGTCTGAGAAATTTGTAGTTATGTCCATCACAGAACAAATTTCCTAAACCCTGAGAATAGTTTGACATGACTCTTAAGCATCGTAAAAGAGATTTGCCAATGGATGATCTAATGAGGGATTAATATACAAGAAGAACACTTAAAAGAGAAGTCCATCAAGGTACCTACTAATGCAAATCCTAGTATCAATTTTACTACTGATAAAACCAAAGATAAGTAAACAAAGAATATGCATAAACCTAGGCCAAGATCCAGAAGAAACTAAAAAACAAACTTTGTTGAACTTGTGGACAGGTTGACCAGTGGAACAAGGATTGTCCTTCAAAGAAGGCAAAGAAAGCTGCCACATCTGCAAATGAGAAGGTTGTGATCAACACGATGAATGCGTTCTTGAACCTCAATGATGGGTATGTGTCTGTTAGACTTGAAGTTCTTTATATTTTTCAACCACTACATTGGATAAGAGACACTGGGGCTAATGTACATGTGTGTACTCAGAAGTCCATGTTCGTGTCTTACCAGGCCTCCAAAGGTCGATCAATAACTTTGAAGATTCCATCATTGTAGAAGTCAAGGGTGAAGGATGGGTGGACTTGAAGTTTCCTTTGGGAAAGGTTCTAACACTCCATAGAGTTAGACATGTCTCATCAATTCGATGCAACATTCTTCGTGGCACAATTTTAGTTAGATATAGTTATAGAATAGACTACAAATGTAATAAGGCTATTATTACTCGCCTTTGTGGTTCTTTATTTTTTGACAAAGGTTATCTATGTGATATGGAGAACTTATTTAAGATTCTTATTGAACATGTTTCAAATGCAATTTAAATTTGAATGATAATAGTTATGTATGGATGAATCTTGTACCATTTGATGTTTGACATTCACATTTGGGACATGATAATGTTGGCTCAATGAAATGTATGATAAATTTAAATTTAATTCCTAAATCCGACATTAGTAATGATACAAGTAAAATCTGTGTGCTAGCTAAATTACCTAAAAAACCTTTTTATTCTGTGAATAGGAATTTTGAAATATTAGATTTAGTGCATACTGATATCTGTGAATTTAATGAGATTGTTGCTAGGGATCAAAAGCTTTATTTTATAACTTTTATTGACCATGCTAGTAGATATTGTTATGTCTATTTACTCAAAAGTAAAGATGAGGCATTGGATAAATTTAAAATTCATAAGAAAGAAGCTGAAACTCATACTAGTAAAGTACTTAAGCGTTTGAGGTCTGATAGGGGAGGAGAATATACCTCAAAGTTGCTTTTAGAATTTCATTAATTCTATGGTATAGTGTATGATGTTACCACTCCTTATTCACCACCGTCTAACTGGGTTGTTGAACGTAAAAACTGAACCCTTAGTTATGGTTAATTCTTTACTCCAATCCTCAGGTTTACCCAACTTCATGTGGGGGGGAGCTTCAGTATTAATGAATGCATATTCATCTTAGTTTTAATTGCCATTTTTGGCCCAATTTTGCATTGAAAGATCTCATATACCCCCTGAAGATGCTCATATGATTATTTAGAATTTTGATCAAATCCATCTACCTCTATTATAAGATTAAGTATCACACTATGTGCACCAATGTAGGAGGTGGTGGTCCCACTAGTCAGTGGACAGTCCCTTCATCAGAAAACATCATCATCATTTAGAGGATTCATCGACGTAGGCCCATTGACCCATAGAAATAGCCCCCCCACCCGTGGGGGGTGGTTTTGTTCCATGATGCCAAGACCAAGAAGTCCCCATCCCGACTGCAGTACAAACACCTCAACCGCAGCAATCACCTCGACCGTGATAAATACCTCAGCACGGATGGGGACACACCAAGCACGGTCATGCCGAGGAGTACTGTGACCGCTACTGAAGGCCGCAACCACTATAGCTAAGTCAGTCCTCTCCAGATTTACACCTATAAATAGATGACCCCCTCCTTCATTTGAGGTATCGCTTCCGCTCCATCCAAGTCGATAGGATGTTGCTCTGTGCCCAACCAAGGAAGACGGTCTCTGCCACCAATCTGGTATCCTTGCTATATCTCCTAGTCATGAAAGTGGTGGGATTTTAGATCTGTAGCACCTTCATCCATCAATCATCTATTTCTCCATCTCCTGCGAGCAAGAGCACTAGAAGAGAAGGAAGAAGGAGAGCCTCATCTGTCTTGGTGTTCTTCCCCTCGTCTAGATCTGCCCCTCCATCGTGTAGATGATTGTTTCTCCATCAAGCCACGATCATCTTAATCACCATCATCATGGACGAATCTTTCCTCTTTCTTGTTCTTTTTGTATCTATCATGAGGTGTGAGTAGTCCATTTCACTAGGGTGCGGGGACTAGCCCCGCTGCCCGTGCTTACATGTTCATCTTATAACATTCCATGGCTTGTATATAACTTTCCATTTCATTGTTAATCATTTAATGCATTCTTTGTGAATTGATTACCTTCCTTGCATGATCTATTATATTCCTTTGTTGCGAGGACTTCAATACTTAGGATTTGAATATCGATTAACATGGTTGATGCCTAGATGAGAACTTTCAAAGGGATATCTCTGGAGTAGTAAGTGTGTGACCCGTGGGTAATGAGACATTGAGTCCATGGAGATGCTTACGCAAACTCTATTTCTTAACAAATGGTTTGCTACTCCATTTGGATAGTTGTATCTTGCCTGGATGTGTTTTGGATGTGTTTGCATGTGTAGTGGTGATGAAACTCGATTCCACACCAGTGATTCCCATCATTAATATAAACTCATTTTTAATCCCACTCTTTTACTTTCCTTGCAATTAGTTTAACTAAAACCCAAATCAACTCTTTGTTCTAAATATTAGTCTTAGTTGATCCAGATTCGACTAGCAAGATTCTTAAAAATGTTGTCCCTTGGGATTCGATCCTTAACCATACTACGATAAGATCTGTCTGCATGTGGGTGGTACTACTACACAAGGTTTTGGTAAAAACTTAGGGATTTCAGCCCTAGGTGGATTTGCTAGTGCAGTAAAAGCCACGTCAAATTCTGGCGCCGTTGCCGGGGATAACATAATCATCTAGTTAAATCTAGTTCTACTGAGACTAATCTTGGATTTTACTTTCACTTTTGATACTATTGATCAACTACTTGAATTTGGTTCTACTCCGTCCATCTGAATCCCGAAAGATCTTTCCATCCCAAGTACCCCCAAAGACTAGTGCATACCATGCTCCAATAGCACCAGCCTTGCAACTAGCTGTGACCCTGAGATAGAATGAACTTTTCATCGTCGGAGTAGAGAGAATCAAGATAGGATGGAACAAGAGGAGGAAATTTCTTGAAGGGTAAATCAATCCCTTAACACACAAATAGAAAGGCTTATGCAAGAAGCCCGAGCTACGCTTCAAGGGGAAATCCATGAAGCTCAAGCAGCAGATCAACAAGATGAGTTACAAAAGGACCTTAGAGAGTTCTCAATCCCTAAGGCTGTTGATGTTCAACACCCAGTGCAACCTCCTCCCATCACTGCTCCAAACTTTGAGATCAAGTCACATTGAATTACACTACTTCAAAACAACCCTTTCTATGGCAAGAAAAGCGAGGATAGTCAAGAAGATCTTCTAAGATTTATAGATTTATGGGTTATGACAAAGCAGAATGGAGTTACAAATGATGCCATCAGACTCTGTCTCTTCAAATATTCTCTTATAGATAGAGCCATGAGTTGGTGTATCTCCTTGAAATGCCACCCCATCACCATTTGGGAACAAATTCAAAATGTTTTGTTGGAAAAATTCTACCCTCCTTCCCTCACCTATGATATTAGGGGTCAGATAACACAATGTGTTCAGGTCCCTGGTGAAACCTTGGTCGAAGCATGGGAAAGTTACTACGCAAGCGTCCACACCATGGCATGCCTAAGAATCAGCTCGCCAAAATCTTTTATAGGGGTGCGAATGATGATATCAAGAAGTTTTTAGACTCCTCATATGGAGGAAACTTTGTGCGTCAAAGTTATCATAGCGCATGGAAGGTTGTCACCCTTAGAGCTAAAAATAAAGCCAACTAGGGTAGATCCATAGGCAAAGGAGTGTTGAAGGTAGCTATGGTAGAAAGTAGTCCTGAGTACAAGTCTACTGTCGAGTCTCTAAAGATACTAGTTGCTAAACAAGATAACCTCGAATACTCTTTCAACGCCTATGAAAGGAGGCGCTCGCCTCCTCGACAACAAGAGCAAGTCAAGTCAGCTTCACCGTTTTGCAAAGCATGTAAAGGCACTGATCATTCTACTCTAGCATGTAATATTCTCTACGATGTTGTGTTGGGCAATGTTTGTGCCCAAGGAGGTAATGGTCAGATGGAAAATCTAAATGCCATTCACACTATCCCCAGACAAGGGTATTATATTCTGAATCAGAACAAGAACCATCCTGGTTTTCAGTACGAAAATCCTTCGGGAGCGGAAAACTCGCAGCAACTCAGTTCCGATAATCAACAACACAGCCTACCAGGATTGCAATATAATCAACAACACGATTTCAGTGTTAACTTTCAGAACAAAAATTACAACCAGTATCAAAACACCTCTCAGCTCCAGAATCTCTACCAAGTCATTCATCAACAACTACAACAAGGACAATAAGATAGTCCCATCTTTTCAGATGATAAACTATCAGCCATTGAGAAGATGCTATAGTCACAACAGACTATGATAGTAAATTAGCAAGCCCATCAAAAGGATATTGAATCCCAACTAGCTCAACTTTCAGCTAGCCTCAAGCCACCTACTGGAGCTTTTGTTGGCCAACCAGAGAACAATCCTAAACATCCTGAGCAATTGAAAGCTATTTCCACTCGGTCTAGAAAAGATTATTCTGATCCTCCTATCGAGACGTCTGTGGTAGTTATAGAGGAGGATGACTTGGTGATTGTCTAAGACACTAAAGTACATGAATCTCAACCGAAAGAACCGTTGATGATTGAAAAGGTAGACAAAGCTAGTTCTAAGAAACCTATTGTTCCAGAATCAGAAGACACGCCTGAGCTAGTTATACCTATATACAATCCTCATCCTCCATTCCAAGATCGACTAAAGAAGACAAGACTTGACAGTCATTTCATGAAGTTCAAGGAAGCAATGAAGAAGCTTCATGTTAATATACCCTTTCTAAATGCACTAGCAGAGATACCATCCAGGACAAAGTACTTCAAATCGCTCCTCACAAGGAAGTATACAACTGACGAATATGAGACAGTAAAATTAACAACAACTACCTCCGATATTATTCCGAGTAAAATGCCTAAGAAGTAAAAAGACCCAGGATCTTTTGGGATTTCATACCATATCAGTGACTCCACATGTAAGAAGGGACTAGCTGACCTTGGTGCTAGCATCTCTATCATGCCACTTCGCCTTTACAAGATGATAGGGTTTGCAGAACTTCTCCCAACTAGCATGACCATACAACTTGCAAACAATTCTATGACTCTCCCTTTGGCAATCATTGAGGATGTTCCAGTCAAGGTAGGCAAAGACTCTTATGTCCCATGCGACTTTGTCATCATGAACACAAAAGAGGAATCCAACATATCCTCTTATCTTTAGCCATCCATCCCTCGCCACAGCAAGAGCTTTGATTGATGTTGAAGTAGGAACCTTGCTCCTCAGACTGGGAAAGGAAATACTCGAGTTCAGAGTTTTTGAAAGTATGCGAAGACAAAGCATGCAAGAAGAAGTCTATTTGATTGATTGCATAGAGAAAATGTCACCCCTCACGCAAGATAATCATGAATCAAACGATCCTTTAGAAGTGGCTCTAACAAACCCATCTGCTAATCACTCCATCGACGAACAAAGTAAAGAATTGTGTTCTCCACCTCAACGCTGCAGAAGAAGATCTTGAAGCTAAATTTGAGGAACTCAAGGTTGTGAATGTAACTGAAGACCTATGTGAGAAACCATAGGCCCTTAAAATGAAGTCCCTACCTAAGTGACTAAAGTATGTGTTTCTAGATGATCTCAAGGTCTGCCCAGTTATCATAAATTCTGACCTAACGCCAAATAAGAAGATAGACTCATGTGAGAATTAAGGGAAAGAAGAAAGGCAGTCGTCTACAAAATGAGTGACCTCACTGGGGTCATTCAAGTACTTTGCATGCACATAATCCTCATGGTGGAAGACCACAAGCCAATTGTCAAACATCAGCGGAAGCGGAATCCATATATGAAAGAAGTAGTTCACCTTGAAGCATTAAATTGCTCATAGAGGGAATCATCTATCCTATATCTAACTCGCCATGGGTAAGTCCTATACATGTTGTCTCAAAGAAAGGGGGAACTACCATGATACATAATATAAATAATGAACTCATCCCCTCTCAAACGATCACTGGCTGGAGGATGTGTATCGATTATAGGAAATTAAACAAGGCCACACATAAGGATCATTTCCCGATGCCTTTCCTAGACCAAGTCTTAGAGTGATTGGCTCACCAGGAATATTTTTGCTATCTCGATGGTTACTCTGGATTCTATCAAATCCCCATACATCCAGACAACCAAAAGAAGACAACATTCACTTGCCCCTTTGGAACATATGCCTTTAGAAGGATGCCTTTCGGGCTTTGCAATGCGCCTGCTACTTTCCAACGTTGCATGACAGCCATATTCACTAGACTCACTGAAACTATTATGGAAGTTTTCATGGATGATTTCTCTGTATATGGGGATTCATAGGACTCATGCCTGAATCACCTCTCCCTATTCCTCAAATGATGCAAAGAAGCATATTTAGTGCTAAATTGGGAGAAATGTCATTTCATGGTAAAAGAAGGCATTGTACTCAGCCATAGGGTCAGCAATCAAGGGATCGAAGTAGACAAGGCAAAGATCAAAGTGATTTCTAAACTCAGTCTCCCAACCAATGTAAGAGAGGTCCATCCATTTCTTGGTCATGCAAGCTTTTACAGAAGGTTTATAAAGGATTTCTCCAAGATAACCAAGCCTATGACAAACTTATTACTAAAGGACGTTGATTTCCACTTTGATGAAGAATGCTTCAAAAGTTTCACCAATCTTAAGCATGCCCTAACATCAACCCCTATCATCAGAGCTCTAGTTTGGGAGCACCCATTTGAAAAAATGTGTGATGCCAGTGATTACGCAGTCGTGCTATTTTTGACCAATATATAGAACAGAAACATTATGTCATCTACTATGCATCTACTATTTTGGAACTATGCAACTAACGAGAAGGAGCATTTAGTGGTTGTGTATGCCTTTGACAAGTTAGATCCTTCCTCATTGGTTCCAGGGTGATTGTCTACACAGATCATGCTACAATTCGTTACCTCCTAGCAAAGAAAGATTCAAAATCCAGGATAATCAAATGGATTTTCCTCTTGCAAGAATTTGATTTTGAGATCAGAGATAAGAAAGGCACGAAGAATGTTGTAGCAGACCACTTGAGTCATATCCACATCCTAGACACTAAAAAGATCCCAAGTAATGACCCTCTTCCAGACGACTATCTCATGAAAGCTTCAGAAGCTATCCCTTGGTATGTGGACTACGTGAACTACCTTGCGGCCGGTGTCATCCACCCTGAATGCATCAACATTGCATTGAAGAAATTCATGCATGATGTGAGACAATATCATTGGGATGAGACTCACCTCTTCAAGCTCTGTGTTGATGGTCTCTACAGACATTGTATCATTGAGGAAGAAGCTCTGCTTGTTCTAGAGAAATGCCACTCAGGCCCTGCTGGAGGCTGTATGAGTTCCAAGAAGACTTCTTTGAAAGTTCTACAGTGTGGCTTCTTTTGGCCAACCATATCTAACGATGCCTTCAACTTCATCTTATCTTGTGATAAATGCTAGAGGGTGGGTAACATTACAAAAAGAGATGAGATACCCCCTAAGCTTTGGCAAGAAGTCAAGATTTTTGATGTTTGGGGAGTGGACTACATGGGCCCATTCCCATCTTGGTATGGATTTTGGTACATTCTAGTGGTGGTGGATTATGTCTCTAAATGGATAGAGGCCACTAGCGATTCAAAACCAGTCATCAAAATGTTTAGAGATATTATTTTTTCCTATTTTGGAGTTCCATGCACTGTGATATCCGATAGAGGTTCTCATTTTCTGGAAAGAAGTTTTGAGGCTCTACTGAGAAAATATGGTGTAAAGAACAAGGTAGCTTCCCCCTACCACCCACAAATGAGTGGACATGTAGAGGTGTCAAACTGTCAACTCAAAGCTATCTTGGAAAAGATAGTAGGTCACAACCTAAAGGATTGGTCAGTAAAAATCAACGATGCCCTTCCATACCCCCCTCACTCCCTTTCCACCTACAGGCACAACGAATGCCTCATTTTCACCACTCTTTTGTAAAACACCAGTGTCAGATCAGATGCACACTTGTTGTTCTGCGGGTATCTCTTGACTCAAACGAAGCTCTTAGACATGCTTGATGCTAGAGAAACTAGGGAGGAAGTGCTTTTCGAAAATGAAATCAAGAACAAAGATGCTGTAAGATGTGTTCAGTGGTGTCTGAAAGTTGAGATGCCCAGCCATACAAAGCAGAAAAGAAACTAACGTGATGTGAAGAGGAGGCAATCATAAGAGATGAAAGTATTCAATTGGCAACTATTTTAGATTTTGTGTTACTCGAGGATGAGCAACGTTTAAGTTCGGGATGTTTTGATGAATGCATATTCATCTTAGTTTGAGTCACCATTTTTGGCCCAATTTTGCACTGAAAGCTCTCATATACCCCCTGAATCTTCTCATATATAATTTTTCTCAATTTTAATGATTATTTAGAATTTTGATAAAATACATTCATCTTCATTGCAGGATTAAGCATCGCACAATGTGTACCAATGTAGGAGGCGGTGGTCCCGCTAGTCGATGGCTAGTCCCTTCATCTGAAAGCATCCTCATCATTCAAGGGATTCATCGACACAGGCCCATCGACCCATATCAATACCCCCCCCCCCGACGGGGGTGAGTTTGTTCCATGATGCCATGACCGCGACCAAGAAGATAATTCCACGAGCGTGACCATGAAAACCCCACCGTGACTGCGGAATACTAGCGCGACCGCGGTACAAACACCTCGACCACAACAATCACCTCGATAGTGGCAAACACCTCAACACGGTTGGGTGCACACCCGACACGGTCATGTTGAGGAGTATTGTGACTGCGGTAGCTAAGTCGTTCCTCTCCAGATATACACCTATAAATAGACGACCCCCTCCTTCATTTCAAGCATCGCTTCTGCCCCATCCACGCCGATAGGCTGCTACTTTGTTCCCATTTAAGGAAGACGATCTCCACCGCCAAAGACTGCCTCTATGGTGTCCTTGTTGCTTCGCCATCTCCGCTCCATTAAGATCTTTGTCCTAGTCATGAAAGTGGTGAGATTTTAGATCTGTAGCACCTTCATCCATCATCCATATACTACTCCATCTCCTGCGAGCAAGAGCACGAGAAGAGAAGGAAGAAGGAGAGAAGATCATCCTCATCCGTCTTGGTGTTCTTCCCCTACTCATCCAGATCTACCCCGCCATCATGTAGAAGACCATTTCTCCACTGAGCCACGATCATCTTCTTCGCCATGACCATGGTGGAATCTTCCCTCTCTCTTATTCTTTTTGTTTCTATCATGACGAGTGAGTAGTCCATTTTGTTGGGGTGTGGGGACTAGTCCCACTTCCAGTGCTTACATGTTCATCTTATAAGATTCCATGGCTTGTATATAACTTTCTATTTCATTGTTAATCGTTTAATGCATGCTTTGTGGATTGATCACTTGCTTTGCATTATATATTATATTCCTTTGTTGCGAGAACTTCCATACTTAGGATTTGAATATCGATTAACATTGCTGAAGGGATATATTCAGAGTAGTAAGTGTGTGACATGTGGGTAATGAGACATCGAGCCCATGGAGATGCTTCCGCACACTCTATTTCCTAATGGATGGTTTGCTACTCCATTTGGATAATTGTATCTTGTCGGGATGTGTTTTGGATGTGTTTGCATGTGTCGTAGTAGTGAAACCTGATTCCACCCCAGTGATTCCCATCATTAATTTAAAAACTTAGTTTTAATCCTGCTCTTTTACTTTCCTTGCAATTAGTTAAACTAAAATCCAAATCAACTTTTTGTTCTAAATATTAGTCTTAGTTGATCCAGATTCGACTAATAAGATTCTTAAAAATGTTGTCCCTTGGGATTTGATCCTTAGCTATACTGCGATAAGACCCGTCTACTTGCGGGTGGTACTATTGCACAAAGTTTTGGTTAAAACTTAGAGATTTCATCCCTAGGTGGATTTGTTAGTGCGGTAAAAGCCATGTCAAGTATGGCTTGTCATATTCTAAAATAGAGTTCCCCATAAACATGTAGAAAGTACACCCCGTTGATTTATGGAGAGGAAGAAAATTGAGTCAAAAATATTTTTGAGTGTAGGGGTTCCTTGCTAAGGTATTTGTCCCTGAACTCAAAAGAAGAAATTGGGACCGAAAATAGTTGATGCCATATTATTGGGTTATGTAGAGACAAGTTATGCCTATAGATTCCTGATTGTGAAATATGATATGTTAGGCATTGATGTCTATACAAGTGTGGAATTACGTGATGATACAATCTTTGATGATGTATTTCCCATGAAATCCAGTGTTCTCAATGAAGTATCTCAAGAGTATTCATTCAATAGAAGTTCCATTCTTAAGCACGTGGAAAGGATGACATATGTGGGGGGCAACTTAGAATAAGTTATTTTTGAATCTGATGATTCTGAAGAAATGATTGAACCAAGGAGAAGTAAATGGCCTAAGACATCCAAGGACTTAGGAAGTGAGTTTCTCACTTACAATGTTGAGGATGATCATGTAACTTATGAAGTGAGTGTCTCAAATATAATGTTGTTAGATTAGTGGAAGTTTTTTGTATCTTATCAACTGCACATGTCCAGACATTGTGTTTGTTGTAAACAGGTTAAGTAGATATACCAACTTTCTCGATAAGACTCATTAGGAAGCTCTTGAAAGAGTTTTGAGGTATATCAGGGGAACTTGTTTTCTTGGGCTGCATTATGGCAGATATCCCTCTGTAGTCGAAGGATGTAGTAATAAAATCTAGATTTTCATGAATTCTACGAGTAATAGTGTCTCAGGATATGTATTCCTATTGGGAGGAGGAGATATTTCCTAGAGGTCTAAGAAACAAAACATATTGTCTTGGTCTACTTTTGAGGTAGAGTTGTGTTCTTTAGATGAACTTGGATTGGAAGTTGAATTGCTACATGGACTTATGTACAATTTACCTATGGTAAAGAAGTCACTTCCTATAATTTCAATTCACTGTGATAACACTACAACTATTGCTAAAATAAAAAGTTCCAAATAAAAAAAATAACATAGACACAATCAAGTCAGACTCAAGTTTGTAAGGGAGTTAGTGTCTAATGAGGTTGTGACCGTGAACTACGTTGGTACCAAATATAATACAACTAATTCTTTCAGTAATGGTCTTACTCTAGCTTTTGTAGAAAAATCCAGGTTTGGGGATGAGACTGAAACCCCTATTATTCACAGGCAGTAGCAACCCAGCCCAACAGAATAGAGATCCCAAAAATTAGGTTCAATGTGGTAATAAAAACATGTCAGGTGAATTAGATGACACTATGCAATTTCTTTTGATGCTTCTTGCATCTATATGTCTATCCCCTGGGAAACTTGTTAGTGTCATGGCTACAAGCTAGTAAGAGATTACTCTCTGAATGGGGTCAAGTCTTAGGACAGGATGTTAGCAGTACATCCTTGGAGACTCTAACTAAATAATTGATGTTATGTAGGAAGCAATAGGGGAAATGGATTGTTCCCTGATATCAATCATGATATATATTTTTCGATGCATATCCTTAATGCATTGGATTTATTTTTTGCCATGTCTTTATTGTGTTGTTACCAACCTATACTCTTGCACCCAAGGTTCAAGTTCATGACTTTTGTTCACCTAGTTCCTACAGGGGTCACAGTTGGATAACTCAGGTAGATTCAAATCAAAAGGTATCCATTAAAAGTAAAGTATGGAGGACTGACTGGTAGAGCAACTACACATTGGACTTTGTAAGGGTTATTAGATATATGACAGCTAGCCATTTATTTAACATGAGTAAGCCCAATGTAGTGTAGCTAGTACATGGAAGAAATATAGTTTTGTATCTAGTATAAATGGGGAAGTGTTTAATCCCACATTGCCCACTCCTAGAACTTTTATGGTCCTTATATGTAGGATCACATGTGACACTAGTATCCAAAGGGTCTTAGGGGAGAGTATGCTCACCTCCTTGGTGATATGGTGACCAAAAAGTACATGCAAGCATGCACGCGTACCATGCCACATCTGGCTTGGCTGGGCCAATTCGAGTACGAGCTCGGGCTTGTGGGTTGTGGGTTTTGGAAATTTTCTTCCATCTTTCGTCTTCTTCTTACACTAGGATGCAACAACGTAATTAATTAATCATTAATTTAATTAATTGATACATGGTTTATTTCTGAAATAGATTTATTTCTCCTGACTGAAAAGTATTTTCTTTACATATTTTTCCGCAACATGTACAAGAGAAATCAAGTAATTGTATCTTAACAAGAATAGGAATTCAATGTGTATAAGGCTATAAATAAACCTTTGGTCATTAGGGTTAAAAAAATCACAAATGAACATCCGATGTCAGTTGTTTCATTCGTGATTTACAAACCCTAAAGGAGAACTTTCTGTCATCACTCCTGAGTTTCTTCATGGAGGTTTTCCTCCTATTTGAAGCGAGCGCCTTTCTCCCTTCTGAGACGTCATCTATCAGGCGGTGGTTCCTGTAGTTGCTGTGATGCACTGGTGGTGCATCTCATCATTTGTATACATCGTTCATCATCAACACGAATAAGATGTTCTCATTAGGTTCATGACCGGGTCGACTAGAACAACGATATCTATCTAGAAGGATTGCGGGCTACTGATTTCTTTAAGTAACATGTTCATTTTTCAACGATTGATCTAGTCTGAGTTTGTAACTTTTGTCTTTCTATTCTCCTACTTTGGTTTATTATACATTTTTAATTTGGATCTAGCTTGTATACTTAATTTAATTACAACTACTAGGTGTTGTATGTAATGATATAATTAAAATTTCTAACACTAAATAGATCAAAAAGGTAAAAAGGATTTTTATGCTAATGGGTTAAAAGTTAGTATCAACAGGTTAAGTCCAAGTAGTGATGAATGAGAAAGGTTTCATAGTAGGGGTAAGAAGCAGACCAAAATCAAAGTGCACTAGACCAAACTAAAGGCAAACTAGCAAAGCATGATGGATTGTAGATCAGAATGTTTTAAAGGAAAGATCAAATAAGAACATTTCAAATAGGATCAGACTAGGAGCAGATCTTTTAGACCGTATTAAACTTTTTTAAGTTATGCCATTTTATAATGGAAAACTTATATCATATTAATATCTTCTAATCTAGTGTCTTGCTAATATAAAAATTCACAACAATTGTGTTTATATAAGAAAACTCCTTAATTTTTCACTAAAATTACTACAATACAATGATACTCCATACATAAACTGGTCTTTTGTCTGGTCTTCCATCTGACTAGTCTTGGACTGGATGAAACTGAACTGAAGATATAATTTTCGAAATTAAAGGACTACAGATGAGATCAAACCAAATGAAATAGTCTCATTTACTGATTTGGACCAATATTTGCTCACCAATATTTTGTAGAAAAGTTAGAATGGTTTTTAGAAAAGAGCAAGATCAAGATACAAATCTTAGAATTGGACCACAGGTCATAGGCCTTTTACATGGATGCCCTTGTAAAGTGTGACACTTACAAAAAAATAGTCTATGCTAGTAACCAATCAATTAGGTGGGAAGAAGAAAATGATTCCATACGCTGCATATACTATGTGATATATAGGTAAAAGTGAAAATGGAAATAGTTTGAGAATAAGAGTAGGTAAACTAGTAGAAAAGTATGTGATTGAGATCACATATATGGGTAATATGGTCATTGAATTTGACTTCATTATGAAACATATTAAATTTATCATGGTTTAAATTTCAAAGATGCTGAGAGAGGCTCCTTTCTTGAGTTATGAAAACAAATATAACAAATATAGTTGATTCTTTTTTTCCACGTCAATTTCACTTATCCTCCTTTCCAATTGTAAGGTCTTTATCTTATCCCTATAATTTCTCCTCCTCCTTATAATTATCTCATTGTCATTTAAACAAAAACAAGCTTGCATCTTGTGCTTAGTTGATGTCTAAACCCATAAGACAAAGAAAGTGATTCTTAAAGTAGTGTTGAAGGGAAAGAAGGAGGAGATATGAGAGGTGGTGGGAAGGCCAAAAAACATGATATGGCAATCATGAACATGGGCTTGTTGGCTTGATGTATGACATCTCTATAATAAGGTAATTCAACAACAATGATGTAAGAGCCCAACCAAACTAATGTTGTTAAAATGATGTTAAGAATTGAAAAATCTAAAAAAAATCATTAGTTGGTTTATGGCCATCAAACCCACTCTCCATATGTTTTGTTTCCCTCATCAAGGTTGCATATATATTAGCAATACCATCAGAGAAGTGTGGATAAATCGTTCATTCATATCTACTATTAGACTATTTATGTGATAATTTCAAGTTTTGGCATTTTTCCACATTTGATTTTGAGTCTAATCCAACACATGTTGGAAGTATTTGTATGTACAAAAAAACTTCATATCACTCTAATCCATTATACCATGTATATAAGTTCACCCTTTTCTTATAAGTTTAATAAAATCAATAAACAGTCATGTATACACAGATTACTTCAGTTGGTGAGAAGTAGATATTGTTGAGCATATCTCTATTAATTATTTTTATTATCATTGTCTAATAATTCGCATATAGGCTCATACTAACACATTTTTATAATGCATAAAATTTTTTAGTCTATCTATAGCTAAAAAATCTCTTGATTAAGCACTAACAAAGTTTCAAACCATATAATGGGTTAAGAAGGACACAATTCAAGTTTAAGTAAATCTTAAACTAGTTATACATTAATCACACAACTAAAACTATTTGACATATGAAACCAATTCATTTGGGGTCAGAGAGCCATTATCGTAAACAAATGATGCAAAATGAGCAGTGCAAAAGGATGAGCTACAGTGAAATACTACCTGTGTATCCTTTGTTGCAGCAATAGGTTCTGATGTAGGATAGCTACATTTTTTATACTTGTCAAGTGTTTTCAACATGCTGTGACAATATTAAAAGACTAGTCAGTGTATGTATCTTTCTTTACAAAACTATTATGAAATGACTAGTGTAATATGATTCAATAGATCACTTACTAAACAAACTATGAATGTTATCCTCACAAAAAATATATATGGAAGCATACCAAGAATATGGGAAGTGGGTAAACAAATAATGACCACATCTCTTGATGTTATAAAGACAACATAAATAGAAATATCTCTCAACGGAAAGAATTGGGAATCAAATTTTTATAATGTGTACATATGCCTTCATAATGAGTAGATCTTTTGGTTCCACATAGAACTAATTCTATAAAGTGTTTTGTAGTATCTTCCTATGTTAGTTTCTTCCTTGAATAGTTTACTTTAGTTGAAAATTCAAAGGATGGCAAATACTGGTCAAATCTTATTTATTTGTAGTGAAAGCTCTAGTTTTACTCAGACTTTTTAGACCCAGATAGGAGATCATCCCAACAAAGCTCTCGGGTCACAAGTCTCCAGTTCAACTATATGTTGACTAGGTGGCTTTAACATGACCCCATATATATAATATGATGTATACACATATATTTGTATATATGTGTGTACATGTACATATAATATGCTTGTATATATATGTATGTAAGTATATTAATACATGTATACGTATAAAATCCACTATATGAAAGCCTGAGGTGATGAACTATCAAACATCAATCATACAAAATAAAGCATCATTATTAAAAAATGCTCAAAACAAGTTCCATAAATGTTTCTATATGTGAATATTCAAGTATGCAAAATATTAGGTTTGATCAAAATGAGATTCAAATTAGCATGGACATTGTAATACAACAAAAAGACATGACCAAGTCTTCTACCTAAGTAACCATGTCAACGACAAAATTAGATGGGTCAAATCTGTGTCTAGTCCAAAAATTTGTTTAACCCATCCCGACCCAGTGGACTTGTAGTGTGGTGGTTCAACCAGTTCAACTGGAAGGTTGGATTTCAAAACACCTTTTTTACATCTCTATAGGGTTATTCAATACACAAGTTAGAAAAAGTAGTAATGTTACATGTTTCTAGATCATTAAAAGGTGACCACTATGAAGTATGTGACATCAGGACTACTTCTATGTGTAAGGATGGAAAACTCAACAATGTACAGTTTAACATATCATGCATTTACGAGACAATCTCATTTGATCTTATGGAGTAAATCTTATACATACATATGAGATACAAAAATATTTTTGAATGTATTCTATGTGTCATGATCATACAAATGACCTATACTAGTTAAACTAAGTATTCCAAATCTTCCAAATATGAGAAATAAAATTATCAAAACTATTTTTGTAATATGCACATTTGCTCATTGGTGGTTTCACTTTGCAAACATTTGACTTGGTCATACTATGATTACAAATACAAATTTATTTTAACTATGGTAACTACAAGAGTTTGAAAAATTAACATTTGTTAAAATGATCTTAATAATATAATTTTATAAGCCATAATATTTATAATAGTGATGAGAGAAAGTCTATCACAACTAGTGGCAAATCAAATAATAATGACTTGTATGATATGTAAGTCCAAGTTCCACATCACCCATGGAAGAAGAGTGATAATATCATGGCTTGTATCATTGAAAGAATACATGAATATCCTATTTGTAGGTAAAATTATACAGTGAAGGTATTGAAAATTTAGTTTATTTAATAACAAAATGCCTGATATATATAAATATTAGTAAACCTAATATTTTGTAATAGTAGTTAAGGAAGTTTGATAACATGATTTTTCTTACAAAAAGTACATTACAACATATAATAAACTAAATATGTGTATGTATCATCTAATTTTCCATTCAGTTGAAGTATATATGAAGCAATCCTTTTGATTCACTTGTAATGATAAGTCTCAAAGAAAAAATAACACGTCATGCACTTTATACAACCTAAAAAATTCTAGAATACACATAACCATATGATAAATAATAAGTATATTGTATTGTGGGAGTGTTTGGATTGTGTGTTTTGGTAAAAGATGTCATTCAAAAGAGACACCATTTGTACAAATTGTAGGAAGGTTGATTATCCTTAGTCATGGTTGAGAACCATACATGAATATATGTTGACAACTTATGTGAAATAAAATTAGGGTTTGTGCCTTCTACATGAATATTCAATTCATATCAAAATCTAAAATTGCAAGCCATTTGAATATTTAGTTTGTTTAATAACTAGAAGTGTATATATAGCTATTAATAGACCTAATTTTTCTAACAATAGCTAAGGAAGTTTTATAACATGATTTTTCTTACTAACAATACATTAAAATATATGATACACTAGTTAATTATATATATTTAAATTTTCGATTCAGTTGAAGTACATAGGAAACAATCCTTTTGATTCACTTCTAATGATATATCTCGAATAATAAGAAAATTCATGCACTCTATACACCCAAAAATCCTAGAACAATCATTAACCATCTGATAAACAATAAGTATATTGTACCGTGGGAGTGTGTGGATTATGTATTTTGGTAAAAGATGTCTCCTAAAGGAGGCACCATTTGAACAAATTGTAGGAAGGTTGATTATCATCAGTCGTGGTTGGACATCATACATGAATGTATGTTAACAACTTATGTGAAATAAGATCAGGGTTTTAGCCTTTTAAATGAATATTCAATTTATATCAAAATCTAAAACCCGAAACCCTTTGCAAATTTATTTTTTTTAATAATTGTAAGTATTATATATAACTATTCATAGACCTAAAATTTGTAACAACAATTAACGGAGTTTTATGACATGAGTTTTCTAACTAAAAATACATTACAATATATAATAAACTAGATATTTTATATATTTAATTTTCCATTGAGTTGTAGTATATATGAAGTCCAATTAATTCACTTTCAATGACAAGTCTCAAAGAAAAAAACATGTCATGCACTTTATACACCCTAAAAAATCCTAGTATAATCATAAATAAACAATAAGCATATTGTACTGTGGGAGTGTGTGGATTGTGTGTTTTGGCAATAGGTGCTACCTAACGGATGCACCATTTGAACGAATTGTAGGAAGGCTAAACATCGTCAATCATGGATAGTCATCATATAGGAATGTATGTTGACAACTTGCGTAAAATAAGATTAGGGTTTGAGTCCTCTACATTTATATTCAATTTATATCAAAATATGAAACCCAAAGCCCTTTGTCAAGGTCTTGAACATGATATTTGAGGATCTATTAGTATTTACGTCACTTAGCATGCTAAGAGTTATGTATATGCCATCAAATGAAATGAATAAACACTTCAATAAAGTGTGCCTATGTAGAATTAAGATGAAATCATTGTTGGATACATATAGGATAAAAGGAAGTCCAGATAATTCTTATGATGATTTCTTTAGCTTCAATTTTTACTAAACAACTTGCTTTTGTTGTATCACAGTATAATTGTGATACTTGAATACAAACTAGGAATTATTTCTTTGGTCATAAAAGGAGTAGTCTTTGTTCTTTCCTGGGATAACCAGAGAAAGAATTCTCCCCCTCCCACATCCCAAGAGGAGGCCAGACGCCTAAGAGGGTGGTAAATCAGTGAAATGCTTGTCTATGTGGTTTGAATCTGGGACCCCTCATTGAGGACCGTCAAAATTTTCTAACCACACTTTCCCTTCCTTTCTTATTTTATTTTCTATTTAACTCAACATTGTATCAGAGTGGGTTCATTTCAAAATCCAAACTCGAAAGTTAGAGCCTCCATATTTCTTTTTTGTAGCATGTACTATCTAATAAAAAAGGAAAGTATAATGGGTGAAAGCCCTTGTATATTGTACAAGTGGGTCTAAACTAAAAAATCCCACTTTCTAAGGATTAGACTGTTAACCCCCATCACCATGATGGGCTTGGCTTTAACCACCCTGTCAAGATGTGGGAAACAAACTTGTCAAAAAATGCAAGAGCATATGTTGTCACCCTTCTCATGGATTCTGTCATTGTGTTCCCTCCAAATAAGGAAGCAAAGACTAGTAAACCAAACATCCACAAAGGCTCCAAGGCTCCTATTGTGTTTGGTCTGCTCGACAACTCACAAAATACCCTCCAAAAGAGTTGAAGGGGGATTACCCCCCAACCCATCTTCAACCACAGCTTACACCAAATATACTTGGCGTAGTTACACCCAAAAAAGATATGATCATGTGTATCATCCACACATATACATAGGCAACAAATATGATTGCTACTCAAAGCCACCCTCGCAAATGATCTTTGGTAGGGAGTTTTCTGAGAATGAACCTAAAGGCGCAACAACTCCACTTGGGGATGTGCCCCTAGTTCCACATTAGGGAATGCTAAGGGACCTATGATGTATGGAAATGTTGAAGGGACCAAGGCTTCAGATGAGAAACCCACAACTACCAGTTCCAGTCCAACTTCATATAATCCCTCACAACCTCCGACCAACACCTACACATGGAGCACCAACACCTGGACATATTGGCATTGTCACAAACATCCAAATCATCACCATAATGGCTACACATCCACTTGGTCCATCATGACTCATAATTTCTCAAAAAGGTTCAATCTTTCTAAGAGTGGCAGCACCGACTATGTCCTCCATGTTATTTGGATGGATTAGTTACTAACTATAGGCATCACATGATGTAGTAGTTAGAATATTTGTTTTGAGTTTTTCTCATCCACAATGATCCTTGTTCTAGTGTCACCCACATCTCAACTCTTTTTCATTGTAATGAACATTAGTAGATTCATCTCCCTAGTTACCTCCTTGGATCTTTTTATAACATCTATAAAATGACTTTGTACCCTCTTTCCTATGCATATCTCCTTTAGGCTATAAGTGCTAACACATATTCAAAATTTAGTTCTTCAGAGTCACCAATGCCTACTTAAAAATATGTATGAAAACACAATACTTATTGGATAAAGAGGGACAGTCACCTACATGCCTAAGTGGATGATATCAAATTGTTTTTACAAGGATCTTAATGCCAATTCTGATTGTAATTGAAGATACTATCTTACAAAATGTTGTAGATAGTTTATAAACAACTACTAATATATGAGATGGCATCTTGAATATGTGGAAAGGTCCATCATGTAAGTGATGGATACTCAAGGATTGAATATCTTAGTATATTAATTTTATATTATCTTACTATTCATGTTGATTTCATAGCCCACCTAAGCCAATCTATAAACACCATTTGTAGACATAAAAATACCAATGCAAGCATAATTTCATGTATTTGATATAAATGAGATCCATTATGTAACTAAAATAAAAATTGAGTCTATGAAAGATATTACACCATTTTGGTGGTTAAGATCATAATTGTATGACTATAAATATTGTGATACTAATGATTATTACAAGATGCAACTTGAGGAATCTAACATGTGAATAAATGAATGGAGAAAATGTGATCGCTACACCTAAATGACAATTTTATGAAATAATTGTACATAAAATTACTTTATAGAATAATAGGTAGATTATAACTTAAATATAAAATGACTTGGTATATATGAATTTTATGGAGTGCATCCCAAAATTTGGGTAGACCCACAATGCAAACCTATTTTAGAAGTTATTGTTGTAGAAATTGATATCTAGGGGGTAGAAGTGAAAAATGGCGATGGAAACTACATAATTTTAGGGCTAATATAATATTACAAAACATTAGAACCTTTCTTGTAATTCAAATATAAAAATATAGTCTCATTACTGTTATCTCAAACTAGATGTACAAAATTTATTTAAGTTGTTGAAGCTTCTCAATATACATGCCATGTTTGGGTGAAATTTGACAAACTTTGGATGACTATTGTAAATGGTTTTGTTTCTGCTACTAATATATAACAACTTAATGTGTCATGCTTTTGAGAAAATAATGATTAGATCCCGTTTTAGGTCCCATTCATTACAAGTATGGTATCAAAGCTTTATATTCAATTATATGACTATTTCAAGCTATCCATTGTTCCTAAACCTATTACTTGTGTTGGATGTGTTAGAAATTTTTCAGTTATGTTAAACCCTAGTGCGTTTGTTATATTTCAAGTGTGCCCTCGGTTGTATATTATCGTTGGGATGCATCATGCTTAGATAATAATCTCTGAATCTCACCAAAAGATTTAGATTGATCATACCCCTTTAGCTAATAATAAGCTGAACTAAATCAAGTATATTTAGGCAGGTTTCACCTTCAACATGGATCCACTTCAATATAGTTTTTAGGTAATGCTATCTACCTAAGAAGGTGAATGGTACCTTCCTTATGTTTCAAATTACTCATACACTAGGATTTGAGGGAGGTTATGGTTATGTAGTTAGTACCCATAGGATTTCATTTCTCATATCTCCACAATGTATGTTTTCTTCCAAGGCAATCCCTTATCACATATGAAGATAGTTATTATCTAGATAAACCAAGTGAGGGATGCCCATATAGTTCCCTATTTCTCATAAAGATGTTATGGTAGTAAACCTCCAAGAATAGGAAACCCTTTCCATTTTCCTATGCAAGATAGAAAGTCTCGTTATGTCCTTGATTCTTGAGGGATTAGACCCACTTGGTGGAGTGAAGTAAGGATGAAACAGTTATTGAAGGTGTGTTATGGTGGATAATTATTGACTTAATTTCTATATTGATTTTGGTGCCATTTTTATGTTTATGTTGCTAATTTTTATTATTAAGTTTATTATCACTTTTGTGTTCTATGCACAAAAAGAAAAAAAACTTGAGATTTTAATGATGATTTCATGAACCAAGTTAGCATCATATGAAATTTAGTTAGTACTGGAGAAATCCTTCGGAAAATAATCCCATTACTAGTAAGATCAAATTGTAGACTAGTTGTGGAACAACTAGTAAGAAGAAATTTTGTATGCATAGAGATGAGTTGATTTACCTCTTGCTACCTCTTAGGTAGTTTTTTAGTTGTAGAGAAATACTTTCTAAGGGTGGAGTGTTATACCATGTAGTTCCTAAAATTATACTTAACTTAGATTGTCAATGTTTAATAATGAATGTGTTAACAACTCTTTGTTAATTTCCCAAGTAAATGTCAGACAAATATAACTAACTCTCTAACTAATAGATATCGATAAATATTGATGATTCTACCATCATGTGCACTAGTGAGGTAATTAAAAACACTTGGGAATTCAACACCCTATGGGACTATTGAGAGCATGTTTATGGGATATTGTTTGCCTCAGGTTTTTATAGTGGAGGATAATAGGTTTAATCAAATCCTAGCAATCTCATGACTAAACTTTTGAATCTCAAATAGATTAAGTGAGAGTGACACTCAAGGGCAAAGATGATAATGAGACTATTGCCACAATTTTAGGTAACCCTTACAAGGGCTATAATGTTAAGATCAATCTAGGACGTGATGTAACTTCTTTGTCTCAGCCAATGATATGAGAAGGCTACGTCTATTCATTTTTGGGATTAATGTAGTGTTCCATTGGGGGTTAATCTTAGTGAGCATGAAGAATGGTGTTGATACCGTACATTATGTCATCACTCTAGTAGCCTAGAACCTTGATTGGTTTAAGAGGCATACTTAGCACACCATATTTGGATGGTTAGATTTTGAGGATGGAATTCTCTCTAAGAGGTGGAGTCTTATAAGATAGTTAATACCAGATATGATTACCCATGAAACCCTAATTTAACTGTTTGAGTAATAATAGGCTTCACAAATAATTGTTAGTCAAACACTATTCAAAGCTAGAGTAAAAAATTATATGTACATATTTAGGTATTCAAGTTGGAGATATAGGGAAAATCTTAAGATATTTTTGATATGTCACCCTCATATAACTACCATGACACCTTTTATTACAACCCCAATTTTTGGGTTCATATGGTTGGAAATGCAATTTCCCCAATAAATGTATGATTAAGGGAATTGTATGGTTTATATGAGTTTCCTTTACAATCCTTTGTGCATGTTATTTAGTAGATCATAATATATTAATGAGTCCAATATGATTAAAAGAAAAAGAAGAAATCAAATAATGCATTATTCAGAAGGAAATTTGAGATAATGAGGAAAAGATAAGAAATATGTGGAAATAAGGATAATGGAATAATCATGGATGATATTTTGAGTCCACATGGATTCTAATGGTAAAAGGAAACCAAAGAAAGAAAATAAAAGAATAGGAGAGAGAAAATATGCATAAAATATGCCTTAATAAGTGTTAAATTGCATATGAAAAAAAATCTCTCATACTTTCGAGTTTGAGTCCCAAAATTGGCACATAAGTAGTTTAAGTTGTTATGGACTTTCCTCTAAAATTAGGGATTAATTAGACATGTAGTTTGGGAGATATGATTTTTGTAATAATTCCTAAAGTGAATGCATAATCCAGGATATATTTTCAGATAAGAAATGATACGGATAATCGGGACTGTCAGATCGTTGATCAATGGTCTGCAGATCATCTCCTAGCTCCAGAACAAATGGGAAACTCACCCAACAGGGAGTTAAGTCCTTTTCGGGCCACTTTCTCTTGCTCTGATTCACGATGACATTAGGAAGTTGTTCCTATGGGATCGGGGTGTGAAATCAAATCCAACCGACCTTGGTTTTACCCACTCTGAAAGGCTACCGAGACTTTCCCCAATTTGAAAGTAGGTCGGTGCCCAACTCTATGGAGCCTGACCTACAAAAGGGTGGGGGGGGGTAGCAACCCCCATTAAGATCATAACCTCATCTCTATTGCTCTATGGGACTCCCAGAACATCTGTTTGCCCTCAATTCTATAGCATAGGTGCTACTTGCCTCTCTGTTCCTTCATGTGTCCAGCCATAGAGTAGGGCTTAGGACTCTAAGTTTCTCACCTCCTCCCGTCGACTAAAGACCACAGCCAAGTTTGACATGGTCAATCAGAGGGAACCGCACCCTTACCTTTGGCTTAGGGGTGTAGATCAGCAAAGTCAACAAGCGGATTGACCGCTGGATGAGCTGCTTCGCGTTACGGACATGATTGCGAGGAAGAAGAAGAGAAAGGGAGAAAATACCCCTCTGCCCCCAACTCCAGTACAGAAGCAAAAGGGTAGGAGTGTCTTTCCTGCATTTCTTGGGCCCAACCCGTGTGAAAAAGAAAAATGGTAGGATTGGCTGGCGTGGCGGTCAAAGATTGGCCAAAGGTAATTAACCTTGCAAAAATCATAAATAATTATTTCTAGCTCTGATCGTGACAAATTGTATATGAAAATTGATCAAAAAAATTCAAGGAATCCATTAAAAATGTAATTGAAGCCTAATTCTGCTTGCAATTCAAAACGTGTATGTAGCCCATCTTTGACTCATTACTCTTAGGCTTCATTATTCTCTTGTAATATATTTCTCATGAATTTACAGCCTAAGTGTATGTAGCCCATCTTTGACTGCGAACATCCCTATCATTTGTACTTGATTCATTAAAATCCCAAGTAATGTTTTGATTGCATATATACATGTTTATACTAACATATAACTTTTTTTCTTGTTTCCTCTTCTTTGTGTGTTTTTCTCAAATCATCTAGACATAGGTGACCTAGAGAAGATATGTCGAGAGGAGCCTTTTCCAAAAACATAATTTACTTCAAAGATCACTTGAGATGGCCAGGGTGTCCTCTATACCAGTCCTTTTGCATTAATATTTTGTGACTTCTCCTTTATGTAATTCTACCCTTTGGTGAGAAATGATATAAAGTTCTGATAATGTTAATTGTTTTGATTCAATCGATATAATATAACAATACCTAATGGACCATGCTTTTGAAATAAAAATACAAAACTTTCACCATACATCTAAGTATTTTTTAATTGAATGGAATAAATTTCTTAATAGGTATTGACTGGGTCCCACTCTTTACAAGTATCGTGTCAGAAATTCAATTTCCAATTGGTGTGATTATTTGAGGTCATCCTCTTGTTCCCAAACCTATGACTTGTGTAGTCTATCTTAAACAATGCCAACTAGATTAAACCCTAGTCCTTTTGTTATCTTTTAAGTGTTCCCTTAACTATTTTCTCTTCAATATGGAGCATGCTTAGCTAAAATCCTTTGAATCCCATCATAAGTTCTAGATTTATGATAACCCCTTCTCTAATGGTAACATGAACTAACTTCATTACAATTAGGCAAGGTTTACCTTCAACATGGAGTTGCTTCATTTTAGTTTTTATGTAACCCTCTCTACCTAGTGGACTGGAAAATATATTCCTTTAGTTTGAGATTCCTCATATACTAGAGTTAGTTGAGGAAGGCTATGGGTATCAGTAATACTCTTAGGATTTTTTCTCTGTCATCTCCACAATATAAGTTTGATACGTAGGTAATCCCTTTTTGGCATATGAAGATATGATTACCTAGACAAACCAAGTGATGGGAACCGATAGTTCCCTTTGTATCATAAGGATATTATGGTGTATTACCTAGAAAAACCAAGTGATGGGCACCGATAGTTCCCTTTGTATCATAAGGATATTATGGTGTAAACCTCCAAGAATAAAAACCCTAATAATATTTCCTATTCTATAGGTTATAAATTCTTGTGGTAGGCAATTATAGATGCTTGGGAATTGGGCCATCTTGGTTAAGTGAAGTAATGATGAAATAGTCAGCAAATGTTTGTTATGATGAAATGTTGTTTACTTAGTTTTAGTATTACTTTAGGCACCATTTTCATATTTAAATCACAAAGTTTTCATTGTGAAACTAATTTTTAGTATAACGCTAATGATGATTTACTAGGGTGAGTTCCCAGTTTGCCAGTTGTTGTTGTTGCATCAGTCTCTGGCTAACTGATGGGAGTGCATTTGTTTGGGAATTTGGGTCGAGTTCCCTTAAACTAGGTTGACTACCCTTCCATTTTTGTTCTTAATTTATTATAGTGGTTTTATCAGGTTGTTGAGCTATATAACCTATATCTCTCTCTTTAGTCACGAGCAATACTTCATTTATCCATGTTTGAAGTGTGGGTGCTCAATGGACTAAAATGAGGGTGATCTTAAGCCAATGTAGTCTCCCTTTACTCAGAGAAGTCTACTCTAGAGTAGATCTTGGTAGAAGACCATTCTTAGAGTTTGGTTCATATATTTCTTGTGGTTTGTTTCCTTCTTCTTCTCTCCTTTGAGTTGTTGCTATTCTATTTTTTGGCATCTCGAGCCTTCTTTTTCTTCTACCCTTCTTTCTTAGTGTTTTGGTTAGGAACAAGGATGAAGAAGGTGTTTTTGGGCTTTCTCATGTCCATGCGATTGTGAGTTGTCTATGATCATGGAATTCCATCCTTGAACCCCCTTTTGTATCCCCCGCATTGCAGAAATCCCAAAAAGATACATTTTTCATCAGCTCATCCTCTTTTCCCTCGTTTGACTTTGAAGATGGCTTCTTAGATGCAACATATGTTCCCAGTGATGAAAATCTATCAAAGGCCTTACAAAAGCAAACATAGGAGTCAATTTAGTTCTTTCTCCCCTCTTTAACCGTTGTTGTTGTGGAAGGTCTGAATCTCTCAAAAACCCCAGGTTTGTTGTGTAACCAAATATGAACTAGTACCATAGGCACTTTGACTACGAAAGAGGCCAAAAAAGCAATCCATAGAAAGATTTGAAGGCCTTGTTGTTTAGAGGCTAAAACGTGAAGAAGAAGGTCGTTCTAACAGTTTCGTTACTACATCTTGATGATAGGAACTCATCTTTGCCTTCTTAGCTTCTTTTAAATTTTTGGAAGTGAGTGGATACTTATCTCTCCCTTGATACATGTAGTAATAGTATATGGGAGTAGGACAAACTACAGATAAAGTCTCAATGATCACCTTGATTCTTGTAGGTTTTCTTTTAGGCTTTTGCCATGGATATTTGTATTGTATGCCTAAGTTACAAAATTTCTAGACACCAGTTGCTTATTGAAAGGATGTAATTTCCCATTCCTTGCATCCTAAAATATGATTACGACTTATATAAACTACTATCATGTTAGAATATGAATTCCTACACTAATCTCTATGTGAATGCTTGAATAAGGTGAAACGATAGCCTTATTTTTCTTGCATGTGATATTGTTGTTGGAATCCTATTTGCATACCTTGATCTTGTGTGATGTATTCTCTACTTATATAATTAAAGAGGATTCCTTGCTAATGAGAAATAAATAGTGCTTTTCTAAGATTATTTCTTAGTGCATGCCTATGATGTATATATATGTATATATATAATAGTATAATGAATGATGGATGCCTTGTGAATCTCTAGTATATTTCCCACTTTTTAATATTGCTATGCATGTTGATTGGCTGATTTGTGGGTTATATATTACCATAATCTTATAAGAATCATGTCACTTAATATTGAACATGAATACATAATGAATGAAGATAACCTAATATGAGAATGAGCTTGTCAACAATGTTAATTAATGATGCCTTAAAACAAGGATGTATATGCATACTTAATATGCTTGATGTATACAATGAATGACATGATGAATGCACATGACCACAATACATGTCATTGATTATGAGATGTGAATGGTAATGATGGCGAGAACTATAACATGAACATGTGAGAGATGACAATGGTTATGTGATTATAATGATGTAAGGAATTAAAATGGATTATTGGTGTATGAAAATGTGAGACACATGATGATGTGGTTGGGTTAGGGAAATACACATGTGTGTAATAAAGTTCGTACCTTAGCCCTAAGGATTAATGGTAAGTCCCACTGAGATGGGCATAAGACCCTAATCCTATGCTGTGAGAGGAAGGAGTGAGTAGAAACCTAGCTGCACACTCCTCTCCTTTTGGGACGTCAAACCCATGTCATATATCATGACTAGTTGGGCCCTTATGCAATTACATAGAGATTGGGATGTTGTGTTGCAACCCTTTCTCAACAAGTGGTTAGACAATTCCTAGATGTTTATTTATTATTTCAAACATAGGAAAGCATGTTCATGACATATCCTACAATGTTACATATCACTCATAGTCAATAATTCAAGTAATAATATATTGAAATCACTTGTCTATGCTTATATTATGGGTGGGAAATACCCACTCACTAAGATGACAACAACTCATAAAATATGTTGTTGTTTTTTAGGCATCAGAGTAGCATAGCAGATGTGTGGTGTTTAGTGAGGAGCCTTGTTATCAATCGTGGCGAGGTTGTGTCAAATAGTTAGAATCTATGTACACTTAGTCCTGGTATGTGAAATGTCATAAAACTAGTTTGTTACATGTTCCCTTTCTTGTTATTTTTTTGTGGCTGTGATACCTTATAATCATGTAGTAATAATCATAAGAAAGAGTGGGATGTGATGTGTTCCTAGGAGCATGCTTTTATTATTGTTGTTGAGTGAGAATCATACCTTGATGTGATACCTTGTATATTTGATCAACGTTCTTATGCTATAGGATATTTTTTGTGATAAACAATATCCATGAGTTGCGATCAACCCTATATCTTTTAGAATAAGATCATGTTTACTTTCGGTCAATCTAATTTGAGAGGGATTTGTGACTATTCTTCCACGGAGTTTTGTCGATCTTATCTATGTTTTAAGCTTAAATGGGCTTTTTTGAAACATTTTGGGTTAGTTACCTCTTAAACCTTGCCTTTTGCGTTAAGTAGGATAATCTAGGAGGCGGCTCATTGCAAATAGAGTTTCTCTATGTGATCTCGTTCCGCATGTCCTTTTGTGCATCAAAACTCTTCTCAAATGTTTAACAATTTGGACTTCGTATGTTAAATGAGATTTCATATGAACTAGATAGCGTAGTTGCTTCCTTAACAAAATTGTGTAAAATGTGACTTTCAAATATGTGGTTAAACTAGATCTATGAAGTGTGGTTTTATGAATTGTCAGTGATTGCATCAAGTTAAAAAAAAACTTCCCATTCCAAGGATTTTTTATCTTGATATTCACATTAAACTATACAATTATTTGGGATTAAAAGTATATGAAACCATATCTTTTCTAGCTTTGGCTTGATAAACTAAGAATTATATTGAACTATATTTTCAAATAGCATAAATGTATTCTCTTCCCTAATAGATTATGAAATAAGTGAACAAATAAGCTTCAATCTTACAATCATATCTTCATATATTATGCAATTTTAGGATTAGTTTTAATATATAAGTAAATGTGGAAGTACTTCAAGTATCCAATTTTTATTATGATTAAATATCTATATACAATGTCTCACAGAGAATCCTTTTTACAATAAATACACATATTAATATTGGTAACTTTTTTCTTTGTGATTCTTCTCTTTTTTTAATATAAGGCCTTAAATTATTGCCATTATATCGCACATGTATACATACTATATGTAGACAGATACATATATGCTAACATACATACGTAATTATATATATACACACATGCCCAAACTAAAACATTGCTCAAACATAAAAAGAAGCGCAATATAAGAAATGTATAAAAAGGGAAAAACATAAAATACAAATAATTTGTAAATTATGTAGGAATAACATATCATTTAGGAACTATGATTTATTAAGTTATCACATACAACTGTGGGGGGGGGGGGTGTCGGCAGTCACCAAATATTGTGACACTTGTCCGCTCTGACTGGCAACTTGTCATCAACAAGGCCTAACTATAATATAGTTATAGTATGTAAGTGCCACACAATACTCACACTTTCAAAGTCAATAGATATGGGAAAAAAATATTTGCAACTAACGAGAGTGGTTGTATGTACTTCA
This sequence comes from Alisma plantago-aquatica, assembly GCA_963693085.1. Taxonomy (NCBI): domain Eukaryota; kingdom Viridiplantae; phylum Streptophyta; class Magnoliopsida; order Alismatales; family Alismataceae; genus Alisma; species Alisma plantago-aquatica. The sequence continues at coordinate 451,680,591 of OY856414.1, forward strand.
AACTTCTAGGGAAGTGTTGATGATTGGCATCTCTTTTTAGATAAAAGAAGGTAAGTTATTACGGCCAGGGTGTTACCGTACATTGCAAAAAAAAGTATGATTGCAACACTCTTGTAATAGATAATTCCGTAAACAAACTCGCTCATTTTTTGTTTCTTCTACATTTTATGTCCGACAGACTTCTTAGACCGTGGGAATTCAAAAAAAATATAATGTATATAGTTAAAGATGGCTGAAATCGTCTGCCATTTTTGTTGGGATGGTCATGGTATTAGCGAACAATAGTTATTATAGCATAGATTCGTCGGCGAACCTTGCCCCGACGCTTTACGACTATCCTCTTCCATGTACTTTCAAGAGTAAATGTTTCCAAGCAAAGTTGCGGTGGAACTACCATTGAGAACATACTTAAAAATCTCACTGAGATAATACTCAGCCAAACGAGTCCCAAATTGAAATGCAGATTGGAGTAGTTGATGAGCTTGGAAATTTTGGGTGAAATGGCAAATGCTTGTATCACTACTTTTTATAGTGCAAAAAGGTTGTATCAGCAATTTTACAACCATATGTTTAGAAAAATATACGCATACTTGGCTAAAGTGAAAAGCATTCTCTCGTTTAACACATGTTTTCTCATTCTGTGAACCGACATATATATATTTTTCAGAAACATCTGAATCAGTTCGTTACGGTATGTGTAGCTAGTCATGCAGTTATTTTGCCACTAACAACATGACTCAAATCTGCTGCTTAAGGATGGTGTTTCAAACTATATTCTAGATAACCCTAACCATACATCCACCTCACAAACCACGTTTAAAAAAATAATTGTATGCTTTTTACAGCAGAGATTAAATGGAACAAACCCGGAACAAACCTCTCGGAACAACGCCCTAACCAACAATACTGATTTTTGAGGAAACCTAAAAAATGAAGATCAATGTGGTTACGGTTATATTTTCAAGTAGAACAGAAACAATTGCAGTAATAGAGAGGAACATACAGAAAATAAAAGGCTTACGGAGCGTGAGTGGTTCTACAGCTAAAGGGCTGTAGCAGTACTACAGCCGTGCAGCAGGGCATGGTTAATTTAGTGGGTACTATGAAACCTGAAATTAGGGTGGTATCCATCTCATCTTTGCGAAAAATCAAGGGCACCATGGCCGAATAGAAAGGAGGTAACTAGATACAAGTCCCAAGGCCTGGGGGGAGAGGGGGATTGGGAATCGTTATGTTATAGAAACCAGATTTCTCCTTTGTGAAAGAAGACACGATCCTCCCCCTTTCTTTCTTCCCATCATCAGTAGGAGAAAGCTATTAAGCGTCAGAGAATCAACCCGCACTCAAGACTCGTCCTTACATTGAATTGATTGTAACAGAATGATTTAAAGCGGAAAAGAAGAAGCCAGCTGGTGCGGGGATAATGATAAATCAAAACATTATGAAGTCTGATACAGGAGCATGCAGAAGATGTTTAGAAAGCCAAACAAATAGCTGAGATTTCGAGAAGCACGTCCGTCTCTAGCTTGCAGAAGCTTGCTACCTCCGTCTCTGTGCAAGACAGCCGGGCAACCAGAAAGAAAAGAGAAGCTGTCGGTGTGTGTTTGTGTGTGTGTGTAAAGAACAGACTAATTTTTCCTCCAATGGATTGGGGCTGTGATTATGTTAAGTTTCTCAAATGCGAAGAACGCCGCGGGGTGGGTGGGTGGGTGAGGGGGGGGGGGGGGTGATTAGGTTAAGTTTCTCAAATGTGAAGAACGACGCGGCAGTGTTTAACAATTTGGACTTCGTGTGTTTAACAATTTGGACTTCGGATTAGGGATGACTTCGAAAAGCTCATGGGTGCAAAGAAACAAAAACAATAAATGTTGAAACATGTTGAAAAGGCTTACACATATACACTTATTGATGTTAGGGTCACAGGTTCTTCTGCCGAATCAGATGATGACATTGCATATCCTCTAGGGTGTGATACTACTTATACATGTCATATGTATAGGCTTGCTCTCAGAGACTCTCGTAAAAGTGAGTGGGATACGGAGGAGGCAGCTCGACTTATGAGGAGATATGGGCCATCTGGTGCAGGTAGAGGCAGTGGGGCTACCCGCGTTCCTATTGTTGACCTAGATGATGATGAAGATCAATATGCTCAGCATAAAAGAAAGAAATGCACCATTGATACACTTTTCTATTCTGTTAGTGTGAGATTGAGGAATGTTGATGAGCCAGGGGTTAGGAAGCCTAATGTTAGGCAAAAAACCCTAAAAACAATGTTTACTAGTGCGAAAGAGAAGGTGGACAAGGCAGTGGGTAAGTTCTTCTTTGCTCATGGTATACTGCACATGTTGCAACTGAACCCTATCTCCAGCACATGGTAGATGTGATAGGGGAGTCTGGTAGGGACATCAAAGCCCCAGTGCATATGAATTGATGAACAAGTATCTTCCCCCAAGAGAAGAAAGATCTACATGTATGGATTTCAGACCAGAAACAATTGTGGTCTGAATATGACGTCACACTCATCTGTGATGGGTGGACTAGTGGAAATAAAAAGCAAATTATTCACTTTCTTGTACATTGTTGGGGATTGATTATTTTTCTAGAATATGTTGATGCTTCCGGTGAAGTCAGGAATTATAGTTACATCAAGAAGCTAATCAAAACACACATCAAGTAGGTCGAGGTTGAGAATGTGGTGCATATAGTGACTGATAATGGCTCTAACTTCAAGAAGGCCGGTGAAAGTACAATGAAGAGATATTTGGTCTACTGGACACCGTGTGTTGTCAAATTGCATAGATCTGATTCTTAAGGACATGGTCACAATTGATTACATCAAAAGTATGACAATTGATGATAGGTTGATCACATGTTTCATCTACAACCAATCCTTCTTGTCAAATGCAATGAGGCGACCTAAGTACTATGGAGGTGATCTGATTAAACCAGGAGTGACTAGATTTGTAACAAATTACTTGGCCCTAAATCCATTAAAGTCCAAAAGGGATGGACTTAGGAGGCTCTTCAGTGGTGTGGAGTGGACCTCCATGAAGGAGCACAACACCCCGGTTGGTAGAAGGATTGAAGAACTAATTGCCAGTCAGGCTTTCTGGGATAAGGTTACAAAGGTGCTGTGGATAATGGAACATGTTGTCAAAGTATTGAGGCTGGTAGATGGTGACAAAACCACAACAATGCCTTACTTGTATGATGCAATGCAAGTAATGGTGGGAGGTATTAAACAAGTAGCTCCTAGGTCCAATTCACCATACTTTTCAATTATAGACAAGTGTTGGATAGATATGCTTTTGCATCCACTGCATAGACCAGGTATATAATTTATTTCTTCTAAATTTAGATTTATGTTTTAACTCTATAAGTAACACAATCTAAAATCTAAATCTTATTTCCTTGTTTGGAATTGGTGACCGCTTACTATCTGAATCTAAGGTTCCAATATTCACAAAAATTGGGCTTAGATGCGACTCTAATGTCTGTTGTGCGAGATATAATTAACAAATTCTTTGCCTCTACAAAAGAGTGCACCATAGTGATGGATGAGGTATAACTATATATACTATAACTTACATGAAGTCATGAACATCTTCATTCTTATTTTATGTTTCATTCTCTGATTCTGAAGTCCGAACATCTTAAATATTTTGCAGTTGCGACAATTTCGTGAAGGCACAGGTTGTTTTGGTCATCCAAATGCAGTTGCCGACCATGAGTAGGGTGATCCTTGTGAGTGGTGGGTTTGAAATGGAATGGGTGCCCCCCATTTAAGAAAAGTGGTTGTCCGTATTCTTTCTCAAACAACATCTGTAGGAGGTTGTGAAAGAAATTGGAGCACTTTCAATTTAATACACTCAAAGAGAAGGAACATGTTGGGGGCAAACAGGCTGAGAGATCTGGTATATGTTCACTACAACATGCAGTTGGGGGCTAGAGAAATACAAGATGCCAACTACAAGGAAGTGGATTTTGCTGTCGTCTATGATTCCATTGACACTGCATACACATTCAACCCATCCAGGCATAGAGGCATAGAAGAAGTTGTTGATTCAGAAGATCCTTTAGAGGAATAGATGAATGAGATAGGTCGTCCCATTCTTGATAATCCATATGGCCGTCCAGATCCATACATAGAAGAGCAATTTGAAGAAGATTCTGATATTAACGTTGATCAAACTCCACCAAAAAGACTTGAGCCCGAGTCTGAGCATCAAAAATATTGATATGGAAATTAACAGAGCAGTGGAAGAAGAGTTGGGTAGCACAGAATGTCCTTCTTCAAAAAGTACATCTGGGTTAAAGTCCAAGTTTGATGATGATGGTAGCAATGATGGAGGTGGCAGTCAGTGCTCTCTGGAATATCCTCCTACTGTTGATCCTCAGAATGATGATCATTCTTATGTTACTAGGCATGCACCTCTTCCTCCAGCTAAAAAAGAATATCCCATGTCTGATAAAACTTTTCAAAGGAGGAAAACTCGAATGGGCAAAGAATACAGTGGTGCATTGCCACATGAGGCTCCTACGACTACAGGCTCCTAAGGCTACAACAGTGGTTATTATTCTGATATTATTGATTCATTTGGGAGCATGAGTATTTCAGCTTCTGAATCTCAATCTCAACATGATTCAACATTAGGCTTTGGCAATATGTTATTTGGGCAAACACATGCACAACCCTAGCCATCCCATTCTCAATATGGGTACTCTGGATATCAAAATCAACCACCACCACCACAACCAGAAGTAGAACATCATGTTGGATATACATATACAATAAATGTCTCAAGCCCACATGGAAGTTATCAGTACAACTCCCTTACATTCTCTGAGGATGGTGGGGAAACATGGAGTGGTGGTCATTCAGTTCTTCCTATTTCTCCAGTCTGAATACTTCCTATGGCCGTGCCTGTAGCTATTCAACAAAATCCTCAAACAAGTCAACGTCCACTTACTCTAGCTCCTCCACCTACATCTCCAAGAAAGACACAATATCACAAAGATTTACAAGTGCATTTTCCAAAGATTGGGATGATACAATTTGTTAATGATGATGTGTATGAGAAGCACATGACTACATACAACCAAGTGTATAGGATGCATATGTCATGGCAGTATTATCTCAACAATATCAACTCATTACAGTATGGACAACCAACGCACCACTCAACATACAGCTGATGTGATTTGATAAGTAAATATGTTATTCTTATGTTGTAAATTGTATTTTATTGTATACTTGTGTTTATTTAAGTTTGTGGATTGTTCTAGTAAAATTTCATATTTGAATTCCTACATTTTGTCATTGAAATCCTTCATCGAAATTCCAACAAAACAGGTCAGATTTCTTACCTCCCACATGTTGGACCCCCCCAACACACCCAATATGAAATTTTATTGCATAAAACATTGCATTTAGGTGTAGAGATTACACCTGTAAGATTTTATGAATTAATTCATTCATTTTGGCGTCGAAACGGCCAGGATTGCATCTGTCGGTATTTTTGTCGGTATACCGATAAATACATATTTCCAAGCTATCGAAACGGCGTCGGTATCGGTCACCTTGTTCCTTGATTAGAATTTACTTAATTCATATTTGTATTTAGTAAACATGTATTGTAATGATATTTTTAACAATATATCTTTGTTGATACTATATGTATTTGATTTTTATATTCATGGAGAATTGTTTTTGTCTATTGAAATCAAACTCTCAGAAACTTTTAACCTTGTTCCCTTATCCTAGGACAAGCTATAATAATGAAGAATTCATTATTTATCGTCACAAGTAAAAAAATGGTTGAATCAAATATAACTGTAAATCTCTTGTAATTAGTAACATTCTAATGTCTCTTGTGTAGTTCTTCACACATTTACTATAAATGTTGTACATATCATTGTATCTGATAATTTCTAGTTTCAGAACTACCAAAATACTTAAATAGTACAATGAAAAAAACAGGCTACTACCATTAAGGGGAAATTTCCCCCATTAATTCGAGCGCCACATATGCCATTCTACTCAAGAAATAGCCCATTATCTCTTGAACTTAATTTTCTTTTTCGCTCAAGACAACAACTAGAACTCAGATCACGCACAACTTTGGAGAAAAAAAAGTTATAGCAACCGTAGTAGAAGTAAGCACTATTATCTTACTGACAATATTAAGATGAGTTCAATCACATGGACCACTATATGCATAAAGTCATCCAAGATTACATTTTAACTCTCAACGAAACGACCAACGTAGATTTGAATTCATCAACTATCCCTAATCGTGTCAAGCTATAGTTGACTTATAATACCCAATGGGATAGGATCGCAACAAAATGATAGAACCAACCATTTTGTCTCATGGTTATCAGAACTGAATCAGACCGGCCGGCAACCAGTCACTCTACCGGATCGATTCCTTCCGAAAGCTGGAAATGAAGTCTGAAACCGGTGTACTGACTGGTTGAACCGGTCCGGTTTTAGCTCACCCGACTAGTTCTCTCACTAAACAAGTAAATGTATGTAGCCACTATATTTTGTTAATTAATATTGAATAGTATATAAATGTTGGTATATAAATATCCATGAATATAATAATATTTGTTATTTGGTCCGTTCATCATGTTATTGTGAGCAATTATGCTATTATTCATGTTTCATAACTTTTGCAGGGATATTTTCTATGAGTATCAAATACATTTATATATTTAAACTATTAGTTACATCATGTTGATGTCAGCAGTTGAACCAGTCAGACAACTAGCTGAATCAGTGATACAGGAACCAAAGGCCTCACCGGTTTGCTGACCGGTTCGAGTCTGACAACCTTATTTTGTCTTTCTATAGGTATGTCGATGATAAAATCCCACTTGACCTCTCTTCACAAGAAAACAGTGATTTTAGTTTGTCAACATTGGCAACAAACGAGCCCAACTTCAATTGTGAGTATAGTCACAAATTCAATGTTCAGGTTAGATATGGCCGAGATGAAAGTTTTGATATTGGGGAATTATACAAAAAGTACGGTAAGAATACAGTCAACTACTACAAAAGAATACTAAGAAAAAAAATAGATGCCTATATGTGATATATACATATACTCTAGTGATCAAGTGAAAAAGCATGTTGTAATGGGAGCATGATATGAGGCATTTCAATTATCAAAAAGCTGAAGTTTGTTTTTAAAATCCAACCATACGAGGGAAACACCATTTATTATATGGCTACACAAAAAAGTCCTATGTACGAATGTTTTTACCTTTGTGATCTGTATAATATACTTGCATCCAATTTGTTATCCTAAGACTCAATATAGATTATTAGAAAGATATGTTATTATTATTCTTGACACTGAAGTCCACTAATAATAAATTCTTGTAAGAGGTACACGGTAGTATGCTTTCAAACCATTCATTTAGATTATGAAAAACTAATAATTAGCATACATGACAATGTTGAACGAGAGGCAGATTTCTGAGATAGAAGTGTATGAATATACATATAAAAGGGAATGTGATGCAGATTTAATAACTCAAAGGTTAGTAATATATCTACATATATATGGCACATGTATACATTACTGTATGTAGACAGAAACACATATGCTAACATACATACGTAATTATATATATACATGCATGCCCAAACTAAAACATTGCTTAAACATAAAAAGAAGCGGAATATAAGAAATGTATAAAAGGGAAAAACATAAAATACAAATAATTTGTAAATTATGTAGGAATAAACATATCATTTAGGAGCTATGATTTATTAAGTTGTCACATACAGCTGTGTGTGTGGGGGGATGGGGGGGGATCGACAATTACAAGCAGTCACCAAGTATTGTGACACTCACAAGCAGCATTTAATAAACCTGACAATCTAACTGTGTCCGCTCTGACTGGCAACTTGTCCTCAACAAGGCCTAACTCTAGGGCTCGTCTGGTTGAGCGTAAAGCCAACACACAGAGCGGGTTTGAAAACAGGAAAAACAACTTGCTGAGTTGCAACAGCAACCCATTCGTTTGGTTTCACCTAGTTTAATAGGAATGTTAGGATAGTAGTTGATTCAGATTACATGGTAGACCACGACCGAAGGAGGGAAAAGTTGTAAGCATGAGCTTGGAAACGGAACCGCGCTCCTTTTCGGCGCGGTTAGTTTGCCAGATTTTATGTGTAATCGAACTGCAAGATGCACTTCATTTTCACGGTGTGGGTTGAAACCACACGGAACCAAACTAATGGAAATTAAAATCATGTGCAGTTGTAACTGGATGGGTTGATTTGCAGCCCAACCAGACGCACCCATAATATAGTTACAGAATGTAAGTGCCACACAATACTCACACTTTCAAAGTCAATAGATATGGGAAAAAAATATATGCAACTAACGAGAGTGGTTGTATGTACTTCAAACTTCTAGGGAAGTGTTGATGATTGGCATCTCTTTTAGATAAAAGACGGTAAGTTATTATGGCCAGGGTGTTACCGTACATTGCAAAAAAAAGTATGATTGCAACACTCTTGTAATAGATAATTCCGTAAACAAACTCGCTCATTTTTAGTTTCTTCTACATTTTATGTCCGATAGACTTCTTAGACCGTGGGAATCCAAAAAATATAATTTATATATAGTTAAAGATGGCTGAAATCGTCTGCCATAGCGGATGTGTTTTTGTTGTGATGGTCATGGTATTAGCGAACAATAGTTATTATAGCATAGATTCGTCGACGAACCTTGCCCCGACGCTTTACGACTATCATCTTCCATGCACTTTCAAGAGTAAATGTTTCCAAGCAAAGTTGCGGTGAAACTACCATTGAGAACATACTTAAAAATCTCACCGAGATAATACTCAGCCAAACGAGTCCCAAATTGAAATGCAGATTGGAGTAGTTGATGAGCTTGGAAATTTTGGGTGAAATGGCAAATGCTTGTATCACTACTTTTTATAGTGCAAAAAGGTTGTATCAGCAATTTTACAACCATATGTTTAGAAAAATATACGCATACTTGGCTAAAGTGAAAAACATTCTTTCCTTTAACACATGTTTTCTCATTCTGTGAACCGACATATATATATTTTTCAGAAACATCTGAATCCGTTCGTTACGGTATGTGCAGCTAGTCATGCAGTTATTTTGCCACTAACAACATGACTCAAATCTGCTGCTTAAGGATGCTGTTTCAAACTATATTCTAGATAACCCTAACCATACATCCACCCCACAAACCATGTTTAAAAAAATAATTGGATGCTTTTTACAGCAGAGATTAAATGGAATAAACCCGGAACAAACCTCTCGGAACAACGCCCTAACCAACAATACTGATTTTTGAGGAAACCTAAAAAATGAAGATCAATGTGGTTACGGTTATATTTTCAAGTAGAACAGAAACAATTGCAGTAATAGAGAGGAACAGACAGAAAATAAAAGGCTTACGGAGCGTGAGTGGTTCGACAGCTAAAGGGCTGTAGCAGTACTACAGCCGCGCAGCAGGGCATGGTTAATTTAGTGGGTACTATGAAATCTGAAATTAGGGTGGTATCCATCTCATCTTTGCAAGAAATCAATGGCACCATAGCCGAATAGAAAGGAGGTAACTAGATACAAATCCCAAGGCTTGGGGGGAGAGGGGGATGGGGAATCGTTATGTTATAGAAACCAGATTTCTCCTTTGTGAAAGAAGACACGATCCTCCCCCTTTCTTTCTTCCCATCATCCGTAGGAGAATGCTATTAAGCATCAGAGAATCAACCCGCACTCAGAACTCGTCCTTACATTGAATTGATTGTAACAGAATGATTTAAAGCGGAAAAGAAGAAGCCAGCTGGTGCGGGGATAATGAAAAATCAAAACATTATGAAGTCTGTACAGGAGCATGCAGAAGATGTTTAGAAAGACAAACAAATAGCTGAGATTTCGAGAAGCACGTCCGTCTCTGTGCAAGACAGCCGGGCAACCAGAAAGAAAAGAGAAACTGTCGGTGTGTGTTTGTGTGTGTAAAGAACAGACTATTTTTTGGGGCTGTGATTATGTTAAGTTTCTCAAATGTGAAGAAGGACGGGGGGGGGGGGGGGGGGGAGAGGGGGGGGGGGTCATAGGTAAAGAACAGACTAATTTTTCCTCCAATGGATTGGGGCTGTGATTATGTTAAGTTTCTCAAATGTGAAGAACGACGCGGCAGTGAAAGAAATTGGGGGAAAAAGGACGTACGGCTAGGGTAAGATAGTGACGGATATGATCCACGAACGACACCAGGATCACACTGGATCTTCTTCAGGTGTAGCAATTAAGATGAGCATTGCGTGGTTATTTGCAGTTAGCATACCAACGCATAGATCGAGCCATTTGATGTAGTAGAAAGATGGCATCAGCCAACCAAATTTAGTAAGAACAATATGTAAGGATTTTAACTAATCAAAGAAGGATCAGCCAAGGTTCATACTATCTATATAAGCACTCATTATCTGAGATCACTTTTAAATGGGAAGCAGATATAAAACAGATGTACACAGAATGGCGCATCAAGAGGGTGGATCTCAGTAGTTGCAGAGGGGACGAACTAAGTGCTTCATTAAGGAAACAGCGACCAGCGCCCAAGTTGATCTATCATCAGATGACAGAAGTTTTCAAGGACTGTGATCCCAACCAATCGATCAGCGGGTATAGACATCTTCTAGTTCGTATATACGCACAGAGGTGGAACGGCAAAGCTTGGTATAGACATCTTCTAGTTCGTATTAATATTTGCAGTTGGATCATCTAGTAGACTAGTACAAACCAGCAAGGTCAGCCCAGAAAGCAACCAGTTTCCATGGCATATATGTCTTAACCAACTAGCTTTGGTTCAGAAAGCTGGGCAAATCGAATTGAATGTGTTGTTGACTACACTCTTTGACGTACGACATCAAAAAGAGATGCGATCTGTAGAAGAACGGCCACTGAAGATCATGTTAAAAGGAAAATTTTGTATGCCATGTTTGGAAACAGAACTAGTCAGCTAGATAGAAGATTTAAGAAGAAGTAGAAGATACCATAATCACATATACCTATTCCCAAAACCAAATACCTCTGAGTGCTGCAGAACTCGAAGAGCTTTCCCCTGTTGGAGAAGATGATGAGAGCGACCTCAGCATCGCATAGTACGGACAGCTCGTACGCCTTTTTGAGAAGCCCATTCCTGCGCTTGGCGAACGTGACCTGGCGGTTGATCTTGTTCTCAATGCGCTTCAGCACAACGCGGCCCCTACCCATCTGGAAATGGATCGACAGCAGTTATTTATGAAACACCTTGTTTATGTAGCTGTAGCAATAATTAAGTAGAATGAGCTGCTGCCGCTCTTCCTCCACCTTCTTCTGTCTGAGCAAATTGATTGAAACCACCCACCAGCTCTCAGCCTCTGGGCAGGATCTCAGCTCTTTTCCTCCTCGCCCTCCTCCTCCCCCTCCTCTTACTCGTACCTGAAGTGGCAAAAAGTCAGGCAGGACAGCAGGGTATATTTACACCACAAATTCTGCCTCAGGGCAGGTTCTTTCTTTGTTCTACACCCATAAAGCAGGACGGAACGGGTGGTGGTGACTGGTGATGCTGCTGATACCCCCGCTTGTAGCAACCGGAAGAGATAGAGATACAGGTGGACAGATACGGAGGCAAGCTACCAAACAGGCGCTCGGTAGGGTTGGCAATGGAGGGCAGTGGACACCACACCGACGCCGTTGCCGTCACTGTTGATGCAACCTATCGAGCAGTACACTACACTCCCCCACCTCCGCTCGCGCGCATATCCACTGAACCTCAGCGATCAGCTATTGACGGGTGGGGTGGAATTGATGGATGCAGCCTCACTAGCTCGAACGCTACCGATAGGGAGTCCTCTTCCTTTTTCCAATGCACGCCTGTCCTACACTTCCGTTTTCCTACACCGAGAAGAAAGAAGATAAGCAACTCCCGTTAAGAGGGGATGGGATGTTGCTAACATTTGCGTATGTGATGATAACCTCGGATAATTTAGTAGTCGTATGTATGTATTTATAGAATGGATCAACCAATATACAACCAATATACATGTGTTTTGTCGAATTTTTCCACGTGATACTAACCTAGATAATTAATATGCACATATCCTCCAGGGAAGAGTCCGAATTGCAAAGTAGGTCCGACAAAAGTTACAGCTTTTTTTAAACCACAATGTTTGTTGTTATATATCAAAATGATACATAACTTGAAAAAAATTCAAGATTTTGGAAGGAAAAAATAAAAAACAAACTTTACATAATCTAACATGCAAATATCTGTGAAGGTGGCAATTAAAATATATGCAAAGCTTGACACACCAAGTAGGTAAAAATCAATATCTACTATATCCAAAAGTTGCCCAAGCTATTAATTGAGAAATGGTTTACAAAGAATGAATATTTAACTATGCCCTTTTAATCATATGATGCATATTAGGGTGAAAATGTGAAACTACACATCTAATTCAGCAAACCAAATCTAAAAAACTTCTGCTTTACAATCCAAACGCACCTTTTGAACTTTGACAACTAAATTGAGAATTTTCTTAATCTCGGTCTACTTTTTAGAACATCACCCCACTTCAATACTAGGTCTATTTTTCACTTTCTTTAACAACGATAGTGGCATTTTTCTTGACTGCAAATTTCTCCATTTTGACAAATTCACACAGATAGAAAAATAAAAATCAATCAACTCAATTTTGTTAGTCTGTACCTTAGAGATAATCTTTTTTTCTATCTATTTTTTAGAACCACCTAAGGTTCCGACGAAAAGATGACATAATTTTTCATTTAGTCAAACTGTGTGCAATGACAATAATGAAACGAAAGTACAAAAAAAGAGATAGATTGACCTGCATGCTTGAAACTTAGCAGAGAACTATAGATACCTTGAGATTATGATCATGTAGAGAGGTGATGCACTATATAGAACTCTAAGACAATGTGCTTCCACTACTTACATGATCATTGCATGACTTTGAACTTTCCAAATAACTTTACAAGACACTTTAAAGTCACTCATGTTTATTTTTTTATACTACATTGAGTTCATCTAGTGGATATGATTCTAAAGTTAGAAATAATAAAAAGAAGAAAAAATCAACTTGTAAACAAATTACCATGAGAAAAAATGACATTATAGATATGAAAAATGAGAAGGTGCAAGTAGCGTCCAACAAATATGGTGAAAGTGATATTTAATAAATAACAAGGCGATATTTAATAAATGAAAATCATCCACTATGAAGAAAAATAAATTAAACAAAATAATACAAAATAAAAGAAATCAAAGATTGTGGCAAGTCAAATCCTATGATGAGATTTGAGTAAAGGAGAAAAAACAACAACACCGATGAAAGATAATCAAGAACAACTATGGTAATGTAACAATTGAACAAAAGGTTGATTGTTTACTATGTGACAATAGGGCACTCAACAACATTTTCCTGTGGTTAGGGTACTACAAAAATTGAACAAAAGGTTGATTATTTACTATGTGACATTAGGGCACTCAACAACATTGTCCTCTTAGAACTATCTCTTCTTACAATAAATTGTATCTGAAATATTAGGTCTCGATATTGCAAATCCAAGAGTTGAGATGTCATAGCTTTGATATCAATTGTTTTTCATTTCTCAAGGGACCATGCAACTGTCTTCTGATTTGAAACATGAGTAACGACCACTCACAACACTTGTTTTTTTTTATTTCTATTATAATAGGAGTCAAAACCAAGATTTAATTTTGCTAATAAATTTGGGTGAGGTTTGTGCCTCATGGTCTCTGAACATGGTTCAATACCTCTCCTTTAGTACAACAACAGAACACAACAACAAAGCCTATTCAAACATGTTCTATTCAATCCACTAACAAGAAAATCAATGGCTATATAATTTTACATGTAGTGGCAATTTTTCATTATGTAATAGTCATTTGCATGTAACTAGGATTGATATATCAAGATTTCATTCATTTATCTCGTGGTTTGCCATTTTTTTTTGTTAAATTATAGTCTCTAAAATCTACTTGTAATACACTATAGAGTCTAAAAATGAAAACTATCATTGATATTGAAAATATTATCGTTGATATACAATGCTCAATGTCTTCATTTCTTGAACAAATATCAAGATAATATATGCATTTGTCTACCCATCTTATACTACCTAAGGTAACATTTATATCTATACCTAACAGTATCACATTTTTCCTTCCATCATATTTTTTTAATAAAGTCATAATTTTGATAAAGTAATGATGTAAAATAACTTTTAGTTGGAGTGTAGAAACAATTGTCTCATTAGGTTAGCCATTTTATATCCATTAAAAAATCAAGAGTTTGGTATTAACAGATAGATGTCAAAATAAGATTAAAAACTAGAATATGAATCTCATCTACTTACTACTGTACTAATGTAGTATATCAACAAACTTAGTTATATTATAAAATAAACATTCCATTTACATAACATTACCTTTCATCCTTATCCAGTTGTTTAAGTGGGATGGTGGATATGATATGGGTAGAAGGTCAACCTCTCAATTTTAGAGATAGAGGTGTTAAGGAAACATTGTCCACCTTGTTTCTCATTGATATGTGATCATCTTGATCATAACATAGAGGTGTTGTTTTCTCAAGGATGATCATGTTCCTTTATCAATTTCATTGAGCCTAGTGTCTGTGATTTCATCAACTTTGGTCCTCTGCTACATATGAATCTTTTCCAACTTGCCATTATGGTGTACAAGGTTGCAAGGGGCGTGGAAGGTTGAAGAAAGAGAACACTCTCAATTATAAAATGATTATGTTTTTGGAAATGCCCTTTCATTGTTTCCTATATACTTGCTTATTAATTTTAACCATAGTAACCATTAGGAAGAGTTTATAGTGTCATCACCAACTTTATCAAGGAACCATATGATGGTGAAACCACGAGGTTGCATGGAAGTTTGTTGTTGGTAAAAGTAGACTTTTGATGTTTCAAACTAGAGTGAAGCTAATTAGAATGGTTCTATCCTTAATTTCCTTAGACATCATGATAACTTGTATTGTTCCCTTACAATATTGAAGAAGGAGGAGAGAAGGATAGTTTAATTCCTCTATGCATTAATGAAGGGGGAACACAAAACAAAATGGTTGATATAGGACAAGGTCACGTGATAAATTGATGATGAAGGATTTAGTTGTATTGTTTGAGGCTGAATACCCCTTCGTGAAGGAATCTTAGAGAGCTTGCAAAGTGAATTGTTTTTGGGAGATGTTCTATAGAAGATAATATGTGAGATCCCATGGAGTGTGTATAGATCACAACCTTAGTTCCCCAAGAAGGGTTCTAGGCCCTATGTAATGTAGAAGAGGATATTAAATTTTCTATGTGTATTCATGGAAGATACAAGATGGAAGGCCCATAAAGTACAAATCCTTTTTGGTCATCCAAATGAGGTATCACATGTTATAAGACTATGGTGGATAAAAATCAAGTAGAATTGGGGTATCTAAAATCCCTTGATAAATGAGAAATGATAGAATGAGTTACTATCAAGAATGGATGAGATGTGTGATGGTGCACATTTTTCAATTTGGGAGCTAAGTGAAGATAGCGGCTTCACCTTGGCATCTACCAAGAAATTGGTAGGGGAAGACACCTTGTTGGGACTATGGATGAATGAGAGGTTCTATGTAGGTTTGTCATACTTCTATGTCAATGTAGGTGGTTGTGGTTAGATGAAAGGATGTCACATAATGATGAGGAACTACTTGAGATGTACTATTTTATCTTTTAACTGTGTTAGAACATAATCTTATGAGGTTTTAGGGTGGTGTTGAAACTGGTTCCCGGTTGGAAAATATGAGGGTTGTCTTTTGTTATCGTCACATGTTATTCTTTGGCAGCTCACTATGCTAAT
This sequence comes from Alisma plantago-aquatica, assembly GCA_963693085.1. Lineage (NCBI taxonomy): Eukaryota > Viridiplantae > Streptophyta > Magnoliopsida > Alismatales > Alismataceae > Alisma > Alisma plantago-aquatica. The sequence goes on from OY856414.1 coordinate 451,696,535, forward strand.
AGATATGTTCAGTCAAAATGGATGATAGAAAAGTTTATGCTATGTAGTATCATTCATGTATATTTTCTAGGGTGTACTTTTAGATTGCATTGGGATTTTTAGTGTACTAGAAGAGATACAAAAAAACAAATAGGTTCCATCGAAGGAAAGTATTAGAGGTTTCATATTTGAGAACTGACTTGGGGCACTCCTATACTAGGACAAGTGAAGTTAAATGTAGGGGCATTACATGGAGGTGATCACTGGTGGGAATCAAAGTAGGTTGTTATAAGGCACTTTTTCAAGATATAAATGGTAGAAATATTTGGATATTTTTATTGTAGAGGAAGTAGAGGAGTGGATGGCATGTATCATGGAAGGCTCTACAATCTTATGAGTGTAGAGGTTATCCATGTCACTTATGTGAGGCTCATATGAATAATATATGTCATATAAAGAATTAGGTGAAATGTTTGGATGGACATGGAGAAGGTAATTTGCATATTATAGGAGTAGGGATGAGTTTGTAGGCATCTGCAAGGAGAACTTTATTGACTGGGATATAGTTTAGATGAGTTTATATCTACTTTTTAAATATGTATGCTTTGTAGCATCATATAATAAACCAAACAAACTTGGGGTGTATAGGATTAATATTAGTGAAATAGGTAGCTTTGTGTGACAACCTGACTTTTCTCTCTCATATCTTGTACCTTTTCTCTCTCAAGTAGAATCATACTAATTAAATCTCCAATCCATAGTTTGATGGTTGTGGGACTCCTTTTCAGTCACACCAATGTTCATTTTATACCAAATACAAACATTTTGTTGCTTTTTGAACTGAAGAATCATGCTATATCATATCACCATAAATCGAACCATTTATATATGATCTTCATATCTATCATGTATTCCATGTTATAGAGGATTCAATTGTGTTTCTAACGGTGCAAAAATTATCTCTATTGGACCATCAGAGTCCAAGTTATGATACCTTGAAATTTGGCAATTTATACCTTGTTTTAGCTCGATTTTATGCCTTTATCTCTGTTGGGCCGGCCACAGGCCCAATAAATCACTGTAGCCCAATCGCTTGTTCCCTACTCTCCTTCCTCTTTAGGAAACTAACGAACGGTTAGTGAAAATCTCTCCGCCTCCATCCAATTTTGGTAACCGATGGGAACATTGATCTCCCAACCCTAAACCCTAAGTCCCTTTATAACTCCCCTTTCAGCCTTTGTTTTTCCCTTCATTCCTCTAGGTCTGGCTTCCAAAAACCTCTTCCCTTCACCCCCTTTCTCTGTCGTTCTTGTTTTCCTGCCCAGAACCCCCTCGGAGAATGGCCGACCTCGAGCCCTCAGTGCCGAAGTCACATCCAGCGATTTCGGATCCTCCAACACCTACCTCCACCTGAACCGACCATTTCCTTGGCTTCCGCACCTTCTCCAATGTCGGCGGACAAAGGGGGAGGTGTCCCCTGTTCGTTCTCGATTCTCACAGAGTAGAACAGAGGGTGCAACCAAACGAGATCACGGGAGATCGGTACAACGATGAGATGGGGTCTGTAACCTCATGGTTGCGGTGGGTGGCGGGCGAGGGAAAGCCATCATCATGGGCGGATCCCTTGAAGTGGTAGCCGGCGACGCTATCAGCAGATGGAGTCCCCTGTTCGGCCCCTATTTTGGGCACCGAAATAGGGGAATCATGAGAAAGATGGGGGTCGTGCGGCAGACAAGCGGTTGGCGGCCGTTGGATGGAGGGCACATCACGGCGATGGCCCAGATCGATCAATAAATATGAAGGTAACACCCAATCTAAAATCCATATAGTTTCGATGTAGAATTTACAAAAATCATAACTTCCTCATTTTAAGGCCAAATATAGAAAAATTATATATCAAATCGATCCTCTCGAAATTTTCTACAACGTGAGCATAGTTTTGGGACCTGAGTATGATCCTAGTTGTCCTGTTTTGCTGAAATATGAAGTTTAACCTTGTTGACCATGGTGAATGCTTGATTATGATTAAAGCTTGAAACTTTTGATAAACCTATACCCTCCTCATCATGAAATCAGTAAGCTTGTGATGTTGTGAGATCCTAATGCATAGTTTCATCTCCTCTTGACCTATGTCAGTGGATACATCCCTAAGTATGCTAGTGGATACCTTATGTGTTTTTGCATTACTCGATTGTCTTCATAGTGCCCCAATCCTAATATGGATCTTAATCTCTTCTCTTTAATCTCCTAAATTAGACATGTTTTATACCTCATGATATCTTTTATGTGGTTGTTCCACTTTAGTCTCATGTTGAATATTGATGGCATACATGAACCATGTTGATGTTAAAATGAATGTTGATGATGATACCAAGTTTGGACAATGATACCTAGACCCTAAGGGACCTCTACCTAATCTTGTTATATGTTTCTTATGACCTTATATTGCTGATCTAAACCATCCTTTATGCTTGGCTCTTATTCATTGATAATCTTTGACCTTGATTATCTATTATGAGTCGTATGACCCTAGAATGCATGTAAATGCCTTAAACCTTGTTATGATTATAGAAAGAGCATGGAACGTAATAATAGCGTAAAATTTGAACCACACCATCATGATGACCCCTAGATCAACACAATATCATATAATGAACCAATAAGAAACTTGGAACCCATCTTGGCCAAAACCCTAAAATGCACCTAATTAGGGTTAATGATAAGAATCTAATGTGTATATGTAATCTTGTTGTTAATCAGGTTTGGCATGTGGCTAGATGGTGAAGGATATGTTAGGTTATGAAATCTATGAATCAGGTATGGGCCTTATCTAGTTATAAGACTACCGCTTTCTTTCTTGAAAAGACATATATTATATGCTTGTTTGTCTATTTTCTCAAATATTGCCATGTAGTATTGCTATGTCATACTCGATGTTTGCTTCGTCTATTTTATAACTTGAACACACATATATATGGAACTCCATTATAATATTGTTGATAAAGGGCTCTTGGTTACGACCTTGAGGTCCCTCTCGTATAAAAGGGTTAGCTAAGCTTGAGCACCCTTACGGACCCTTCCGACGGGAAGATGGTCAAAGGCCTTAAACATGTTTGATATTGTTGGTATAATGGAGTGAAATGACATAAAATATGGTTTCACATTTGTTAAACAATTAACATGTTTATTCTTGTTCGTTTAATCTTGAAATCTTTTCAAAATTATGCAAAGCTTATATATATATGTGTATCTTTCGGCCCCATACTCAACACCTCGTGTGTTGACCCATTTCTCGTAAGTTGTTTTTAGGTTCAGAGATGGCTAGAAGGATGATGGACTTGGTGAGCTATGCTAGGTATACTTGTTGTAAGATCCAGATATAGTATACATGAGCAGACTTGTACAAAGTGACTCTTGAATATGTAATTCAAATCATGTAATAAGATAATGTTTCTTAATATATCTTGTTGATTGTTGAGATTATGTTGGTGCTTGTATCTTGTTATTTGTTCATGTGTGCTAAGCTTTACGCTTCTGCATTTCGCCTTTGGTATATGTTTGGTTCATGGGACTGGGATTCCGGTTCTGTGACAGATGGTGTCAGAGCATGAACAATAACTACACCAAACATTGCTCACATGAAATACAAACTAAACTCACTTTACATCTAACCCTAGAAACTTAATGAAATATCCTTGTGGATTAGGTTGACTTATCCTCTAGGTTAGAACCTATATGTTCTAGAACTAGGTGTAGACATGTGTAAGTTACCTCCCTAGACATGATTCACGACATGTGCTTAGGATGTCTACACAAGTGTGCACCATGTTCTTGCTAGTTCTCTAGGTGTCATGATACTTGACTACCTAATGAGTGTGGTAACTCATTTTGGTTTTAGTTTTATTCGAATGGAGTATGGTGGTTTTCATCGCCTATTTAAACATTGGAGAAAACATATTTCAAGTATTATTATATGTACATATGAAAAATGTTACCACACACAGAAAGGTAGTAAGTTTCCATGCGACCTAAGAAAAGAGATGTAACATCAAGTCTAGATGACAGAGATTAGATGATAGTGATAGTCTTTAGAGTTGTCTAGAGCCGTGATATAGGTTAGGCAAGTGAATAACCTAGAAACCTAAGATGATGATTATGATATTGATAATGATGTTGATGTTTTATAAGACCCAAGATGTTTGAGGAAGGTTAAGTATGTTTGATGATATGAGATGAGTTTTACCATGCAACCCTAGCTAAACCTAGCACCTTATATGATACATACCACTTGGTTGATGTGCTAAACATAGCTAGTGGGTTGACATGATTGCTTGTACCTAGTCTTGTATGTGTGGAGATATGATATATGGTTTGAGACCAACACGGGCCTCAATCTCTTTACAAAGTAAGACCTCTATCATGGGACATATGAATATGGTGACACGTTGATATGAGTCGACCCATATCGGGAAAAGGTTAGAGTACCTAAACTCCAAAATATTTGAAATGTTGAATAATATGAATGATGAAATACTTGATGATGAGTCCCTAGCTAGAATACTTCTAAGTATATGAGTTGTGTGACCTAGTGGACGGTTTCCTTGAAAATGTTGAACCCTAGATGTCCTATGAAAATATCTAACCCTAGAGAAAGAGGCAATTGAAGATTTGATGCTTGATATACATATAGGTGAGGGAGATGTCCCAAGACCCTTAGATAATGTATACGATGTGTGATATTCATGATGAGCCTCATACTTGGGTTAGTAGTTGTATATAAAGGAATCTAGAGGTTATCCTTATTTTTTTGAAAGATAGGTAGAAATTTTGTTACACATATAAGGTTGTGGTTAACATGTGTTGTTGGACACATAAGTCTTAGCTTGAGTGGCTTGAGCTTGTGGAGCTCTTTCTAGATACAAGTGAGAAAGATTACAAAACCTCGATATTGATGATAATGTTGTTCCTCGAATGATGCTTGATACATGAAATATCTCACTTATGTTTAAAAACTGATATATGCTAGATGATCACTCACATAACCTAAAATCATACTATACATAAAAGATGTAGCCTTTAAATTATGAACTCGATATGGTGATGCCTAGAGATCTTATCTTGTATAGTTAGGGGTAACATGCCTAATCTCATACCCCGAATGGAGGAGAAAAAAATGATTAACTCTAGATATCGATGCCCTTGAATCATAACTTGAATAAACATGATGAATAATAATGAACGTAATCGATTAGAGTTGGAAGAATTTTGGGGAAGACAAAAACATGCATGAAATCTAGAGTAAAGATGAGATACACACTCGATCATAGACTCATTTGAAGCCATGACCATGAACATGTTCACTTGAGAATTGATAAACATAGATTCTGATAATACACCTTGGTCTCAGGTGAATATGTGAACAAAACCCTAATGTAGGGATACTAAGGGTCGGGTAAACCCTAATCTCAGTATGATTCCACATTATGATGGAACACTAAGTAATATGTATATGATCAAGACGAATACACCCTTGATGATGATAATCTAGTGTGCATCCCATTGTGGGGAATGTCGTGACGACCATGGTAGGATACATGTACGAACTTTGACTTTTGACTATGATCTTGGAATAATTTCGAGGATGAAATTCCTTTTAAGGAGGGAAGGATGTGACAACCTAACTTTTCTCTCTCCTATCTTGTACCTTTTCTCTCTCACCAAGTAGAATCATACTAGTTCAATCTCCAATCCATAGTTTGATGGTTGTGGGACTCCTTTTCAGTCACACCAATGTTCACTTTTTACCAAATACGAACATTTTTTTTCTTTTTGAACTGAAGAATCATGCTATATCATATCACCATAAATCGAACCATTTATATATGATCTTCATATCTATCATGTATTCCATGTTATAGAGGATTCAATTGTGTTTCTAACAGTGCAAAAATTGTCTCTATTGGACCATCAGAGTCCAAGTTATGATATTGTGAGTCGTATGACCCTAGAATGCATGTAAATGCCTTAAACCTTGTTATGATTATAGAAAGGGCATGGAACGTCATAATAGCATAAAACTTGAACCACACCATCATGATGACCCATAGATCAACACAATATCATATAATGAACCAATAAGCAACTTGGAACCCATCTTGGCCAAAACCCTAAAATGCACCTAATTAGGGTTAATGATAAGAATCTAATGTGTATATGTAATCTAGTTGTTAATCAGGTTTGGCATGTGGCTAGATGGTGAAGGATATGTTAGGTTATGAAATCTCTGAATTAGGTATGGGCCTTATCTAGTTATATGACTACCGCTTTCTTGCTTGAAAAGACATATATTATATGCTTGTTTGTCTATTTTCTCAAATATTTCCATGTAGTATTTCTATGTCATACTCGATGTTTGCTTCGTCTTTTTTATAACTTGAACACATATATATATGGAACTCCATTATAATATTGTTGATAAAGGTCTCTTGGTTATGACATTGAGGTCCCTCTCATATAAAAGGGTTAGCTAAGCTTGAGCACCCTTACGGACCCTTCCGACGGGAAGATGGTCAAAGGCCTTAAACATGTTTGATATTGTTGGTATAATGGAGTGAAATGACATAAAATATGGTTTTGCATTTGTTAAACAATTAACATGTTTATTCTTGTTCGTTTAATCTTGAAATCTTTTCAAAATTATGCAAAGCTTATATATATGTGTATCTTTCGGCCCCATACTCAACACCTCGTGTGTTGACCCATTTCTCATATGTTATTTTTAGGTTCAGAGATGGCTAGATGGTTGATGGGCTTGGTGAGCTATGCTAGGTGTACTTGTTGTAAGATCCAAATATAGTATACATGAGCAAACTTGTACAAAGTGACTCTTGAATATGTAATTCAAATCATGTAATAAGATAATGTTTCTTAATATATCTTGTTGATTGTTGAGATTATGTTGGTGCTTGTATCTTGTTATTTGTTCATGTGTGCTAAGCTTTACACTTCCGCATTTCACCTTTGGTATACGTTTGGTTCATGGGACTGGGATTCCGGTTCTGTGACATATGGTATCAGAGCATGAACAATAACTACACCAAACATTGCTCACATGAAACACAAATTAAACTCACTTTACATCAAACCCTAGAAACTTAATGAAATATCCTTGTGGATTAGGTTGACTTAGCCTCTAGGTTAGAACCTAGATGTTCTAGAACTAGGTGTAGACTTGTGTAAGTTACCTCCCTAGACATGATTCGCGACATGTGCTTAGGATGTCTACACAAGCGTGCACCATGTTCTTGCTAGTTCTCTAGGTGTCATGATACTAGACTACCTAATGAGTGTGGTAACTCATTTTGGTTTTAGTTTTATTCGAATGGAGTATGGTGGTTTTCATCGCCTGTTTAAACGTTGGAGAAAACATATTTCAAGTATTATTATATGTACATATGAAAAATGTTACCACACACAGAATGGTAGTAAGTTTCCATGCGACCTAAGAGAAAGAGATGTAACATCAACTCTAGATGACAGAGATTAGATGATAGTGATAGTCTCTAGAGTTTTCTAGAGCCGTGATATAGGTTAGGCAAGTGAATAACCTAGAAACCTAAGATGATGATTATGATATTGATGATGATGTTGATGCTTTATAAGACCCAAGATGTTTGAGGAAGGTTAAGTATGTTTGACGATATGAGATGAGTTTGACCATGCAACCCTAGCTAAACCTAGCACCTTATATGATACATACCACTTGGTTGATGTGCTAAACATAGCTAGTGGGTTGACATGCTTGCTTGTACCTAGTCTTGTATGTGTGGAGATATGATATATGGTTTGAGACCAACACGGGCCTCAATCTCTTTACAAAGGAAGACCTCTAGCATGGGACATATGAATAGGGTGACACGTTGATATGAGTTGACCCATATCGGGAAAAGGTTAGAGTACCTAAACTCTAAAATATTTGAAATGTTGAATAATATGAATGATGAAATACTTGATGATGAGTCCCTAGCTAGAATACTTCTAAGTATATGAGTTGAGTGACCTAGTGGACGGTTTCTTGAAAATTTTGAACCCTAGATGTCCTATGAAAATATCTAACCCTAGAGAAAGAGGCAATTGAAGATTTGATGCTTGATATATATATAGGTGAGGGAGATGTCCCAAGACCCTTAGATAATGTATATGATGTGTGATATTCATGATGAGCCTCATACTTGGGTTAGTAGTTGTATATAAAGGAATCTAGAGGTTATCCTTATTTTTTTGAAAGATGGGTAGAAATTTTGTTACACATATAAGGTTGTGGTTAACATGTCTTGTTGGACACATATGTCTTAGCTTGAGTGGCTTGAGCTTGTGGAGCTCTTTCTAGATACAAGTGAGAAAGATTACGAAACCTCGATATTGATGATAATGTTGTTCCTCGAATGATGCTTGATACATGAAATATCTCACTTATGTTTAAAAACTGATATATTCTAGATGATCACTCACATAACCTGAAATCACACTATACATAAAAGATGTAGCCTTGAAATTATGAACTCGATATGGTGATGCCTAGAGATCTTAGCTTGTATAGTTAGGGGTAACATGCCTAATCTCATACCCCAAATGGAGGAGAAAAAAATGATTAACTCTATATATCGATGCCCTTGAACCATAACTTGAATAAACATGATGAATAATAATGAACGTAATCGATTAGAGTTGGAAGAATTTTGGGTAAGACAAAAACATGCATGAAATCTAGAGTAAAGATGAGATACACACTCGATGATTGACTCATTTGAAGCCATGACCATGAACATGTTCGCTTGAGAATTGATAAACATAGATTCTGATAATACACCTTGGTCTCATGTGAATATGTGAACAAAACCCTAATGTAGGGATACTAAGGGTCGGGTAAACCCTAATCTCAGTATGATTCCACATTATGAGGGAACACTAAGTAATATGTATATGATCAAGACAAATACACCCTTGATGATGATAACCTAGTGTGCATCCCATTGTGGGGAATGTTGTGACGACCATGGTAGGATACATGTACGAACTTTGACTTTTGACTATGATCTTGGAATAATTTCGAGGACGAAATTCCTTTTAAGGAGGGAAGGATGTGACAACCTGACTTTTCTCTCTCCTATCTTGTACCTTTTCTCTCTCACCAAGTAGAATCATACTAATTCAATCTCCAATCCATAGTTTGATGGTTTTGGGACTCCTTTTCAGTCACACCAATGTTCACTTTTTACCAAATACGAACATTTTGTTGCTTTTTGAACTAAAGAATCATGCTATATCATATCACCATAAATCGAACCATTTATATATGATCTTCATATCTATCATGTATTCCATGTTATAGAGGATTCAATTGTGTTTCTAACGGTGCAAAAATTGTCTCTATTGGACCATCAGAGTCCAAGTTATGATACCTTGAAATTTGGCAATTTATACCTTGTTTTAGCTTGATTCTATGCCTTTATCTCTGCTGGGCCAGCCACAGGCCCAATAAATCACTGTAGCCCAATCGCTTGTTCCCTACTCTCCTTCTTCTTTAGGAAACTAACGAACGGCTGGTGAAAATCTCTCCGCCTCCATCCAATTTTGGTAACCGACGGGAACATTGATCTCCCAACCCTAAACCCTAAGTCCCTTTATAACTCCCGTTTCGGCCTTTATTTTCCCTTCATTCCTCTAGGTCTGGCTTCCAACAACCTCTTCCCTTCACCCCCTTTCTCTGTCGTTCTTGTTTTCCTTCCCAGAACCCCCTCGGAGAATGGCCGACCTCGAGCCCTCAGCGCCGAAGTCGCGTACAGCGATTTCGGATCCTCCAACACCTACCTCCACCTGGACCGGCCATTTCCTTGGCTTCCGCAGCTGCTCTAGTGTCGGCGGACAAAGGGGGAGGTGTCCCCTGTTCGTTCTCAGTTCTCACGGAGCATAACAGAGGCTGCAACCAAACGGGATCGCGGGAGATCGGTACAGCGATGAGCTGGGGTCTGTAACCTCATGGTTGCGGTGGGTGGCGGGTGAGGGAAAGCCATCATCGTGGGCAGATCCCTTGGAGTGGTAGCCGGAGGTGCTATCAGCAGATGGAGTCCCCTGTTCGGCCCCTGTTTTGGGCACCGAAATAGGGGAATCGCGAGAAAGATGGGGGCTGTGCGGCAGACAAGCGGTTGGCAGTCGTTGGATGGAGGGCACATCACGGCGATGGCCCAGATCGATCAATAAATATGAAGGTAACACCCAATCTAAAATCCATATAGTTTCGATGTAGAATTTAAAAAAATCATAAATTCCTCATTTTAAGGCCAAATATAGCAAAATTATATATCAAATCGATCCTCACGAAAAGGTCTACAACGTGAGCATAGTTTTGGGACCTGAGTATGATCCTAGTTCTCCTGTTTTGCTGAAATATGAAGTTTAACCTTGTTGACCATGGTGAATGCTTGATTATGATTAAAGCTTGACACTTTTGATAAACCTATACCCTCCTCACCATGAAATCAGTAAGCTTGTGATGTTGTGAGATCCTAATGCATAGTTTCATCTCCTCTTGACCTATGTCAGTGGATATATCCCTAAGTATGCTAGTGGCTACCTTATGTGTTTTTACATTACTCGATTGTCTTTATAGTGCCCCAATCCTAATATGGATCTTAATCTCTTCTCTTTAATATCCTAAATTAGACATGTTTTATACCTCATGATATCTTGTATGTGGGTGTTCCACTTTAGTCTCATGTTAAATATTGATGGCATACATGAACCATGTTGATGTTAAAATGAATGTTGATGATGATACCAAGTTTGGACAATGATACCTAGACCCTAAGGGACCTCTACCTAATCTTGTTATATGTTTCTTATGACCTTATATTTTTGATCTAAACCATCCTTTATGCTTGGCTCTTATTCATTGATAATCTTTGACCTTGATTAGTCTATTGTGAGTCGTATGACCCTAGAATGCATGTAAATGCCTTAAACCTTGTTATGATTATAGAAAGAGCATGGAACGTCATAATAGCATAAAACTTGAACCACACCATCATGATGACCCCTAGATAACCACAATATCATATAATGAACCAATAAGCAACTTGGAACCTGTTACAACCCCAATTTTTGGGTTCATTTGGTGAGAAATGTGATTTCTCATATTAAAGATAATTGAACAAATAATGATGTGATTTGTTTTGAATAGATGGATTCCTTTCACAATAGTCTTTATTGGTTGCTTTGTGGGCTTAATTAGCTATTGGGCCCAATAACCAGGAAATTCAATTAGTAAATGAATAATTCAATATTTGAGAAAAGAAATATGTGAAAAACCCTTGGAATTGGTTGTATATAGTGATGTTCTCTGAATGTTTAGAACGAATATTAACTTGTTGATAATAAAAGGATGATAATTGTACATAATTGCCTTAAGTTAGGGTTTCATATACCTAAGTTTGCATTAATGGGCTTAGAAACCCTAATTTAGGAGGATATGTCTTTTAATGATTTTAATTGTGCAAATCCATGAATAATACAATGTTATGTTGTTATAAATCCAATTTGAGTATAAAAGATCATTAATGTGGAATTTTTGGGGTTCCTAGTGTAGAAAGTGGAATTAATGATACATTAGGGTTTACTGACATAAACGAGGAGAATTGTAGTAATTAGGGTTCCTGAAGAATCAAACTATAATTCATTGTTGAGTTGTCAATTCAAAGAAACATGAACATGATAATTGGTCCTAGTGATCTTGACATGACCTAAGATGATAAAGATAGTAGTTTTAGTGTAAAGGAGAAATATTGGATTTAATTGACTTTTAATGGTGTCTATAATGTTGAAATTAGGGTTTGTGGACTAAACAAACATTAACAGTAATAAATGCATAATGAAAGATAAAACCCTAAAGTTAGTCTAGAAATCATAAGGTGGAATCCAAGTTGATCTTGAGGATGTTTTGAATAAAACAATGACACTTGAATGTTATGCATTATTTTCAGGATATTGTTGATTGCTTGTTAATTGTGTTGAATGTTAATGCATGGACATCAAGTTACTATGGATCAGGTATGTGGTTAAGATTATGAATAACCGCTATAGTTTCCCGATGGATTCCCGGATGTTTAATCACATTGAATGCAGCTAAACTGTTGGATGTTTATTTATTTCATGCCACTATAAAGTGACTATGATTATCACCATAAATGTGCATATATAACTGGCTAGATCCGGGTCCACCTCTGTTACTTTGAAAAGGCTAAAAAAGGGGTAATCCTAGAGTAAGGTCTAGGTTACCGTGAGTTAGAAACTGGGCTACCTACGTGTAGTGCCATGAGACTCTTTAGCAAATACCGAGTTAAGGAGTGGTCTACTTACGAGTAGTGCCATGTGACTCAACCCTAGAAACTGGTTCACTTATAGGTGGATCATGAGGGGTTTAATGGGGACAACACAGAGGATAGGGTACTCTTGGATCGTGGAGTTATATCTAAAACGTAATATTGGTTGTTAAATAAGTAATTGAATGATTACATTGTTATCGTAGTTGCATGTTTATTGTTTCCCCCACATACCAGCTACAGTTGACCGACGTTTTGTTTGCCAGCGTTTTAGGTACAATGAAAAGAACAAACAGTAAAGTGGCACATGTGATACTAAATGAGAATTAAAGTGAAAAGGAGGATTAGATAGATTAGTATCGGTGTGGATAGAAGAATAGAGATCCAAGTTTTCAAAGGTATGCAAAAATTTATTTTCTTACATCTTTTAGTATAGTATGTTAAAATTTGATAATTATTCTTGGTTAATTTCCGAACCTTTGATCCAAAAGTCATTGGTACGGCTTCGACCTCTCGGTCTCCCTTAATTGGGGGTTATCGGGAGGTGGGGTCGTAACATTTGGTATCAGAGCCTAGGTTCCTTAGTTAACCATTAATAATCATTAAATTTTACAAACTCCATAGAACCCAAGGGAGTTATTAGAGGAGTATCCGAAAGACGGACGTGTCTAGAAAGGGATCACGACCGGGGGCTGGCAAGATTTTCCTCCGCACCACTAGTCAGAATACAAGGACTCCGGGACCCATGTGACCGCCTGGCCAAGGTCTTAGGGTATGAATCGAAATAAGATACCTTTAGGACTTCTCATCTTATTCATCCCTTCTCATCACAAAATTCTGATAAGGACAATAAGGATTAAGGTTTTCTTTCTTCTCCTCACCCTCTTGAGGTATGGGTAAGGTTAATAAGGTTTAAGGAATCCTCCACTAAATTAATGAAAGGCATGTAAATAAGATGTCATGGACATAAGCTTAATAGATTAAGCGTAAAATAAATAATAGATACATGCTTAAGACGTATGACATAAGATGTCATGTCCTCAGAAGAGACTTGAGGCTAGACCTTCTTGTCAGGAAGATAATTTAGTCTTGGAGATAGAGATCTCCATTGCAAATAGAGACCTGGCACATCCTCTGAGGATGATGCTAACCCTAACCCTAAGTGAAGGTTAAACAAAGATGAGTTGGACTAGGTGTTTGAAAGGACATGCCTTTGGGATGCCACATGATCCATGGGAGACCTAGCACCTTTGGCAACCCAACCCTGGGAAGGGTCGTGTATGTTAGGGTAAAGGATAGCTCCTTAGATGATGATGTTAGTGAAGGACCATAGGGGCTTGTGCAAGTAGAGCATAGCTGGCACCTAGGGCATGTCATAGTGCTGACGGTAGGATGAAACCCTGGATAAGGAATTATAATGGATCATAAAGGGATTGATCTTGAGCAACCATAAGTGCGAACCTAGGCTTCACCCATGTAGAGAATGCTTTGGAGGTTGATCCTTCGTGAAGAGAGGACCTCTAATGGTGAGGTTGTATGTAGGGTTAGCTCTGGAGAGAGCAGGAAACCCAGCAAGAAGGTTGGAAGCCTAAAACCCTGAACAATGGATGACAGTGGTTGCCTCATAAGTTGATGATATCTTGGTTGTCTTTAGAGGGACCAAACCCTAGAGAGTGAAGATGAAGCATTTGGTGCCTATGTGCCTACAGTATAGGTGTTTACCTTCTGAGGTAGGAAGAAGAGTTCCTTAGACCTAGAGAGGTTTAGTGAACAGGTTCCGAGGCCTTGTACCTTGTTGGTTGTCCTTAAGGAGGATCCAACTCTAAATGTTGCTCGAGTTGAAGGATGACAAGGAGTGTGTGTCATGTTGGGTTCGTAGTTAAGAGACAGAGCATGCGGTGAACCTAGGGTTCCTAGGCCTAAGAGGGGAAGTGGTGTACCTAAGGCTCATGATGAGAAGTTGAGTTCCTATAGAAGCGAGCATGGTACTCCTCATGTATAGAGGAAAAGAGAAGCCCCTTAAGTTTAAGGTGTCTTTGATGAACCCCTCACAGCTAGGTTGATGATAAAGAAAGGTATGATCTTGATCCAACATTGAGAAAAGAGGACAAGTATGACCTAGCATGGCTCAGTAGGTGATCTGCTTGTGCCTTAATAGCCTGGTAGGGTTAAGTAGGCTCATGTGGATGTAAACCCTAGACCTAAGAGCTTTTGTGACTTTGTAGTCAAGAGAAAGTTTTCCTCCCATCCTGGGAGAGGGACCCCTTTGGTAGGGTGTATATCAGTTTTGCTGGTTCAAGGTAACCTAAAGAGGTTTCATAGGATCTTGAGAAGCTAAGTGAAAAGTACATGGTATGAGAATGAACCTGCAGACCCATAGATATCCATCTCTATTGCATATGAATGTGTTACCATGGAGGTAACCGGTATGGGGCTTGACCAAGGTAGACAAGTTGCCATGATCCCTATGAAAGGATGAGAGCCAACCCATGAATGCAGAGAGAGAGATGATGAAGACTTGGATAAGGTTCTAAATGAACATGTACTATAATGGAGAATCCTAAGTCTATCCTAGGGTCAGGTAGGGATAAGACCGATGAAAGTAGGAGTTGCCTAATTCTCTAGTTGCACATGACCATAGGGTCGGGAGGTAACAACTATCATTGTCTGAGGGCCATGGGTTAGGAGATTGATCACCTTCATGAACTCATGGGACCCAAAGGGCATATGAGTAGGGCACTCTCTTGATGCATGAGGGAAGAGGGATGACACCAAAAGAGTCGGTACCCTATAGACCTAGAGGAGATGGCCAAGGATATAAACCTCAGTAGGTTCAAGACTAGTTTTCCTTGGAAGTAACCTTGATATCATGATGTCTGTGATGTAGAGACATATGTGGCACGTTGCAACTTAGATGTAAAGGTGTATTGGCAAGGTGGGATGTACCATCTCTACTCTTGGAATAGGAAGAACTCTGTATTTGGACTACAGCCAAATGCTTATTTCCTCTTGTTATGGGGGTGAGAGATAGGATATTACGCATGCCATACACCAAGGATAAGAGATGATGTAGTTTGGAATGATGCCACAAGAAATGGGGATAGAGAAGATAACCTACCATGGTAAAGTGAATGATACATGGATGGTTTACTAACACTAAGAGGAATGAGGTAGTCACCTTATGAGGATATTTCTAGCATGAGCTAAGTGGAGCTTAAAAGTTATACCAGGTTGAGTTGGTCACCATGATGATGAAATCAGAGAGTGTTCTTAATGGTGATAGACATGGAGTTTGAGGTAATATGATAAGTGAAATACATGGAAGTGTATGTCTTCAATGTTACCTAATACCTAAGGATGTGAAGTGGTAATGGATGCTCTGGTTGTGATACATATGACTTGTTTGACTAGAAGCTAGAAGAGGTTGTTTGGATAACCCTAAGTTTGAAAAGGGGAGGTGTTTGGATAACACTCAGATGTAACATGATGCGTTGAAAAGTTAAGGGTTGTTTGGTTAGCCAGTCTAGACCTTGATGCAATGAAAGGATGGTGGTAGAACCTCAGATGCACTTCTTTGGAAAAGAAGGTGATGAAACCCCGACTAGAATGGTTTAGGGTTTCAGAGGAATCGATCTTGGAAGAATCATGACATACATGAAATCATGATTAAAGATCACCATACACTGGGGTAAATGGCAATAGCACTTTGAATGCTTAAGATGAAGTTGCATGTGGTTTATGGCCATGCAAGCCAGGAGGTAAAGGACGAACCCCAGTAACCCAGTGTATCGATATAGAGGACAAAAGAGTCCCTGAGAGGGAATGGGAGCTCAACACTATGGATGTTGTGATGGGTCTTCCCTGAGCCAAGGAAGGTCAAAAAGCAATCTGGGTTATGGTAGGTCGCCTTACCTAGATAACATGAGAAAGAAAGGGTTATGTTAAGGGACAGATCTAGTTGAACTACCCATGAGAGAGATGGTTCAACTACACCATGAAGTGCGTTCAAAGGTTCTTGAGTTTGACCTAAAGGTTCACTTTCATAAAGTGGAAGTAGGTACGTACATGAAGAACTCAATGTTAGTATAGTTTATCACCCCTAACTATGGTTAGTATGATCCAGACTAAAGGGTCTGATGAGGGCACATGTGCTCGATTTGTGGTGGTAGTTAGAGACAGTTGTTGTCCTAGGAAAGATGTGAAGATAACCACTATAGCCAGTATCGGGTTTTATAAGGAGCTCTAGGGAGGTTGTGTCGGTCACCACTTCAGTAAGGTGATGTTGGTGAAAGGACCACATGATGGTTAGAAAAGGACCACATGATGGTTAGAAAAGGGACCACAGTGCGTGTAGATAAAGTCAATTTGATCATGCAATGGCTAAAAGGAGCCTAGAGATGATAAGAGTCGTGAGCATATGCAAAGTAGACTGACATGCAGTTCACTGTGGGAGAATATGTGACATGAAAATCCAACCCCTCTAAGTTATAGCTAAGAGAGCTGAGTCCCCGATGCATGGGTTCTTTTGACATGGTTTGGTGGAGAAGACCATACCCCTTAGGATAAAGTAATGTGTGATGAGTTCCATGTGTCAAATTCAGAGAACTATATGAGGTACCCGACCATGTGCTGAACAATGAACCTAGTGAGCCCCAAGGGAGGCTGAAATGGCCTGAGTCACCTGTGCAGTTTATAGACGCCAGGATGAAAGAACTCAGAGAAAAGAATATGTGATAATAAAGGTTCTTTGAAAATTCCATGGGTACGGCAAAGCCACATAGGGGCCAATGATGGACAAGGAAAAGTCTTATCCTGAATTGTTTGTTTGCTTGTTTGAATTTTGAGGAAAAAATTCCTATAAGAGGGGAAGGATGTTACAACCCCAATTTCTGGGTTCATTTGGTGAGAAATGTGATTTCTCATATTAAAGATAATTGAACAAATAATGATGTGATTTGTTTTGAATAGATGGATTCCTTTCACAATAGTCTTGATTGGTTGCTTTGTGGGCTTAATTAGTTATTAGGCCCAATAACCAGGAAATTCAATTAGTAAATGAATAATTGAATATTTGAGAAAAGAAATATGTGAAAAACCCTTGGAATTGATGATAGTTGTATATAGTGATGTTCTCTGAATGTTTAGAATGAATATTAACCTGTTGATAATAAAAGGATGATAATTGTACATAATTGGCTTAAATTAGGGTTTCATATACCTAAGTTTGCATTAATGGGCTTAGAAACCCTAATTTAGGAGGATATGTCTTTTAATGATTTTAATTGTGCAAATCCATGAATAAGACAATGTTATGTTGTTATAAATCCAATTTGAGCATAAAAGATCATTAATGTGGAATTTTTGGGGTTCCTAGTGTAGAAAGTGGAATTAATGATACATTAGGGTTTACTGACATAAACGAGGAGAATTGTAGTAATTAGGGTTCCTGAAGAATCGAACTATAATTCATTGTTGAGTTGTCAATTCAAAGAAACCTGAACATGATAATTGGTCCTAGTGATCTTGACATGACCTAAGATGATGAAGATAGTGATTTTAGTGTAAAGGAGATATATTGGATTTAATTGACTTTTAATGGTGTCTATAATGTTGAAATTAGGGTTTGTGGACTAAACAAACATTAACAGTAATAAATGCATAATGAAAGATAAAACCCTAAAGTTGGCCTAGAAATCATAAGGTGGAATCCAAGTTGATCTTGAGGATGTTTTGAATAAAACAATGACACTTGAATGTTATGCATTATTTTCAGGATATTGTTGATTGCTTGTTAATTAGATACCGAAGGAAAGCCCGGCCAGAACCACACGTGCAAGTTTTTGTGTTGAATGTTAATGCATGGACATCAAGTTACTATGGATCAGGTATGTGGTTATGATTATGAATAACCTCTATAGTTTCCCGATGGATTCCCGGATGTTTAATCGCATTGAATGCAACTAAACTGTTGGATGTTTATTTATTTCATGCCACTATAAAGTGACTATGATTATCACCATAAATGTGCATATATAACTGGCTAGATCCGGGTCCACCTATGTTACTTTGAAAAGGCTAAAAAAGGGGTAATCCTAGAGTAAGGTCTAGGTTACCATGAGTTAGAAACTGGGCTACCTACGTGTAGTGCCATGAGACTCTTTAGCAAATCCCGAGTTAAGGATTGGTCTACTTACGAGTAGTGCCATGTGACTCAACCCTAGAAACTGGTTCACTTATAGGTGGATCATGAGGGGTTTAATGGGGACAACACAGAGGATAGGGTACTCTTGGATCGCGGAGTTATATCTAAAATGTAATATTGATTGTTAAATAAGTAATTGAATGATTATATTGTTATCGTAGTTGCATGTTTATTGTTTCCCCCACATACCAGCTACGGCTGACCGACGTTTTGTTTGTCGGCGTTTTAGGTACAATGAAAAGAACAAACAGTAAAGTGGCACATGTGATACTAAATGAGAATTAAAGTGAATAGGAGGATTAGATATATTAGTATCGGTGTGGATAGAAGAATAGAGATCCAAGTTTTCAAAAGGTATGCAAAAATTT
Organism: Alisma plantago-aquatica; assembly: GCA_963693085.1. Classification (NCBI taxonomy): domain Eukaryota; kingdom Viridiplantae; phylum Streptophyta; class Magnoliopsida; order Alismatales; family Alismataceae; genus Alisma; species Alisma plantago-aquatica. The sequence goes on from OY856414.1 coordinate 451,715,461, forward strand.
ATTTTCTTACAGCTTTCAGTATAATATGTTAAAATTTGATAATTATTCTTAGTTAATTGCCGAACCTTTGATTCGGAAGTCATGGGTACGGCTTTGACCTCTCGGTCTCCCTTAATTGGGGGTTATCGGGAGGTGGGGTCGTAACAGAACCCATCTTTGCCAAAACCCTAAAATGCACCTAATTAGGGTTAATGATAAGAATCTAATGTGTATATGTAATCTTGTTGTTAATCAGGTTTGGCGTGTGGCTAGATGGTGAAGGATATGTTAGGTTATGAAATCTCTGAATCAGGTATGGGCCTTATCTAGTTATATGACTACTGCTTTCTTGCTTGAAAAGACATATATTATATGCTTGTTTGTCTATTTTCTCAAATATTACCATGTAGTATTGCTATGTCATACTCGATGTTTGCTTCGTCTATTTTATAACTTGAACACATATATATATATATGGAACTCCATTATAATATTGTTGATAAAGGGCTCTTGGTTACGACCTTGAGTCCCCTCTCGTATAAAAGGGTTAGCTAAGCTTGAGCACCCTTACGGACCCTTCCGATGGGAAGATGGTCAAAGGCGTTAAACATGTTTGATATCGTTGGTAAAATGGAGTGAAATGACATAAAATATGGTTTCGCATTTGTTAAACAATTAACATGTTTATTCTTGTTCATTTAATCTTGAAATCTTTTCAAAATTATGCAAAGCTTATATATATGTGTATCTTTCGGCCCCATACTCAACACCTCATGTGTTGACCCATTTCTCGTATGTTGTTTTTAGGTTCAGAGATGGCTAGAAGGTTGATGGGCTTGGTGAGCTATGCTAGGTGTACTTATTGTAAGATCCAGATATAGTATACATGAGCAGACTTGTACAAAGTGAATCTTGAATATGTAATTCAAATCATGTAATAAGATAATGTTTCTTAATATATCTTGTTGATTGTTGAGATTATGTTGGTGCTTGTATCTTGTTATTTGTTCATGTGTGCTAAGCTTTACGCTTCCACATTTCTCCTTTGGTATACGTTTGGTTCATGGGACTGGGATTCCGGTTCTGTGACACTTTGTATGTGTCTACAAACGTGATGATAAATATTAAATACATGGTACATGTTTACAAAATAAATTTTCATACTCAATCAGGGTGGGATATGTTGTATCACCTAAGGTTGGTATGAGGAAACCTATTAATGGAAGCATGGCAAGTGTTATAGATTTACTTCTCATGTATATCTTACCGTTGTTCCAATACCATTCTTCTCTAATGATAATTGGTAATATATCATTAGACTTTGGTTGAGAAAAGTCTTTTTTGTGACACAAATTAGTCATGAAGTTTTTCCTCATTTATCACTCTTTGAGCATATGTTCAAAAATGTGTAGCATACAATGTCATCTTATTCTATAAATGTATTATGCAATGCAAACATGGTCAACTTCCTTAAGGCACTGTTGATTACTTTTTCATAGGAAAGGGCAATTCATATGTCTTATGAGCCATTTAATTGATATTAAAACTCACCCTCAATGGTGAATACCAACAAACATAAAAAGAACAACCTCAAGTATCAAGTAGTAACAAAATATTGTATATGTTGTTGAAATACTTACATCTCCTCAAGAATACGAAAATGTTCACCTTGAATGAAGGTATCTTATGTTGTATCATCTAAGTGTGATCTAAATCAAACTATTAAAGACAACATGATGAGTGTTATTGAGTGACTCCTAATGCATCTCTTAACACCGCATATGGTACCAATTCTCTAATTGTCACTAATAGTATCCACGCCCATAGTTGAGAAAAGTCTTATTAATAACACCTTTTAGTGGCATAGTCATTTTTCCTTTCTCTCTCTCTCTATTCTACCGTATGTAAGATAATGTATCAAGCCCGAGGACATATCCTTCCAATTAGGCATATTGTGAAATGCAAGCATGCTTATCTTCAATATGTCAACATTTTCTTTCCTATAAGAGAGGGAAAGGAATACATATAATTAGAAATATAGGTTGAAAGAGGGGAACCAAAGAAGCTCATTCTTGAAGTTAAAATATATTTACCAGAAAGGATATAACCATTTAGCTAAGGCACCATATCATTGATATTGTACTGTATCTTCAATGGTGAATACTGCCAATACCACAAAGAATGACCTCAAGCATAGTGAGAAATTATTTGAGTAGTTGTTGGGATCCTCACATATCCCCCATAACATGATAGCTTTTTCCTTGGATGAGGATGGGTTATGTTGTGTCATCTAAGGGTGATTTGAGGTAGCCTTTTAAATGCAACAATGTAAGTGTTATTTGTTGGATCCTAGGATTGGCGATTTTCTCTAGAGGGAGTGAATAGAGTTGAATGCACTTAAAAAAATTCATTAGACCTTCAAGATATATCACAAGATAAGGTTTCTAATATGGGGATTTGAGTGCAACTAAAACATACATAGGAAGGATGAGAGAGATTGGACATGCACCGATTAACAAGCTATGTTGAGTGGTTCCATACTTCAAACTAGAAGTATGTCAGTCCACTACCTAGAGAGATCATCCTCTAGGATTTCTTAACCATTTCACTCTTATTGTAACACCCGCTATCACAAAGAATCTAATATTAAATAAAACTAAGAGAAAATAACCATTAGAAGTAGATTATCGAAAATCACTAAAAATTTAAACCATTTTTCAGAGAGATCCAATACCAGGAAACTCTTTATAGAAAGGCCCAAAGCCAATCATGCATGTATACAACATGATTCACTTCTTTACATGTCATTTCATCACATTCTCATGATATAATATATCAATGACTTTACTAGATCATACACAAAAGCAACATTATACATTGAGGCGTTCTAGCCAAATTCTCAAATCGATTATAAAATAGTTATGCAAAATCCCCCAAAGGACCTGAGAGTATAGGGATGACACATAGGACGTCTATCGATAACAAGACACGAATGATAGCATACCATTTTAAATATCAGTTTTTCTTCTTGATGTTGTCATGTTCAGGTTACACAATAGCTGCTATCACGTGCACATCCACCTAAAAATTGTGCATCCTATAGGGTGAGACAACAGTCCCAGTGAGAGATATAACTCTCCAACAATGCTATTATTATTATACTATTATTTGAACAGAGAGTAAAGTTGCATTATATTAAATAGACATGTCCTTCAAGTAATTACTTTAGAAGGAATATGAAGAACATGTATAACTATCATGAATTAAACAATATAAAGGAAAAGCAAGGCTTCATCCAATATGTCTGTATTTGAATCCTTAAGAAAATATGCTATACGGATAATTACATATTTCAATCAATCTTATGCCTTACGGAGATGGGAATATACCTTTCATCTCCAACTGATCACTACGAAGCTAGCATCAGTTCCATATAGGTCTATGGAAGAGCCAGAGTCCACGACCTCTCCTTCCCCGGTCAATACAAGAGTGGTAGTGACATATGAGTCAATCTACATTATAGCTAGCCTGGCATATAGAGGCTCTTTTCTATAGAGATACAACACATAGCATGTTCTCTGTTTAGGGTATGACCTTCAATCAATCCTACTTATATATATGGTGTCATGGCCTGCAGCCATACTCTTCTTTTGTATTAGAGCTACGACCTACAACCATTCTCCTTTTAGGAAATGGCTCGAAGCCACTCTTGAGGTTTGAAGGAAGCAAGAAAATACTCATCTTGCACCCTTGCATATTAAAAAATATGCATTCCGAGTTTCCCATAGGAATTGCTCGTTTCACCATTTAGCAAGTTCTGACACTAAATGGATCTATGGCCAAGGCAACTACATGATTATATTTCATTGGATTACTTGTCCAATTAAAGTGTCTTTTTGGCATCAATCAAGTTATAATGTACAAGTTGTAGACAAATTCTTAAAGGAAATGGCATAATATATTAATAGAGAATGTAATCGTTCACACTATAAATTGATTCCAATCATCTCATGACATTGTATTACTGCCCTTCATAAGGATATCGCCATCAGAACATTATCATTGGATATCAATCTCTTATTTCAGTACCAGAGGATATCACATCAACTAGGGTCTAAGCCTTTATTAGGTCATAAGACCCATCACATCATCCTTGTGATTCATTTTTATCTCAATATGCTTTATTGTGTATATAGGCATTACCCATGCCAAGCATTACTTGTGCCACAACATGTATACACCATAGCAACCATAGAAATCATTAGCTATGACATCCATCTCATTTTCAAGGTTATCTTTATACAAATGGAGGGAGAATATGGCTTGATAACAACAGAGTTCCCAGCGAGGTACCTGGGATTACCCCTGTTCTCGGGTAGATTAACCAAGAGTATGTGCACTCCTCTTGTTGATAAAATCAAAGCAAAATTAGATTCATGGAAAACAAATATTCTCTCTATGGCAGGAAGATTAGAACTTATCATATCCACACTATCAGTGTATCATTTGTACTGGACTGGTACTTTTCCTTTGCCTAAGAGCACCATGGAAGAAATTGATAGGTTGTGCAGAACCTTCCTGTGGGGTGATACTGAAGGACAAAAGATCTTTCATACAGTTGTGTGGGATAAAATTTGTAGACCGAGAATGGAAGGAGGCCTTGGCATTAGAGATGTGGATGCTTGGAGCAAGGCTGGGTTAACTAGATTGTTGTTGGATGTCACAAATAGTAAAAGTAATATGTGGGTCAGGTGGATCCACTCGAGATACTTAAATGACAACTCTTTTTGGGCCTATACACCTAGATATAATGACTTCTGGATGTGGAAGGCCCTACTCAAGGATAGAGATATCGTTATCCATAAGGTTCACTTCACCATTGGTGATGGTTCTACCATTTTCCTATGGAAGGATCCGTGGGTACAAGGCTCGTTTCTTAGTCCTCTGATAGATGAAGGTTTAAAATTGAGAACTGGATTTGGTCCTAGATGCAGACTAAGAAATATTATCAAGGATGGACAATGGAGCATACAACACAATAGAGGAGTAAATGTGCTTAATGACTTGTGTAAATCTATCAGTATTGGCCTGCATGAACAATGTACCATGGTGGGAATGGAAACATTCTCCCTGAGAGGTGCTTGGAACATGATGAGGTCTGAAGAAAATGAGAAACCATGGGCTGCTTGGCTGTGGAAGATAAAGGTGCCAAACAAAATAAAACTGTTTCGATGGAAACTCCTTCAAGACAGGTTAGTCACTGAGAAATATTTGCAGACCAGGAGAGTTCAGCTTGCTGCTAGGTGCTCGTTGTGTAAGGATGCAGGTGATGATGCTCAACACATATTCTGGGAGTGAAATTATTTGAAAGAAATATGGGATATGCTCTATCAGCATGTCAATGCACCTATAAACAAGGTTGAATTAATCTCAATCAGTCAGCTGAAAACAAAGCAACCAGTGTTGATCACATTGTTTCATGTGTGGAAGGTCAGAAACTGTTGGTATGTATTCCCTGAGAGCCAATCATGGGATTATTGGTGGGATACATTAAGATTGATTTGATAAACATAAAAGGCAAGCTTCACATTCTTTCTGGTTCAGTCATATGAGATAATGATAGAACAGATTGAATGTCTAGAGAATGACAGTACTCAATGACGTATGCCTTCAGGTTCAAGACCTGAACGATGAGATCATATGAATGCTAAGAGTTTGTTCATTCTTATTATGTCCCTAGTCGGATGTCATTGTGGAAGGTAGATAGACAACAATGACAAACAAGACTAGATTGTGGTGTTGGTTGATGACAGAGTCTCATTAATCATGATATGGAGATATCAAACCAAACACATAGGTACTTGTTAGAGAACAAGTATACCGGACAGAGCCACCGTGAGTTTGACACATGGAACCATGACATGGTAGTCACAGTCAGTTCTCACAGTGATGGTGGTGAGTGTGATTATTTGACCTAAAATAACTAACTCAACACATGTCGTTGGGTACACTTTGACATCATCAAACGCAGTCCTGAAACATGGGTTGTTATAAAGGTGATGATTGGGTGGCTTTGACACATGGGGCTTTTGAGGGGTGAATGGTAGATATGGGATTTGTCCCTCCTGAGGGAGTTTGATATCCATGGCCACTTGATGAGTAGGATTGAGATAGGCATGCACACATGTGTGAATCAGTATGTGATATTGATGTCATACATATCTCCTCCAATCTACTCTGAGATCAAGAAAGTGAATGAACGTTGACAGGATGACTATTCCATGCCTTGAGTTCATTCAGGATATCAGTGATAAAGGAATTATACATTCACTGTAACACCATTCACGGATTGTAGGATTGAAAGTTGTTCTCCAACTTTCTATTTCACTTGGGTAGTACTGATGTGCGACTAGGCACCTCTCTTTGCTTGTGAAGTCATAAGTGTTATGGACTTTCACTGCCAACGTGAAATGGACCTGTAGGGTCACACACATAGGATTTAACCTAGAAGAGGAGTTTTTCTGCAAATGATGTTTAGATTGATTACTAAAGGAGTTTAGTAGTTCAATTAAACACTCAATCAATTGATAGCTCGGTATCATAGCGTTCAAGGTGTTGGACCGATTGATTGGAGTATCAGATTGATTGAAACTACGATTGACTGATTTTGCACAGTCTTCTGCCCCAACCGATCGGCTCATGGGATGAACCGATCGGCTCAGGTTGGTGAACTGATCATCTCAACTGGTGAGATGATTGGCTCATGTGAAATGAGATGATCAACTCAATTGTTGAACTGGTCATTTCATGTGGCCAACCGAGATCGTTTGGAAAGTCAGAAGACTATTTTGCAAATACAATTTGTTTCACTTGTACAAATTTGATTTGGACAAGGATTAATATTTGATTAATCAGAAATAAATTTGAAAGTCAATTTGAGTTGGATCAGGACCACGAACCGATTGGCTCATAGCTCCATCCGATCAGCTTAGAGCCCCATACGATCGGCTCAGGTCCCAAACGATTAGCTCAGGACCTGAAACGATCTTTTTAGGGTGTGAAACGATCGGTTCAGCTGGCGCAAGTTGGTTGTTTTGTGGAAAAAAATCAAACCCTTCTACTCCTGCTTTAATCCCGCATTGCCTCGGGTAGAGAACCCTGTCCCATGACCCTCCTATATATAGGGGTATTGGGAGCTTCTTAGGAACAACAACTCAAAACACCAGTTGCTCTGCAAAGTTGTCGTTCTCTCTAGTTTTGGTAACCGAGAGAGAGCCCGAGCAAGTGCTACACGATAAGAGAGGTACAATAAGAGAAAGATAATTGTAGAAAGGCAACTGGTTGTAGGAGAGTGTGTTGGTGACTAGTATGCCGACAGGAGGGTGTGACTCCTTCTGATTCCTTGTGGGACAAGGAGATCGAAGTTCCAGGTGGTCCGTGTGGACTACTTCAGAGGCGGGAGACTTCTGTTACTCGGAGGATAGCTGTCAATCTCGATAGTCCCAGTGAGACCAGGAGATGCACAAACACCGTCCAAGACTGGTGGTGAAGACCGCACAAGCCGCGAGGTAAAGTCACCGAGCAAGCCTCAGGACAAGGTATGCCTCTACAAACCATCCTTCCTATTGTATAGACGTTGACGCGATTCCTTTATTCTGGGTTTGGGAGAAGAATTTTTTTTCCACTGCCTTCTCTATCTCCCCTAAAATCCAACAGTGGTATCAGAGCCACGTCAACTGCTCTATACTTTAGGATTATCGATATGATCAATTTTGGTTTGTCACCTTTATTTATTGCATATGATGCAAATAAAATTGGCTTTATGCATGTCCAATCCTAAATCCACAAATCCCAATATACATATATAATATGTAATATGAATGCACTCGATACACGTGGCCCTTAAATGAGTTTTATGGTGGATGTATAATGTGGTTATGGCCAATAAACCCTATGTATGTGTGCTTGGTTGTATGTGGTTGCTTGCATCTTGGTCTGCGCACTGATTCCCTATCTCCTTTTCTTGATGTAACTCAAGATAACTCGAGATTTCTTTCCTACCTTTGCTCCCCCCGAATGTAACTCAGGGTTTCCCAATTTAAATGTAAATAGGATAGATCTTTTATTTCCTGTTATGTCAAAGAACGGAGGACAATCTGACAACAACTGAGACGATCAGTTCAAGGAGTGAACCGATCAGTTGGCATTCCAGATGACCGGTTCGAGGAGCGAGACAATCAGGTGGTGGCCATGAGGAGATGCACGACGACCAGGCGAACCAATCGGTTGGAGGATCCAACCTATTGGCTGGTGGCACCCAGACGACTGGCCAAGATGAGCAGGTCATTCATGTGATGAGTTGATCAACTCAGACGGCTACAACACTTCATCATGGATAGGTTGCATGAGATGTAGACCTAGATGACTGTGATTCCTCTTGGCTCGAGAAATCACATTAGGATAGCCATAATCATCGCTTTTACCATTTTTCATGTTTTCTGTGGGATATAGCATGTATATGATATGTACTATGTATTGTGGTGATTGGATATGTATATGTACCTATAAAACCAAATCCCTCATTAAATATTAAAGTTTTAGATTCCTTCCAAATGCGACACATGTGAAAAGCTTGATCGGCCAAGTGTGGGCACGCCCTAGCATGGTGCACCGTCTATCTCATGGAAGTGTGAAGGATGAATATGTGGGTCTGCCCTAGCAGGGTGCATATTCATCGTTTTGGCTTTGGGTCAGAATTAACAAGGTGACCTAGATAGGATTTAGCACCTTGAGGCATGGAGGTGATCATGAAAAGGAGTTGCATATGAAATCTTTCAAGAGTTGCATATGATACAATTGGAAAAAGTTGCCTACCTGGAAGGTCTAAGTTGTGGGTGATAGCCCTAGTTGGTCCATGACTCGGAGGATTTCAGGATCTTGACCCACTAGAAGATTGTACGCTGCAATCTTCCGATTTGATAGTGAGGGCTATCAATTTGAACAAAAATAGTGGGAGCGATAATTAATTAAAGTCCTAATTATATCATAAATTTTTCTAATCAATCAAATAAGTTAAAATTGAGTGTTGGACTAAATTTCATATATTTCCTTTTGTAGTACAAATGAGAAGAAACAACAATCACTTTTCATTGCGATCGGTCCTTGAAAAGGACAAACTGAATGGGACTAACTTCCATGAGTGGTTTAGGACATTGAGAATTGTTCTCACTCAAGAGCGAAAGCTCTATGTTCTGGATACTCCAATTCCAAAGGAACCTACTCCTACCGCACCAAAGGCAGAAAGGGATGCTTACAAGAAGCATTCTGATGATTCCATTGATGCAAAGTGCTTGATGTTGTGCTCCATGAACCACGAGTTGTAGAGACATCATGAGAACATGGGTTTCATTGAGATGATTCAACATCTCAAGAACATGTATGAAGATCAAGCACGGCAAGAGAGATATGATGTCTCCAGGGTGCTGTTCAAGTGTGTCATGATAGAAGGAGATCTAGTTGGTCCTCACACGCTTAAGATAATTGGGTATGTGGAGAACCTAACAAGACTGGGATTTCCCCAAAGCCAAGAGTTGTCTACTGACATGATACTGCAATCGTTGTCAGAATCCTACAGTCAGTTTGTGATGAACTACAACATGAAAAAATTTGATAAGATGTTGACAGAGTTCTTGGGCATGTTGAGGACATTCGAGACACAGATGAAGAAGGAGAAGCCTAAGTCTATGATGATGATCAGCAACAAGAAAGGCAAGTCCAAGTGCAAGGGTAAAGGCAAGGCTAAGAAAGGTTCTGATGCTAGCCAGCAACCCAAGTCATCTTCAACTCTCAAGACCAAGGGAGGCGTGACCAAGAGAGGAAATTTCCACCATTGTCAAAAGCCAGGACATTAGAAAAGGAATTGTCCACTCTATCTGTAAGAACTAAAGAAGAAGGAGGCAACAGACGTCTCCACCTGAAGGTGTCATGAAATAAACTTGTACCACTTTTTTGGTATATGATACCAAGATATAAAGTGTAAAGCACTCAATAAATGGGGCAAGTGTTGCCATCGTAGATAGGAGTACTTTAGTTTATTTTCAGCCATAAAGGCATGTAATAGAGATATGAACTGCTATTTCATATTTGCCAATAGATAGAAACACATTATTTTTTGCATATTGTATGACAATAATGGCAATTAATAAAGTTAATGTTTCAATTTCAAAGATATGATGTTTGTGGCAATGCCTTGTTTATCTTGTGGTACTTGGTATGCATAATATAAAATGATACCTAAAAGTTATTGATAACTCAAACAATAAAATTAGCATAAATCATGAGAAATTCATTTCTAGTTTCCATATGATGGATAAATCTAGACTCTTTTGGTTAGAGAACCAGTAAGAGACATGAATCTCTTAGACATAATCTATCAATCTTCACTAGTAGTAGTGGGAGAATGATTATCCTATTAGGTATAATACATGTGATGTATTTACATACCTATTAGAGTTAATGCTAATACTTCAAACGGTGTTTAGAGAAATACCAATATGAATATCTTGAAGTGTTCAAGAATATCATAAATGAAGTACGAATTTGGTAAAGTGTTAATTCTTGATGAGATCAATGAATGAAATACTTAGACCAAATGTTTGAGAACCTTGTGAGTGATTATGATAGTGTATCATAGTGAGCTCATGATTAAGGCATGGTGATGTCTAAATCAACAAGGAGTCATACTCTAAGGAGTTAGAGGATAATTATCAAATAACTAATTTCTTCTTAAATAATGAATACCCCACACTAATAAAGGACATTAAGAATCACAAAGGGTTGTGAGTTCTTATATCCTTGACAGATATACCTCGATTATCTATGTGATGAGTTGGTCATGAGATGAGTCAACTATCTAGATGAATATGAGGAATTGGATTTTGAGTTATGGTTTATGACCATTACATCCTAAATGACTTCCATGTAAACCATAAGGTATGACCTTGATGGTAGAACCCATTGGGATGAAATCCATAAGTGCAAATGACTCTTAAGCGTTAAGACACATGGATAACATTTTGAAGGATGATGCTTGTTAATTACAACTCAATGACTAAAAGATTTGGCATACAGATACTGAAACTGCATTCCTATAAGGAATAAAACAAGGATGTGTACGTGACACAACCTATAAGGTTTATGAATCCATTAATGCAAACAAAGACTATAAGTTACAATGGACTAATCAATGTGATTGACTAAGTACAAGCAACTCAGAGCTGGATCTTTACTTTGATAATATAGTCAAAGGGTTTGACTGATATGACAAAGATAAAGAAGGGATTTGTGATTTAGTGGGAGCGTATTCACATTCCATATGTTGATGTGAAATGGAAATGTTCTAGAATGGAAATCCAAAGTGGAAATTATCTTTAAGGAAGATAGAGACGTTTTCCTATGTGATAGGAATAGAGATCTATAGAGATAGTTCTCGAAAACCTCTTGACTTAAAAAGAGAAAGCATACATTGGCAATCTATATTGAAGGGTTCAGTATGCACAAATTTAGTGGGAGAAAACTTTTCCATGTTGCATGGAGTTAGTATCCCAAGGCCAAGTGTCCAATTCTTATGAAGAATGAGAACACTAAGAATAGATATGAATCTATCATGTGTGTAATTATCCCATAATCTTGCATGTATGGACATAGCAAGAATAAAATGCATTCATCATCTTGCATGTAGGACATGACAATATGATATCACTACAACAAACATTCACATCAGTGGCCTTTCAGAAATGCCACTAAAAAAAAAGGCAGTAAATAGGTTTAGCAATATTTGTTGACATTTAAAAAAATGCCTCTAGCGCCAATGCCACTAGGAAGATAGTGTCTTAAGTTGTAAAAGCCACTAAACATTTGTCTTTAGTGGCTTCGAATAAATTCCACATAAAGGCCACTAAACCATCATTTGGCATTTATAGAAAAGCCACTATCCATCATTTGTATTTTATACAAATGCCACTGTTTTGTATAATGTTGTTGTATAAAATGGTTTTGATTGAATGTAGTGGCTTATGAAAAAAGCCACTAATGACATACTAGTTCTGCATTACTAATTTTTTATGGATTTTAGTCAGTCAATTTGTAGTTCATGATCAAGTTTTCTAGTTGAATGCCAATTGAAGCCGAACACATTCCAGAAGTATTGAACTTTTTTTATTTATAATCAAATGACAATTACATGGGGAGGACATTTTACCTTGCCCCTTGTATTGAATATAACAACATCACATATGACTATATATGGAACATATTGTAGACATGAACACTAATTGGATAACAACTCATTTTGCACTTGGAGACCCCCCAAAGGAATACAAACTCATTTTCTTACAAAAACATACATCTCCATTCTAGCATTCCAAGTAGTTGTGAGCTTCTACAGGAGTAGACCAACTACACTGCAATGAAGGTTCATCCTTCTTCTCAGCTGCAGTGATAGCATTACGGCCATATTGTCATCCGATTCCTCAGTAGGTTCTTCCTTCTTCTCTTCCACCTCGGCAGCAGAAGTAGGAGGTGCAGCTACATAGCCTGAAGTAGCAGCAGGGGCAGCACCAACTGCAAACTTGCTAGGATCCTACAATGAAGTGATCAAAATGTTGAGCACTTGCGTGCAAATGTAAGACAAAAACACTTACAACACTAGCATGTTGTTAAGATAGTATCAGGGAAGATAGCACCATTGCCAAATTTATCAATAAGGTCATCTTCAGTAATGTGAAGGACCTCAGGGCTGAATATAGATCCATTGTCATAAACTGACAGCACAACCAATCCATATGAGAAGGGCATGATGCCGAGCTTGGCAAGAATGGCAGCATCATAAGAACCCACCTTCTCACCTTTCCTAATAAGTTCGACAATGGTGATAATTTCAACTGTACCATTCACATTATGTTAGCTGAATAGAGTTTGCCATGCAGCAAAGTTGTAGACATTCAGCTAAGCACACAACTAAGCACATGATAGAAAGGGTGCAAAGCTGACAATCTTGACAATTATGTAAAAAGCAAAAGATGGTTATCAAACTCAATGCCGTCCAGGGTTCTCATAAAACTATAGTCTATACATAATAAGTTGAAAGATTTTTAGTAAGGTAAGAAAGCATATAATGATTAATAAGAGCAGAACCTGGTGAAGGCCTTCATGTTGTTATAGATAGATCTCCCTTCGCCAACTGCAATAACTATTGTACTGAAGTTATCATCAGCAAGAACCATGTCTGAAGCCTCCTTGGTAACTTGGACTGACACATAAAAAGAGAAGAAACAATCATTATCGATAATAATTAATAAAAGACAAGAAGATAGATATACAAATTGACATATAGCGAATATACTTACCTCAGTTCCAGCAATTCCCATGGCAATACCAATGTCTGCCATTTTCAGAGCAGATGCATCATTGGCACCGTCACCAGTCATGACAACCACCACATGTAATAAACAACTAACAGCAAAACATGCCAATTGACTATGTAGATCAACAGTAGGCTTCAGGTCTTTAAATCTATACTAACACGGCCACCAGGAATATATTCACTATCCCTTGATAAGCAACAAGAGTTTCCAGAACAAATTCACTATCCTCTTCAACTGAAAAAAAGCAAAGTGAAGTAGTGAAATATACCGTATCCAAGAATCCTTAAAACAACCCAAAGCAAAACTTGAAACCAATGTTGGCTAGGCTGCAATACATCAAGAACATGTAAGCATGCATCATTTTGTTGGATTGCATGTAAGACCAGCTCCAGGGTGAGGAATCCCATCTTTGAGTCCTAACAACAACTATGTTCTTGGAGATTAAAGGCCAATCACAAGAGCTGAGCCGAAGCCTTTCATAAGAGATGAGATGACAACCTTAGCTCTCGAGAGTGGCCTTTAATCTCCAAAAACATGCCTTTTTGAGTCCTAACAGCATCTGTGTACTTGGATATTTAAGGTCATTCTCTGTACATGATCTTATCAGAGGATCCTTACCATAGTTATTGGCTTTTAGGGCTTTCATCACAACCACATGTTACAGAAAGGGTATTATTGTAGATGTTTTAACAATTAAGGGAACATGGAGGAACCAATATTATTAAGAGCACCCATTATTTCTTGAGGCTTCTTCCTCGACTTATTAACCAAATCAGAGTATGGAAATGTTGAAAATGACTTATTGTACCATGAAAATGTTGAAAATGACTTGTTGTACCTCTGCAGAGAAATTAGGACGCATAGAAGCATGCAACTAAAATATCTCAGTTACATTTCAGACATCTTAATAGCCTAAATATTGAGAAATCATAGAATCTCAACCATAAACCATCTTGAGGCGAATCACCACATCAAAATATGTTGTGTAAATCTCACACACAAGATTCCAAAAACACTGCTCATAGCTAAAAACCACTTTGGCTAGGCTACAATACTACCTTAGATACTACTTTTAGATACTACTTTGGCTAGGCTACAATACATCAAGAACATGTAAGGATGTACCATTTTGTTGGATTGCCTATAAGACCAGTTCTAGGGTGAGGAATCCCATTTTTGAGTCCTAACAGTAGCTCTGTTCTTGGAGATTAAAGGCCATTCACAAGAGCTGAGCAGAAGCCTTTCACAAGAGATGAACTGACAACCTTAGCTCTTGAGAATGGCCTATGATCTCCAAAAACTGGCCTTTTATGCAGTGACATGTTGTTTGTTTTGGAAGGCACAAAATGCACAATTCTTTATAGAAATATTGACTTAGTAAGGTATCATGCAACATGTGATCAAGTTATGAAATAAAAATTTACAGAGAACTATTGACTTAGGAAGCAAAAAAAGACATTCACATTCAGCAGGTCAAAACAAAATATGTTGTGTAAATGTCACACACAAGAAGGTAAGACACTGCTCATAGCTAAAAGCAAAATAGGATTGTCATTTGGCAACATTGTCTACGACAATGGACATGAAACGACAATATCTGGATCGTTATGTACTAATAAAAAATTGGACCAAAGAAACACAACTATAGCTTTCATCTCTCTACACAGTATCCAAGAATGCAATTATCTATCTTTACACTTCATGACCTGTAACAAATGGAAATGAATTTAGATAGTAGTTTTGTTTTCAATTATGTCATATTATAAGCAATACTATATGCTCACTTTGGCAGTAAATGTGATTTTGGCCATGATATGACATTGCCAATAACTTCATCCATATATTGATATTGCTCAGAAGGTTTGACTAGAGGTTCGTTGGCCATCACCACAACCTCTACATAAACACCAACACATGATGGGCCTAAAATTACACCTCCCACCATTTGCAAGGGGTCAACCTAAGATACTCGATCGATTGAAACTTTATCATCTGCATCTATGATACTCAGCACATACACTTCCTATAAACAAAATACAATTTAAATAAAAAATTTATATAAACGTAGAATGATGTGCAATTTACACAAATACAAACATACTTGTCCCTTATAAATTGTTGAATGTCTCATTCCGATCTGCACAATTATTTTATCTTTGTCATAAGGCCATCAAAATTCAACATGGAAAATAATTGATACCACACATCTCATATAAAATGTATTCATACCTAGCCAGTGCGTACATGTTGTGCTGATTGGCTGTTTCGTGCTCTAGACAAGGCTAGTATCTGCTCTATTTTTGCATTTTGTTCTTGAATTTTAGCTTCAAATTCCATATGTTGTTGTTCAAGCTGATTCTGGAAATGCTTCCTTTGCACTTCATCAGCTTCTCGGGATTTACGGTTCTTACCCCAGATATCATAAGGTGATGGTCCAAGTCCATAACCATGAACATATCCTGGTCTCTCTTCTCCCATAACCTTCCTATAAATTTCAGCTGAAGTAACATCAGGTTGGTTTCTTCGTAGCTTGTCACCTAACTTAGAAATTTTTTACTACACACAATATAACATACGAGATGAATTTTATACCAAACATATAAATGTTTCCACGTAGTAAATGTAACATAATACTATAGGATAGGAATCCTTGTACCAAAATTTTGGCTGATTCAATATCAACTATGCTCCCATCTTTTTTACGACGAGTTTTCTAAAAAACTCAATGGGATCAACTTCCCCGCCTGTTTCCTTCTCCAACTGTATCATTCAAACAAGGTTATTGCTAACATCATTTAAACGGATGTCTCCAAATTGTCTAATTGGATCACAATATTGACTAACTAACATCATGTTTCAGACAAGCAAATGACTTGGTTCATGTTGTGTGGCTAACCTTTTGAAATTTTTTGCTTGTCTTGTTAGTTATACACTTCCTCTGTGAAAAAAATTGCAGTATTGTCCATAGCAATTATCTGTGAGATAAATTAAATATCAATTAATAGATACAAAAAATTACCTTTCCTTTATTGCTCCTCCGGTAATCCACAAAAAATTTCCATTGAGACGTTTCCATGCGGGGAACAACTTGTTCAAGTTGTTGTTCATATGGACTATCTTCTACGAAGTATAGTTTCCATAACTCCCACTTGTGGTCCTTCCATTTCTTTCCCAATCTCTTCATTGTCCACTCCTTTAATTCTCTGTCCATCATGAATTTACTCTACCGACAATAATGATATCAATTAGAAGCTTCATTTGACCATTTAAAAGTAAATTTTAATATTGTACCTTCACCAAATTCCATATGGATTCTTTTTTATTTGCTGGAAATTGTCTCCAGTCCTCGTAGTTTAATGGACAAAGATTGGGATCTCTTGCAATGGTTGTCAAAAAACTTGATAAGTGACATTGGTTTTTACCCACTGGTTGTCCAAATTGATTTATCTCAATGGGAATTTGATCGTCGGGCTTTCTTTTCCATACTTGCAAACATTGTGTTCGGCCACGTGTGCGATGTCTTTGACCTAAACATTCATTTATATATCATTAGATGCAGCACTATAAATGTAATGATATGAATAAACTGAATACCTCGCCCATCAGTAGGTGTTGGCGTAGCATTCAACGACTCATCATGGTGATCAGAGATGTCATTTTGTTCCATGGTTTCTTGAAATGCATTGCTATTTTGGCTATTTCCAGCTCTACTCTCTACTCTTCTTGATTGATTGGACATGAGAACATTGACAGTAGGCATCGGGGGTTGATGTCTTTGACCTGAGCATTCATTCATAAAGGATACAACATAAATGGAAATTATATATCTTTATATGCAGCACTATGAATGCAATGATATGAATTAACCGATTACCTAGCCCATCAGAAGGTGTTGTTGTAGCATTCAACGACTCTTGATGGTGATCAGAGAGGTCATTTTGCTCCATGTGGTCATGAAATGGATGGTTGTTTTATCTATTGGGAGCTCTACTGTCTACTCTTCTAGAATGATTGGACACCGAAGCATTGCCATTAGGCACCCGTGGTCGATGTCTTTGACCTGAGCATTCATTCATAAAGGATACAACATAAATGGAAATTATATATCACTAAAGGCAACACTATATATGCAATGAATTAACCGATTACCTAGCCCATCAGAAGGTGTTGTTGTAGCATTTAACAACTCATCATGCTGATCAGATAGGCCATTTTGCTCCATGTGATCATGAAATGCATGGTTATTTTGACTATTGGTAGCTCTACTGTCTACTCTTCTTGAATGATTGGACACCAAAGCATTTCCATTAGGCACCCGTTATCGATGTCTTTGACCTGAGCATTCATTCATAAAGCATACAACATATATAGAAATTATATATCATTAAATGTAGCACTATAAATGCGATGATATGATTACCTTGTCCATCACAAGGTGTTCTTGTAATAGCAGAACTAGCAATAGTGTTATTGAATTTCCTTGGTCTATCATTTTGAACATTAATTGGAAGGGAAGCTAAATTTTTTTTGGAGCGATTACTGGATGACAAGTTCAAAGCTTTCCAACAACCTTGTAGAGTAATGCTAGGTAAATGAGTCACCCTACAAGAGTCAATGATGTTGTTCTGATCATTCCTTGTAGTTGTCTTATTATGGAAGATGTCACTTAACTATTCTCTCATCCTCAGTATATCAAGTCACACAAAAATGAAGACACTTAAAACAAAATAGAACAACATAAAAGATATTTACTACTCATTCAATCATCCTCTGCCATCCAACAATTATCCATTCTTAAAAATAGTAAAAAATATAACATTTATGAGTAAGTTTGTCATATAAACAACATAGTTATAATAAGGATAAAAGTAGAACATCACTTTGAGGCAATCCTCAAAGAAAAACATCACTCAAAACCACACTAGAGAAAAACATTTGCAAGCCATCATCAAGATCACATTGGGTACCTTAAATTCATAGTACTTGATTGATTACTAATGTTCATTATGTAATACAAAACAAATTACATTTTTTGATTATTTCCTAATTTAAAAGTTAAAAAAAATCATCAACAATTGTGACAGCCGTTATAACTGTGACATGCCCGTTTTGTTGATGATGCAATGTCGAGGATGGACTCACTGGTAGACGAATCCGAACTGATGGTCATGGGGTACAAGGCGGTACCAACGGGCAAGGATTGCACCTCAGGCATTCCGAATTCATCGAATGACATCTCCTCAGATACGGTACAGCCTGGCTCATGCATATACCGTATCAAGTGAGAAGGCAAATTGTTGTTGTAGTTATGTATATAAGCATGTATGGTATTGTCACCAATCGTACGAAGCAAAACTTGGTCCGTACGACCAATTCCCATTCTCCCAATCCACCCATGCCAACTGGTTGTGGATACCAGATTGCCGTCACCATCATACTAAACCTCGATTACATTTTTTGAGTTCCCAAACTTTATGGTCATTTGACCATCCGTGTAGCGGCTTCCGTCCAGATGACGCCAATGTCTGGGAATGGTGAGTTGTGCAAGTGTACACTCATCTAGGGTGATGTCCAGCTTTTATGATTTAGGGAAAACGAGCGGGGGGGGGGGGGGGGTAGACGCCCAGGTCATAGTGAATGTTGTGGGTGAATAGATACTGTAAAATATTAGTACTAACAATTGTAACTATATATAATGATATTATAAATTTTCAAAAAAAGTAGTATAAATTTGCAAAATATAGAGAAATATATTTTTTAAAGTGAAGCAAGTAATCCATAAACATATTACCCATGGTTTCTATCAACATCGACAGGAAGGAACCCATTAGAGAATGGGAAATATCATTATCTAGTTTGATGAAACCTGGTCAGGGACCATACAAGTGTACAATTTGTATAAGATCTGAGTGTAGAAGACCCAGAACTTGGAGGAACTGGTGTGCCAGCCAGCTGATGGTTCCTGGCCCAAGGCGAGAGGTTGGAGTACATATATAGTAAAGATGTATAATTGGCTATAAACTTCTTGAGTAACAGAACATGCCATCAAAAGACAAAAATTGATTTAGGATATGGAATTGAAGTAACCATAATGCAATGTGTTTACATTAAAGCAATACTGAGATAAGACGTACACTCCAAAAAAGCATGAATCAACCATTATGTAAACATCACTGCATAGAAGCCATGCAATTCGTTCAATATAGAAATCAAGAGGGCAAACCAGACTTCCTATGGCAGAGAAAAAATTATTGTTGTTCCACAATGGAACCTCTGCATTTTTTGCAATCATAGCTTAGTGTTAATAGAAACTTGTCTACATGTCCTTGGTATCTTGCTTCATTGTTTCTTAAAGATCCTAATTTTTAGGGATGGTGAAGGTTTTTGTCAATTGGTAGTGTAGAAGAATATAAACCATTCAAGTTTACGGTAATCAAAGGAAAATTGAAGAAACCACACCCAAAAAAACATGTATACTATAAGTAATTATACAAAGGTCTTATTCTTCCTTAGACATTTCTGAATCCTAGAATATTACACAAGAAATGACCATCTCATAAACCTTATTCTCTCCTTAGCCTCTTCCTACATACATAAAGATGAGTATCTCTCCCCTTCATTAGCCCAATGGTGGGAACCCCTATTCTCATCAGAGAGTGCCAACCCACCAAAGGTGGTGGCCTAGGTAAGGATACATTACTTGCCTATTCGTTAATGATTTACAAACAAATATACAGGAGATGTGCAGCCATCACATGAGCACCTAAGCGACCACTTTTTAAAAAGTGGATGCTTCATTTTCCTTACAATTTAGTACAACAATACACACATTTTTATATGAATACACTAACATTTAGCAAACTTGTATACATAACCAAAACCAATGCGACACTATAAAATAAAACAACGGAATCATCATATTTCAAGACTGTAAAATAATCCAGGTTTAAATCTAACAAAGAAGGATGGTCGATGGCTTGATATAAATGATTAAAGAAGTGATTTTTGGATATAAAACAACAGAATCATCATATTTCAAGACTATCTTCATAAAATGATTATCATATATACCTTGATATAATGGAAACTGCGAGAATGGATGGGAAAGACCATGTGTGTTTATTGTTTCATGGGGTGTACTTCCCTGTCGCGTGCCGAAGAAGTAGGGTGGCAAACTGCCACAGTCCTCGCTGGCAAGTTGGGAGACTGATCTCTTCCTCATAGTCCCCTCCAACCCTTAGCAACGTCGCCGACACCTTGGAGAAGAGCAGAGAGCATTCCAGCAGGTAGAGTCCATGGTCTGGCAGATTAGGGCGAAAAGGTTGGCTAGGTCGACTTCGCGGGTTCTGTGAGAAGAGAAAATGTCGAGAGTAAATGTCTCTACCCAACGCGTGGAGAAGAGGAACCGTTTTGTAGGTCGGGGAAGCCGCGTGGGAACAATTGTTTTTACTAATTGTGGCCCACTCATTGGATTTGGCAATTTTGAAATGCCACTAATTAAATATAAAAATGCCTTAATTGGTAAGTCTTTTCTATAATCTCCATAATATGTGGTTTAGAGGCATTTAAATTACAAATGCCACTGCATTACATAGATAGTGGCATTTTTTTAGAAAAGCCACTGGAATAAAAGCCACTAATGGGTATTTTTGCTGTAGTGTATGCTCATCCTGATAACTCGTATGTGGGACATGACGAGTGGATGTCTGTCTAGTTCCAGTAAGGGTTACTGGAATACCATAAGAACTTGATAAGTACTAGTTCTATGGAAACAAGGAAGGGTTCATTGTAAAGAGTTACACTGATGCGAGCTTCCAAAAAGGACAGAAAATTAATCGCAAAATATATATGGGATATATAAAAGTGAATGTTTGTTGAATAATGGAAACGTTCCAATAAAGTTGTTTTAAAAGGAAATGTCGAGTATCCGTGTGTTAGAGAATAGCAGTGGATATTATATCGATCTGGAAGTTCATAAGATGAACTTATAGATATTCCGGTAATTGATGACAAGTTAGGAGTGCTTGGTCATGCAATGTGGCTAAAGGTTAGCAAAGGAATACTAGATCGCATATTACGGAAACTCCATCTCATAATGTATGATGTATAGTGAAGATATGAGAGAGAACATGCAGTTAATACCGACTTTGGCAAGGTGTTGCCATAACTCACTATGTTATCACTATAGCACAGTAACATGTGGGACATGTGTGAAGATCACTATGAATATGATTCAAGGGTGATTGGCTCATAGTGCAAGTGGGAGTCTGTTGATATGTATGCCCTGAGAGCCAATCATGGGATGATTGGTGGGATACATTAAGATTGATTTGATAAACATCAAAGGCAAGCTTCCAATTCTTTCCGGTTTAGTAATATGAGATAATGATAGAATAGATTGAATATCTAGATAATGACAGTACTCAATGACGTATGCCTTCATGTTTAGGACCTGAATGATGAGATCATACAGATGCTAAGAGTTTGTACATTCTTATTATGTCCCTAGTCAGATGACATTGTGGAAGGTCGATAGACAACAATGACACACAAGACTAGATTATGGTGTTGGTTGATGACAGAGTGTTACGACCCCACCTCCCGATAACCCCCAATTAAGGGAAACCGAGAGGTTGAGCCGCACCCATTAATCCCGGATCAAAGGTTCGACATATAACCATAAACAATTATTAAATTCTAACAGACTATACTGAAAATGGTAATAAAAATTTTCTTTACATACCTTTTGAAAACTGGGATCTCTATTCCTCTATCCATACTGATACTAATATATCTAATCCTCCTTTGCACTTTAATTCTCATTTAGTGTCACATGTGCCACTTTACTGTTTGTTCTTTTCATTGTACCTAAAACGCCGACAAACAAAACGTCGGTCAGCCGTAGCTGGTATGTGGGGGAAACAGATAATCGTGCATCTATGATAACCATGTAATCATTCAATTAATCATTTAACAACCAAGATTACGTTTTAAGCCAAACTACTCAATCCATCTTTTCACAACTCTGTGTTGTCCCTTTAGGACTTACATGGTACCTCTATAAGGTGACTTGATGGACCTGCCCTCTAGGCAGCCAAAGTCATTCATGACCCTACCCTCTAGGCAGTCAAAGTCATTCATGACCCTACCCTCTAGGTAGTCAAATTCATTCATGACCTGATGTACCTACCCTCTAGGTAGTCTTTTATCAGGTCAACCATTACGACACAGAGGGAATCAAGGATTGAGCTAGAAGGCATATACATTATGTGATAGTCATAGTCGCTTTATACTTTGCATGAAAGAAATAAACATTCAACAGTTTAGTTGCATTCAACGCGATTAAACATCCGGGAATCTATCGGAAAACCTAAAGCGGTTATTCATAATCGTAACCACATACCTGATTTGATGAGTCATGCAGATTATTCAACATATACTTCATGTATATACAATCAAGCCAATCAACATATCCAAGCAAGTAATTCAATCATCACATATTTCCTGAAAAGAATATGTACTCTATTGTTACACTCTTCATCAAAATCTACTCTATTTACTTGGATTCACTTTCTAGGGTTTTGTGTCTATCTTAGGGTTTCATTATACAATTAGGGTTTCCCTTTATCTTTCACCGCATTAAACCCTAATTTTATGTGATTATTCAAAAACCCTAGTTATCTTATCTATTCTTCAATACTAAGGTTATCTCAACCCTATTTCCATATTTAAAAGCACATTAATCATCAATTAATTTCATTAAACTTCTTTTACATCAAAGATACTATTTTTATCCCTTTTAATTCATGACAAGATCATTATGTGCATCTATCATTAATTCAAAGCTTATTAGGGTCTAATTAACATATGAACTCATTTTTCCATCAATTCCATATTTTATTCATGAAAAGACCCTAATTACTACTTTTAGGGTATTTATCCAGAATTAAGGACTCTCATATACCAAAACTTAGAATTACCATTTAACAATCATATATTCACATTTTCTAATTTAAATATGATCTTATCTTCTTTTACCCTAAATTAGGGTTTCTAAATTATTTAATCATTCTCATATGAGGTATAACCCTAAATCATGCAATTCTACATTTAAATCAGGTTCGAATCTAACATTATCATTCAACAGGTTATTAACAATTCAATTAACCCATTAAGCATCTAAGATTCAACCTTTAATTACAAATAGGGTTTTTAACTCAACTTTAATGCACTTTTCATCATCTTACAGTACTTTTACAATTATAAACGGAACCAATATTGGATAATATTTTTAATGGATTCCTCTCATTCTGAGGATCAATTTTCATATAAGATTCGTCTAAATCCGAGTTACGGTTTGCTAGATATGAATTTTGCAAATAAATCATAAGGTGTCCAATAGGAAGGTGCCACGTAGGCAACCAATTCCCAAGTTCATACCTTATGCGCGCCCCATCTTAAATTATAACGAAATGTCGGTTCTGACCCTGCATAAGTTGCTCACCGCTATTTCCCGCGGAGGGCAAAAGGGTCCAAGGCCAGGGGCCTTCATCTTCTTCACGCGACGCAGCTGGATCCCGCGCCCTGTAGCCCTAGCGGCGCCATGCAGGATCTTCCCTCCCTCAGCTGGACCCCGGCGACCGCCCATCTCGGTTCCTCCTGGCCTGCCGGCCTTCGTCGCACCTCCAGGGCCTTCGGGCCATAGCCGAGGTGGCGGAAAAGAGGTCTGGACAGACACTGTAGTACAGCTGCTGCATGCAGCCGCGCTGCTGCTGCTGCGGTTGGCTAGGGTAAGAGGACGCTCGCCCAATCGCCTCTTGTAGTCGTGGAAGCATCAAGACACCCTCACAACTCCTCCCAGCCCCTTGGTTGCACTAGAAAAGGGTGCTTTTCGTAGCTAGGGTTTAAACGAGGTTGAAGAAGATGGAGAAGAGAGGATTTCATGGGATATCTCTCTTGAACTGATCCAAAGGCTTTCCCCCATTAAATAGGGGTGGCTAACCACGCCTAAGGTCGTTCATACAAAGGGAAACAAACCCCTTCCTAAAAGGAAGGTGATTCCTTCATGGAAAAGAAAACTCCCTCTCTTTCCTTTATCTTTTTGCTATTCCTTCCTCTTAAAATATTAGGATTTTCGAAAGTTATTTCCTCTTTATTCCTTGTACTTGCCTTTCACTCTAAAAGCACGAAATCCTATTTTCATTTAATAGGAAGAATCAATCTCACAAATTCACTAATAATGTATCTCATTATCTTTTTATTTTGCAATTTGCTATTTTCTCTTTCCACTTTGCCATTATCTCATTATGTTAGGTCCCTTGGACCTTAAGAAACATTCAAGGCACGGATTCCCACATTGGGGAACATTCGTTTTCCTTTATCTTCCTTAAAAGTCACTTTCTCATATTTTATTTATTTCTTATTAAAATATCTCCTTTTTGAGGATTTCCCTTTATTTCTCTTTTATTCTCTACATTGGCATCCCTTTTATCTTTAGAAATCTCATGGATACGAAATTCCATAAAGGGAAACCCAATTATCCATCTCTTCACTTAATTTCCACATTTAATCAATGTTTTCAATTTCTTTCTTCATAAAGAAATACTTAATTAATCTTTTCTTTTCTTATTGCTTTATTTATGCAACTTTGTACTCCTTGGAGTCCAAGGAACCCAAGAGGCACGAAATCCTCTTTGGATTTGCCTTCTAGAGGTTTCCACATATTTCTTTTATCAATTATTCAATTATTCCTTCACTAATTGAATTTTCTTTACTATTGCTATGTTATTGGGCCCAATAGCCAATAAAGCCCACAATCAAACAATAAGGCTATTTCAAACGAAATCCAATATTCTCAACCCAATATATGATTATTTGTTCAAACATCTTTAATATGAGAAATTATATTTCTCACCACTTGAACCCAAAAAATTGGGGTTATAACATCCTTCCCCTCTTATAGGAATTTTGTCCTCAAAATTCAAACAAGCAAACAAACAATACAGGATAAAACTTTTCCATGCCCATCATTGGCCCCTATGTGGCTTTGCCGTACCCATGGCATTTTCAAAGAACCTTTATTATCACATATTCTTTTCTCTGAGTTCTTTCATCCTGGCGTCTATAAACAACACAGGTAACTCAGGCCATTTCAGCCTCCCTTGGGGCTCACTAGGTTCATTGCTCAGCACATGGTCGGTATCTCACATAGTGCTCAAAACTGAACACATGGAAAACATCTCCCATTACTCTATCCTGAGGGGTAGGTTCAAACCTAACCTTCTCCACCCATCCATCTCTAATGGACTCATGTATCGGGTACTCATCTCTATTAGATATAACTTAGAGGGGTCGGATTTTCATGTTATATTTTCTCCCATAGTACCTTGTATGTCAGTCTACTTTGCATTTGCTCACGACTCTCATCGTCTCTAGGCTCCTTTCAGCCCTTGCGCAACCAAAGTGACTTCATCTACATGTACTGGGGTCCCTTTTTCTAACCATCATGTGGTCCTTTTCTAACCAGCATGTGGCCCTTTTCACCAACATCACCTTGCTGAAGTGGTGACCGACACCACCTCCTTTACAGAGCTTCATATAAAACCCAATACTGGCTATGGTGGTCATTGTCACATCTTTCATAGGACAAGAACTCTCTCTAGATATCACCCTGAATGAGCACATATGCCCTCATCAGACCCTTTGGTCTGGATCATACTAACCATAGTTAGGGGTGATAAACTATACTAACATTGAGTTCTTCATGTACCTACTTCCACTTTATGGAAGTGAACTTTTAGGTCAAACTCAAGAACCTTTGAACTTGCTTCATGGTGTAGTTGAACCGTCTCTCACATGGGTAGTTCAAATGCATCTGTCCCTTAACAGAACTCTTCCTTATCTAGGTAAGGCGACCTACCATAACCCACATTGTATCTCGACCTTCCTCGATCCAGGGAAGACCTATCACAACATCCATAGTGTTGAGCTCTCATTCCCTCTCAAGGATTCTTTTATCCTCTATATCGATACACTGGGTTACTGGGGTTCGTCCTTTACCTCTTGGCTTGCGTGGCCATACACCACATGCAACTTCATCTTAAGCATCCAAAGTGCTACTGTCATATTCCACGGTGTAAGATGATCTCCAACCATGACTCCCTATATGTCATGATTCTTTCAAGATCAACTCCTCAAAACCCTAAACCACTCTAGTTGGGGTTTCATCACCTTCCCTTCCAAAGAAGTACATCTGAGGTTTTACCATCATCTTTTCATTGCATCAAGAACTAGGCTGGCTAACCAAACAACCCTTAACTTTTCACCGCATCTTGTTTCATCTGAGTGTTATCCAAACACCTCTCTTTTTCAAACTTAGGGTTGGCCAAACAAACTCTTCTAACTTCTAGTCAACCAAGTCTTAATCAGATCATTCATTATCACTTCACATCCTTAGGTAACATTACACTTCCATGTATTTTGCTTATCATGTCACCTTAAACTATATGTTCATCTTCATAAGAGCACTCTATGATTCCCTCATCATGGTGATCAAACTCAACCTGGTATAACTTGTAAGCTCTACATCCTCATAAGGTGATCACCTCATTCCTCTTAGTGTTTGCAAGCCATCCATCATTCATTCACTTTACCATGGTAAGATATCTTCTCTATCCACATTTCTCATGGCAACGCTCCAACTACATCATCTCTTATCCTTGGTGTATGACATGCATAATGTCCTATCTCTCACCCCCATAACAAGAGGAAATAAGCATTTGGCTGCAGTCCAAATACAGAGTTCTTCCTGTTCCAAGAGGAGAGATGGTACATCCCACCTTGCCAGTACACCTCTAAGT
This sequence comes from Alisma plantago-aquatica, assembly GCA_963693085.1. Lineage (NCBI taxonomy): Eukaryota > Viridiplantae > Streptophyta > Magnoliopsida > Alismatales > Alismataceae > Alisma > Alisma plantago-aquatica. Next base: position 451,742,723 of record OY856414.1, read on the forward strand.
TGCAACGTGCCACATATGTCTCTTTAACACAAACATCATGATATCAAACTAGTCTTGAACCTACTGAGGTTTATATCCTTGGTCATCTCCTCTAGGTCTATAGGGTACCGACTCTTTTGGAGTCTTCCCTCTTCCCTCATGCATCAAGAGAGTGCCCTACTCATCTGCCCTTTGGGTCCCATGAGTTCATGAAGGTGATCAATCTCCTAACCCATGGCCCTCAGACAATGATAGCTGTTACCTCCCGACCCTATGGTCATGTGCAACTGGGGAATTAGGCAACTCCTACTTTCATCGGTCTTATACCTACCTGACCCTAGGATAGACTTAGGATTATTCATCGTAGTACATGTTCACCTAGAATCTTACCCAAGTCTTTATCATCTCTCTTTCTGCATTCATGGGCTGACCTTCATCCTTTCATTGAGATCATGGCAGCATGCCCACCTTGGTCAAGCCCTATACCGGATACCTCCATGGTAACACATCTGCATGCACTTAGAGATTGATATCTATGGGCCTACGGGTTCATACTCATATCATGTACTTTTCTCTTAACTTCTCAAGATCCTACGAGACCTCTTTAGGTTACCTTGAACCAACAAAACTGATATACACCCTTCCAAAGGGGTTCCTCTCCCAGGATGGGAGGAAAACTATCTCTAAGGTCACAAAAGCTCTTAGGTCCAGGGTTTACATCTACCCGAGCCTACTTAACCCTAGCAAGCCATTAAGGCACGAGCAGATCACTTATGTACCATGCAAGGTCATACTTATCCTTCTTTCCTCGATGTTGGATCAAGATCATACCTTTCTTTATTATCAACCTAGCTGTGAGGGGTTCATCAAAGATACCTTAAACTTAAGGGACTTCCCTTTTCCATTATTTATGAGGCGTACCATGCTCGAAACTATAGAAACTTAATTCTCATCATGAGCATTAGGTATACCACTTCCCCTCTTAGGCCTAGGATCCCTAGGTTTACTTTTAGGTGTCCAACTGCATGCTCTATTTCTGAACCATGAATCAAGCTGGAAAAAGACATCTCGTGCACTTCCTATCATCCTTCTTCTCGATCAACACTTAGGGTTGGGTCCTCCTTAAGGACAACTAATAGGGTACAAGGCCTCATAGCCGGCTACCACACCTTTCTAGGTCTAAGGAACTCTTCTTCCTACCGTAGCCACATAGGCACCAGATGCTTCATCTTCTATCTCTCTAGGGTTTGGTCCCTCTAAAGGAAACCAAGATATCATCAACCTGCAGGGATCGATCATGAAGCAACCACTATCATCCGTAGTTCAGGGTTTTAGGCTTTCAACCTTCCTGTTGGGTTTCCTGCTTTCTCTAGGGCTAACCCTACATTAGAGGTCCTCTCTTCATGAAGGTTCATCCTCAAAAGCATGCCCTACATGGGCAAAGCCTAGGTTCGAACTTAGGGTTGCTCAAGATTATCCGTAACCCTTTATGCTCTATCATAACTCCTTGTCTAGGGTTTCACCCTACTGTCAGCACTAAGACGTGCCCCAGGTGCCAACTATACCCTACTTGCACAAGCCCATAGGGTTTCTAAGGTCCTTCACTAACCTCATCATCTAAGGAGTTATCCTTTACCCTGCCATGCACGATCCTTCCCAGGGTTGGGTTGCCAAAGGTGTTAGGTCATCCATGGATCATATGGCATCCCAAAGGCATGTCCCTTCAAACACCTGGTCCAACTCATCTCTCTCTAACCATCACTTAGGGTTAGGGTTAGCATCATCCTCATAGGATGTGCCAGGTCTCTACTAGCAATGGAGATCTCTATCTCCAGGACTGACTTATCCTCCTGATAAGAAGGTCTAGCCTCAGGTCTCTCCTGAGGACATGACATCTTATGTCATACGACCTAAGCATGTATCTATTATTTATTTTGCGCTTAATCTATTAAGCTTATGTCCATGACATCTTACTTACATGCCTTTCATTAATTTAGTGGAGGATTCCTTAAACCTTATTAACCTTACCCATACCTCAAGAGGGTGAGGAGAAGAAAGGAAACCCTAATCCTTTATGTCCTTATCAGAATTTTGTGATGAGAAGGGATGAATAAGATGAGAAGTCCTAAAGGTATCTTATTTCGATTCATACCCTAAGACTTTGGCCAGGCGGTCACACGGGTCCGGGAGTCCTCGTATTCCGACTAGCGGTGCGGAGGAAAATCTTGCCAGCCCCCGGTCGTGATCCCTTTCTAGACACCTCCGTCTTTCAGATACTCCTCTAATAACTCCCTTGGGTTCTATGGAGTTTGTAAAATTTAATAATTACTAATGGTTATGTGAGGAACCTATGCTCTGATACCAAATATTACGACCCCACCTCCCGATAACCCCCAATTAAGGGAAACCGAGAGGTTGAGCCGCACCCATTAATCCCGGATCAAAGGTTCGACATATAACCATAAACAATTATTAAATTCTAACAGACTATACTGAAAATGGTAATAAAAATTTTCTTTACATACCTTTTGAAAACTGGGATCTCTATTCCTCTATCCATACTGATACTAATATATCTAATCCTCCTTTGCACTTTAATTCTCATTTAGTGTCACATGTGCCACTTTACTGTTTGTTCTTTTCATTGTACCTAAAACGCCGACAAACAAAACGTCGGTCAGCCGTAGCTGGTATGTGGGGGAAACAGATAATCGTGCATCTATGATAACCATGTAATCATTCAATTAATCATTTAACAACCAAGATTACGTTTTAAGCCAAACTACTCAATCCATCTTTTCACAACTCTGTGTTGTCCCTTTAGGACTTACATGGTACCTCTATAAGGTGACTTGATGGACCTGCCCTCTAGGCAGCCAAAGTCATTCATGACCCTACCCTCTAGGCAGTCAAAGTCATTCATGACCCTACCCTCTAGGTAGTCAAAGTCATTCATGACCTGATGTACCTACCCTCTAGGTAGTCTTTTATCAGGTCAACCATTACGACACAGAGGGAATCAAGGATTGAGCTAGAAGGCATATACATTATGTGATAGTCATAGTCGCTTTATACTTTGCATGAAAGAAATAAACATTCAACAGTTTAGTTGCATTCAACGCGATTAAACATCCGGGAATCTATCGGAAAACCTAAAGCGGTTATTCATAATCGTAACCACATACCTGATTTGATGAGTCATGCAGATTATTCAACATATACTTCATGTATATACAATCAAGCCAATCAACATATCCAAGCAAGTAATTCAATCATCACATATTTCCTGAAAAGAATATGTACTCTATTGTTACACTCTTCATCAAAATCTACTCTATTTACTTGGATTCACTTTCTAGGGTTTTGTGTCTATCTTAGGGTTTCATTATACAATTAGGGTTTCCCTTTATCTTTCACCGCATTAAACCCTAATTTTATGTGATTATTCAAAAACCCTAGTTATCTTATCTATTCTTCAATACTAAGGTTATCTCAACCCTATTTCCATATTTAAAAGCACATTAATCATCAATTAATTTCATTAAACTTCTTTTACATCAAAGATACTATTTTTATCCCTTTTAATTCATGACAAGATCATTATGTGCATCTATCATTAATTCAAAGCTTATTAGGGTCTAATTAACATATGAACTCATTTTTCCATCAATTCCATATTTTATTCATGAAAAGACCCTAATTACTACTTTTAGGGTATTTATCCAGAATTAAGGACTCTCATATACCAAAACTTAGAATTACCATTTAACAATCATATATTCACATTTTCCAATTTAAATATGATCTTATCTTCTTTTACCCTAAATTAGGGTTTCTAAATTATTTAATCATTCTCATATGAGGTATAACCCTAAATCATGCAATTCTACATTTAAATCAGGTTCGAATCTAACATTATCATTCAACATGTTATTAACAATTCAATTAACCCATTAAGCATCTAAGATTCAACCTTTAATTACAAATAGGGTTTTTAACTCGACTTTAATGCACTTTTCATCATCTTACAGTACTTTTACAATTATAAACGGAATCAATATTGGATAATATTTTTAATGGATTCCTCTCATTCTGAGGATCAATTTTCATATAAGATTCGTCTAAATCCGAGTTACGGTTTGCTAGATATGAATTTTGCAAATAAATCATAAGGTGTCCAATAGGAAGGTGCCACGTAGGCAACCAATTCCCAAGTTCATACCTTATGCGCGCCCCATCTTAAATTATAACGAAATGTCGGTTCTGACCCTGCATAAGTTGCTCACCGCTATTTCCCGCGGAGGGCAAAAGGGTCCAAGGCCAGGGGCCTTCATCTTCTTCACGCGACGCAGCTGGATCCCGCGCCCTGTAGCCCTAGCGGCGCCATGCAGGATCTTCCCTCCCTCAGCTGGACCCCGGCGACCGCCCATCTCGGTTCCTCCTGGCCTGTCGGCCTCCGTCGCACCTCCAGGGCCTTCGGGCCATAGCCGAGGTGGCGGAAAAGAGGTCTGGACAGACCCTGTAGTACAGCTGCTGCATGCAGCCGCGCTGCTGCTGCTGCGGTTGGCTAGGGTAAGAGGACGCTCGCCCAATCGCCTCTTGTAGTCGTGGAAGCATCAAGACACCCTCACAACTCCTCCCAGCCCCTTGGTTGCACTAGAAAAGGGTGCTTTTCGTAGCTAGGGTTTAAACGAGGTTGAAGAAGATGGAGAAGAGAGGATTTCATGGGATCTCTCTCTTGAACTGATCCAAAGGCTTTCCCCCCTTAAATAGGGGTGGCTAACCACGCCTAAGGTCGTTCATACAAAGGGAAACAAACCCCTTCCTAAAAGGAAGGTGATTCCTTCATGGAAAAGAAAACTCCCTCTCTTTCCTTTATCTTTTTGCTATTCCTTCCTCTTAAAATATTAGTATTTTCGAAAGTTATTTCCTCTTTATTCCTTGTACTTGCCTTTCACTCTAAAAGCACGAAATCCTATTTTCATTTAATAGGAAGAATCAATCTCACAAATTCACTAATAATGTATCTCATTATCTTTTTATTTTGCAATTTGCTATTTTCTCTTTCCACTTTGCCATTATCTCATTATGTTAGGTCCCTTGGACCTTAAGAAACATTCAAGGCACAGATTCCCACATTGGGGAACATTCGTTTTCCTTTATCTTCCTTAAAAGTCACTTTCTCATATTTTATTTATTTCTTATTAAAATATCTCCTTTTTGAGGATTTCCCTTTATTTCTCTTTTATTCTCTACATTGGCATCCCTTTTATCTTTAGAAATCTCATGGATACGAAATTCCATAAAGGGAAACCCAATTATCCATCTCTTCACTTAATTTCCACATTTCATCAATGTTTTCAATTTCTTTCTTCATAAAGAAATACTTAATTAATCTTTTCTTTTCTTATTGCTTTATTTATGCAACTTTGTACTCCTTGGAGTCCAAGGAACCCAAGAGGCACGAAATCCTCTTTGTATTTGCCTTCTAGAGGTTTCCACATATTTCTTTTATCAATTATTCAATTATTCCTTCACTAATTGAATTTTCTTTACTATTGCTATGTTATTGGGCCCAATAGCCAATAAAGCCCACAATCAAACAATAAGGCTATTTCAAACGAAATCCAATATTCTCAACCCAATATATGATTATTTGTTCAAACATCTTTAATATGAGAAATTATATTTCTCACCACTTGAACCCAAAAAATTGGGGTTATAACACAGAGTCTCATGAATCATGATATGGAGATATCAAACCAAACACATAGGTACTTGTTAGAGAACAAGTATACCGGACAGACCCACCGTGAGTTTGACACATGGAACCATGACATGGCACAGTCAGTTCTCACAGTGATGGTGGTGAGTGTGATTCTTTGACTTGAAATCACTACACTCAACACATGTCGTTGGGTATACTTTGACATCATCAAACGCAGTCCTAAAACATGGGTTGTTATAAAGGTGATGATTGGGTGGCTTTGACACATGGGGCTTTTCAGGGGTGAGTGATAGATATGGGATTTGTCCCTCCTGAGGGAGTTTGATATCCATGGCCACTTGATGAGTAGGATTGAGATAGGGGTGCATGCATGTGTGAATCAGTATGTGATATTGATGTCATACATATCTCCTCCAATCTACTCTGAGATGAAGAAAGTGAATGAACGTTGACAGGATGACTGTTCCATGCCTTGAGTTCATTCGGGATATCAGTGCCAAAGGAATTATACATTCACTGTAACACCATTAACGGATTGTAGGATTGAAAGTTGTTCTCCAACTTTCTATTTCACTCGGGTATCACTGATGTGAGACTAGGCACCACTCTTTGCTTGTGAAGTCATAAGTGTTATGGACTTTCACTGCCAACGTGAAATGGACCTGCAGGGTGACACACATAGGATTTAACCTGGAAGAGGAGTTTTTCCACAAATGATGTTTAGATTGATTACTAAAGGAGTTTAGTAGTTCAATTGAACACCCAATCAATTGATAACTCAGTATCATAGTGTTCAAGGTGTTGGACCGATTGATTGGAGTATCAGATTGATTGAAACTGCGATTGACTGATTTTGCACAGTCTGCTGCCCCAATCGATCGGCTCATGGGATGAACCGATTGGCTCATGTTGGTGAACCGAGCGGCTCAACTAGTGAGATGATTGAATCATTTACAATGAGACGATCAGCTCAATTACTGAACCAGTCGATTCATGTGACCAACCGAGATCGTTTGGAAAGTCAGAAGATTATTTTGCAAATACAATTTGTTTCACTTGTACAAATTCGATTTGGACAAGTATTAATATTCGATTAATTGGAAACAAATTTGAAAGTCGATTTAAGTTGGATCAGGACCACAAACCGATCGGCTCAGAGCTCTAGCCGATCGGCTCAGAGCTCTAGCCGATCGGCTCAGAGCCCCAGACGATTGGCTCAGGTCCCAAACGATCGGCTCAGGACCTAAAACGATCATTTTAGGGTGTGAAATGATCAGTTCAGCTGGCGCAAGTTGGTTGTTTTGTGGAAAAACCTCAAACCCTTCTACTCCAACTTTAATCCCGCATTGCCCAAGGTAGAGAACCCTATCCCATGACCCTCCTATATATATAGGGGTCTTGGGGGCTTCTCAGGAACAACAACTCAAAATGCTAGTTGCTCTACAAAGTTTTCGTTCTCTCTGGTTTTTGTAACCGAGAGATCCCGAGCAAGTGCTACCCGATAAGGGAGGCACAGCAAGGGAAAGACAACTGTAGAAAGGCAACTGGTTGTAGGAGAGTGTTTTGGTGACAAATATGCCGATAGGAGGGTGCAACTCGTTTCGATTCCTTGTGGGACAAGGAGATCGGAGTTCCATGTGGTCTGTGTGGACTACTTCAGAGGCAGGAGACTTTTGCTGCTCGGAGGACAACTGTCAATCCCAACAGTCACGGTGAGACCAGGAGCTGTATAGACACCATCCAAGACCAGAGGTGAAGACTGCGTAATCCGCGAGATAAAGTCACCGAGCAAGCCTCGGGAAAAGGTATGCCTCTACAAACCATCCTTCCTATTGTATAGACATTGACGGGATTCCTTTATTCTGGGTTTGGGAGAATTTTTTTTTTCCACTGCCTTCTCTGTCTCCCCTAAAACCCAATAGAAACATTGTAGTATTTGATGATGAAAAGAATATGCCTCTCTCTACTTGGCAGAGAATTCAGTCGGATTGGAGGCACTTTGTATAGATATAGTGCAATGCATAGATAGGCTACATTTCTTTTTCATTTTATAAACCACTTATATATGTTGAAATTTTGAGGAAGGAATATAGAAGCACACTTAATGATAAAAAAAGTAAAACACTCCATAAACCATATGTCTTCTTTAAAGAAGATTAGGTTTCATGCTTGACCACATAGGGTTCCCAAGCATCATTTATCTTTCCATTCTTCTAATTGCACTTCCTTTCACAAATTGAAATGTATAAGTCTATGAATTATTCATAATAACCAAGTCTACATATACACATGTCCATATTTATATTATTCCTTCATCAAGGTTCATATATATTACTTTATCATTAATTAATCTTCTTCACAACACTCACAAGCTATAATATTCCATTAATTTTTAGGATTATCATTACATGAATAATCTGAGAGAGAAAATAGTCTCAAGCTTTTCAAGCATGTGTGCTCAACAAGAATATCCTATCCTAAGATTAGGGTCAATGTTCTTTACACATGCTCATATTTAGCAATCAAACCCTAAGTCATAACTCCTTATGCATAGGAGCTTATCTTATTATCTTTTCATTCCATTTTATCACAAATAATCATGCTATCAAGTTACAAATATGATAAAATGAAAAATATACCATATTGCCTAAGATTCTTTAAAATTAGAACACCTCTGTCTTACCCTTTCATTTTTATCATAGGTTATTAATCCCCTAAACTCATAATTGAGTACCATATCACTTTCTAGACAACATGTCTTTGCCAGGTCACCAAACCTCTATACATTCTTCCTTTGATACATGTTTTCCATATGTCTTATAAGACATAAACAAGATATATTAGATTAACATTACTATAGCCCTTTTTTTTAGGAAGTCAGAGGGTTTTTTTATTCATCTCGCCCCTCTCGTGCAAGCAAAAACTTTAGGATCATTACAGCTTACAGATCTTTCAGTAGAAATAAACCTGGTAGTACTACTACCATTACAGGACTCAGAGTTGATGATATTAACTAGGCTATTAGGTGGTACCCCATATACTAAGGAACCATCCTTGGATTTTAGGTGATGTTTAGCAAGGCCATCAGCTACCTTATTCCTCTCTCTTGGAACATGATTGAGCTTCCAATTTTCCTTCCACCATTCTTGATATCGATTAACCAAGGTAACAACCTTGGATACTATTGTATGTCGCCAACAATAGCTTCTATAGTCTTCTGTGAGTCAGTTTCAAAACTGATTTGATTACATGTAAACTCACTACTCACTTCAATGGCCCAGTGAATATCTCAAACCTCAGCTTCCAGCACACTATTAGCATAGACTTTTCTACCCCAGCCGCCTATCCATCTTCCATTCCAATCTCTGCAGACAATAACAATGGTCGAGGGTTTCTTGTTGCTCCGGAAAGTTGCATCAGTATTAATTTTCCAGCAATTCAGCTCTGGTGGCTGCCATCCTTCATCCTCCTGGTGAGGTCTCTCCTTAATACTCCTTGCTGAATTGAAAGCTTGCTCAGTAAGCTTACACTCCTTCCGTATAAGATGAGCAATGTAACTATCAGAAAGAGTAGTTCCTTCGAAAACTTTTGCATTCCTCCCCTTCCAGATTTGCCAGCATCTGATCATGAAAGACGTACTCATATCCTTATCAGTTTTGATGCCATACTCAAGCCATCTCCAGACATCAGTAAATAGAAAGAAACTGTTCCAGAATTGATTGCGCAAGGTGGCTCTCCAAACCGCTTGGGCTCTGGGGCAATCCCTTAAAGCATGCAGGATAGATTCCTCCTTATCACCACAGATTGGGCACGTAGCATTGGTAGTCCAGCCCCGATTCATTCTCTTTCTATTTGTGAGAATCGCATTATGACCAACCAGCCAGATGATAAACTTGACTCTACTTGCTACCTTTGTTTCCCAGATGATACTCCACTTTCCATGGACTCGAATGTCCTTGTTCTGTCTCAGGATTTGGTAAGCACTCTTAATCGTAAACTGACCACTGTCAGAGTGGTCCCAAGCAAGGACATCCTCCTCCTCCGTCTGTCTAGGGATATTTACTTTGGTCACTTGATTAACAACTTCTTTTGGAAACCAGTCATTAAGAAAGTCTGTATCCCACACATTGTTTAGGTGGAGCATGCTCGCTACTTTCAGGTCCATAAGATCTTCTGGAATAGGTCGACGCCCGTACTGGTGTAACCTTCCATCAATATCACACCATTTGTCATACCGGACATTAACATTCTGTCCATTAACTGGTATCCAGGTCGAGTTATTGGAAATGAACTCCTTGAAATGAAGAGCTGAGCGACCCAGTCTGGAAACATTGCTTCCTTTTCCTTCTGTATGATTGACATACTTGTGAGCAAGGCTTTTGCACCAACTAGAACTCCGTTTAGTAGCAATATCCCAGGCGTGCTTAGCAATGTGAGACATATTTAGCTCTTTCATACTACGAATGCCAACCCCCCATGTTCCTTACTGCAGGTGAGTTTATTCCAGGCTACCTGAGCAAGCGGATGGCCTTTATGGTTGCCTCCCCATATAAAGCTGTGAATCATGCTATCAATGCGTTCACATACTTTTGTTGGAATCATAGCCGTATGCATCACATAATTAGGAATTGCAGTGAGAGTCGATTTAGCCAAGCTTACTCTACCCGCCAGGTTTAAGCATCTTGCCAACCAAGCGGCTATAGCATTCTCAACTCTCTTCAACGTGGGGTTATAGGTATCCTTGTTAACCCTTCCATGTATTAGAGGAACTCCCAGATATCTACCCAGATTAGTGGTAACTGTGAAACCACTGATTCTTCCAATTTTGGATCTCATGTTATTGCTCACGTTCCTTGAGAAGAAGATGGATGACTTTTTGACAGAAATGGCTTGACCTGACACCCTGCCAAATTGCTTGAAACATCTGAGAATAACTCTCATTTCTCTAGTATCCGCTTTGACAAACAGAACCATATCATCTGCAAAGCACAGATGAGAGACTTTGGGGCCTGAGTTATAGAGTTTGAAAGGAGTCCATTGCTTATCCAAGACAAGTTTATCAATAGCTTGGCTTAGTCGTTCTAAGCACAAAACAAAAAGATAAGGTGACAATGGGTCGCCTTGTCTTAAGCCTCTAGTGGAGTTGAAGGATCCAGCTTCTCTTCCGTTCCAGATAATAGAACTTCCACCAGTTGAAATAGACTGTATAATATAATTACAGATGGAGTTGGGCATACCAATCTTTTCAAGAGTGTCCCTTACAAACGGCCAAGTCATTTTATCATATGCTTTTGATAAATCAATCTTGATTGCCATCGTCCCTTTACCTGTTCTCCTGTTCCTCATAAGGTGAATAATTTCTTGGGTGATAACAATATTTTCCAAAATTCTTCTGCCTGGAACAAACACACTTTGCGCCGGTGAAATCCAGTGAGTTAGATGGGATTTAATCCTTTCCACAATAATTTTAGACGTGATTTTCAGACTGAGATTGTTAAGAGATATAGGGCGAAAGTGTTCACATAACTCAGGCTTCGACACCTTAGGGATCAACACAATGCTCGATTTGCATAGGTCTTCATCCAGATCACCTCCTTGAAGAGCATTATTAATGGTCAGTAGCAGAGAGTGTTTAACAATATGCCAGTTCTTCATAATGAAACTACCATCCGCGCCGTCAGGCCCAGGCGCCTTATGCGGATTAAGCTTGGAAACAATATTGTGAATTTCCTCTAGAGTTGACATGGCGCACACCTTGAGTTGTTCTTGCTCATTTAGTTTGTTAAACTGTCCCACGTATTCCTTAATCTCAGTAGCATGAGTGGTGAAATGTTCAGTAAACAGATTCTTGAAGTATCTCATAATGAGTTCTCGCATTTCCTCTTCATTGTGAGTCCACTCACCTTTATCATTTTTAAGCATGGTAATGGTATTATGTCGCCTTCTTTGCTTCACATAGGTGTTGTAAAACTTCGTGTTGAGATCCCCATCAAACAGCCAATTGATGTGGCTTTTTTGTCTTGCATCTTCCTCCTCCTTCTTTAAAATTTCACCATACTGAGTTTCCATTTCAATAATCATGTTGGCAGTGAGTTCATCAAAATGTTCAGCAAGATTCTTTTGCAGCAGATCGATATTTCTCAGGAGACGTTTCTTATCATAAACAGAACTCTTCATGTTGTTTGCCGCCCACTTGTTGATGTTGTCGTGTGAGTTCTTAAGTGCATCATTGAAGCTTAAGTTGGAGTTCCAGATTGCTTTTACAGTGCTTTGGAAATCCTCAGAACTGGACCAGGATTCTTTGATAAAGAAACGTTTAGGTCTGTAACCACTCTGTGTAGTCCCTATAGCAATAGGACAGTGATCAGAATAAGCCCTAGGAAGGTGCTCGACTGTATAGTTAGGGTAGGTATTAAGAAACTCAGTGTTGGCCACAGCACGATCAAGTCTTTCCTGTAGTCTTCCATGAATATAAGTAAACTTCTGACCATTGAAGCCAAGGTCCGTCAGGCCTGCTTCCATCAGTGTGTTGCTGAACACCCGAGCTTCATTGAAGTTGTAATGTCTGCTTCCGCTTTTTTCTTTCGGCAGGAGAGTTGTATTGAAATCGCCAGTGGCAATCCAAGGCATGTTAAAACTCTGCCCCATCGAGACCAGATGTTTCCAGAGCATGTTCCTAACAGCAATGTGAGGATGTGCATACACGAAGGTGATCAGAACTTTATTATCAATCATACATGTAATGAACTGTCGATGACAATTGATGATTTGGACAGTGCACTCCTCAGCCTTCCAACAGACCCAGATACCTCCAGAGAAGCCTCTAGCTTCGCACCGGAAGGATCTGTTAAAGCCCAGGCTTTTGATAGTAGTTTCAGCTTTACTACCGCTAATGCGAGGTTCCAGTATGCCAACCAAACGAGCCTGCTTCAAAGAGATTAAATCTCTGAGGACACGGCAAGTATCCTTATTGCCGATTCCTCTAACATTCCATACGATTGTATTTAACATTAAAACGATTTTAGATGAGAAAGCTGGACAGGACAAACTCACTGCTTAATCTGCCATAGGTGTTTTATCTCTCTCTTCTTCCTCATCAGGTCTCTCAGCTGCATTTTCATCTACTTCCACCTGGATACGTGGCATCTTCCTTCTGTGTTCATAGGGTGGCTTTAATATAGCTACTTTCATCTTCGTTCCTGATCCTTTTACCTTCCTTCCAGGGGGTAATCTGCAAGCGTTAGGATCAATGTCTTTTAGAGGAACACTTTCCTCCATCCCTTCGCCCTCTTTGTGCTTCAGAATCATCAAAGTATCAGTACTAGTTTCATTGTTATCCTTTGGTTCCTCCTGATGCGTAAAATTGTTAATCTCCTCTGTAACCTGTTCGACATTATCAGTAATACTTCCATTCTCTTTGTTTGCTTCCAGAACTTCAATATCTATAATTTCATCGACATCTGGACTAACAGCCTTGTGGACCTCGTTTTGTGTAGTTTCATTGTCTTTCGTCTTGTGGATATCCTTCAGAACTTCACGCTTATCATCAGCAGTCACCACAGCTTTCTTTTTCCATGTCTTCGGGGTCACTTTAGGTTGAGAGATATTCTCCTGTCCATCGGTGCTCATCGTCCCTTTATCATTAGTTTGGTGCTGAATCTGCTCCTCTTCCTGTTCCTGAACCTCTACCAAAGTAGAAAATTTATTGTGATTGTTGTTGTTGTTTGGCTCGGTAGTTTGCTCAGTGATTTGGCTCTTTGGCCTCTGTTTGTTCGCCGTAGTACGTCTTTTTTGTGTCTGCCATTTGTTGCTTCTATTATCTTCCTGTCCCGTACTAGTGCTTCCATGTTCCTTCCCTCCTCCACCTTCTATGTGCTCTTTCTGGGTGCTCGCTTTCGGGTTAAGTAAGCATTTCGTATCCAAATGACCCAATTTCCCACAGAAATCACATGATTCAGGGAACGCCTCATATTCGACCTGATAGATCACCTTGTTGATGGATATAGTATTTATCAGCGGTTTTGTGGTGTCGACTTCAATAGCCAATCTGGCAAATTTGCTTCTTGTCCTGGACATCGTGTGGCTGTCAACCTTCACAAGGGTTCCCAAAGCCAACCCTATATAATCCAGCATGGTGGGTACGTAGAGATGAAGGGGTAGGTCTAGTATGCGGACCCAAGTTACCAGGTGTTTAGGTAGCTCACTGGTAGGGCGGAACGTTGGACTCCATTGCCATACTGCTAGGCATTTTCCAAACAATTTCCATGGACCTCCGAAGAGAGCTGTTTCAAAGTCCCGTCGACAGGAGAATTGAACAACATAATGCCCCAGATCCACCTCATACGTGTTGAACCTACCAATAGGATTCCATAGAGTTTTAAGTCGATCCTGCATAGTCATGAAGCCTACGTTGGATCCAATCAGCCTAACAATCACAGTGTATCGCCACGGCTTGGTTAACTCCTCTTCTGCGATCGGGTTGAGATCTAGATTCGGTCTACCATCTAGGAGTTGCAGAGAAACATCCGTCGTAGCGAGTCTGTGTTCAAAGAGTTTCTCAAGAAACTGATCCCCTTCGTCCTCGTTCTTGTCTCCCATGAAATAGTGTTGTTCTTCTGTCATATATGCAGAATCTTCTCCGAAGGAAGTGGTATTCTGTTCCTCATTTCTCTTTTCTGTCAATCTCGTTTGATCATCTATCTGTGTCGTCCCGGCTTCTTTTCCACCCAGTGATGGGAAGGCTTCAACATAAGTCTCCTTCCAGATCACGATCTTCTCAGTCATGGTGTCTCTTTGCTGATTGACCAGACCTCGCATCCCAGCGTACTGGAGTTTAATACCAATGTTAGGGATCGCCATCTTCACTCCACGCTCACCATCTTTTTTATTTGATGAGTTCATCTGGTTCTCCTAATCACCGCGGTGTGTTCCGCTATCTGCCGTACCTCCTCCCTTCGAGGTGCCGTCATCTTCTCCTCGTCGCCCCCCTCGTTCGCCCGCACCCCCAGAAACCCTAGCCGCCCCCATACTATAGCCCTTATTCGTCTATGATCATCATCTTTGTATGATTTAAGATTTAACTATGTTATTGTAACCATTGATTACTATCATTATGTTGCTACAAGTTGTACTCCCCCTTGTGATTAGGGATATGATTTATCTTCTTCAATTGATTAGGGTTTCTAGGGTTATATTCAATAATAGAACCCTAAATCATAATTCCTCATATCTAGGAGCTTATACAATTGTCATAAGTATTCATTCATACTTAATTAGTTTCATCATTTATCATTGATTGATCATCAACATGAGGGATACAAGTTCCTCTCTTATCCTTATTAGGATACTAGTTTCAACTTGACTTGTTGTGTTGACTAGATCCTTATTAGAATGTATTGGACTACACTTATCAAAGTGTTTCCATCTCATTAGGTCATCATGTATTGATTTAATTACATGCCTCGTGTGTTGGCCTACTTTCTTCAAAGTGTATTGGTCTTTACTCTATCCCTTGTGTCAACCTACTTTCTTCAAAGTGTATCGGCCTCCACTCTATCCATTGTCTCAGCCTACTTTCTTCAAAGTGTATCAGCCTCCACTCTATCCCTTGTGTCGACCTATACATATTCACTTGTGTCGACCATGTCATCATTACTTGTATCAGCCAAAGAAAATTTCATGGTATCAGTTTAGAGGTGGTTAGGGAAGTATCGATTGTGAGGTGCTTGAGGTATATCGACCATTGTATATTCATGGGGTATCATCCACTCAACCAACTAGTGTGTCAGCCACACCATCAACTAGGGTATCATGCTTGCTATCCCTTTGTGTATCGATCATTAATGTTTTGGTTGTATCAGGTGAACCTTCAACAAAACCTTGATTTCCTTCACTAATTGAACTCACCACTACTTGGTGTGTCAACCAAAATATTGAGGAATGTATTACCCCCACTTCCACATGGTGTTTCAGCCTAAGTGTGTCATCCATCACACATATTTTGATTGGAGAGATCAATTTGTGAGTGTATCAGTTTCTAGGGTTTGAGTTATATGATATCAGATTAAGGATCATCATATCCCTCATTTCCCCCATTCATTAAGGTAACAACCTTATCCTCCTTTGGTATATCATTCTCACCCTTCATAGGTACATATATTTAACTGTAATATATTCTTTTTATTTTAGTGTAATACCTTTACCTCACTTGGGAGTAACACCTTTACCTTTCTTACGTGTACCGGCCACACCACACTTTGGTGTATTGGCCACACCATACCTTGGTGTATCAGCCTTACTACACATTCATGTATCAGCCTTACTACACATTAGTGTATCGACCACACCACCATCTAATGTGCCAACTTTACCATCACCTTGTGTTGCTCACAACACATAAAAGCGATATCGGTCTTGAGGTACTAAGAAGGGATATCAACCTTGAGGTTCTTAAAGGGATAAATGTTTTGAGATGCTTAAAGGGTTAACAGTTTGATCATCTTCAAGCTTAAAACCTTCGTACATTAACACTCTACTTCACGGGAAATAACCCCATGTTTCCGCTAGATTTAATCAAGGGAAATCAAAATAAAAAAGGAATCACCAAGTATTGTAAAATTGAAAGTGAATAACAATAGAATTGAAGTAGAGTTATATAACCTGCCTTAAGATCATCACTAGAGAATCAAGATCCAAAGCTTCACATTTCCAAGGTTGAAGATGACTTATCAAAAGTCCAAGATTCAACCATAACTTCGCCTCCATCAAGAAGAAGGTATCATAGTAAGGAACTTGGTGAAGAAGGAAAGAAAGAAAGAATCATGGTTAAAGAAGCATAGCCCATTCAAGGTATAAGATCACCATTTCTTTACTTTGGGCAAGATCCTTGGCCTTCCACTTCATCCTTGAGCTCCTAGGGTCGTCCACCAAGCAAGAGATGGCATGAGGGTCAAAATGTTTACTAGGACGTGAAAGGAGAGGCTTTTATAGTTGAGGCTCATGAGAGAGACTATATGAGAGGTGTCATAACCATATGTAACTAGGTGACACGTGTCCATGAATGGTGACATCATGCAAACATGATTATATTGACATGTAAAACTCTTGAGAATAATCAATAGGCAAGATATTGGTCATTGGCTATCGTGCTTGACAAGATTTCTCAACCCAATTATCATCTTATGTGCAAACTGATACATCTTTTGTAAGGAACAACAAAAATGATATGCTTCACCTACTTGAGGTGCTTAGCCCAACATGACTGTTTGCAAAAGATGCCAAATCGATAGGGTACTTACTATATGGTTTATAAACTGATAGGCTCCTCCATATACCCTTCATAAGTCGACACAACCACATCTAGGGTTCAAGATACTTAAACATTCTTGAGTTCTTTCACGACCAAGAGTACTATCACTTAACCAATACTCAAAAAAGGCGCCCCCTCCTTTATATCTCATATATATGATACTAAGAGAGATTAGGGACACTCTAGAGGTGGTAAATTGCACGTCAACCCCACATTCTGGGTAAATTGCAAGTTGCACCAAAACTGGCACATAAAGCACAACCATTATCCATACAAGTTCAACTTGGAACTTAGGATTTCCACAAGGTTCCCCTTATCATCATGATCTCTCTTATGATACACCCATCATGTGACATATTGCAAGATAACCCTTCATCTTGGGTAAATTGCACTTTGGTCCAAAATAAGCAAACATTGCTCAAACAACATTCAACCAGGACCAAACTTGAAACTTGAGCTCTCCTTTAGTCTTAATTACTTTTTAAAAGGTTAAGACAAGGTTATTATAATCTTACTTAGGCAAAACTTCTAGGTTTATCCCAAAACCCAGGTCAGGGGTATTACAAATTATCAACCCCTCATAAAGATTTCGTCCCCAAAATCTTAGGAGAAAAGGGATACATACTTCTTCTTTTAATTCTATATTAAAATTTATGAAACCACCCAAAGGAATCACAAATTAGTAAGATTACTTTATGACTAAGCAAGATTCTTATATTAAACATCTTACAGTAATGATATCTTGTAACTTTATTCAAAATTAATACAAGATTCATCACATAAGGTATATCCTTAGTTAATTTTACCACTTTTAGGTTGTAGAGTTAACACTATGTCGAGTTATACCTTAACATAGAACAATGTGCATACCTTGTACAACTCAAGTGGAAATTCTCCCCTATTTAAGCCACCTTCACAACTTGTAACATTACAAGAGGAGGTTCACATCCCTGGGGAGTCATTATATTTGTTTGAGGGCAAAGGTAAGACTGCAAATTCAAGGGCATTACACATCAAATGCTTATTCAAAAACATTACGTTGATCTGATATACCATTGGCACTTTTTGGATACTAGGATTCTTCACCTTGATATCCATTACATATGCTAGAACACATCATGTAAATGTTCATTCAGCTTTTCAGCTGCCGTTACTGGTATTAAACACATCAGAAGGATCTTTTATTATTATAGAAGGTATGTATAACATCATTAGTATCAGATATCTCTATCTTGGAACTAAAATCCAAGTCTTAATTGATACTTTTCAAGTATCCATCTCATGGTCACATCAAAACCATGCACATCAAGTGTCATATGACTCAATTGACTACCACATCTTTCAAAGAAAAGAACACAAGGGTACACACTCCTCTTGTTACTTCATAATCATCCAGTGATTTCTTATCAAGAAGAAGGAATTACCAACTTCCTTTGGTTATTATATAAGTTTTTGATTGTTCATGTATCATTCAATCTGGTTTCATCTTGGTTTCCTTTCCACTATCATAGGAATTGTAAAGATGATTACACATCATTACTCCTTGTTGAGTTATTAGTTGACATGTTCAAAAACATTCCCTGGCTTTACTATCTTTTTGTTTTTCTTATTATGAAAAATATCATTACTCTTTACATATCTTTTATTGAGTAGGGATCATCTCCCTTGTTCCCTCTCACATAACATGAGGATTGTACCTTACACTTTCTTATACTCATAGGTTGGTTTGAGATTAACTTAGGGTTCCTCTTTATTTATTCATCATGTATTCTTATTTATCTTCTCACTTCATCTTCTTTTCAGAAATTTTCTCCATCTTATGTGAATTCTACACCTTAACTTTCTTTCAAGTGTATCTGTATTTTGCTCCATACATTTCCCAAAACTATAGCCTCAAGAACCTTTCATATCTTATTCACACTTAACTTTAGGTTTCATGGGCTGTATCTTTCTCTTTTAGTTACCAAACATCCAAGCTTTAACAAGTTATAGTGTATTTCTTATTTCTTTTACAGTAAGATGGAGGCATTGGTATCATGATTTCTGATTTGTTATGCTCCTTAGATTGCTCCCAAATGACTACTTGATCACAGTACTCAAAGATAAATCAATGTAAGAGTTCCATACTTACCTTTTCTTCAATATTTGAATACTTGGTCGGGGCACTCAAGTATTGAGGTTAGGTAGTATGCACCATATATTGTATCATGGTTTTGACTTAGACATCATCTTAGTCCTAATCCTAGTGTCCATGTAGACTTAGCAAACATATAGCCCCGATACCACAACTGTACACCCGTTATCACAAAGACAACGAGATTACATAAAACCAAGCAAAAATAACCATTAGCAGCTGATTACCGAAAATCACTTAAAATTTAAACCATTTTTCAAAGAGATCCAATGCAAGGAAACTCTTTATAGAAAGGCCCAAACCCAGTCATGCATGTATACAACATGATTCACTTCTTTATATGTCATTCCATCACATTCCCATGATATAAGATATCAATTATTTTACTAGATCATACACAAAAGCATCATTATACATTGAGGCAGTCTAGCAAAATTCTCAAATCAATTATAAAACTATTACAAAAAATTCCACAAAGGACCTGAGAGTACATGTATGACACATAGGACATCTATTTATAATGAGATACGACTGATAGAATACCATTTTCAATATTAGATTTTTTTCTTAATGTTTTCATGTTCAGCTTACATGATCTCTACTACCACGTGCACTTCCACCTAAAAATTGTGGATCTTACGAGGTGAGACAACAGTCCTAGTGAGAGTTATAACTCTCCAACAACACTACGAGGGAAACCCACCCCTAAGGAGGAGGCCCAGATGGCAGGGATGGTAAATCCAGGAGACCCATGCGTCCGCACACCGATATCTCAATAAGTATAATCAGAGGCCGATTAACGCTACGGAAAATTCACTTTCGAGCAGTGCTTCCAGCGGGAGTCAAACCTGAGACCCTTCGTGAGGGGCCCCGAGCTGCGACCAGCTAGGCTACTTCTCGCCGGCTTCCAACAATACTATTATTATCACATGTATATTGTTATTTGGACAGAGAGTAAAACTACATTATATTAAATAGATTTGTCCTTCAAGTAATTACTTTAGAACGAGAACATGTATAACTATCATAAATTAAAAAGTATAAAGGCAAAACAAGGCTTCATCCAATATGTCAGTTTTTTAATCCTTAAGCAAATATGCTACATGCCTGATTACATCTTTCAATCAATCTTAGGCCCTACGGAGATGGGAATATACCTTCATTTCCAAATGACCATTGAGAAGCTAGCATCAGTGCCATATAGGTCTATGGGAGAGTCGGAGTCCACGACCTCTCCTTCCCCGATCACTACAAGAGTGGCAGTGACATATGAGTCAATCTGCATTGTAGCTAGCCTGGCATATAGAGTACCTTCCCTATAGAGATACAACACATAGCATGTTTTCTGTTTAGGGTATGACCTTCAGTCAATCCTTCTTATATATATGGAGTCATGTCCTGCAACCATACTCTTCTTTTGTATTAGAGCTACGACCTACAACCATACTCTTTTTAAGAAATGGCTCGAAGCCAATATTGAGATTTGAAGGAAGCAAGAAAATATTCATCTTGCACCCTCACATATTCAATAATATGCACTCTGAGTTTCCTGTAGGAATTGCTCGTTTCACCATTCAGCAAGTTCTAACACTGAATGGATCTATGGCTAGGGCAACTGTAACAACCTGGGCCCACTGCCCAAGGCTCTAGTAGAGTTTCAGGAATGACGACTGGCCCCATAGACCACCACTAGCCTTAACTACGCATCTTAATCTCACTCACGCGCAAGCCAAGATCAACTTCCCGACTGGTCACCCATCCTAGTACTACTCCAAGCTGAGCACACTTAACTATGGAGTTCTTTAGAGATGGGCTCCCTAAAAAGGAGGTGCACCTTGGTGATATGGGTAGTCCAATCATTCCTTTTAAGAGTGTTTTATCCGAGGCCTCAAATCCTAGGATGTTACAATCTCCCCCACTTAGACTCTTGACATCCTCGTCAAGGCTCAACTATAAGGCCTCATAATCTCTTCCCCATTTCAGTGCAGACCCACAATGGCCCATGGACACCCAGCTCCCGATCACGGAATACTAGCACAAGGGTGGCTACGTCAACCATGGACAACCCTTCCCTACATGCCTGGACCGCACGGCTCAAGACTCGCATGCCATGCCCATGTGGGCCCCACCTACTTGAGGGGAATTGGCTCTGATACCATTTGTAACGACCTGGGACCACTACCCAAGGCTCTAGTAGAGTTTCAGGAATGACGACTGGCCCCATAGACCACCACTAGCCTTAACTGTGCATCTTAATCTCACTCACGCGCAAGCCAGGATCAACTTCCCGACAGGTCACCCATCCTAGTACTACTCCAAGCTGAGCATGCTTAACTATGGAGTTCTGTAGAGATGGGCTCCTTGAAAAGGAGGTGCACCTTGGTGATATGGGTAGTCCAATCATTCCTTTTAAGAGTGTTTTATCTGAGGCCTTAAATCTTGGGATGTTATAGCAACTACATGATTATATTTCACTTGATTACTTAACCAATTAAAGTGTCTTTTGGCATCAATCAAGTTATAACATACATTCTATAGACAAATTCTTAAAGGAAAGGGCACAATATATTAACAAAGAATATAATTGTTTACACTATAAATTGATTCCAATCATCTCATGGCATTGTATTAATGCCCTTCATAAGGATTTCACCATCAACACATTATCATGAGATATCAATCTCTTATTTCAGTACTGGAGGATATCACCTCAACTAGGCTCTTAGCCTTTATCAGGTCATAAGACCCATCACATCATCGTTGTGATACATTGTTATCTCAACATTCTTTATTAAGAATATAGGCATTACCCATGCCAAGCATTACTTGTGCCACAACATGTGTACACCATAGCAACCATAGCAATCATTAACTATGACATCCATCTCATTTTCAAGGTTATATTTATACAAATGGAGGGAGAATGTGTCTCAATGCATTAATTAGTTTTTAAGTAAAACATGACATACACCATATGTCTTCTTTAAAGAAGATTAGGTTTCATGCTTCACCACATAGGGTTCCCAAACATCATTTATCTTTCCAACCTTCTAATTGAACTTCCTTTCACAAAGTGGAATATATAAGGCTATGCATTATTCATAATCACCAAGTCTACATATTCACATGTTCATATTTCTCGTATTCCTTTATCAAGGTTCATATACATTACTTTAACATAATTAATCTTCTTCATAGCACTCACAAGCTATAATATTCCATTAATTTGTAAGATAATATATACATGAATAATCTGAGAGAGAAAATAGTCTCAAGCTTTTTAAGCATGGGTACTAAGTAAGACTAGCCTATCCTGAGATTAGGGTCAATGTTCTTTACGCATTACCTGATTAGGGTTTTTCCTCAGAATTATTATTACCAACCCTATATACATCATTTCCCATTTTCTTGGAATCAACCTAGGATTGAACAATCATTACTAGGTATCACCATTGCATACTATATATGTGTATTACCTTTTTAAATTATGTGTGTGCTACAATCATTCATTATGTAAACATATATATCATGTATTTACATAATGTTTCATCATTATTATCACATACTATGGAGTTTCAATACCCCTTAGCTCATTATCAAACATTGTCACCTCTCACTAGGCAACAACCATCTATAGGTAATCAAACCCATATACTTGATTATCACATGCTATGGGGTATCAACCCCTCAATTTATTATTGAACCATGTCACCTCTTACCAGGAAACAATCAACTATATGTCATTAGACCTGTATAACATCATACTTTTTGCAAAAGTATTTCACATGGATCACAAGGCCCATGTAAATTGTATTATATCATGCCATCATATCTCATACATAGCTATGCTCATCGTCACATAATATCTACATGGTTAGGATTGCATGATAAAAGTAATTAAATATCATTACCATGTCATAAAGAGAATCATTCAAATTGTAAGCCTCTCATAGTTAGGGTCAGGGTTTTCCCTTATAACTGATTATGGTTTTCATGATCATATTTAGCAATCAAACCCTAAGTCATAACTCCTTATGCGTAGGAGCTTATCTTATTATCTTTTCATTCCAGTTTATCACAAATAATCATGCTATCAAGTTAAAAATATGATAAAATGAAAAATATACCATATTGCCTAAGATTATTTAAAGTTAGAACACCTCTGTCTTACCCTTTCATTTTTATCATAGATTATTAATCCCCTAAACTCATAATTGAGTACCATATCACTTTCTAGACAACATGTCTTTGCCAGGTCACCAAACCTCTTTACATTCTTCCTTTGATACATGTTTTCCATATGTCTTATAAGACATAAACAAGATATATTAGATTAACATTACTATAGCCCTTATTCGTCTATGATCATCATCTTTGTATGATTTAAGATTTAACTATGTTATTGTAACCATTGATTACTATCATTATGTTGCTACAAGTTGTACTCCCCCTTGTGATTAGGGATATGATTTATCTTCTTCAATTGATTAGGGTTTCTAGGATTATATTCAATAATAGAACCCTAAATCATAATTCCTCATATCTAGGAGCTTATACAATTGTCATAAGTATTCATTCATACTTAATTAGTTTCATCATTTATCATTGATTGATCATCAACATGAGGGATACAAGTTCCTCTCTTATCCTTATTAGGATACTAGTTTCAACTTGACTTGTTGTGTTGACTAGATCCTTATTAGAATGTATTGGACTACACTTATCAAAGTGTTTCCATCTCATTAGGTCATCATGTATTGATTTAATTACATGCCTCGTGTGTTGGCCTACTTTCTTCAAAGTGTATTGGTCTTTACTCTATCCCTTGTGTCACCCTACTTTCTTCAAAGTGTATCGGCCTCGACTCTATCCATTGTCTCAACCTACTTTCTTCAAAGTGTATCAGCCTCCACTCTATCCCTTGTGTCGGCCTATACATATTCACTTATTTGCCCATGTCATCATTGCTTGTATCGACCAAAACACAATTCATGGTATCAGTTTATAGGTGGTTAGGGTAGTATCCATTGTGAGGTGCTTGATGTATTTCAGCCATTGTATATTCATGGTGTATCATCCACTAAATCAACTAATGTGTTAGCCACACCATCAACTAGGGTATCAACCTAGCTATCCCTTTGTATATCGATCATTAGTGTTTTGGTTGTATCAGGTGAACCTTCAACAATACCTTTATTTCCTTCACTAATTGACCTCACCACTACTAGGTGTGTCATCCAACATCTCGAGGAATGTATTGCCCCCACTTCCACATGGTGTGTCAGCCTAAGTGTGTCGTCCATCAAACTTATTTAGACTAGAGAGATCAGTTTGTGAGTGTATATGTTTGTAGGGTTAGGGTTATATGATATCAGATTAAGCATCATCATATCCCTTATTTCCCCCATTCATTAAGGTAACAACCTTATCCTCCTTTGGTATATCATTCTCATTGTTCTTAGGTACGTATATTTCACTATAATATCTTCTTTTTATTTTAGTATAACACCTTTACCTTACTTAGGTGTATCGGCCACACCACACTTTGGTGTATCATCCACACCATACCTTGGTGTATCAGCTTTACTACACATTGGTGAATCGACCTTACTACATATTGGTGTATCAGCCACACCACCATCTAATGTGTCAACTATACCATCATCTTGTGTTTCTCACTATACATCAAAGTGATATCGGTCTTGAGGTTCTAAAAAGGGATATCGACCTTGAGGTGATTAAAGGGATAACGGTTTTGAGATTCTTAAAGGGTTAATGGTTTGATCATATTCAAGCTTAAAACCTTCATACATTAACACTCTATTTCATGTGAAATAGCCCCACGTTTCCACTAGATCTCATATATTCATCATTTAATCAAGGGAAATCAAAATTAAAAAGGTATTACCAAGTATTGTAAGATTGAAACTGAATACCAATAGAATTGAAGTTGAGTTATATAACATGCCTCAAAACCATCACTAGAGCCTCAAGCTCCAAAGATTCATGTTTCCAAGGTTGAATATGACTTATCAAAATTCCAAGATTTGTCCATAACTTCACCTCCATCAAGAAGAAGGTATCATAGTAAGGAACTTGGTGAAGAAGTAAAGAAAGAAAGAATCATGGTTCAAGAAGCATAGCCCATTCAAGGTAGAAGATCACCATTTCTTTACATGGGGCAAGATGCTCGGCCTTCCTCTTCTTACTTGAGCTCCTAGGGTCGTCCACCAAGAAAGAGATGGTATAAGGGTCGAAATATTTACTAGGAGGTGAAAGGAGAGGCTTTTATAGTTGAGGCTCATGAGAGAATATATGAGAGGTGTCATCACCATATGTAACTAGGTGACACGTGTCCATGCATGGTGGCATCATTCAAGCATGATTATATTTACATGCAAAACTCTTGGGGATAATCCATAGGCAAGATATTGGCCATTGGTTATCTTGCTTGACAAGATTTCTCAACCCAATTATCATCTTATGTGGAAATTGATACATCTTTTGTAAGGAACAAAAAAATGATATGCTTCACCTACTTGAGGCGCTTATACCAACATGACTGTTTCCAAAAGTTTCCAAACCAATAGGGGACTTCCTATATGGTTTATAAACTGATACTCTCCCCCATATACCGTTCATAAGTCGACACAACCTCAACTAGGGTTCAAGATACTCAACATTCTTGAGTTCTTTCACTGCCAAGACTACTATCACTGAACCAAGACTCAAACAAGGTTCCCCCTCCTCTAGATGATACTAAGAGAGAGTAGGGACACTCTAGAGGTGGTAAATTGCACACCAACCCCACATTCTGGGTAAATTGCAAGTTGCACCAAAACTGGCACATAAAGCACAACCATTATCCATACAATTTCAACTCGGAACTTTATATTTCCAAAAGGTGCCCCTTATCATCATGATCTCTCTTATGATACAAAAGTACTAAGGGCACACCCATCATGGGACATATTTCAAGATAACCCTTCATCTTGGGTAAATTGCACTTTGGTTCAAAACAAACAATCATTGCTAACGCAACATTCAAACATGACCAAACTTGAAACTTGAGCTCTCCTTTAGTCTTAATTACTTTTTAAAAGATTAAGACAAGGTTCTTATCATCTTACTTAGGCAAAACTTCTAGGGTTATCCCAAAACCCAGGTCCAGGGTGTTACAAGTTATCAACCCCTCACAAAGATTTTGTCCTCAAAATCTCAAGAGAAAAGGGATAGGTACTTCTTCTTCTTTTGATTCTTCATTAAAATTTATGAAACCACCCAAAGGAATCACAAAATAGTAAGATTACTTTATAACTAAGCAAGATTCGTATATTAAACATCTTACTATAATGATATCATGGAACTTTATTCGAAATTAATACAAGATTCATCACATAGGGTATACCCTTAGTTAATTTTACCACTTCCGGGTTGTAGAGTTAACAATATGTCAAGTTATACCTTAACATAGAATAATGTGCATACCTTGTACAACTCAGGTGGAAATTCTCCCCTTTTTAATCCACCTTCACAACTTGTAACATTATAAGAGGAGGTTCACAGCCCAAGGGATTCATTATATTTGTCTGAGGGCAAAGGTAAGACTACAAATTCAAGGGCATTACACATCGAATGCTTATTAGAAAACATTACCTTGATCCGATATACAATTGGCACTTTTTGGATACTAGGATTCTTCACCTTGGTATCCATTATATATGCTAGAACACATCATGTTCATGTTCATTCAGCTTTTCAACTATCGTTACTGATATTAAACACATTAGAAGGATCTTTTATCATTATAGAAGGTAGGTATAACATCATTAGTCTTAGATATCACTATATTAGAACTAAAATCCAAGTCTTAATTGATACTTTTCAAGCATCCATGTCATGGTCACATCAAGTGTCATATGACTCACTTGACTATAATATCTTTGAAAGAAATAACACAAGGGTACATACTCATCTTGTTACTTCATATCATCCAGTGATTTCTTATCAAGATGAAGGAATTACCAACTTCCTTTAGTTATTATATAAGTTTTTGATTGTTCATGTGTTAGTCAATCTGGTTTCATCTTGGTTTCCTTTCCATTAGCATAGGAATTGTAAATATTATTACACCTCCTTACTCCTTATTGAGTTATTATTTTACATGTTCATGAACATTCCCTGGCTTTACAATCTTTTTGTTTTTCTTATTATGAGAAAGATAATTACTCTTTACCTATCCTTTATTGAGTAGGAATCATCTTCCTTTTTCCCTCTCACATAACATGAGGATTGTACCTTATGCTTTCTTATACTCATAGGTTGGTCTGAGATTAACTCAGGGTTCCTCTTTAATTTATTCATCATTTATTCTTATTTATCTTCTCACTTCATCTTCTTTTCAAAAAATTTCTCCATCTTATGTGAATTCTACACCTTAACTTTCTTTATTAGCTCACTTGTATATATATTTTTCTCCATATATTTCTTGAAATTACAACCTAAAGAACCTTTCATATCTTATTCACACTTAACTTTAGGTTTCATGGGTTGTATCTTTCTCTTTTAGTTACCAAACATCCACTCTTTAGCAAGTTATGGTGTATTTCTTATTTCTTTTACAGTAAGATGGAGGTATTGGTATCATGATTTCTGATTTGTTATGCTCCTTAGATTGCTCCAAAATGACTACTTGATCACAGTAATCAAAGAGAAATCAATCTAAGAGTTCCATACTTACCTTTTCTTCAATAATTGAATACTTGGTCGCGACACTCAAGTATTGAGGTTAGTCAGTATGCATCATGTATTATATCATGTTTTTGACTTTGACTTCATCTTAGTCCTAATCCTAATGTCTGTGTAGACACAGAAAACATATAGACTCTGATACCACAACTATAACACCCATTATCACAAAGACAATGAGATAACACAAAACTAAGCGAAAATAACCATTAGCAGTGGATTACCGAAAATCACCAAAAATTTAAACCATTTTTCAAAGAGATCCAATGCTAGGAAACTCATTAGAGAAAGGCCCAAAGCCAGTCATGCATGCATACAACATGATTCACTTCTTTACATATGTCATTCCATCACATTCCCATGATATAAGATATCACTTGCTTTACCAGATCATACACAAAAGAAACATTAAGCATCGAGGCATTCTAGCCAAATTATCAAATCGATTATAAAATTGTTACACAAAATCCCCCAAAGGACCCGAGAGTACATCGATGACACGTACGACATCAATCTATAACAAGACATGATTGATAGCATACCATTTTAAGTATCATATTTTCTTCTTAATGTTGTTCTGTTCAGGTCACACGATCTATGCTACCGCGTGCATATCCATCTAAACATTGTTGATCCTACGGGGTGAGATAACACTCCTAGTGAGAGATATAACTCTCCAACAACACTATTATTATCACATGTATACTATTATTTGAATTGAGAGTAAAGATGCATTATATTAAATAGATCTTTCCTTCAAGTAATTACTCTAGAAGGAATATGAAGAACATGTATAACTGTCATAAATTAAATAATATAATGTCAAATCAAGGCTTCATCCAATATGTCTATATTGGAATCCTTAAGAAAATATGCTATACGGATGATTACATATTTCAATCAATCTTATGCCCTATGGAGATGGGAATATACCTTTCATCTCCAACTGACCACTGCAAAGCTAGCATCAGTGCCATATAGGTCTATGGAAGAGCCAGAGTTCACAACCTCTCCTTCCTTGGTCAGTACGAGAGTGGCAGTGGCATATGAGTCAATCTACATTGTAGCTAGCCTGGCGTATAGAGTCTCTTCACTATAGATATACAACACATAGCATGTTCTCTGTTCAGGGTATGACCTTCAATCAAACCTGCTTATATATATGGAGTCATGACCTGCAGCCATACTCTTCTTTTGTATTAGAGCTACGACCTACAACTGTGCTCTTTTTAGGAAATCACTCAAAGCCAATCCGGAGGTTTGAAGTAACCAAGGAAATACTCATCTTGCACCCTCGCATATTCAATAATATGCACTCTGAGTTTCCCATAGGAATTGCTCGTTTCACCATTCAACAAGTTCTGACACTGAATGGATCTATGGTCAGAGCAGCTACATAATTATATTTCACTTGATTACTTAGACCAATTAAAGTGTATTTTTGGCATCAATAAAGTTAACGTACAAGACATAGACAAATTCTTAAAGGAAACTGCATAATATATTAATAGAGAATATAATCATTTACACTATAAACTGATTCCAATCATCTCATGACATTGTATTACTGCCCTTCATAAGGATATCACCATCAGCACATTATCATGGGATATCAATCCCTTATTTCAGTACCGGAGGATATCACCTCAACTAGGCTCTAACCCTTTATCAGTTCATAAGACCCATCACGTCATCCTTGTGATTTATTGTTATCTCAACATGCTTTATCGAGCATATATGCATTACCCATGCCAAGCACTACTTGTGCCACAATATGTGTACACCATAGCAACTATAGCAATCATTATCTATGACATCCATCTCAATTGCAAGGTTATATTTATACAGATGGAGGTAGAATATGTCTCAATATATTAATTACTTTTTAAGTAAAACACGACAGACATGATATGTCTTCTTTAAAGAAGATTAGGTTACATGCTTAACCACATAGGGTTCCCAAGCATCATTTATCTTTCCAGCCTTCTAATTGCACTTCCTTTCACAAATTGGAATGTATAAGGCTATGGATTATTCATAATAACCAAGTCTACATATTCACATATTCATAGTTCTCGTATTACTTTATCAAGGTTCATATACATTACTTTAACATTAATTAATCTTCTTCATAGCACCCACAAACTATACTATTCCATTAATTTGTAGGATTATCATTACATGAATAATATGACAGTGAAAATAGTCTCAAGCTTTTGAAGCATGCAAACTCATCAAGAGTATTATACCCTGAGATTAGGGTCAGTGTTCTTTACACATGACCTGATTAGGGTTTTTCCTCAAAATTGTTATTACCAACCCTATATAAATCATTTACCATTTTCTTGGAATCAACCTAAGATTGAACAATCATTACTAGGTATCACCATTGCATACTATATATGTGCATTACCTTATTAAATTATGTATGTGCTACAATCATTCATTATGTAATCATAATGAATGTATTTACATAATGTGTCATCATTATTATCACATACTATGGAGTTTCAATACCCCTTGGCTCATTATTAAACATTGTCACCTCTCACTAGGCAAAAATCATCTCTAGGTTATCAAACCCATATACTTGATTATCACATGCTATCGGGTATCAACCCCTCAATTTATTATTGAACAAGGTCACCTCTTACCAGGCAACAATCAACTCTAGGTCATTAGACCAGTATAACATCATAATCATTGCACACGTATTTCACATGGCTCACAAGGCCCATGTAAACGGTATTATATCATGCCATCATAGTTGATACATTGCTATGCTCATCGTCACATAATACATGCATGGTTAGGATTTCATGAGAAAAGTAATTAAATATCATTACCATGCCATAAAGAGAATCATTCAAATTGTAACCCTCTCATAGATAGGGTCAAGGTTTTCCCTTATAACTGATTAGGGTTTCTATGTTCATGTTTAGCAATCAAACCCTAATTCATAACTCCTTATGTCTAGGAGCTTATCTTATTCTCTTTTGACTCCATTGTATCACAGATAATCATGTGATCAAGTCACAAATATGATAAAATGAAAAGTATACCATATTGCTTAAGATTATTTAACAGTTGGAACACCGTTGTGCTACCCTGTCATTTTTATCATAGGATATTAATCCCCTAAACTCATCTTTGAGTACCACATCACTTTCTAGACAACATGTCTTTTCCATGTCATCAGATCTCTTTACATTCTTCCTGTGATACATGTTTTCCATATGTCTTATAAGACATAAACAAGATATATTAGATTATCATTACTATAGTCGTTATTGGCTATGATCATCATCTCTGTATGATTTAAGATTTCACCATGTTATTGTAATTATTGATTACTATAATTATGTTACTACAAGTTGTACTCCCCCTTGTGATTAGGGATAGGATTTCTTTTCTTCAATTGATTAGGGTTTCTAGGGTTATATTCAATAACCAAACCCTAAATCATAACTCCTCATATCTAGGAGCTTATACAATTTCCATAAATATTCATTCATACTTAATTAGTTTCATCATTTATCATTGATTGATCATCAACATGAGGGATACACGTTCCTCTCTTATCCTTATTAGGATACGAGTTTCAACTTGACTTGTTGTGTTGACTTGATACTCATTAGAATATATTGGCCTACACTTTTTAAAGTGTTTCCATCTCAATAGGTCATCATGTATTGATTTAATTACATTCCTCATGTGTCAGCCTACTGTCTTCAAAGTGTATCGGCCTCCACTCTATCCCTTGTGTCAGCCTACTTTCTTCAAAGTGTATCGCACTCCATTCTATCCCTTGTGTCGGCTTACTTTCTTCAAAATGTATCAGCCTCCACTCTATCCCTTGTGTCAGCCTAGACATATTCACTTGTGTCGGTCATGTCATCATTGCTTGTATTGGCCAAAGCACATTTCATGGTATCAGTTTAGAGGTGGTTAGGGTAGCATTGATTATGAGGTGCTTTAGGTATATCAGCCATTGTATATTCATGGGGTATTAGCCACTCAACCAACTAGTGTGTCGGCCACACCATCAACTAGGGTATCATCCTAGCTATCCCTTTGTGTATCAGTCATTAGCATTTTGGTTGTATCGGGTGAACCTTCAACAATACCTTGATTTCCTTCACCAATTGACCTCACCACTACTTGGTGTGTCAACCAAAATATCAAGGAATGTATTGCCCCCACTTCCATAGGGTGTGTTATCCTAAGTGTGTCGTCCATCACACTTATTTAGATTAGAGAGAGATCTGCTTATGAGTGTATCCGTTTCTAGGGTTAGTTTATATGATATCGAGTTAAGCATCATCATATCCATTATTTCCCTCATTCATTAAGGTAACAACCTTATCCTCCTTTGGTATATCATTCTCACCCTTATTAGGTACATATATTTCACTGCAATATCTTCTTTTTATTTTAGTATAATACCTTTACCTCACTTGGGTGTAACACCTTTACCTTACTTGGGTGTATCAGCCACACCACACTTTGGTGTGTCGGCCACACCATACCTTGGTGTATCGACCTTACTAGACATTGGTGTATTGTCCTTACTACACATTGGTGTATCAGCTACACCACCATCTAATGTGTAGACTTTACCATAACCTTGTGTTGCTCACAACACATCAAAGTGATATCAGTCTTGAGATGCTAAAAAGGGATATCGACCTTGAGGTGCTTAAAGGGATAATGGTTTTGAGATGGTTAAAGGGTTAATGGTTTGATCATCTTCAAGCTTTAAACCTTCATACATTAACACTCTAGTTCATGGGAAAGAGCCCCATGTTTCCACTAGATATCATAGATTCATCATTTAATCAAGGGAAATCAAAATTGAAAAGGAATCACCAAGTATTGTAAGATTGAAAGTGAATAACAATAGAATTGAAGTAGAGTTATATAACCCGCCTCAAGATCATCACTAGAGATTCAAGATCTAAAGCTTCACGTTCCCAAGGTTGAATATGACTTATAAAAAGTCCAAGATTCAGCCATAACTTCACCTCCATCAAGAATTATCATAGTAGGGAACTTGGTGAAAAAGGAAAGAAAGAAAGAATCATGTTTCAAGAAGCATAGCCCATTCAAGGTAGAAGATCACATTACTTTACCTTGGGAAAGATGATCAAACTTCCTCTTCGTCCTTGAGATCCTAGGGTCGTCCACCAAGCAAGAGATGGCATGAGGGTCAAAATGTTTATTAGGAGGTGAAAGAAGAGGCTTTTATAGTTCAGGCTCATGAGAGAGACTATATGAGACGTGTCATCACCATATGTAACTAGGTGACATGTGTCCATGAATGGTGGCATCATGCAAACATGATTATCTTGACATGAAAAACTCTTGAGGATAATCCATAGGAAAGATATCAGACATTGGGTATCTTGCTTGACAAGATTTCTCAACCCAATTATCAACTTATGTGCAAACCGATACATCTTTTGTAAGGAACAACAAAAATGATATGCTTCACTTTCTTGAGATGCTTAGCCTGACATGAAAGTTTCCAAAAGTTTCCAAACTGATAGGGGACTTCCTCTATGGTTTATAAATTGATTGGCAACCCCATATACCCTTCATAAGTCGACACAACCTCATCTAGGGTTCAAGATACCCAACATTCTTGAGTTCTTTCACTACCAAGAGTACAATCACTCAACCAAGACTCAGAAAAGGTGCCCCTCCTTTATCTCTCCTATAGATGATACTAAGAGAGAGTAGGGACACTCTAGAGGTGGTAAATGGCACATCAACCCCACATTCTAGGTAAATTGCAAGTTGCACCAAAACTGGCACATAAAGCACAAGCATTATCCGTACAAGTTTAACATTAGAAGAGGAGGTTCACAACCCTGGGGAGTCATTATATTTGTCTGAGGGAGAAGGTAAGACTGCAAATTCAAGGGAATTACACATCAAATGCTTATTAGAAAACATTACCTTGATCTGATATACATTTGGCACTTTTTGGATACTAGGATTCCTCACCTTAGCATCCATTACATATGCTAGAACACATTATGTTCATGTTCATTCAGCTTTTCAACTATCATAATTGATATTAAACACATCAGAAGGATCTTTTATTATTATAAAAGGTACATATAACATCATCAATCTCAGATATCTCTATCTTGGAACTAAAATCCAAGTCTTAGTTGATACTTTTCAAGTATCCATCTCATGGTCACATCAAAAACATGGACATCAAGTGTCATATGACTCTTTTGACTACCATATCTTTGAAACAAAAGAACACAAGGGTGCATACTCCTCATGTTACTTCATAATCATCTAGGCATTTCTTATCACGAAGAAGGAATTACCAACTTCCTTTGGTTATTATATAAGTTTTTGATTGTTAATGTGTCATTCAATCTGGTTTCATCTTGGTTTCCTTGCCATTGGCATATGAATTGTAAATATGATTACAAATCATTACTCCTTGTTGAGTTATTATTTGATATGTTCAAGAACATTCATTGGCTTTACTATCTTTTTGTTTTTCTTATTATTAAAAAGATCATTACTCTTTACAAATCCTTTATTGAGTAGGGATAATCTCCCTTGTTCCTTCTAACATATTATGAGGATTGTTTGTTACATTTTCTTATACTCATAGGTTGGTCTGAGATTAACTCAGGGTTTTTCTTTATTTATTCATCATTTATTCGTATTTATTTTCTCACTTCATCTTCTTTTCAGAAATTTTCTCCATCTTATGTGAACTCTACACCTTATCTTTCTTTATTAGCTCATGTGTATCTTGTTGGGTTTTATGGCCTCAGAGAAAGCAGTGGAAACAAAAAATTTACTGGCCATTAACCCATAACAAGAGATCACATCAAAGACTATGTAATGGGAAGGATGGTTTTAGTGAGATATACCTGGTCATGGGGCTTGCCCAGTGAAAATAACTTGCAGCCATGTGCAGTGTTCAACACCATGTCTTGGATGGTGTTTGTGCATCTCATGGTCTACGCCATGGACTCTGGTCTCCACCATCGACTGCGGCTGATGTGTCCTCCTAAGCGGCAGACATCTCCCACCTCTATAGATAATCCACATGGACCACCTGGAACTCCTGCCATTCTAGAAGAACTGACAGGAAGGACATGACCCTCCTGTTTGTGTACTAGCACCAACCTACTCTCCCAAACTCATATTTCTTTTTTGTAGTTGTCTTTCCCTCACTGTGCCTCCCTAGTCGGGTAGCACTTGCTCGGGCTCTCTCAGTTATCAAAACCAGAGAGGATAACAACTTTGCAGAGCAACTGATGTTCTACGTTGTGTGTTCTAAGAAGCCCCCAGTACCCCTCTATGTATAGTAGAGGGTAGGGTCACGGTTCCCAGTCTATTCGGGAGTAGAAGGATTCAAAAATTCCACGAACTGATTGCACTGCGACAGGTGAACCGATCGGTTCATAAGTGAACTGATTATTTGGGCAAGTGAGCCGTTCAGTTCATAACTGAACCGGTCATTTGGGCAGGTGATCTGATCAGTTCACCCAGTGAACCGGTCATTTCACTTCCCAGACTTGCCCACAATTGACTTTCCTTATTCGTTTCCAATTAATTCAAAGATTAATCCTTATTCCAATCGAATTTAATAAGTAAAACGTGAAAGTTTTCCTCTAACTAGGCAAATCCCAATTTTCTTGGTTGGCAGGACTGTGAGCCACCTGTTTCACCAAGTGAACTGGTTAGTTGTCTCACACCATCCGATCAGCTCACCTGGGTGAACCGGTCGTTGGTAGTCCTGACATTGCCAATGCAGTCTCCAATCAACCTAACACTCTAACCAGCTAGTTCAATGCTTGAATTTGATAGTTCCGAGTCTATTCAGTCAATTGACTATCTAATTGAGTAACTAAACACCTTTAGCCTCAATCTAAACATCATTCATGGACAATCTCCTCTTCCAGGGGTATCCTATGTGTGTGACCTTGTAGGTTTCAATTTACATTGGCAGTGAATGTTCATAACAACTTATCACATCACATGCAATGAGCAGAATCTAGTAACTCATCATTGCTACCCAAGTAACTTAGAAAGTTGGAGAACAACTTCAACCTACAATATGTGATTAGTGTTACTGTGATCGTATAGTTCCTTTGTCACTGACATCTAGATTGAACTCGAGGCATGGAACATCATCCTCTTCAACATTCAATCCATGTTCTTTGACCTAGAGCAGACTGTCTGAGATGCATGTGAGTTCACATATCATATATTGAATCACATGAGTATGGCCATACAATTCTCAGTCTCGCTTATCAAGGGGCCCTGGATATCAAGGAGGGACAAATCCCATCTCTATCACTTACAATTTATCCCCATGTGTCAAACTTACCCAACTATCAACCCATGTTTTAGGACTACATTTGATGATGTCAAAGTGTACCCAAAAACATGTGGTGAGTGTAGTAATTTTAGGTCTAAGAACCACTATCACCACTATCACTATGAGAGATGATTGTGACTACCATTCCATGGTATCCATGTATCACTCTCACAGTGGGTCTGTCCGATATACTGTTCTCTAACATATATCTGTGTGCTTGACTTGATATCATATATCATGACTAATGAGACTCTTTCATTAGTCAACACACACTCTAGTCTTATGTATTACTGTTGTCTATTTTGCTTCCACAGTAATATCCGACTAGGGACATAACAATAATGTATGTACTCTTATCATACATATGGTCTCATTGTTTAGGTCCTTAACCTGAAGACATATGTCATCGAGTCACATTATTCTCTAGACATCTATCATGCATGTGTCGTCATCTCATGAGTGAGACAAACATAATAGACAAAATTACCTTTATCATTATCAAATCAAGTATCATATGCCTCATTACAATCATCATATGATTGGCTTTCTAGGCATACTATACCAACAAACTCCCACTTGCACTTAGTGCCAATCACCCATGAATCATATTCCAAGAGATCTTAACATGTCCATCATGTTTTTGCTGCACAAGTGCTTTTATAATGGGTAAGCAACATTTGCTTCAATTCAGTATATTACGTGTTTCACATCCCCTCGCAGTACGACAACTCGTATGGGATGGAAGTGTTGTAGTATGCTATCAGAAATTCCTTTGCCAAACAAGTAGCTCCATTGTTGTCACAGTATTACTACTGAGTCACCAATGGTCAGAACCTCCCATAAGTTCATCCATATGAACTTATAGATGCATACAATATCCTTTAGAGTGTTCGTAACACTAAGGTAATACAATTGATTAATCATACATATGGTCTCATTGTTTAGGTCCTTAACCTTAAGAAATATGTCATCGAGTCACATCATTCTTTAGACATCTATCATGTAAGTGTCATCATCTGATGAGTGAGACAAACATAATAGATGGAATTA
Source organism: Alisma plantago-aquatica (assembly GCA_963693085.1). Classification (NCBI taxonomy): domain Eukaryota; kingdom Viridiplantae; phylum Streptophyta; class Magnoliopsida; order Alismatales; family Alismataceae; genus Alisma; species Alisma plantago-aquatica. The sequence continues at coordinate 451,780,035 of OY856414.1, forward strand.
CCTTTATCATTGTCAAATCAAGTATCATGTGCCTCATTGCAATCATCATATGATTGGCTCTCTGGGCATACTACACCAATAGATTCCCACTTGCACTTAGATCCAATCACCCACAAATCATATTCTAAGTGATCTTAACATGTCCATCATGTTTCTATTACACAAGTTCTTTTATAGTGGGTAAGCAACATTTGCTTCAAGTCGGTACATTGCACGTTTCACATCCCCTCACTATACGACAACTCGTATGAGATGGAAGTGCAGTAGTATGCTATCTGAAATTCCTTTGCCTAACCAGTAGCTCCATTGTTGTCACAGTATTACTACTAAGTCACCAATGGTTAGAACCTCCCATAAGTTCATCCATATGAACTTCTATATGCATATAGTATCCTTTATAGTGTTTGTAACACTAAGGTACTTGGTTTCTTATTGTAGAATGAATCAATTGTCTTATGTTGGAACATTTTCAACTAACAATTCTTATTCCAAGTTCAAACACAATTTTGTCATTTTGGAAGCTTGCATCGGTGTGACTTTGTACACCCAACTCTTCCTTATTACCATAACTAAAGAACTAGTACTTTTAGTACTTCACAAGTACATAAAGATGTCCTTCATGGTATTCCAGTAACTCTTACTGGGGTTTGACAGATATCCATTCGTCATGTCCAATACATATGAGATAACTGGATATTTATATCATCTTGTCATACAAGATGATTATTTCATATCTTCTTATCATGTCCAATAGATACAAGATGATGAGTTTGTATATTCTTGTCATGTCTAATACATACAATATAATTAGTTCATATTTTATTATTATGTCCAATACATACAAGATAACAAGATGAGTTCATACATCATCGATCCAATTGCGAATGCATATGGCATCTATCCATGTGTTCCTTATCTTCATAAGAATTGGGACACTAGGCTCCTGAGAGACTAACACCATGGAACATGGACAAGTTCTCTCTTACCATGATAAACTCATTTAACATATAGCCAAAGTATGTTCTCTTTCCTAGGACAAGAATCCCTCTTGATCTATCTCTATAGATCTTGACTTCTATGACATAGGATGCTTCTTTAAAACCTTTTAGAATGCACTTTGTTGCCAAATTTTGTAGTATAAGGATGGTATTCCCCGTCAATATTTGGAATATATATATGCTCCCACTAAATTCTTGTAATCACACATTACATCTTCATTCTGACTCAAGTCAAACTCTTTGACTATTTTGTCAAATTGAAGATCCAGTTTTGAGGTTCTTGCTTCAATCCAAAGATTGATCTATGCAGCTTTATAGACTTTATTTGCATTATTGGATTTATAAAACCTTTAGGTTGTGTTACATACACATCCTGTATAATATTCCATTTAAAGAATGTGGTTTTAACATCCATATGCCAAATCTCATAGTCACATTAAGCTATAATAGCAAGCATTATCCTGATGGATTTATCCTTGGTAACTCCTGAAAAGATTTCACCATGTTCAATACCATGGACTTGTTAGAAACTTTTTTCAACCAACTTACCCTCAATGTCAGTCTTCTTCAGAAAGACCCAAAAGTACTATGGGTTTTACCCCTTCAGGTGGATCAACCAAGGTCATACTTTGTTGATGTACATGGAGTCCATCTTGGATTTCATGGCTTCAAGCCATATCTCAGTTTCTGGCTCTCATTAGCTTCTAGGTAGACTGATGACTCATCATATGATCAACTCACCACATTTTTATCCATAAGATGTCATATATCATTCAAGCTCTAGGTGTGCTCTACCAGAGTCATGAGTTCTATGTGTTACTTAAGAAACTTTGAGATTCCACAACATTTTGTGATTCTCTTTATTCCCAGTGTAAAGCATGTGCCCAAAAGGAAATTTAAAGTTTTATCTAGTAATCACACTCTAAATTATCGAGATGTGATTCCTTCTTTCTGATACACTTCTCATGATACACTATCATTGTTTTTCAGATGGAGTCCATCATGATACATTATCACGATCTTCCTAATGGTTCTCAAACTCTTGGTTCATAATATTTCTATATCGATGATATCAAAATTTAATACTTATACCAAGTTTTTATGTACTTCATTTATAATCTCCTTGAACACTTCAAGAGATTCATGTTTGTATTTTATTAAATACAAACTACCATATCTACTGAGGTCATCAGTAAATATATTGAAGTACTATTGATTTCCTATAGCATTTATTCTAAAAGGTCTATATACATCAATATGTATAATCCTTAATAGAATAATCATTATCCCACTACATCTAGTGAAAAACCTTTGTCATAATGCATAATGAATGAGATTAGCATGTCCCTATTGGTTCAATAACCAAAATGAGTCTAGATAACCATCATATGGATTTCTAGAAATGAAATTCTCATTTATGCACTACATATGACTATGTTATAGGCATTTGAGTTTGAGTTATCATGTCATTCATTACATGTGTCACATACATTTGTCTCTTTAACTATCAAGTATAGTTGATGAGACATAGGCATTGCCATCAAAGATCATATATTTAAAATGAAACATCAGTCCATAACACTCTTGCCCATACAAGATGTATGATGTTTTTCATTGATGGTAGGTATATAACAATAATTCACTAATTCTATTACATGCCCATGAATGTCATAATGTAAATATAATGGTAGCAACTCTTGCTTCGCACAATTTCTAGCTTACTTCTTAGGTCCTGAAGTAGAGATCTCTATCTCTATCATCTTCTTGAGATCCTATATAAAGAGGTTATTTCCCTTTCCAATGTCAAACATGTGACAATGGTAGCTCTTTCTTTCCTTATCTTTATAAGTGAAAAGGACATATTCCCTTTTACACTTTCCCCTTCTCCATATCTTGAGTGATGAAGATTTGGACCTTACCTTGGCTTCAGAACACTTCTTTACCTTGCTTTAGTCTATGAACTTTACTCTGCTGATCATTATCACATATTTGTCCTGTCTTCATTCATGCTTTGGCATCAACATGTCAAGCACTTTAGATAGTGGTTTGGACAAGTTATTCAACATTTTATAAATTGGCTATATGATTCACACAACAATTTGTAGAACTATATGTTTGGTCAACTCTTGACCTTTAAGAAATCATAGTCAATCTATATGCACAATCATATTGAGCATATGAGATTATACTTGATCTCCATCTATCTAATTATACTCAAACATCACTTTGAAGACATTATACCTTTCACGCTTTACATGATTCTTAAGATGTATAACCATCTCAAGAATGTCCATGCTTCAAGCTGTTTATGCAACTCATAGTTCATATGGCTCAACATAAGGTTCTTAATGTCATATGCATCATTGTCATACTTCAAGTAAGCATCCAATTTTAGCCTTAGGCACATTTGGAGTGGTTCAACTAGCTCTGGTCTTTCAAGGACTTTATAGTTTACACTCACCATTGAGAACACTTCTCAAAGGTCCTAAACCATATTTGAAGCTTATCCCATTTATGAACTGATCGCAACAATAATGTATTTGTGTTTATCATTTGGATTCTACAAAATAATTTTCCAACTTTTCAAAACATTTTTGATTTGTTTGATTTGATAAAGTTGATGATATTGATTAAGTCTTTAATTAATTATTGCTCCCACTATTTTGTTCAAATTGATAACCCTCGTGTATCAATTTGGAAGATTGCAACGTACAATCTTCTAGTGGCCAAGATCCATATTTCATCAAATTATGAGTCAGCTTTGGCTGATCGCCCACAACTTGATTATTTAGGTAGGCCATCATGCCAATTGTATAATATGCAACTCTTGGATAGATAACATGCGCAACTCTTTTCCATGATCATATGCATGCCTCCGGAGCTTAGACTATCTAAGAATCACCAGTTAAGTTTGACCCAAAAACTGACACGATAAACATGCATCCTGCTTTGGTAGAACCTACATGCCTACCATCACACTTCCACGAGATGGATCATTCACTACATTTTGGCATAACCTACATTTGGTCGATCAAGCTTTTCATGTGTGCTGCTTATGGAAGGCAGCTTAGACTTTAATATTTTATTTGAGGGATTTTATATAAGTACATAAACATATCCAATCACCACATTATTAAAGTATGTACCATATACATGCTATAACCACAACGAGAAAAAATGCAATATCAATAAAAGCGATGATTGTGGCCATCCTATTGTAGTTCCTTGGAGCCACAAGGAATTATGGTCATCTAAGGTCATATGCAACCTATTGTTGATGAAGATCTTTGTGCTTGAACCATTCTGGGTTGATCGGCTCATCCTATGACATGATCGGCTAGCCTCTTGGTCAGTTGGTTGGTCGGTCTGGCCTCCGATGTCTGGACACCTCCAACAAGCAAATGGGCCATCAACCAATTGATCTGGCTCCTTCTCAATCCTCCTCGGTCCTCCTGGCGGTCATCTCTCCTGGTGTTGAATGTCTTCTTCTTTGATGTAACAAAAAATAAACTAACCTACTTATACATAATCTTTGGGAAACCTCAAGTTACATTCGAGGGGAGAAAAGGTAGAAAAGAAAGGATCTTGAGTTAGCTCAAGTTACATGTCGAATCGAAGGTAGAGTCCCGGTATGCAAACCGAGATGCAAACAACCATAACCAACCAAGAATACATAGGGTTTATAGGCCATAACCATGCTAAACATCCACTATCAAAATCGTTTTAGGGTGACACATATCAATTGCATATATACCATATCATATATGTATATTAGTTTGTTGTTGCATGTGGTATTTATTCAGATATGCACATTAGTCATTTTAAATATTCACATCATATGCAATAAATAAATGATGATAAAACCAAAATATGATCATATCAATTTATCCCAAAACACAGTACATTGACGTGGCTCTGATACCAGTGTTGGGTTTTATGGCCTCTGAGTAGGCAGTAGATATAAATTTTTTTACTACCCATTAACCCATAACAGGAGATCGCATCAATGACTATGTAATGAGAAGGATGGTTTTAGTGAGATACACCTGGTCCTGGGGCTTGCCTAGCAACAATACCTAGCAGCCATGTGCGGTGTTCTATGCCATGTCTTGGACGATGCCTATGCAGCTCCTAGTCTTCGCCATGGACTCTGGCCTCCACCACCGATTGCGGCTGACATGTCCTCCTGAGTGGTAGACATCTCCCTCCTCTATAGATAGTTCACACAGACCACTTAGAACTCTTGTCATTCTAGAAGAACTGACAGGAAGGAGACAACCCTCATGTTGGTTTACTAGATCCAACCTGCTGTTCCAAACTTACTTTTCTGTAGTTGTCTTTCCCTCATTGTGCCTCCCTAGTCGGGTAGCACTTGCTTGGGCTCTCTCAGTTACTAGAACCAGAGAGGACAATAACCTTATAGAGCAACTGATGTTATGAGTTGTGTGTTCTGAGAAGCCCCCAGTACCCCTCTATTTATAGTAGAGGGCAGGGTCAGGGTTCCCAATTTGTTCGGGAGTAGAAGGATCCAGAAATTCCACGAACTAATTGCACTACAGAAGACGAACCGATCGGTTCCCAACTAAACCGATTATTTGGGCAGGTGAACTGATTGGTTCATAACTGAACTGGTCATTTAGGTAGGTGAGACGATTGGTTCACCCAGTGAACCGGTCGTTTCACTTCCCAAACTTGCCCCCACTTGACTTTCCTTATTCGTTTCCAATTAATCCAAATATTAATCCTTATTCCAATCAATTTGAACAACTAAAACGTGAAAGTTTTCCTCCAACTGGGCTAATCCCAATTTCCTTGATTGGTAGGACTATAAGCCTCCCATTTCACCAAGTGAACTGATTGGTTGGCTCACACTAGTCGATCGACTCACCTGGGTGAATTGGTCGGTTGGCAGTCCTGACATTGGCAATGAAGTCTCCAATTAACCCGACACTCTAACCAGCTAGTTCAATGTTTGAACTTGATAGTTCTGAGTCTAGTCAGTCAATTGTATGTTTAATTGAGTACTTAAACACCTTTAGTTTCAATCTAAACATCATTCATGGAAAATCTGCCCTTCCAGGGGTATCCTATGTGTGTGACCCTGTAGGTTCCAATTTACATTGGCAGTGAATGTTCATAACAACTTATGACATCACAAGCAACGAGAGGAATCTAGTAACTCATCATTGCTACACAAGTAACTTACAAAGTTAAAGAACAACTTCAACCTATAATCTTTTATTAGTGTTACTGTGATCGTATAGTTCCTTTGTCACTTCCATTCAGATTGAGCTCGAGGCATGGAACATCATCCTCTTCAACATTCAATCCATGTTCCTTGACCTACAACAAACTATTTAAGATGCATGTGAGTTTACATATCATATATTGAATCACATGAGTATGGCCATACAATTCTCAGTCTCACTTATCAAGGGGCCCTGGATGTCATACTCCTTTGTAGGAGGGACAAATCCCATCTCTATCACTCACAGTCTATCCCCATGTGTCAAAGTCACCCAACTATCATCTTTATAACAACCCATGTTTCAGGACTACATTTGATGATGTCAAAGTGTACCCAATGACACGTGAAGAGTGCAGTAATTTTAGGTCTAAGAACCACTATCACTATGAGAGATGATTGTGACTACCATTCCATGGTATCCATGTATCACTCTCACGATGGGTCTGTCTAATACACTGTTCTCTAACATATATGTGTGTGCTTGACTTGATATCATATATCATGACTAATGAGACTCTATCATCAGTCAACACACACACTAGTCTTATGTATTACTATTGTCTATTTTGCTTCCATAGTAATATCTGACTAGTGACATAACAAGAATGTATGTACTCTTATCATAAATATGGTCTCATTGTTTAGGTCCTTAACCTGAAGACATATGTCATTGAGTCACATCATTTTTAGACATCTATCATGTATGTGTCATAATCTCATGAGTGAGACAAACATAATAGATAGAATTACCTTTATCATTATCAAATCAAGTATCATATGCCTCATTGCAATCATCATATCATTGTCTCTTTGGGCATACTATACCGACATATCTGTATTTTTCTCCATACATTTCTCGAAATTATTCCCTCAAGAACCTTTTGTATCTTATTCACACTTAACTTTAGGTTTCATGGGATGTATCTTTCTCTTTTAGTTACCAAACATCCAAGCTTTAGCAAGTTATGGTGTATTTCTTATTTCTTTTACATAAAGATGGAGGTATTGGGATCACGATTTCTGATTTTTTATGCTCTTTAGATTGCTCCAAAATGACTACTTGATCAGAATAATCAAAGAGAAATAAATCTAAGAGTTCCATACTTACCTTTTCTTCAATATTTGAATAACTAGCTAGGGCACTCAAGTATTGAGGTTAGGTAGTATGAACCATATATTATATCATGTTTTCAACTTAGACATCATCTTAGTCCAAATCCAAGTGTCCCTGTAGACTCAACGAACCTATAGATCTAAAGTCACAATTGTAACACCCATTATCACAAAGACAACAAGATTACACAAAACCAAGCAGAAATAACCATTAGCAGTGGATTACCAAAAATCACTAAAAATTTAAATCATTTTTCAAAGAGATCCAATGTTAGGAAACTCTTTATAGAAAGGCCCAAAGCCAGTCATGCATGTATACAACATGATTCACTTCTTTACATATATCATTCCATCACATTCCCTTGATATAAGATATCAGTTACTTTACTAGATCATACACAAAAGCAACATTATACATCGAGGAGTTCTAGCCAAATTCTCAAATCAATTATACAACTATTACACAAAATCCCCCAAAGGACCTGAGAGTACATGGAAGACACATAGGATATCTATCTATAACAAGACATGACTGGTAGCATACCATTTTAAATTTCATATTTTCTTCTTAATGTTGTCCTATTCATCTTACATGATATCTGCTACCACATGCACGTCCACCTAAAAATTTTGGATCCTACGGGGTGAGACAACAATCCTAGTGAGAGATATAACTCTCCAACAATGATGTTATTATCACATGTATACTGCTATTTAAACAGAGAGTAAAGCTACATTATATTAAATAGATTTATCCTTCAAGTAAATACTTTAGAAGGAATATGAACAACATGTATAACTATCATAAATTAAATAGTATAAAGGTAAAGTAAGGCTTCATCCAATATGTTTGTATTTGAATCCTTAAGAAAATATGCTATATGGTTGATTACATCTTTCAATCAATCTTATGCCATGCGGAGATGGGAATATACCTTTCATATCCAACTGACCACTGCAAAGCTAGCATCAGTGCAATATAGGTCTATGGAAGAGCCGGAGTCCATGACCTCTCCTTCCCCGGTCACTACGAGAGTGGTCGTGACATATGAGTCAATCTGCATTGTAGCTAGCCTAGCATATAGAGGCCCTTCTCTATAGAGAGACAACACATATCATGTTTTCTATTTAGGGTATGACCTTCATTCAATACTGCTTATATATATGGAGTCATGGCCTACAACCATACTCTTCTTCTATATTAGAGCTACGACCTACAACCGTACTCTTTTTAGGAAATGGCTCGAAGCCAATCTTGAGGTTTGAAGTAAGCAAGAAAATACTCATCTCGCACCCTCACATATTCAACAATATGCTCTCTGAGTTTTCTGTAGTTTCACCATTCAACAAGTTCTGATACTAAATGGATCTATGGCCAGGGAAACTACATGATTATATTTTACTTGATTACTTGACCAATTAAAGTTTCTTTTTGGCATCAATCAAGATATAACATACAATCCATAAACAAATTCTTAAAGGAAAGTGCATAATATATTAACAGAGAATATAATCGTTTACACTATAAACGGATTCCAATCATATCATGACATTGTATTACTTCCCTTCATAAGGATATCACCATCAACACATTATCATAGGATATCAATCCCTTATTTCAATATCGGAGGATATCACCTCAACTCAGCTCTAAGCCTTTATCAGGTCATAAGACCCATCACATCATCCTTGAGATTTATCATTATTTCGACATGCTTTATCAAGCATATAGGCATTACCCATGCCAAGAATTACTTGTTCCACAACATGTGTACACCATAGCAACTATAGCTGTCATTATCTATCAAGGTTCATATACATTACTTTAACATTAATTAATGTTCTTTATAGCTATCACAAGCTATAATATTCCATTAATTTGTAGGATTATCATTACATGAATAATCCTAGAGCAAAAATAGTCTCAAGATTTTTAAGCATGCGTACTCAACAAGAGTAGCCTATCCTGAGATTAGGGTCAGTGTTCTTTACACATGGCCTGATTATCATTTTTCCTCAAAATTATTATTACCAACCCTATATAGATCATTTCCCATTTTTTTGGAAACCTATGATTGAACAATCATTACTAGGTATCACCATTGCATACTATATATGTGTATTACCTTAATAAATTATGTATGTGCTACAATCATTCATTATGTAAACATATAGATCATGTATTTACATAATGTCTCATCATTATTACCACATATAGATCATGTATTCCTTGACTTGTTATGTTGACTTGATCCTCATTAGAATGTATTGTCCTACACTTATCAAAGTGTTTCCATCTCATTAGGTCATTATGTATTGATTTAATTACATTCCTCATGTGTCGGCCTACTTTCTTCAAAGTGTATCCACCTCCACTCTGTCCCTGTGTCAGCCTATTTTCTTCAAAGTGTATCACCCTCCACTCTATCCCTTGTGTCAGCCTACTTTCTTCAAAGTGTATCGACCTCTTCTCTATCCCTTGTGTCAGCCTAGACATATTCACTTGTGTCGGTCATGTCATCCTTGCTTGTATCGGACAAATCACATTTCATGGTATCGGTTTAGAGGTGGTTAGGGTAGTATCTATTGTGAGGTGCTTGAGGCATATCAGCCATTGTATATTCATGGGGTGTTAGCCACTCTTCCAACTAGTGTGGCGGCCACACCATCAACTAGGGTATCAGCCTAGCTACCCCTTTGTGTATAGACCATTAGTGTTTTGGTTGTATCAAGTGAACCTTCAATAGCACCTCAATTTCCTTCACCAATTGACCTCACCACTACTGGGTGTGTCAACCAAAATCTTGAGGAATGTATTCCCCCACTTCCACATGGTGTGTCATCCTAAGTGTGTTGTCCATCACACTTATTTAAAATAGAGAGAGATCAATTTGTGAGTGTATCAATTTCTAGGGTTAGGGTTATATGATATCATATTAAGCATCATCATATCCTTTATTTCACACATTCATTAAGGTAATAACCTTATCCTCCTTTGGTATATCATTCTCACCCTTCTTAGGTACATATATTTCACTGTAATATCTTCTTTTTTTCTCATTATAATACCTTTACCTCACTTGGGTGTAACACCTTTACCTTACTTAAGTGAATCAATCACACCACACTTTGGTATATCGTCCACACCATACCTTGGTGTATTGGCCTTACTACACATTGATGTATCAGCCTTACTACACATTGGTGTATCGACCACACCACCATCTAATGTGTTGACTTTACCATCACCTTGTGTTGCTCACATCGCATCAAAGTGATATCGGTCTTGAGGTGCTAAAAAGGGATATCGACCTTGAGGTGCTTAAAGGGATAACGGATTTGATATGTTTAAAGGGTTAACGGGTTGATCATCTTCAAGCTTAAAATCTTCTTACATTAACACTAGTTCATGGGTAACAACCCCATGGTTCCACTAGATCTCATAGATTCATCATTTAATCAATGGAAATTGAAATTGAAAAGGAATCACCAAGTATTGTAAGATTGAATGTGAATAACAATAGAATTGAAGTAGAGCTATATAACCCACCTCAAGATCATCACTAGAGATTCAAGATCCAAATCTTCACATTCCCAAGGTTGAAGATGACTTATCAAAAGTCCAAGATTCGGCCATAACTTCACCTCCATTGAGAAGAAGGTATCATAGTAAGGAACTTGATGAAGAAGGAAAGAAAGAAAGAATCATAGTTCAAGAAGCATAGCCCATTCAAGGTAGAAGATCACCATTGCTTTACCTTGGGCAATATGCTCGACCTTCCTCTTCTTCCTTGAACTCCTAGGGTCGTCCACCCAGAAAGAGATGGTATGAGGGTCAAAGTGTCTACTAGGAGGTGAAAGGAGAGGCTTTTATAGTTGAGGCTCATGAGAGAGACTATATGAGAGGTGTCATCACCATATGTAACTAGGTGACACGTGTCCATGCATGGTGGCATCATGCAAACATGATTATCTTGACATGAAAAACTCTTGAGGATAATCCATAGGCAAGATATCGGCCATTGGATATCTTGATTGACAAGATTTCTCAACCCAATTATCATCTTATGTGCAAACCAATACATCTTTTGTAAGGAACAAGAAAAACAACATGCTTTACTTACTTGAGGTTCTTAGCTTGACATGGCTATTTTAAAAAGTTGCCAAATCGATAGGGGACTTCTTCTATGGTTTATAAATCGATAAGAAACCCCATATACCCTTCATAATTCGACACAACCTCATCTAGGGTTCAAGATACTCAACATTCTTGAGTTCTTTCACTACCAAGAGTACTATCACTCAACCAAGACTCAAAAAAGGTCCCCCCTCCTTTATCTCTCCTCCATATGATATTAATAGAGAGTAGGGATATTTTCGAGGTGGTCAATTTCACATCAACCCCACATCCAGGGTAAATTGCAAGTTGCACCAAAATTGGCACATAAAGCACAGGCATTATCAATACAAGTTCAACTTGGAACTTAGGCTTTCCACAAGGTGCCTCTTAGCATCATGATATCTCATATGATACTAAATTACTAAGGGCACACCCATCATATGACATATTGCAAGATAACCCTTCATCTTGGGTAAATTGTACTTTGATCAAAATAAGCAAACATTGCTCAAACAACATTCAAACATGACAAAACTTGAAAATTGAGATCTCCTTTAGTATTAATGTTACAACCCTAATTTTGGGTTCATTTGCTGAGAAATATAATTTCTCATATTAAATATTTTTGAACAAATAATTGATATAATCTATTTTGAATAAATGGATTTCATTTACAATAGCCTTGTTGTTTGATTTGCGGGCTTTATTGGCTATTGGGCCCAATAACAAGGATATTCGATTTATTAATGAATAAATGAGAATTTGAGATAAGAAAGGTTTGGAAACCTCTAGAAGGCAAATCCAAAGAGGATTTCGTGCCTATTAGATTCCTTGGGTTCCAAGGAGTCCAAAGTTGCAAAGAAAAGGCAATAAGAAAAGAAAATAGCAATTAAGTATTGCCTTGTTAATAAAGAAATTGAAAACATTGATGAAAAGGGAAAATATGTAAAAAGAGGTATTTTTGAGTTATCCTTAGTGGGATTTCATATCCCAATGATTTCTAATGATAAAAGGAATGCCAATGAGGAAAATAAAATAGAAATAAAGAGAAATCCACAAAAGGAAATATTTTAATAAGAAATAAAACAAGATAATGAGAATTATGCATATTGATGCATTTAAGGATAATGGGTATTCCTTAAAAAGGAATTTCGAATTCTTTGAGTTTCTTGGGGTCCAAGGAGCCCCAATAAAGGGGAAAGAAAGAGAAAATACCAAGATAGCAAAATAAGAGCATAATGTGGTATATTATTAATGAATTTTGTGAATTTGGTAAAAAGAAAGTATTTTCCTATTAAATGAAAATAGAATTTCGTGCCATTGGAATAAAGGGCAAGTTTTAAAAGAATGAAGGGAATAATTTTCGAAAATCTTAATATTTAAAGAGAAAGGAATAGAAAATTAATAAAGGAGAGAGAGAAGGTTTTCTTTTCCATGAAGGAATTTGTTTCCTATTGGGAATAGAGCTAAGTTAACTCATAGGTGGTCGTCCTAGGGCATGGATACTCACCCTATTTAAAGGGTAAGGCCCTAGTTCGAGTGCAAGAGAGGGAGAGGGAATCCCGCACATCCTTCTTCCATATTCTTTCTATTCTTAAACCCTAGCTATGGGTTTTGCGTGATCAGTAGGACATGAGGCGGCAAGGGTGGTTTTCAATGTCACCTTGATGCCCCAAGGTGCTTTGGAGGTGCATTGCCATCCTGGTCGTGCCCTAGACGAGGCGCAGCAATGGCCGCATGGCTGCAGCACCTGCTGCAGGTCGTGCGACAACCCTACTCGAACCAGCCACTCTGGTCGAGTTCTGAGTGGCGCCCCAAGGTCGGAGGGAGGTGGCGGAGCAAGAGAAACTGACTCCGGTGATCTTATGGGTCCAGAGGAGGGAGAATAGGCGGCGCAAGCCGCGGTTAGGGCTGCTGCGGCGGTCTGGTCGCGGGAATCCAAGGTTGAAGACGCTCAAAAGGGAGTTGGACGCGTTTGCCCCTCCACGGGCTGAAGAAGCCACAACTTACGTGGGGGTACGATGGTAATTCGATTATAATTTCAACCAGCGAGCTCCTTGCATGGGGAGAGGTGACGTGGCGGCTCCTGATTGGTCAAAGTAAGTAGATTTTATAAAAATCATATCTCATTAACCGTAGCTCCGATGGAAATGAACAAAATATGAAAATTGATCAGGAGAATGCGTAGAATGCAATAAAAATATATTTGAAGTCTAATTCTGATTGTAATTAGAAAAGTAAGGGAAGTTATTAACTTTAATGTAATGATGACTAAAGAATCCTATTTTGATATGATTAATGTGATTAGTAGGGTTTAAATAATGATTAAAGTTGATATTAGTCTGTTAATGATAAAAAGGAACTTTCAAAAGAAAAAGGATGAACTTTGCATATAATTAGTTAATTTGGAGTTTCATATGCGTGAATATGCTTTAATGGGCCTTGAAACCCTAATGTTGACTAATTTGACTATTAATGGCTTTAATTGATTAATTTCATGATTAAAGATGGGATATTCTGAATCTAAGACTATTTCGAGCATTAAAGTTCCTAGTTTGTGGATAAATACCCTAAATAAAGTAATTAGGGTTTTCTCATGAAAAATGTAGAATTGGTGATTAATAACGTTCATATGAGTAATAGAGTATAATGAATTACACATTGATGATAAATAAGCATAATGATCTTGTCATGGATTAAATGGATAAAAGTGATAGTTTCAATGTAAGATAAGTTTAATGGGTTTAATTGATGGACAATGATGCCTTTAATTCGAAAATAAGGTTAAATGTTGTAAAGGGATAACATTAATATCTTTTGTGAATAATTATGGTTTAAAATAGTAAAAGATGAAAGGAAACCCTAATTGCAATAGAAACCCTAAAAATGAAATAGTAACCCTAGGGCTCGAATAGGTCTATTAGACTTGGATGCCATGATCCATGATAGAAAATATTGGATGTTTGTTTCAGGATCTTATTGAATGCTTGCTTGCCTATTGTTGATTGGACTATTCTGTCTCAAATCTACATGTACAGGTATGTGGTTACGCTTATGAATAATCGCATTAGTTTCCCGCGTGGTTGCCGGATGATTGATCGCATTAACTGGAAATTATCAGTTTGGATGTTCATATTTGCAAATTATAAAGTCACTATGATTATCACATTAATAATAGAAGTATGGATTCTCGCACCTACATGCCACCCTGATGGATGATACCAAAGGTCAGGCCCAGATGGGTAGACCAATGGACACCTTGAGTGGTGACCCCAGGCACCAAGAAGGTGGCCTATGATATTGCATGACAAGTGGGCACCATGAGTGGTGACCCCCAGGAACCAAGCTCGGGAATGAGAAGGTGGCCTTAAGTCATTGGCAAAGGGCACCCTAAGGTGGGTATGCCAGGGTTAGGGCAAAAGCAGTGGAGAATGTCATACTGAAAAGTGTAAATTGGCTTGTTAAATAATTTGATTGTGATATTTAAATTGTTAGTCATATGTGCAAACTTTTGGTTGACCCCACATACCAGTATATTTCGATATACTGACCGACGTTTCGTTTGTCGGCGTTTTAGGTATAAATGAAAAGAACAAACAGTAAAGAGGCATATGTGGAATTAAATGAGAAGTAACATACACCGGAGGATTAGTTAGAGTATCATCTTCACGGATAGAAGTTTAGAAATCCCAGTTTTTCCAAGGTAAGAAAAGTTTTATTTTGTACCAGTTTTCAGTTTAGTTGGTAAAGTTTATTAATTTTTACTGATTATTTGTCGAACCTTTGATCCTGTTAATGGGATAACGGCTCTGACCTTCGGGTCTCCCTTAATTGGGGGTTACCGGGAGGCGGGGTCGTTACAATTAATTACTTTTTAAAATATTAAGACAAAGTTCTTATCATCTTACTTAGGAAAAACTTCTAGGGTTATCCAAAAACCTAGGTCAGGGGTGTTACACTTATATTCATCATAAGACACACAATACATGACCTTCCAAAGGACTTACCTATCCAAGTCAAGAGTATTCAACCTACCGAAGGACTTACCCACTTTTCAAAGATTCTTATACCTTCACCAAGGACTTACCCACACTTGCACAAGTCTTTGGCCTTGAAGGAATTACCCACTCTTCTTGGATCTTCTATCTTTGACTTCACCTTCACCAAGGAGAAGCTTTCACCAATGACTTACCCACTTGAACAAGGAGTCTTATGCCTTCAATAAGGGCTTACTCACTCTTTTGCTCCAATTCTTCAGACTTTCCTTCTTATTCTTCACCTCTCTTAACCAAGAGAGATAACTTTCACCTTCATGGTTGAAATGAGAGATTCATAGGGGGAGGAAGTGAGAGACTCAAAAGATATACATGTAGGACTAGCTCTCTTACAAATATCCTACTCACTCTAATGGATGTAGCAACTGATTAAGTTATAAAGAGAGGAGGAGGTTGTAGGATGCACTCAATTATAGAATAGGGACATTCATTGTACTTGGCTAACCATGGGATGAAACCTAAGGGTCCTATTTATAGTTGGGGATGGCTGAAAGCCTATAGGAACACTTAAGGATGAATATTAACTGTTTGGGATGTTGCAATAGATATTCTTTTGAGTTTTGCAACATTTTAATGACTAGAAGTACTTTTTTGCACTTTTCCATACAGTGTGATTGGTCAAGTTTCAATAAAGGTAACTCTACCAATTACACTATATGACAAAACATATTTGAAGCATTGGTCAACTTTATCCTATATGAAACTCTGCCAATCACTTAAATAGGTTTTTTCTAGTGCAGGGATCGATCGAGTTCGGTGAGTGTGAAACTAGGCCGCACCATGACATTTTCAAGATCCATTAAGGGATCGGTCGAGTTTGTAACTCGGCCGAAAAACAACTTATAATGAATTTTGGAAAATGTCATTAACATGCTTAAATATTCAATTTAAGTGCTTCTAATTTTTCCTAAGCTTAATTACAACTCATACAATAATTACAAGTGATTTACAACATGATCCTAATAGATTTACATCATATTCCACCAAAGTGCACTTACATTGATTTTGAGTTGTTTTTTCTCCAAGTTGAGATGTGCAAGTTAGGGCATTTGGAGTGTGTCTATACCTAATCTAAAATCACTCAAGTAGAAGAATTAGACACAAATAAATGGAATGGTTTAGTCATCATCAAAACAAGGGTTTGATCAATTTATACCTAGAGTCAACGTTGACGTATAGTCAACATTATTGAGGTGATTTCTCATCAAAATCAAACCAACATGTTAGGTACCATTTTTCTCTAATAGTAGTTGATGATATCAATGACCATTAGAGATAGAAATGGGTCAGTTTTTTTTTTAATCTGACCATAACTTTACCCATATTGTATTTATAGATCCAAAACTGAACCTGACCTGAACTCTATGATTTTGTTTTATGAAAATCTCATCTACTTAGGACTCAATCAGACTGACCCAGGTATTACCCACCTAACTCGATTCATATAAGAAAACTTATGTTGTATGATGCAACTATTTCTATGATTGGGAACCAAACTATCAGAACTTTTCAAAATTCCAAAAGGTTATAGTTAGAAACGTCATATGCATGCCATTGTCGTCTAAAAAGTATTGAATTTATCAATATAAAAATTCATGACTTCATCATCATGAAACAACAATGTAAATCCTATTTTATATTTTCAATTAGAGTGTCAACAAACTTCTACATCCGTTCATTTTGTTAGAGTTTACTACCATCACTATGAAAACTAGCATCGCCACAAAATAATGATGTCATAACTAGAGTTTAGAGTCATCGAGGACCTTGAAGATCCATTGCCCACCCTCCTCCCTTAGGATCATTATTGACATAAAGATCAAGCCACATTTCAAGCACTAGATTGTAGTTCCCTTGATGTTGTGTTAACTGTAATGGCCCTACCTACCCTTTTTAATTTCTATGTTGCCACTATAGTCCTCATAACCACCATGAGAATTATCTCTATAGAAGTGCATTTTCCACAAACATGCACATAATGTGGATAGAAAATAAGTAAAAAGGATATTTTTTGGGTCTTCTTATCACTTGGATGTCATGTCGGAACATAGGAAGAGTGAGTGGCACCAGTGGCCGAGTCACTTAGATCTCTCCATTCCTAGAGCTAGCCTCCTCCTCCTTCAAATCCTCCCTTTTTCCAACTTCTTCTTCTTTCATAACAATGTGTGGATGTGATTTTCCTCTAGTTCCATCCTCCTCTTTTACTACCACCCCAAACATATTCTACTCAATCATCTCCTTCATGCTCATATGCAACAAGGAGGAAGCCAAGTAGAAACAACCATAAGTAGTATGCAGAAGCACATTGGTAAAAGAGGCATAGGTGCTAGCACTTCCACAAAAGTCTGGCATATGGGTATCTACAGGTTGACCAAAAGAGGATTATTGGGTGAAGCCTCATGGGACACGGTCACAGATCCCAGTCCATGGGCATGGTAATGGAACTAAGCATTCCTCTTAGATTGAGGCAAGGAACTAATAGTAGACTCACTCTTCTGCTTGTTGCTAGTTATTATTCATGTCATGTCTCCTCCCATAATCTATTGGTAGTTCATTCCGCATAGGAAACACAACAAAAGATCAAATCTACACCCAATTTCATCACATCAATACTTAATAAGTCTACCCATCAAACAATGCCCTGTTGGATATTCTAGGTGGACATTGTCATTTTCATGGTGAGATGTTATGACAAAAACTACATGTAGAATAATATCTCTACATCTTGATGCTTTATATGTTCTTAGTGGATTTTTTGGTATTAATTATGAAAATAGGGTTTCACATCAATTGGATGGTGCCTTTGTTTACTTATATTGGCCTAGCAACTTGTTTAATCAAGAGCTTCAAAATTGACACCTTTCATCCCCCCTTACCACTATATTTTTCATTAGAAATATAGCATACACCTATTCTTTCATAAAGAAATCTCAGATACCTAAATGAATTTGAACATGTTATCATTAAACTACATATCTATATAGAAGGATATGATCGTGTGTACTATACATTGTCTTACATATGGTAGAAGAGTGAGAAAGGATGAAAACAATATACATCTAAAAGGTATAGTGAATGAGATTTATTTCAACCATGGTTTATAGGCCTAAAAATGTTACCTTAGTCGGCCTGACCATATCTGATCGAATGAAAATTAACCTAAAAATTCAGGGGGTTTTAGGTCTTCGGCTAGAACCAAAAGAGGGACTTAGGCACAATATATGGACCAATTAGAGAAATACTAATATAGGAATAACCATACAAATTGATAAGCATGGAGAAATCAATGTTTCTATCTAACAAGCATTGAGATGTTAGAATCATTTTGGTGACATCATTCATGAACTAAATGGAAGCATTCTTTATGTGCTCAAAAAGATCATTGAGATTGTGTAGATATATAATGTCAAAGGGGAATCACAAAAATATCTCTCTAAATTCTGTCGGGTTGTGAGTTTTCTTATATATTCATTCATAAAATCTTTCTATGGTGGTAGAAACTCTCATAGGCCAAAGTTCTATGTCACCTTCCAAAAGAAAGCCAATAACTATTGTCTTATTAAGAATGAGGGTGCAATATAATTTACTGGTATGATGAGTGTTATCATATCACAGCCTTTTTCAAAACTTAGATTGTTCAATTAGAAATTGATTTTCCAAAATGGAAGTTCTCTTCCTAATAATACCAATTGAATTTGCAAGCTTAGAATCCAAGAGGAAATCTGATCAATGAGAGTTAGAGATGAGCTTGGATGAGGTTTGTTAATATTCAACATACAAATTAAATATTATGGGAACATGTCTATATGAAGTTTTTCTTCATAGGTAAAATGGGCACAAGAATGTAGGCCATAATAAGTTAGAAACCTATTTTTAAAGTGTTTATTCTGCTCTCATCTAGGAGAGAAGATGAATGCATTCGATCTCTAATAAATAATAAAATTTTCCACTTCTATGAAATATGAAAAATAAGCTCATTAAAAAGGTTGTCAAATGATACTATATTGTGTTGATATATAAAGATTCAACATCCAAACCAAATTTTGACGATTGATGAAAAGAATGATTTGGTTGATAATAATGATTAAACATCTTTATAAAGTTACAGACATATAATTAAACATCAAAATGATGACTCTTTGATGATTCTTGTATATTTCTATTAAATATTTGAACTTCATACAATGAATTTAGCATCCATAAACAACAACTAAATTATTTAAGTCACTCAACTTTCACAAAATTTTAGGAGTTCAAAGTTTATTTACAAACTCTAAGGAGAAGAAAAATGAGAATACAAACTATATAAGTATACCCAAGTCTTACCTATCAACCTGGCCATGTATGTTTACTGGAATTTTTTTTCTTATAAGAATTAAATCTATAAAAAACTAAACAACAACCTAAAAGTGAATTTGGAAAAATTATAAAATTGAAGATATACAAGGTGATATGATATCATCCTATCATAAATTGTCTCTAGAGTATTGATTAGGTTTAATTGCAAGGTAGCTTGAGGAAATAGATTGTTGGAATATCTTGGATGAGAAAAATTATGCGTTGTTTTGGACCTCTTAGACTTGAAAATATCCACAAAAATTTCTATATATATTTTTATGTGGATGAAGACTTTGTTAAAGGATGTATCCATTTGAGTTATCAGTATTCATTTTAGAAACTAGAGGTTGCCACAAAACATGTAGTATTGACGTTAACCAGAAAAAAGAACGCAAAAGATCTCTATGATGTATGAGTCAAATGTTGGATACAATATTTACCACATCACTAACATTAAAATAAATCAACCTATTCAAATTCTTTGCAAATATCTGCATGGTGTTATTAGACAAAATGCAACATCTACACTAACTTTTAATGATTATTGGGAAGAATAATTTTGTTCATAATATTAATCCACTCTCACTATAAACTTACTTGACATGCACCTCTACATTAAAATGGTAATGATTTATGTTGATTTCAATAAACATTTTTTCTTAAAGAAGCTAAAATTCATAAGAACAATTTCAATGTCCATGCATAATTATTAAATTATTTAAGGCATTCCACTTTCACCAAGGACAACGAGTTTATACTCAATTATAACATATCAAAAAACTATTTGAAAAATAAGAATATTAACTAATTAAATAATATACACCTTTAGCCAATCAATATATCCTTTACTATTGAACAAACTTTCTTCACCATAAGAATGATATCTTTGGAGACTACCTAACTTAACCTAATAAAGAATGTGAATTAATTGAATTGTTCTCAAAGAGAGTCAAGACACAGAAGATGTAAGATAGAGTCATATTGCAATCTTAACTGTAGGGATTTAATTAGGTTTTATTGTAAATGAATTTGAGCCTACAAGTTACAGGAAAATCTAGGTCGAGAAAAAATGTGTTTAGGTTTGAACCTGTTAAACTTGAGTGTCCAAGAAAAATTCTAGATTTACTCTAGTGTACTTGAGGAAATGGCTATGAGAATATTAATTCACGTTATACCCATTAATTCATAGACTGTAAGTTGACAAACAACTCTATGGTATTGAAGTTAACCGCATCGAGTAAGAAAACTCATCAATTGATAGATGGCATGGATTATAAAATAAGTATTTGAGACTTTTATATAAGATAATTTGAATGTGCTAAACTTACAATAGAAGTTGAAATTGACACATATGTAATTGGTTGTCTTGACCAATTTTAGAAATTGATTGAAAAAAGATTAATAAGATTTTGGGGTAAGTGAGACATGTCTGGTAATAGAGTCTATCTTGATGATAAAAAAAAAGTAAAACTAAAAGCCCATCATGTTGAATAAACCGACACCTTCTTAGTAAAAAAATGTGACCAGAGAAAAATTTAATAGTAAAAGGATTAAAATAAGAAATAAGAAAAAGAATTTTGGTACGTAGGCACTTATTCTTTTTAATATGGTTTGAGTAATATTGTGTGGGTAGTATATTGATATTAAGTATTGATCCAATGCATGTTATATCTGAGTTAAAAACTTGTACAAGAAAAAAAACAGTATATGTCCTCTTAGTGGTGTATAAGAATGACAATGGTGTAAATAAAAAACTATGTCTATAGAGGACCACATCATATTTATAACCACATCATGACACCAAATTGTTATGGTGCAAATGTAGTTTTTATTTTTCCAAAAGACTGCCAAGTATAGTTCGGTTATGTTTTAGTAAAAAGAACCTTGATATAAATTATGTTGTAATATTACTAACTTATTTAAGTATGTATATATGTATAGAATATATGCTATTATGTACATTTTATGACATTTGTCAAGACTACTTTTGGTTTATTATCTTGTACAACATTCAATATTAGTTCATCATAATGTCGCTCAATGCGGATCATCATAATTTTTGTGTGTATATATGATGCTTAATTTTATAAAGCGTGGCGGATACAATATGGCTATAATGTACAATTTTGATTTTATCTGGATGGTTATTATTTTGACAATAATCAAATCATATATGCACATCTCTAATGTTGCATGATCATTTTCAATTAACGGCAAAAGCACCCTATGGATGAAATGACTTTAAAATTATGATGTTTGTATGAATGAGTAGGGACTTAATTTTCCTAGAAATAAAGGTTAGCTCTTCTAGTAACACATAGATGTCAAACGACTACATATAATTAGAATCACATTAGAGAAATATAACATATTCTAGAGTCAAAAAGCTACAAGACTAAAAAGAAAATACCTAGTCAGACTAGAATACACTCGAGTATACAGATTACGTTGTACACTTCAATTGTATTTGTCTATCTAGATCATATTTTTCTAAAATCTAATCCATTGATCTTAATAATTACAATAATATATATATGGAGATGATTTGGTGCGTAATGCGGACCGTGCATTCACGCTAATTTGCTCCCCTCAGTTCGTCACCATCCCGATCCCGATTCTCGTGCTACTACACACTCCTACTGGGATCCCGTTACGTGTTTTCATTTTACAATCCGCTTGCACTCCCGTCTTCGATTCCCATTAGACGCATGCAGGCATGCAGCACGTCGGGTCCTGAGGAAATCCTAGAGCGGCATATATAGTCTCTAGACCCACCACCTCCAAGACTTTCCTCTCCGACTTGATCTCTCTACCTAATCAGCTCGTGATCTGAACTACGACAACTGACAGCGCCGGCGAGTTGATAGACAGTGTCTAATGCGTCATGACGACCTGGCCAGTCTTGTTGCCTCTAGGGAGTTGAATGGCCGTAAACCAGACGACAACGGTTGTTATGGAGTTTGTGGCTTTGTTGATCCCCTTCTTTGAGCCATCACCGCCGCCTTGATGACTGACGTCGAGGAGGCCCAAGCTACCGGCGACGGACCAACGATTCCAGTACCAGCTCAAGATGGCATCCTGCATGCCAGCCGCCACGACAACATATCTATCCGGCAGTATGAAGCGTCGTGTTTCCATATCTATCCGGCAGCATGACAATGTCACGGTCAACCTCAACGAGCAACTTGACCACGTCATAGTTGGTTCCTTTGACGCCCATTGGAGCACTGTCTGGCCTTTTGTCCATCCTCTTTGCCAGCTGAGGGTCCATATATGTCTACCAATCTTAGCATGGAGGGGATATAAAGACGTTTCATAATCAAGAAGATTTCATGTCTGTCTCAGTATTTATTAGCAGTTCACATGCATTTAGTTAGCCGAGAGAGCAATGTTGTCATCGCACTCTTTCTTTTGAGTCCTCACGGAATATTTTGATGAGCACACAGCAGTTGTAATAGCTAAAGGGACGGACATAAAGCACGGTGACAGTTTTGAACCACTAAAAAAAGTTTGAACGCAACATGTCGATGGAATATGCATAAGCCATATTTATTGAGTTGCTCGACATGCACTACCGTAAAGATACTCATAAATGATTATTGTTATTTTTGTGTATATGTATATCGATGATATATGAACTTTAAGTAAAGAAAAATGAAACGTAATCTAAAGCACACACGCCTCTAACCACATGTTGTGGATATGAACTCAAATATAAAAAAAAACGAATTCTTTAGAAACAAGACGTGCTGCATGCTTATACTCACAAGGTAAAAAATGTAAATGAAACTAACGACTAATTGCTATTATATACTCTATGAAGAATCCGATTGATAATTGAGGCGCATATCATATTATTACAAAAAATTCTATATGAGATCCAACTCAAGTCACAAACACGTGCATCTCTCCCAATAACATGATCAAGTTGAATTATCTTCACTTGACAATAGAGTGCTTGAAGCTTGGGTATCAATTCCAACATCATCATCTAAATTTCTAATAGACCTACAAATAAAAAACAAATTTTATCATTACTGGATGCAAATTCTATGTAAAAAAAAATTTATGGTACCTTTTTTTATTTACTAGACAATTTCTTATATCATGATAGGCTAATGTATTGCATCCTTTGCATAACCACTTTGGTTGTTGTGCCTTTTCCATTATTGCTTCTTTTCCACCTTTATACCTCTTGCCACTATCTTTTGTTTTGCAATGATATGGTGGATAAACCTCAATTATACTTGGACTAACTTTATTATGCATATAATTGACTCCTTCCGGTTGTATAACATTTAGTTCTTCAATAAGGGAGGTTATAGACGCCTTTGCTATTTCATATGTCTCGTCGTTTTGAATAAATTTGTCCAATGCCTTTGAGAATAATGATGCTAACTCACTTAGTCTTAGATCCTTTCTAGGATTTTCAACAATTTCAAAAGTAATGCCTTTATCACTGAAAATAGTCTCCTTCATCACACTAGATGTCCATCTTTTTAAGATATAGCTTACTGGTAATTCCATCAATGATTGGTTTCTTAAAATGAAATGAATATGTTAGCATGGTATACCTTCTGATTCAAATAACATGCATGTACAACGAGAAAACTTTGCACTTGCATCATATTTGACATTGTAAGATCATTTGAAGTTTTCACAGTTTTTTACAAGTAAAGATTTTTCATGGCCTCCATCTTTAACTAGTTCACTGATACAATACAAGCTCTCCACCAATTCATCTTGAAATTTGTTGAAAATAACCCTTGTATAAATAGGTGCTAATTGTTGTCCACTTGTTGTTTTGTTCTCAACCTTGGCTTGGAATTTTCATTATCATGATCAACCTTTCTTTCATTATGTCTTTGATGCCTTATAGCTCTTTCAATGCGGCCATAAAATTATTCGAGAGATACTTTATTTCCTACATACCCACAAAAAATGTATTCATGCCTTCACTGCGTTGACTGTTTTTGTTCCTATAATAGAAAGATAAATTATAAAATGTATAATGAAATTATGAAAATAAATGAACACATTTAAGAAATTATAAATAAATCTACTGTGAATATGTGTTTGGAATATAAAGGAACCCACTTGTGCCTTATAGTATATATAGAATGAAACCATACATACTCTTCCAATCCATTCTCAAGAATTATCTTCTTCCAACTATTTTCAAATTCCTCTAAACTTTTTGAATTCCGAATGCAAAAATTAAAACTATCCATGAATGCACTTTTTTTAAATAAAACCTAGTTTCTTAGGAACTTTGTCAAGGATATGATAAATGCAATACATATGATGTGTAGTCAAATAAACATTTTGAATAGCTATTGCCGTTGTAGGATATTGATACGTGACAATCACATTTGGTGGCTTTCCAGACATTACCTCCAAGAACTTCTCAAATAACCGGGCAAATGTGGAACTCTTCTCATCCTTAAGAAGTCCATAACCAAAAATATCATATTGACGATGGTGATTAATTCCTGTAAATGGTGAAAACACAAGAGAATATTGATTTGTGTCATATGTTTTTACCAAATATCATAATATCTAAAAAATTACTGTAAGCTTTTCTTGAAAGACCATCATCCCAAATGAAATGGGTCAACTTATGCTCGTCATCAACATTGTATGCATAAAAGAAAGATGGGTTGATCTCCTTCTCTTCTTTGAATTGATTCAACAATATTTGTGCATCTTGGTCCTTGAGTTCTAGTCTCTTATCCCTTTCATAATTTCAAAGATCATGTTCTGTACATCCAATATTATGGTATCCTCCACCCTCTATATCAAGAATAGTCAATACTTTAGGTGTCTTGATATTTTCTTCTTGAAAATTCCCATGAAGAGACTTAAACGTGCTACTTACCTTTCTATGTAATTTATAAATGAAGTCTTTCTAGGGATAGCCAATATGTGGTTATGATTTTCATTATATACACTAACAACCCACTTTCCAGTATCATCGTTGCAAATGATAATTTTAGCATCACATCCTTCTATTGTCAATCCTCCTTTTCTTTTAGCTTTAGTGGAGGTATCTCCAGTATCTATTGGCCTTCAATTTGGATGCTACCATCTCTAGTATCAAGATGATCTTGCTTACAACATACATACTTCTTCCAGTAAAGTTCCTTACTTTTGGCACGATGTTTTGTACTACTTCTTCGTACACCAAAACTACTTTTTTTAGCATAAGCATAGTAAAATTCTTCACCTTTTTCTAGCGAGTCAAAAGTCATCCATGTTGACCTAGAGGTTATACATTACCTATATTTTGAGAATGACTTAACCATTCCACTCATATGTATTTAATATGTATGTTTAAGATTGTTTGCAGGCATTAGGTACATGAAAAAGATCTAAAATCCAAAGCCCTAGAATGGGTCAAGTTCAAGTCAAAATAGCTACAAGTGTGTGTTTTGGGATTTCTATGTAAATGACCTTAGAACATCTATGTAATCACTTGTAATGATGAATTGACTTGTAACTTAGACGAGAAAAATGTTTGGGACAAATTTCACCAAGTGCTAATCACTTTAAATGCAAATTAGAAAATTGATTACAGGCACTTGGTCGGCCGAAATTCCCTGGCTTGAAACTCGACCGATCATTCTTGGTCAATTTTCTAAAGATTGCATCGGTCGAGTTGTGCTTTAAAAAAACTTGACAGATCGTGTAACTGGCCGTTTTGAGTTTAAATGGTTAGTTGAATTTTGTCAGGGCAAACTCAACTTATCATTTGAATATCAATTTTGTATTTTACTTGATCGGTCGAGTTACCTTTATTGAAACTCGACCGATTGCACTGTATGGAATTTGCAGAAAAAAGTGATGTGACCGCTGGTGAGTGTTTTGGGAAAAAAATAGAGTCGTTTCCTTAAACAAAAAATGGCTATTTTTGCATCCAAGTGTCCCACAACTTAAAGGGGCACCCTCAACTATAAATAGACCCCCTTGGAGTTCATTCCAAGATGCTCTTTCATTGCAAACTTGGTGGTAGCATAGTTAAGAGTGTTCCAAGCCTTTGAGCCCCTTTCTCTCTCTACCTTCAAGACAAATTCGTGAGCTATGAGTGAGTTAGGTTCCTATGTATGAGAGTTATCCCTTGTATGATGCAAAGCTCTCCATTCCCTCTTCCTACCTTATATTCCCTTTGAAGATGGATTGAAGTTGCTTCTCCAAGTGAAAGAGAAGTTGATGCTGCTTTTCCCCGAGTGAAGGTGAAGATGGTTGCTGTTCTTCAAGAGTGAAGAAAGCAAGATGCTCTAGATCTCTGAGTGAAGGAGAAAGGTTCAAAAGCTCTCCAAGAGAAGGAGAGGTGCAAGGAAAAGATCAAGTAAGATGGGTAATTCCTGCAAGGCTGAAGACTAAAGCAAGAGTGGGTAAGTCCTTTGAAGAAGGCTGAAGACTACTTGCAAAGTGGGTAAGTCCTTGGTAAGGTAGAAGATCTTAGTTTGAGAAACTAAGTCCTTGGTTGTGTGGTTGTTGTATCTTGTAATCTTATTGTGATATATAAGAGAACCAAGTTGCAAATCCTAGAGCCTAACCAACTCTAGGTAGTGGACTGACATTGCTCCTAAGTTTAAGACGTGGAACCACTCTAAATCACCTGTCCAAGTACTTGCTTTTCCTTGTCTAGTACCCTTGCTTTGAATGCTAGATTAGGACATCAAATTGTTGTTTGATTTAGTTTCTGCATGAAATATAAATTGGTGGTCTAATTGTTTTTGTGAAGTGTGTGAAGCTCTATTCACCCCCCCTCTAGAGCCCATTGATCCAACAAGTGGTATCAGAGCAGGTCTTCTCCAAGCTACTTCAACAAGTAGGAGAAGATGGGCGATTCGGCTCTTGGTTCACTTAACCTAGAAGGAAGCTTCTCCATGAGACCTCCAATCTTCAACGGCACCAACTTTCTCTATTGGAAGAGAAGGATGTAATTCTACTTCCAAGGTGTGAGCTATGAAATGTGGAAGATTGTCCACCTCAAATATGAAGATCCAAAAGGGGACATCACCACATGGACTGAAGCTGAAATGAAGCGTGCTCAACTCAACGTCAAAGCTGTGAGCATCATCTACGCCGCTCTTTCTCCATCCGAGTTCAACCGGATCTCTTCTTGGGACACTGCACATGAGATATGGCACAAATTGTGTGTCACCTATGAAGGAACCGAGCAAGTGAAGGAGGCCAAAGTCTACATGCTTGGTGGTCTTCTAGAGAACTTCAAGATGGGTAAGAATGAGAGAGTGGTTGATATGTACACTAGGCTCAATGTCATCATGAATAGTTTGGAAGCCCTTGGGAGTGTAATGGATAGAGATACTATCAACTCTAAGATCTTGAGATCTCTTCCTAAGAGATGGGAGCCTAAGGTTACTTCAATTGAAGAGGTGTACAAGCTAAGTGAGTTGTCAACCGAGGAGCTGGTTGGTAACCTCCAAGCCCATGAGCCTAGGCTCGATAAGTAAGAAGAGGAAGGGAAAAGAGAAGAAAAAGAGTCTAAGAAGATAAAGGGCACAACCTTCAAAGAACAAATTGAAGAAATGGTTCAGCAACAACAACTCGCCTTGAAGTCTCCCAACCCTTCCTCAAGTGAAGATGAATGTTCAAATGAGCATGAAACAAACTACTCAAAGGGGAAACACTTCAAGAGCAAGCCCTCCTCTTCAACTCCAAGATGCCATGAGTGTGGTCAAAAAGACCACTACAAGAGTGACTGCACAAAGGCCAAAAAGAGCCATCACAAGAGCAGCCACAAGAGAGACGACAAATACAAGAGAGAAGCCAAGTACAAGAGGAAAGACAAGAAGGAGAGAACAGCTCATGCAGTGTGGGAGGAGTCTTGTTCAAGCTCCTCAAGCTCCAAATATGGACAATGCCATCTAGCTCTCATGGCCTCTACTAGTGAAGATGTATGTGAGGTAAGTGAGGTAAGCAAGGTAAGTGAAGTAAATTTGCTAGAGATGCCTAAAGAAACTATCATTGATTTGCTAAATGAATGTCAATCATCTTTTGCTAAATGCAAATCTAAGAGGAAAAAGTTAGGCAAGATAATTGATGATCTTTATGCTAAAATTGATATTCTTGATCAAAATGAAAAATTACATCTTGAGAGTATAGAGTCCTTGCAAGGGCAATTTCTTGAACTTGAACTTCAATACAATGAAGTAGAGGTTGAGAATGGTGTATATCTTAAAAATATTGAAAATCTTAAGATAGAAAACCAAAAGTGCCTAGATGAGCTTGATGTTCTTAAAATAAAAAATGTGGAACTCAAACTTATTGATGATGCTAGGAGAGATGAAGTCTATGCTTATAAAAGAGAGATTGTTGTTCTTAAATCTAAAAATGCCAAGTTGCTTGCTCAAGTTAATGATTTATCTTCTAGGCCTATTTTGCCAAGAAATGAAGTTGCTAGCTTATCTTTAGAAAAGGATTCCCTTCTTACTAAAGCCCTCTATCTTGAGGCCGACCTTTTGCATGCTAGAGAAGATCTTGCTAGTCTTTCTACTACTGTTATAAATCTTAGTGATGATAATGCCAAGTTAATATCTACATTGCAAAGGTTTCTCTCGGGAAAGAAATCTCTCAATGATGTCCTAGAACACTCTACCAAATATGTTGGTACTAGTGGTTTGGGATATTATAGGAATTCTCCCAAATGTAAGAAAAAGAGCAAGAACAAGGGTAAGAAGAAGAGTGTGGAACCTCCCATTTTCCATGGAGAGACTTTCGGCTCTAAGAACCCTATGGTTTGTGTTCATTGTAAATGTGATGACCACTACTCCACTTATTGTCCTTACAAGCCCAAGGGGACCAACCCAAAGATGAAATGGGTCCCCAAGCTAACCCCGGATCCCAAAGTTTGAGTTGGGTTCCGACATCCTTCTATCTTGCAGGTTAAAAAGAGATGGATTGTTGACAGTGGCTGCTCTCAGCATATGAATGGAGAAATCATCCATTTCAACAAGTTTGTAAAAAAGAAAGGAGGATCGGTAACCTTCGGGGACAACAAGAAGGGTAAGGTCATATGTGAGGGTGATGTAGGCAATGTATTAAAAATATGTTGCTTGTTGATGGCCTACATCACAATTTAATTAGTGTTAGTCAACTTTGTGACAATGGATATCTTATGTTGTTTACTTCCTTAGAATGCTTGCTTCTAGATTCCCTCTCGTACAGTGTTATATATAAGGGAACTAGAAATGGTAATCTTTATGTTATTGTTCTTGATGCTCTTAATCCCATACTTTATAGATGCTTGGTCGTGGATAAAAATGATCTTTCTCTTTGGCATCGTCATTTGGGTCATGTGAATTTGCATCAAATGAAGAAGTTGAACAAAAAGGACTTGGTTAAGGACTTCCCAAATTGGATTTTGAAAAGGATGAGGAATGCCAACCTTGTATACAAGGGAAACAATCAAAAATCCTCCTTCAAATCCAAAGGAGTCATGAGTACCAAGAGAGTTCTTAAACTTCTTAATATTGATCTATTCAAACCAATGAGAACGCAAAGGCTTCATGGTTCCAAGTATTGTCTTGTTACTGTTGATGATTTCTCTCGATATACTTGGACCTTCTTTCTCATTTCTAAAAGCGATACTCTTGATGTTTTCTCGAGTTTTTATAAATGGGCTGAAAACGAAGCTTCTTGCCAAATTGTTTCTATCTGTAGTGATCATGGGCGAGAATTTGAAAATGATCTTTTTGAGCATTTTTGTGAAAAATCTGGTTATTCACACAATTTCTCTTCTCCTCGTACACCTCAACAAAATGGGGTTGTAGAGAGGAAGAACAGGTCGCTACAAGAGATGGCTAGGACCATGCTTCTTGAGTATGACACTCCTAAGAAGTTTTGAGCTGAAGCTGTTAGCACATCATGCTTTGTGCAAAACTGAGTTTTCACACATCATTCTTTAAAGAAAACCCCCTATGAACTATGGCATGGTAGAAAGCCGTCTATTGATTTCTTTCATGTTTTTGGATGTCCTTGTTTTGTTTTAAACATGAAGGATTCTCTTTACAAGTTTGATCCGAAATCTTATAAGGCTTTCTTCCTAGGCTATAGCACTACTAGCAGGGCATATAGAGTATTCAACATTGAATTGTCTAAAATTCAACAATCTATCAATGTTAAGTTTATTGAAACTAACCCTATTGTTGGCAAGCATGTTGTTGATGATGATGTCGCAGATGAATTGATTCCCATATTAAAAGACCTCAACATCAAAAATAAAGGTAAGCAGGTGATAGAAGAAGAAGAAGAAAAGAAGGATCCCACTCCCCACTTTGCAAAGAATCATCCCAAGGAGTTGATCATAGGCAACCCTTTCGAGAGAGTGAGGACACGAGCTTCTCACAATAAAGAACAAGTAGATAGTGCCTTCATCTCCCATCTAGAGCCAAAGAACATCAAGGAAGACCTCGGTGATGATGAGTGGATCCTTGCCATGCAAGAAGAGCTAGAGCAATTCGAGAAGAATCGTGTGTGGACCCTAGTGCCAAGACCAAGTGATAGAAAAATCATTGGCACCAAATGGGTCTACCGCAACAAGCTAGATGAGCAAGGAAAAGTGGTAAGAAACAAAGCAAGGTTAGTAGCACAAGGTTACAACCAACATGAAGGTATTGACTTTGATGAAACTTATGCTCATGTTGCTAGATTAGAATCCATTCGTATGCTACTTGCCTTTGCTTGTTACAAAAATTTCTTGTTATATCAAATGGATGTTAAAAGTGCATTTTTGAATGGTACTATCGAGGAGGAAGTATTTGTTTCTCAACCTCCGGGCTTTGAAAATGACAAGTTACCCAATCATGTTTATTTGTTGCAAAAAGCTCTCTATGGACTCAATCAAGCACCTCGAGCTTGGTATGAGAAACTAAAGAACTTTTTGTTAGATAACAGATATGTCATGGGCAAAGTTGATTCTACCTTGTTTCTAAAACACACTTCTAACCATTTTCTTATAATTCAAATATATGTTGATGATATCATTTTTGACGGGACTGATCTTGATCTTTGCAAGGAGTTTAGTTCTCTTATGCATAGTGAGTTTGAAATGAGCATGATGGATGAGTTGACTTTCTTCCTCGACTTTCAAATCAAGCAAACAAAAGAAGGAAACTTCATCAACCAAGGCAAGTACACAAGTGAACTACTCAAGTGCTTTGGGATGGAGAACATGAAGCCGATGGATACACCCATGTCAAACACCGCCAAACTTGACAAAGATGAAGAAGGTGAAAAGGTAGATGAGAAGCTCTATAGAGGTATGATTGGAAGTTTACTTTATTTAACTGCCTCTAGACCTGACATTATGTTTAGTGTTGGCTTGTGCGCTCGCTTTCAATCTAGCCCTAAGAAGTCACATCTTATTGCTGTTAAGAGGATTTTGAGGTACTTAGCCAAAACCCAAAATTTTGGACTATGGTATCCTAAATCAAGGGATTTTACTCTTAGAGAATATAGTGATGCGGATTATGCAAGGTGTTTGGTTGATATAAAGTGCACAAGTGGCACTTGCTTCATTCTAGGACCATGCCTAGTGTCTTGGTTCTCCAAGAAACAAAGTACAGTGGCATTATCAACTACCGAAGCTGAATACATTGCAGTCGGGAGTTGTTGTGCACAGGTCCTATGGATGAAGCAAATGCTCCAAGACTTCAACATATTTTTGATGCTTCTCCTATCTTTTGTGACAATACTAGTGCAATCAATCTATCTTACAATCCTATATTGCATAGTAGAGCCAAGCATATAGAGGTTTTCCATCACTTTCTTCATGACCACATTGCCAAGAAAGATATCTATATCACACATGTGGACACAGAAAATCAGTTGGCGGATATCTTTACAAAACCTCTAGCTAGAGATCAATTTAATTTTATTCGATCTAAACTGCTTATTGTTGATTTGAATGATCTTTCCATGTGATCTAGCTAGTTGTCTCTTTCCTATATGCTTGCTCATATCTATCTTCACCTTGTTTTGCTTATATATGCTTAATTGTGCCTAAATTGCCTGTCAACATGCTTAGTTCTTACTTATTTTTGGGTTTTTATCAAATTTTATGTTTTATCGCTAAATAGTGCCCAATGATGAGTTAAATGTGCCTAAGTATGTTAATTATACATAATAGAATGGAAAAATGAATTTAATTGGTATGTATATGGCTAGAATCTAAGAATGTGATTGTTAGGTCAGGTTGACCTTCGGTCGAGTTTCCGCCCTAGAAAATTTGACCGATCAGGAGCCGAGAGCAGGTCTTCAGTGGACCGTTCGGTCGAGTTTACCACACTCAGAACTCGACCGATACGTGGGCTGAGCCAACTGAAAAGTTAGGATCGGCCGACTATTTTCCCTTGCAACTAGAAAATAGCCGACCGATTCCTTGCCTCTAAGCCCTAAGCTCTCACACCCAGCCCTAAACCTCCCATTCCTAACCTTAGGGCAACCTAGCAACCCCGTTCTTGACCTCCCCGGGCGCTCATGGTGGTGTTTCTTCGGCGTTTGAGGTTTGCTTTTTCTCGTGTGCACGTTTTTCTTCTTATTTTCGTTTCCATGGTTTCCCACAGATGAAAATGTGCTGCTCACGACAATGCTCAAGCCTCTTCTTCGACTAATCGCTTGATTCCTTTTGATAACACCTCTTTTGTGTCTCTTGAGGCGGTAAATCGGTACAAGGATCTTCTTCCCCGATCTCCTTTTCTGTTTCTCCCCTTGCTTGACCCAAATCATTTCCAAGCGGTTATTACCTCTGTTTCGAGGCTTCTCTCCAGCCATCACTTGTCTGCCCTTGCGATCAAACGTGAGTGCTTTAACAATCACATGTCTTGCACTAAGGCAGTACATGAGTTCTATGCAAACTTGCGTTGGAACTACGATTCGCTTATCCCCCCCACCGAATACTGAAATAGTTCTTACTTCAATGATCGCCGGTCGCCATTTCCAAATCTCTGAGGATACATTAAACGTCTTTTTTGCCGGAGACGAGGAAAATGACACTTGGCGTAAGGACAATGGACAATATTTCAATCTTCTTGACCCGGAAGGTTTTTACAAACACCATGAATTGATGCTACCAAACATTCATCGGTTTTTAAAGAAACCCGGCGTGGCCTACAAGAAAAAGTCTACCCTGCCTTCATCCGCTCTTGATCTTCAGAGGCGCATATTGGCTTTGGTGATTAACTGTAATGTCCATCCTAAGCGAAATCAAACGGACATTGTGGAAAACACCATAGTTATTATGTATTGTTTGCTAAACAATATCGATGTCAAATGGGCCAGATATATCTTACACCACATGACCTGTTTCGACACCGGAAAGAACACCAAAGGCACCCACCCTCCCTACCCAGCTCTGATCTGTGGTTTTTTTCAGTTCACCATTGATAAATCCCTCTTTTCTGACTTCCATTACACGATTGCTAGAAAAGGTGTTTGTATTAGTGAGACCACTCTTCAGAAGGCTATCCCTGTGTTTTCTCCTGCCTCTGGTGCTTTTGCTTCTACCTCTGCCTCACCTACCCCATCCTCCTCCACCCATGCTTCGCCTTTGCAGCCACATCCTCGACCCAACCGTGCGTCCTTCCGTGCATCCAATAAAACCCTCCTGGGATATATGATGCATGAACATGCGTACAACTGATAGGTTCAGGAACACCTGCACCAGGATCTGTGTTCAATCATGTCTACCATGAACCTATCTTGTACTTCACCCTATCCCACCTACCAGCCATACCCAGGTAGTGCTTATGCTTCTTATGCGTACGAGCATTGCTTCCCTGCTCTCGAGCCTTCCACTGCCTCTCTGCCACTATTTTCTACTTGTAGTTCTGCTCCTGTCATCCTGCTGCTGCCTGCTGCCCCCCTGGCCACCATGCTAGCCACCTTGGGTGACTTTGCTCCGTCCTTCCCACAGGCCAAGGAGCTTCTTGCTCTTGGTATGTCGTGGGCTGAGCAGAATGCCTGCTGGCCCGGTCGTTCCTTTGGCCCTCCTGATGACGAGGAGATGCCAGACTAGGCCGAGGATGATGATGCTGATGCTGAAGATGGTGATGGCGAGGATGCTTCCGACGATGATGGTGGTGAAGGTGCTGGATCTGATGCTGGCACTGCTACTCTGCCGTCTGATGGGGATGAGGACTACCACCCTGGCAAGGATGATGATATTGTAGATATAGATAGCTTAGATGTTTAGGTGGTTTCTTAGCTTATAGTCTAGCATGCCAATCATATACATCTTTCTAGACTCTTTTGTATAAGAAACAACCTGGCACATTCTTCTGAGTTGTACTATTTCTTATCTCTGATTTCTCATTTTATGGTTGTAGTTTCTTTCATTAGGACATATATCTGAGTTGTAATATCCTAGTTATGCACTTTGGCTATTTACTCTATTTTATCTTATGCGTTGGTTCTATCTTGATTTATATTTTGATTATGCCTTGGATTGTGTGTTCTCCTTTGTGGTTGTGTGCTATATGCTTTAAATTGCTGCTTACTGCCTTGCATGTATGTTTTGGTTGAGTTTTGGAGAAGACTTGGTTTTTGCTCTTCTACACCCCCTATCTTTTTGATAATGTAAAAAAGGGGAGAGATATTTCAAGTGATAGATCAGTCTTGAAACTCAATCATATTGTTTTCTCCTTGATAGAATATGGTTTTTTCTTGTGAGATCCTTTTCTTGTTCAAATTCACTGTTCTTTATGTGAACTTGCAAAAGACTACACATTACATGGATATTGGTATTACTATGTGTAGAGAAACTAACATGCAGGGTAGAGGAAGCATAGTTTGAGGGGGAGCAATTCAAAATTGTTCATATCATGAATCCCCCTAATTCACAAGGCAAAGGTATAACTTTCATATCCTTTTTAATATGTTTGAGGAATGTTTTGTCATTGTCAAAAAGGGGGAGAATGTTGACCTAGAGGTTATACATTACCTATATTTTGATAATGACTTAACCATTCCACTCATATGTATCTAATATGTGTGTTTAAGATTGTTTGTAGGCATTAGGTACATGAAAAGGACCTAAAATCCAAAGCCCTAGAATGGGTCAAGTTCAAGTCAAAATAGCTACAAGTGTGCATTTTGGGATTTCTATGTAAACGACCTTAGAACATCTATGAAATTACTTGTAATGATGAATTGACTTGTAACTTAGACGAGAAAAATGTTTGGGACAAAATTCACCAAGTGCTAATCACTTTAAATGCAAATTAGAAAATTGATTATAGGCACTTGGTCGATCGAGTTTCCCTGGCTTGAAACTTGACCGATCATTCTTGATCAATTTTTTGAAGATTGCATCGGTCGAGTTGTGCTTTCACAGAACGCGACCGATCATGTAACTGGTCATTTTGAGTTTAAATGGTCGGTCAAGTTTTGTCAAGAAAAACTCGACCGATCATTTTAATATCGGTTTTGTCTTTTACTTGATCGGTCGAGTTACCTTTATTGAAACTCTCCGATTGCACTGTATGGAATTTGTAGAAAAAAGTGATGTGACCGTTGGTGAGTGTTTTGGGTAAAAATAGAATCGTTTCCTTAAAAAAAATGGCTATTTTTGCATCCAAGTGTCCCACAACTTAAAGGGGCACCCTCAACTATAAATAGACCCCCTTGGAGTTCATTCCAAGCTGCTCTTTCATTGCAAACTTGGTGCTAGCATAGTTGTGAGTATTCCAAGCCTTTGAGCCCTTTTCTCTCTCTACCTTCAAGATAAATTTGTGAGCTATGAGTGAGTTAGGTTCCTATGTATGAGAGCTATCCCTTGTATGATTCAAAGCTCTCCATTCCCTCTTCCTACCTCATATTCACTTTGAAGATTGATTGAAGCTGCTTCTCAAAGTGAAAGAGAAGTTGATGCTGCTCTTCCCCGAGTAAAGGTGAAGATGGTTGTTGTTCTTCAAGAGTGAAGAAAGCAAGCTGCTCCAGATCTCTGAGTGAAGGAGAAAGGTGCAAAAGCTCTCCAAGAGAAGGAGAGGTGCAAGGCAAAGCTCAAGTAAGATGGGTAATTCATACAAGGCTGAAGACTAAAGCAAGAGTGGGTAAGTCCTTTGAAGAAGGCTGAAGACTACTTGCAAAGTGGGCAAGTCATTGGTAAGGTAGAAGATCTTAGCTTGAGAAACTAAGTCCTTGGTTGTGTGGGTGTTGTATCTTGTAATCTTATTGTGATATATAAGAGAACCAAGTTGCAAATCCTAGAGCCTAACCAACTCTAGGTAGTGGACTGACATTGCTCCTAAGTTTAGGACGTGGAACCACTCTAAACCACATGTCCAAGTGCTTGCTTTTCCTTGTCTCGTATCCTTTCTTTGAATGCTAGATTAGGACATCAAATTGTTGTTTGATTTAGTTTCTGCACTAAATATAAATTGGTGGTCTAATTGTTTTTGTGAAGTGTGTGAAACTCTATTCACCCCCCTCTAGAGCCCATTGATCCAACAATCCCAACATAGGGCCTCATGGTATCTTCAACAACTAGAATCTCGATGTTATTTTGATCCATCAATTTGACATTGTTATCTTATAGATTGTTATTGTTGCAAATAAATTTGTTCTACATATTAATATGAACAATTTACTTTGATCTAATATAGATACAAAAGTCAAAATCAAAGAACACGAGAAAGGCCAGTTGAACATCTTGATATTATGATTTACAATTATCAAGTAAACATGAAGTAAATATGTAGAGAAGATTTAGCTATGAGGAAAGGAACTTCAGATATGATATTATATAATTTGATTAGTTGTACAGAGAAGAGAACAAGGTAGCATACTCGTATATGTAAATTCAAACCTAGATGAAACACGGGGATTATGACAAATTTTAATCTTCAAGATATCCAACATGGGAACTGTTAAATTGAAATGAACATAATTTGATATAATTTAGAAATTATCGTGATGATGTTAGGATACAAGGGGAAGCTTGAGTTGACCAGAAACAAATATTTTCAAGGAACCAAAAACACAATGCAATACATCAGTTAGCATCTATAGTTAACTAAAACATTGTCCACCAAGTAGACATAGTTGATTGTTGCTACTAATCTTTTCCTGTCAAAGTAAAATAATATTAAATGCCTTATACAAAGCTTTTGTTCTTTATGCGTATGTTAAATCCATGGCCTCAAAAAATTCTACCAGCTATCATCTGATCATGCGTAATTGATTATATCGGGTTTTTCAAATATATAAATCACCTATTTGAGTCCTCCATCGTAATCACGACCTAAAGCAATGTCGTGAAAACCGTATCCCTACCCTACACTATGTAACATATAGTATTAGATACAACTAATTAATAAATAACAACCCAATGTCTGAGGAATGTATGATCGAAGATTACAGGGGGGTTGCACTGTTGTGCCATGGCGTGCTCAGAATAATAAAGTATAAAGTAAAATAAGGAACCAAACCTGTAAATTTCCAGTGAAGATTTTAGAACTCGTTGTCTACACGAACTGACAACTAGCATATATGTCTGCACCGGGAAAATCAGAAGAGGGATAAGATGAGACCAAGTAGTCAAGAAACCGTGAGATGATAGATCATGTACTAGCACTGTTTATGTAGTGGGAAAAAAGGAATTAATTACTAGTATGTTTAAGAATAGCCCAAGGAGTCATAAAGTAATCTAGTTCTAAACCAACTAGAATAGGAGTCACACATGTTTCATAAAATAGACAACATCTCAGTGTAAGTTCAAAACAAACTGGAATAGGAGTTGCACATGTTTCATAAAATAGACAACATCTCAGGGTAGTTCTAAACAAACTGGAATAGGAGTTGCACATGTTTCAGGTGTAATTAAAAAGTCTAAGTGATCCCAGACATTAACTTTCAAAGACACAAGAAAATAGAGAATCCTCAAGTAAATCATCAAAATCTTAAAAATGAAAGGAAGCAAATTATGACCAAAAGACCTATTCTATAAGCAGTCCATAGGACCCTCAGATTGAAAATTACGCTACAATTGGAGCAAGTAAAGGCCACCAAGGAGCGTACACTGTCCCGCGGCTTGCACTTCACTTAGAGTTAATTTTTTGGGAAGCCGGAGCAGGTGGGATGGATGTGTGACAAACGGTTATATTGTGGTGGCGGCAGGATGCATGACGGCCTCCAGAATGATCATCAACAACCCTTGGATCAGGAAAAGACAACCCATTTGTATAGAATACATAGACGACACTTGCTATGTTGTCATGGTGGTTGGCGTGTAGGATGCCATCTTGAGCAGGTATTGGAATTGTTGGTCCATTTCTGGCTTCCAGAGTGCTTGAGAGATACAACATGGTAGTAACAACTTGGAGAATTTCCCAGTATTGAATATATAGCTTGGATCTCCTCGCCATCAATCATTAAGGCAAAGGTAATGGTTCAAGGGGAGGGGATAAAAGACGCCACAAACTCCATAACAACCATCGTCGTTTGGTTTACAACCATTCAACTCCCTAGAGGCAACCAGACCGGCCAGGTCGTCATGGCGTATTAGACACCATCATTCAACTCATCGGTGCTGTCAGTTGTCGTCGTTCAGATCACGCTGATTAGAAGAGAGATCAAGTCGGAGAGGAAAGTCATGGAGGTGATGGGTCTGAGGACTAGATATGCCACTCTAAGATTTCCTCAGGACCTGATGTGTTGCATGCGCCTAATGGGAATCGAAGATGGGAGTACGATCGGATGTACAATGAAAACATGTAATGGGATACCAACAGGAGTACGATACACACACACACACATAGGCAATGATCCAATGAGAAACATATCTGGTGAGAGCATGAGAGGCATTTGAATAACTCTCCACATAGATCAATTTTTCATAATCCAACCATACATATTATAAGTATACCTTAATATCTATCTTCCTATAAATATATATATATATATATATATATATATATATATATATATATATATATTGGTATATATTTACTACCCGCTCGAGTAACTAACTTTAGTTACCCATGGATCTATTTTTCAATAGAAAGGTACTTGTTTGTAATGAGACAGATAACATTTGTAATGAGATGAGCAAATTTGTAATACAAATACTCGTTCTGTATTATAACATAAACTGTTGTCATAAATATCATTTTTACTGTAATCAGAGGTGTAATACAAAATGAGTGTTTGTATTACAAATTTGATCATCTCATTACAAACAATGTATCTCTCATTATATATAAATATGTATCTTTCTAATTACAAAATAGATGTAGGCATATATATATATATATATATATATATATATATATATATATATATATGACAACGAAAAAGAATAATCTTCTAATTTGATCATAGTAAAAAATGGAAAGTGTTCAATTGGAAAATGAAAACGTGACTGAAATAAGGAGTTCATACTTCAATCTTACCACATTTGGAGGATCATTTACTGTGCAATTTTGATTGAAATGGAGTTGTGGTTGAAAATTTGTCCAAGAGTAGCCCCACGAAGTGGAACACTTAAACTGAAAGCCCAAACAAAATGAGCACCTAAGTAAAAACAGACCATACGCATATAATACCTCCCAAGAAAAATCTCGAATTAGATCTATTAGGATGGGGAAACTCAATCGTCTACAAAAAAGGGAAGAATTTACAAATTGATGAAACTTGGTGGACTATATATATGTGTGTGTGTGTGTATATATATGTGTGTACATATATATGTGTGTGTATATATACGTGTATATATATATGTATATGTGTGTGTGTGTCTATATATATATATATATATATATATATATATATATATATATGTGTGTGTGTGTGTGTGTGTGTGTGTGTGTGTGTCTCTCTCTCTTTCTCTCTCTCTCTCTCTCTCTCTCTCTATATATATATATATATATATATATGTGTGTGTGTGTGTGTGTGTGTGTGTGTGTGTGTGTGTGTGTGTGTGACAATGATCTAGTGAGAAACATATCTTGATGAGGGCATGAGAGACATTTGAATAACTCTCTACGGTGATCACCTTTTAATAATCCAACCATATGGATTAAAAGTAAACATTGATATTTACCTTCTTATAAAAATTTATTATCATCAAATTTTTATAGCATTCACAACAATAGAATACTTTTCAACGCTCTATATTGAATTTCAGACTGACTGTTGGATGTAAAAAGTGTATATTGTAGATATGAATATGTAAAAGATATTTAATTGCAGTGATTTTTTGTGGGAAGATAAATGACTTGATGTTCTTTCTATCCATAAAGTTAGATTTTTAAAAATAAGTAAAAATTTATAGTTAGTCGAATATCTCTCATGCTCTCACCGTAGGATGTTTCTCACCAGATCGCTAATATATATTTAAGATACATGCAAATTTTGAGCTCATTTGGGTTTTTCTAAGTCATGACCTACAAAATCGATGCAAAAAACTAATTTGAATTGCATCATTTTTGTCTCCTTTAGATGCATGACCTATAAATGTCCAAATGACCTCAAATTTTATATGTAGTATGTTCATAAGATATCTAAGAAGATCAATGGTTTAGATTTTTAAAATAGATACTTCGTGATGAAAAATGACTTGAGTGTATTCGGTCTCCGGTACAGTCAAGTGTATTCCATCCTTATTCTCTCTCTCTCTCTCTCTCTATATATATATATATATATATATATAGAGAGAGAGAGAGAGAGAGAGTGAGAGAGAGAGAGAGAGTCAAGGTAGAATACACTCGAGTGTACATATCGTATGGTACACTCAAGTGATGTTTGCATATCAAGATGAAAATATAAACTATTGATATTCATTGACACACCATTATTAGGCTACATATAAAATTTGAGTCTATTTGGATGAGTGTAAGTCATTCATCTGTGGAAACAGTATCAATACACGAAATTAATTTAAAAAATATTGCATCATGAAAACTAGTCGAGTGTATTCTAACCTGAATATATATATATATATATATATATATATATATATATATATATAGAGAGAGAGAGAGAGAGAGAGAGAGAGAGTGAGAGAGAGAATACACTCGAGTGTATCCGGAGCGGAATACACTCGAGTAGGTTTTCATGATGCAGTATTTTTTTTTTGAAAATCTAATCCATTGATCTTCTTAAACACCCCTTGAACAACTCATATATAAAATTTGAGCTCATTTGGATATGTATAGCTCATGTTATGAAGACCAAAAAAATTATATATTTCAAATTAGTTTTGTGTGTCGATTTTGTTGTCCTTGGATGCAGAGGCGGAGCCAGGGGGCAAGAGTAGGCTATGCCCCCCCCAAAAAAAAATTAAAAAATCAATATGAATACTCATATACACATATTTTTATACATAAGTTGTATAATAAATAAATACTGCAGTGAGCCCTATGTAGTGAGGTGCTTCTAATCTAGTGGTTTGTGCTCCTTAACTTTGGTTGGAGGTCATGTGTTCCAACCCCCGTGATTGCAACTCATTTTTTATTAAATTTGTCTGTTGTCTACAAATTGGTCAAGAATATATATTGAATGTATCATGTTGTTGAAGCAAAGTGTGAAATTGGTCTAGTGGTTTGTGTGTGTATTGCTAGACTTATGGTCTTGGGTTTGAGTCCTAGGTAACACAAGTATTTTTTGGCCCCCCCTCCAAAAAAAAAAACTAACTTTTGGCTCCGCCCCTGCTTGGATGAGTGACTTACACTCATCTAAATGGGCTCAAAATTTGTATATAGCCTAATTTTAGTATGACAACGAAGA
The DNA here is from genome assembly GCA_963693085.1 of Alisma plantago-aquatica. NCBI lineage: Eukaryota > Viridiplantae > Streptophyta > Magnoliopsida > Alismatales > Alismataceae > Alisma > Alisma plantago-aquatica. Next base: position 451,822,659 of record OY856414.1, read on the forward strand.
TCAACAGTTTACATTTTACAAAAAATAGTCTTGATATGCAAACACACTTGAGTGTATTTGTGTGATCCGTATATATATATATATATATATATATATATATATATATATATATATATATATATATATATATATATATATATATATATATATATATATAGAGAGAGAGAGAGAGAGAGAGAGAGAGAGAGAGAGAGAGAATACACTCGAGTGTATCCGGAGTGGAATACACTCGAGTAGGTTTTCATGATGCAATATTTTTTTTGAAAATCTAATCCATTGATCTTCTTAAACACCCTTTGAACAACTCATATATAAAATTTGAGCCCATTTGGATATGTATAGCTCATGTTATGAAGACCACAAAAAGTATACATTTCAAATTAGTTTTGTGTGTCGATTTTGTTGCCCTTGGATGCAGAGGCGGAGCCAGGGGGCAAGAGTAGGCCATGGCCCCCCCCCCAAAAAATTAAAAAATCAATATAAATACTCATATACATATATTTGTATACATAAGTTGTATAATAAATAAATACTACAGTGAGCCCTATGTAGCGAGGTGCTTCTAACCTAGTGGTTTGTGCTCCTTAACTTTGGTTGGAGGTCATGTGTTCGAACCCTTGCGATTGCAACTCATTTTTTATTAAATTGGTATGTTGTCTACTAGTTGGTCAAGAATATATATAGAATGTATCATGTTGTTGAAGCAAAGTGTGAAATTGGTCTAGTGGTTTGTGTGTGTATTGCTAGACTTATGAATTTGGGTTTGAGTCCTAGGTAACACAAGTATTTTTTGGCCCCCCCAAAAACTAACTTTTGGCTCCGCCCCTGCTTGGATGAGTGACTTACACTCATCTAAATGTGCTCAAAATTTGTATGTAGCCTAATTTTAGTATGACAACGAAGATCAACAGTTTACATTTTACAAAAACACACTTGAGTGTATTCGTGTGATCCGTACACTCGAATGTATTCTAACCTGACTCTATATATAACATCAATTAGTTATTTACAATCTGAGCATTTTAATCACAAATTTTCACAAGACAATCTTGAAAACTGAATCGCAAACATATATATAAGCAAATATCATTTGGCACGAAATGAATCACGTGGAGAGAATGCACTTTCTGTCAGCAACAGAAAACGAAAGAAAGGAAGAAACTTAGGTGGAAATGGCTTTTCCGTACGGCATCCCCTACATTTTCGGCAAAAAGATGGCGGGTTGTGAACTGAGGGAGGGGAGGGGAGGATTCCCCACTGTATGGTGGACACTTGTCGATATGCTTGCCTCCCTTCTCCCGGTCCCTCCCGCAGTCGCACCAAACAAAGCCCAACTTCTTCTTGTTCCCCTATCGTGTACCATCCCCATCAGACCCCACCACCCCCTTTCCAGTAATTTGTCTTGTGAAAACCGTCCTTGGGCCAAAGACGATTGAACGAGAGGGGAACGTCGTCGTTTGATTATAACTGTGCCTTTTAGCTCGGCCTAACTGAGCTCATCAAAGCATACGAAGCCAGTCAGTCATAAAAGCCATGCTCCTGTGCTTTCAACGCTTTCAAGCTATGTACAGACGAAACGTGCACTGTTTTGTCCTGTGGTTGAATAGGAAGGCAAGATCCCCACCTCCCGTTGCAATAATGACGAGTCGTCAATGCTTGCTTATACGGAAATGTGTGTGGAGAGAAGAAAAATATGGCATCTGAGAGAAGAGGAGGAAGAAGAAGACCAACCTGCTTTGGACTCTTTTCCTTTTCCTTCCTGTTATGGCCTGGCATCCACCCCCGTGGTTGTCTAGTCTTGTGACCCTCCTCCCACTGCTCTCACGCAATGGCCGAACGGTACGTCGACCGGCGTGGAACAGTGACAGGCTGCATATCGTACGTACAAGCGATAAGGGATGAGTCGTGCACTGTTCCATTGCCCGGTCTTTGCTTCGAATCTTTGGGTTTCTCGTCGTATAACCACATACCACTTCGGCTGTGGTCATGCGTTTGCTTTGCTTCGCTTGAAATGTTTGGTTCTCATGTGACGATTTGACATTGTCCCATAATCATGTCCTTTATTATATCAGTACAGGCGGCAAACATTATTCACGTACCGACGTTTCACCTAGTCTCATCATGTCTTTGTGATTCACAGGAACATTTATCGTGCACTGATCCACACTTTTTTCTTTAGGGTTTATGTCGGAATGCATTTCGCCTGCATTAATAAGTTGTCTTTGTAACTTACTGTCAGCTTCATTACTTACGGTCGACAAACATGTCAGCCTTGGGCAAAACAAACGTGATGTTAGGAAAAGCGGTGTGATTTCGGCGGGTTTCAGTCAGTGTCGCCTCGGGAGAGAGGAGATTGAGTGTGTTCTTCTCGGGTATGGGCGAGGATAAAGGTTCATGTAATTCATCTTTGTATGCTTGCCAAAATTATGGAAGGATGAAATCCTTAAAGGGTGGGTCATGGATGAAGTAGTTGTTGCACCGAGGTAAAGGGACGGGGGTGTGATTAGGCAATGCACATCAAAAGTATGGGATTCCGACATGGATTCGAGGTATTACCCAACTACTTTAGCTACATCGTTTGTTATAAAGTAAGAAGCAACTACTTAAGCGCGAGTAGAGACCTAAAGCCACATGGACCTTGCTAGGCATGACAATTTAAAACTGATTGTGATGTTTGATTTTATGGAGATTTTTAAAAGTAAAATATGTGTATGGCGCTCCCTGATCGACCCGTTGTGAGGCGTGAATATTTATGTTTAGAAAGAGTTCCACCTTTTAAGCCCACTAATATAGAATCTCTATTAGATTTACATATGTATGCTTCCCTTCAACTCAACTAAAAATCAAGACATCCAATGGCCTGAGAGTTGATCTTCCCTCCTATGGATCAGTCAAAAAGTTCACTGGTGCCTCTTTTTTAGCAGAAATTCCTGCATATCTAAATACATCATAAAGAACATTTCTAACAAGATCATACTTATACTTCAAACGCTACAGTTCCCTACAATGAGCCCCATGCTCTCCAAAAGTGTCAATGCATGCCTTCGGCAGACTGGACATACCTAATTGGCAGGAAATAGGGAAATCATAACATGATATCTAAGAATAGTATAATACTCTACTGGCGACATATGCAGTCTAAGGCCATCAATAGGAGTAGCAAGAAGGAAATCTTGAGCATGATCAACTTGTTAACATTCAAAAATAACTTTCTATCTAACTGTCATGTCAAATTTGATATCTACATCCTTAACAATTCTACTAAAAAGGACACTCATCAAAGTGTTATATCCTCAAATTTGGTGAATTTTAATTATATAAATATAATGCTTGAATTGAGAAATAATTTCCCTAATTTCATTATTCATAGAATAATAAAGTTATCTTTTAGGCATGGGTGTAACTCAGGGCCCAAGGAAGGCCCATGAGACGATTTGCTTTGCAAATTGATCCTTGTGGCACAAGTTTGAGAAATAAGAGAACTCATGCATAAGTAAAGGAAAATAGCTTTATGTTTTATCAAATAACTGAATTATGAAATAATATGCAAGTTTCCAAAGAAAATAAGATTAAAGGTGTTTTAGATAATTAAGAGAGTAACTATCTAGATATGAACGACAATCACAGGTTTTGAGGCATCAAACAAGAATATCTAAGTTAGACTTTTTGTGTACTTGAAGAAAATAAAAAAAGAAGAGAATTCTAGAATTTAAAAGAAAAAGGGATTTCCATGTGGTGTGGGTAATTAATTTAAAGATATACTAAAAGTGTAAATTTTGGTTATTAAAATTATTCCAATAAATCCCTAAAATTATGTAAAAGTTGGGAAAGATTATTAAAGAGTTTTCCTTCAAATTTCATAGAGAAAGGTGGTCCTTAGTGGCCTATAGAAATTTGAGAAGGATGAGGGACCTTGTAATAAGTAAATGTTATTTATATTTGAAGAGAGAGAAAAGGATTTATGGGAATGTCCCTTTGATACCCAATCTTGCCCTATCTGAGGTTAAGTTATTAGAAGTTTTCCTTTAAATTTTGGAATCAATTTGAGGAGAGAGGAGAGATTTATATATTTCACAAAATTCCTTAAAGTGAATGGTTAATGGATAAATCAATATGATCTGACACATTTATTGAACCTGAAACCTTAGCCTCGACACCCTATATTATAATACGACCCAGATCTATCCAACAATGGACAAAATCCAATTATCTTCAATCATCCACCAAAATAGGAAGCTTGGGTCACAATAACTCCATCTCCGACATCTTTCTCTTCCTCTCTGAACTGTGTTCACACACGAGACCTCCTCCATTAGTTTTGGGAGGAGAAGGCAAACCCATCTATACCTAGCACTCCCTATTTCGGTGAGAGTTTCACTCCCATGGAGTCAAGATCCATTGGAAATCAGAGGACATCCGCTCATGTGGTAGAAACCCATTCGTTGAGCCCAGACCGTATGGAAAAGGATAAAGATCCAATTATGTTGACATGGTAGCCCCCCATTGGTTCGAAGGTAATTATCTTGAAAATTATATAGAAAATGATGTGTAACTCTGATCATGATAAACCATATGAAAATTTATCAAGAATTTGAGAGGAATATGAATAAAATATTATTGATGCCTAATTCTAATCTTGTTCCAAAAGTAGTGCTAATATAAAAGTGGCAATTAATACATGTAAACACTAGTTCTGGATATTAAAGAGTAGAAAATGTTAAAAACCCTTCTTTTATGCTATAATCTAATCTTGTTGAGTATAATGATAATCATGATGATGATGATAGTGATGATATGATAATTAGGATTTCTAAAGTGGATAATCATCAATATGTATAATTAGGGTTTTGAAATCAATGTATATCTTGTTATAACTTTAATGCACATGATCTTATCTGAATGTTCGTAATAACCTAATAGATTCAATATGATGAGAATCTAAATCCATTATATAGTTTGGATAATAGTGATCATGGTTAAAGATTATAAGTCATAAATATGACAATTAGGGTTTCACCTAATGCCCCAGTTGGTCTTGTAAACCTAATGAATCATAATGCGATGAATTAGGGTTTGGTACCTTATTCCTAATCCAAACTAGAATCAACTTTAAATCCTAGTTTAGGACATATGCTAGATTAAGTATGTTTTGAATGTGATGGTGACACTTTATAGTATACATACATGTAGATCATGTTGGTTGATTCTGTTGAATTCTTGGATGTTTGGATATATTCTTGAAGCACATGATATATGGATGGTTCTACATAAGGTATGTGATTATGCCTATGAATACTCACCTTAAACGACTTCCATGTTTTATGAGGTTTCCTGAATTGATTGCAATTAAACTACTCAATTGTTTATTTACTTCTTGCAATCTATAAATCCCTCATGATTATCATTTTGTGTAAATGTAACTTGATCGAACCCTAAATAAATATCTTTGGTGAGTTAAAGACCATGGGGTGAAATAAGTCATTATGGGAATGATTGGTAATCAAGCCCAGAAAGGAATATCACCACATGCCAATCTCAGAAAGGAAGGCCTAAGTGTAAAACCAAGCCCATGTGAGGAAAGGTTATGAAAGTCCATTATAGGGACTAAACCCTAAAGAGAGGGTTCCCCATAAAGAGGCTCCCTTAAAGTGAGGAAACTCTATAGAGAGTAAAAGGATAGGGGTCGAGATGTTAGAAAAGAAAATGGATGTTGGATTATGTAATGATAATTACTATTGTGGTTGTTTATGTTGTTACACCTACATGCACATATTTTATTTGCACCCCACGTACACAGTATAGCAATATACTAATCGACACTTTTGTTTCATTCTATTTTAGGTAAATGCAATATATGAAGGTGTCAAGACATGATAAAACTGATGAACTACCTGAAGGCATCAAAATCTAAGTAAAGGAGGATTAATTTGATACTTATTCTCGTATACACTAGTTCCAAGTTGAAAATTCATGTAACTTCTTAGAGGAGCATCATTATATATCTTGTAATCAATATTTAAATTAATGAAAATTATTTTCTATTATTTTTTATTTGGTAAAATCTGGATCTTGGGAATTTTAGGTAATGGTTCTCAACTTTAAGGTCCTTTCGTAACTGGGGATGCTGAAAAGTGAGGTTGTTACTTTTGGTATCAAATCCCCATGTTTTTCAAATAATATTTAATAGTTTATAATTTCAAGTAATTTGTCAAAATACTTAGAAAATTATTAAGGCATGACCTGATGGTAATGGTGTCTATAATGGATCATGGTTTTGGGGACTGACAATATTTTCCTTCGCACCATTAAGTTGGTATAAGAGGACTCCCTTAGCCCATGTGATACCAACCTGGGTAGAACCTAGAGTTTTCTTGAAGTAATGTTTCCTCTGAGCCTGCTCATCTCCAATTCCATCCACTTCTCATCATCTTTCTTAACAAATCCTAAAAGATACTTCCCTCCTCATCTCAAGTTAGGTTTTTTTAGAAGTAGTAGGATTAAGGTATGTTCTGCCAATTAATACACATGTCATGTGAAAATAATGATAAAGTAAAGAAAAAATAGTTTTATGGGTTTTTCCTTGCAAGGATAAACCTTAGATGGAGCTAGGGATATCAAAAAACCCTAAGGTAAAGGGTGTGGTTCTTAACCCTAACCCTAAATCCTAGTCCTGGTTAGTGGGAGTAGCGTGGGTAATATAACAACCCTACCCAGATAAACTGTAACAACCTCACTTTTCATCATCCCCCAATTAAGGAAAGATCGAAAAAGTTGAGAGCCATTACCTAAAATTCGCAAGGATCTAGATTTAGCAAATAACAAATAATAGAAAATAATTTTTGTTAATTCAAATATTGTTTACAAGATGCTCCTATAAGGAGTTACATGCATTTCTATCATTGAAACTGTACATGTGATAAGAAGTATCTATCTAATCCACCTTTAATTAGCTTTAGTACCTTTAGATTATTTCATTGATTCATCATGTTTTGTCAACCTCATATATTGCACCTACCTAAAAGGCCATGAAACAAAGAACATATCAACATATCAAAATATATTATGTACGTGGGGTGCATGTAAAAGTGTGCAAGTACATAGCAACATGCGATCAATCAATTACCTGCATATAAGAACTAGGAATTTATTTGCATATTTTGCCCCACACTTGATTTGTTATCTTGGGTATCATCATTGTCTGATCTTGACTCATGTGCATCACTCCTTGATACACATCTTCCCAGGGTTTATAATATGATGTCTTATGTTAGGTGACAATCATAGTGGAATTATAATTGAACAAAATATAAATAAACACTCAATAGTTTATTTCAACAATCCTCGAGAAATCCTCAGAAAACACCGACAAACTATATTGCGGGTAGTCATAAAAATAACCTCACACCTTTTATAGAATCATGCAGATACTATACAATATATACTTCATGTATGTTTAAGTAATCCAATCAACAAAGATGAATCCAAGAAATCAACATTTAATCTGCATGTATGTAAATCCTAAATTGTGACCATCATATTATTCAGATCAAACCTACTTGGGTCCTAATCAAGGGTTTTAGGGTTTGGATAAGTAACATGGTACAAACCCTAGTTCCATCTCTTATTACTCATAGGGTAAAACCCTAATTGTTATATCCATCTTATCCTTTCATTAGGAACACATAGATCACATTAAGTTCATTAATAACATAGCAAAATATGATCTATAACCCTAATTCTTCATATGCATTATTATATACTTTAGAAACTATAATCATCATCATCATTATTGTGATCATATTGATTTCTTATATTATTCATCAATATCAATAAATATGGCAAGGTAAACATTTTAGCACATTCAACATCTTAATGTACAAATCTTGGGTTTGCATGCACTAGATACCTAATACACCTATATCCAAGGCACTTCTTAGATAATGAAGCATAATTATGTCTCAATTATATTTTATTTGTGTTTCTCTCATTTTCTCGATCATTTTGATATATAGTTTGCCTATATTTTGATTATGCTAGCATTTACTGCCATTTTAGGAAGATATACTTATTAAAACAAATTTACCTTGGACTGTCATGTTTTTATTGGGAACACGGTTCATCTAGAGGGGTAGATCACAACCCACATCTTAGGAAGACATTGATCTAACCAGTTCATTGCTAATCTATTTCAGGGCTTTGCCTCCTTTCCTCTTTGTTCTCATTAGGGAAGCCATCCGCAATTCCGTAGACACAAACTCATAGGGTCACTTCTAGTACCACCTTTATCACCAATAACAAGAGTTTCCACTGGGGCTGAGAATTTTCAGCCTTACGCACTGACTATGCCTCATCACCAACCACTACAGTCATCCATCAGACCTTACTCACCCATGGACCTTGACATCCGCACGCCTTTGCTACCACTCATTCTCGATTGAGAAGGTCTCATGCAACCCCTCGACGATGCCCCTATCACCACCTGCCTCACAAAAGAAGCCACATCCTTTGGCTTGGCTTCATCCCACTGTCTAATGTTTGCTCGCACCAAGATATATTATGGGCATGCTACCTTTGGTTTGATCATGAAGGAAAGAGGTAGATCAGTGATGCCCAGACTCCTAGATGCACATTGGTGCCCCTTCCTTCCTATATTACTATGTCGACAACAATCAACTATGGAAAGGCCTTCCAGACCAAATAGGAATGGGAGGACACTGTCACGCTAGGGCTGAGTCATTTTCTACATGTTACTATAAACAGAATGTGTCACAATGAAGGAGGGAGACGACGGAGAAGGAAGGGGAGGGAATCCATTGAGAAGGGTGGAGACACACATATATATAGTAACCTCACAAAAACCTTCCACTTATAGTTGCCTCTTTGGGGCTAGTTTCATATTCTAAAACATAATGACTTTCCAATCCTCTCTTTCTTTTCCTTACCATATTAATAATTGTTAACTTGTTGATTAGTTAAGGAGAGGGTCACACCATGATGCCCATAAGACATCTCTAAACAAACTCCCTATCTTTCTCTTTCTTTTCCTTTGATACATTTCCTAAATCAAATATCCATATTACTTGGTTGACACACCAAAAACCATTTAAGGAAAGCATATTAATATATGGTGCTTTGGATAATTTGATCCTTAAATTGTTTGTCAATTCCTTATGATTTGAAAACTAGATTGTTCTTTATCTTTCTCTTTGATATATTCCTTGAATAACTTATAGTAACTCATTAATATTTTTCCCACCTACATCTAATTGGTGGGATATCTTTCATATACACAACTTTCTCCTTTTAACATTTACTTAGAATAATTATCGTTATCTCATGGAATGTCCTTTTTCTCCCAATTTCTAGAATTCTCTTTGATATTACATTCACCGTTCTTAAAAGTAATTTTGTCACCAAAATTTAACCCTAGTAAGGTTAAGGTGAATGAGACTCATCTTAGTTTCAATCCTTAGGGTTAGAACCATTATTAAATATCTTTAACATCTTTTATTGATATGAAAGTTCTTCACATTGTTACCAAGATTGGTACCTTAATTTTATTCAAGGCATATCCACATCCTTAATATTTTCATTACAACAAATATTGATTATTATATTTTCACTTGTGATTTCCATTTCATCAGTTATCATCTTTTCACCTAGGTTTCCAACTTTTATTCATTTATCATCAAATAAGGGTGAGGTAACACCTCAAACCCTGGATCATGTCATTATTCTCAATTTTAGAATAATTTTAAGTATCAAATGTGTCTACCCAATCTCTCTCACTCATAATAAGATGAAATAAGCACTTGACTATAGTTGAAATACAAATTTCATCCCATTCTAAGAGTAGAGATGGTGTATTCAGACATTATCTTAAAATTTCAAATTTTGGTTGAGTCATGGGGACAATGACTCCAAACCATGAATTACTTTCAATCCCACAATATCCTTATATTTCATAAAGTCAAATGCCTTTTTTCACTCTTGAGTTTGTAACAAATCCCTTAAGTTTTTATTATTACATGACTTCTTGTATCCTTTACATTTACATTTCATGTCTCATTAGCCTTAGTCATTTTCTTAAGGTTCGTAGGGGTACATGTACCTTTAGAGTGATATCCTCCTAGCCTCATGGGCCTTATGCACTTAGGGAGTGCCTCTCACATTTACCCCTTGGGCCTCATGAACTCATGTAGGTGGCCAATATTCTGACCCATGGGTCTTAGGAAAACATGGATGACTAACTCCTGACCCCATGATCTAGTGCATTTAGGGCACAATCACCTCCTACTCTCATCGGTCTTATGTACCTTCAATCCTCCCTACTTGACCTTAGGATTGACTTAGGGCTCTACCCTACCTATGTTTTATTAAGATATCACAACTTAACACATTATTTTCTTATATAGTTCTTTAACCCAATTTTCCTTCATATCTTGGGGTACACATTTTTCACTTTATGCCCCTACATTGGGCTCATGGTGACCTTGACTTCATGGGATTGGTCTTTCATAGTGGTTTTACTTTCCCAGGTTGTCCTATTGGTGACCTTCCTTTTCTGGCTTGGTCACTAGAGATTGCAATGACTTCTTCTCATATTGGCTTTCTTTTCCTAGATTGGCCTATTGGTGACCTTCCTATCCCAACTTGATCACTAGTCATTGTAATGAATTCCTCTTATATTGTCCTTCCTTTCTCAGCTTAGCCTACTGGTGATCTTTGTGTCCCAGATTGATCGCCAATCATTATAATGATGTTCCTTTTTATATCAGTCTTTCCATCCCGACTTGGTCGATTAGTGACCTTCCTATCTCATCTTGGTAACCTACTTTCAACCACTTCCTTGGTAACTTTCTTGTTCCCCTCATAGATGGCATTCTTGGGTTCAAATAATGTATGTTCTTTCATACTTCATATTCTAAATTCTCCACACTTTAGGTGACATTAAGGGTTACCTCAATCTTTAAATTGAGTGGTCAACTCACCCTTCTAGGGAAGGTCCTAAACTAGGGTGTCTTATTGACTCATAGGAGGAGGTTAGGCTCTCTAAAAACATCTTGACCCCATGGATTTAGGTTTTTCCTCCCCCATAGGTCCTTTGCCCATTCTTGGGTTGACCCACACTAGGTCAGGACACCAACCCTAAAAGTCTCATATTTTCATTTTTATCTAACCATTGATCGATTATGTTTCTTAGAACCATTTATATTAATGTCTTTCTACTCATACACACATGCATGGGTGACCAGGTCATCTAAACTCATTTGGAATTTCCTTTTATTCCTCTTTCACCCTAATTAGGTTCCATATGGGTAGGGTTACTATATCACCCACACTACTCCCATTTCCCATTATTAGGGTTTAATATGCGGGTTAGGGACTACACCGTATCCCTTAGGGCTTATATATCCCTTGACCCACTAGGGTCTAGCTTCATCTAGAGTTTACCTTTACAAGTAAAACACCCATAAACATTTTTATTTGCTTTATCATTATTTCCACATTACATGTTCATGAATTGGCAGAAGATGCCTTAATCCTACTTCTTCTCAAAAATCCTAACTTGAGATATGGAGGGAAGTTTCTTTAAGGGTTTATTAAGCAAGAGGATGAAAAGTCGATGAAAGAGATCAAAAGACTTAGAGGAAACATTACTTCAGGAAAACCCTAGATTTTGGCTAGGAAGGTATCACTATGGATAAGGGAATTCTCATATACCAACTTAATGGTGCGGAGGAAAATATTTCCAACCCCCAAAGCCATGATCCCTTCTAGACACCATCTCTATCAGGTCATGCCTCAAAAAGTCTCCTTATATTGTTACAAATTACTCAAAATTATAAACTATAAAATATTATTTGAAAAATGTGTGGCTTTGGCACCAAATTGTAACGACCACACTTTTCAACATCCCCCAATAAAGGAAAGACCCAAAAAGTTGAGAGCCATTACCTAAAATTCATAAGGATCTCGATTTAGCAAATAACAAATAATAGCAAATAATTTTCATCAATTCAAATATTGTTTACAAGATTCTGTTATAAGAGTTACATAAACTTCTATCATCAAAATTGTATATTTGTGATGAAGTATCTACCTAATCCACCTTTACTTAGATTTAGTACCTTCAAATGATTTCATTAATTCATAATGTCTTGAAATCCTCATATATTGCACCTACCTAAAATGACATGCAACAAAGCACATCGATATATCAAAATATATTGTGTAGGTGGGTTCATACAAAAGTTTGCAAGTACATAACAACATATAATCAATAAATTACTTGCAATAAGAACTGACAATTTATTCGCATATTCTAACTCACACTAGATATTGTATCTTGGGTATGATCATTGTTCGATCATGGATCATGTGCATCACCCCTTCATACACATCTTCTCAGGGTTCAGAATATGATATCTTAAGTTATGTGATACTCATTGTGGCATTATAATTGAAAAGATTGTATATAAACACTCAATGGTTTAATTCAACAATCCTTGAGAAATCCTCAGAAAATGTTGACAACCTATATTGTGGGTAGTCATAAGCGTAACCACATGGCTTTTGTAGAACCATACAGATACCATGCAGTATATACTTCACATATATTTAAGCAATCGAATCAACAAAGATGAATTCAAGAAATCAACATTTATTTTGCATGTATGTAAATCCTAAATTGTCACCATCATATTATTCAAATTAAACCCTACTCAGGTCCTAATCTAAGGTTTTAGGGTTTGGATAAGGAAAAAGGGTACAAACCCTAGTTCCATAACTTATTACACATAAGATAATACCTTAATTGTCACATCCATCTTATCCTTTCATTAGGAACACTTATATCACATTAGTTCATTAACAACATATCAAAATATGATCTTTAACCCTAATTATTCATATGCATGATTATCTACTTTAGAAACTCTAATAATCATCATTGTTCTTATGATCATATTGATTTATCATTTTATTCATCAATATCAATAAATATGGTACGGTAAGGACTTTTAGCACATCCAACATCCTAATTTACAAATCTAGGATACTCATGCACTAGATACCTAATACACATGTATCTGAGGTGTTATTGGGAAAACAAAGCATAATTAATTCTCAATTATATTTTATTTGTGTTCCTCTCATTTTTTTGATCATTTTGATATATAATTTGCCTATATTTTGGTTATTCTAGCATTTACTACCATTTTTGGAAGATATACTTAATAAAACTAATTTACCTTCGACTGACAGGCTGTTATTGGGCCCACAGTCTGGTTGGAAAGGTGGAGTGTGGCCCACATCCTCGGAAAGCATTAAGCCAACCGATGTAGAGCTAATCCATTTGAGGGCTTTGCCTCCCTTCCTCTTCTTTCTCGTATGGGGTGTTGTATACTATTCCACAAACACAGACTCACAACGCCATTACTAGTACCTCCTCTACCACCCATCAATAGAGTTTCCGCTGTGGCTGATAACGTTCAGCCTTATGTGTTGATTGTGTCTCGTCTCCATCCACCATAGTCCACCGTCAGACTTTCCACACCCACTAACCTTGCCTCCTCAAGCCTCTGCTACCACTCAACCTCGACTGCACCAGGTCTCTTGTGGCCCCTCGATGGTACCCCTATCATCACCTTCCTCATGAACAATGTCACATCCTTTGGCCTAGCTTCATCCTACTGCTCCAAAATTCACTTACAGTAGGCTATACTATTGGGTCTCTGATTTGCTTCGATTGTAAAGGAAAGAGGCAGATCAGTGATGCCCAGACTCCTAGGTGCACATTGGCACCTTGTCCTTCCTAGATCACTAAGTCGAAAACCATCAACCATGGTGAGGCCTTCTGAACCAATTAGGAAAGGGATGACATGATCACACTAGTGGAAAATGGTTTTCTACATGTTACTATCAAGAGAAAATGTACACAATGAAGGATGGAGATGATGAGAAGGAAGGGGAGTGAATCCAATGAGAAGAGTGGATATGCACATCTATATATAATTACCTCACAAAAACCTTCCATTGATATTTGCATCTTTGGTGCTGGTTTCCTATTCTAGACCACAATGACTTGTCGATCCCCTCTTTTTTTCCCTTACCGTATTAACAATTATTAACTTGGTGATTAGTGAAGGATAGGGTCACACCATGATGCCCACGAGCCACCTCTAAACAAACTCCCTATCTTTCTCTCTCTTTTCCTTTAATACATTTTTTTAAACCAAATATCCATATTACTTGGTTGACACACCAAAATCCATTTATGGAAAGAATAAAAATTTATGGCGCTTTGGATAATTTGATCCTTAACTTGTTTATCAAATCTTTATGACTTGAAAGTTAGATTATTCTTATCTCTCTCTTTGATATTTTCCTTAAATCATTTATAGGAACTCACTAATATTTTTACCACCTGTATCCAATTTGTGGGATATCTTTTATACACAAAACTTACTCCTTTTGATATTTATTTAAAACAATTATCATTATCTCATGGAGTGTCTTTTTTCTTCCAATTTTTAGAATTCTCTTGTTTTCTTTATTATTTTCAAGTATACCAAAAGTCATACTGAAATAGTACCACTGGATGCTTCAAAACTTATGATGACAAATAGGATTAGATAATTACTCCATTAATTATCGAAATCACCATAAATATTATTTTCTTTTGGTACTTTCCTATTATCTCATATCTCTATTATTCAACAATTCATAAAGCCATTGTTATTTATTTATGCATCAAATCTCTTATTTCTTTGTCTTATGCCCCAAGGACCTATTTGCAACACAAATAGTCTCCTGGTCTTTACTTGGGCCATGGGTTGCACCCATTCCACAAAGATGAATTTATCATTCCATTAATAATACTCTTGGGAAAAACTACTTATCAATTCATGCCTTGTATTTATATAATTTAATTTCACAAAAATTTAGGATATTACATAAACCCTAAGAAATGGAAAGAGGAAAGAGAAAATAAAATGAGGATGGATACCCTAGTTCACCTATGTATGCAAGTATGGGGAGTAAGGCCTACATGATTCATGAGAAGGGTTTAAATATACATGTGAAACATAAGTAATTATTGGTTACATAATAAGGAAAATATGAAAACCCTTAGTGCAACTTTTAGGGTTGGTATCCTGACATGGGGAGAGTCAACCCAAGAGTGGGGAAAAGATCTATGAGGAAGCTAAAACCCTAAATTGTGATGTCAGGATGTAGCTAGAAGGCCTAACCTCCTTTCGATAGGCACCCTAACAGGAAATGGGTCTTCACACATGTAAAAGTAGAAGGCAGTCGTGCACCTAAATGAAAGTTGGTGACATCAGATTTGAAGAGGATTTGGTTTTATACCAGGTGCCTAAAGTCTTGTTAGAATACATGGAATAATTTTAGATGATATGATCTAAGTTTTACATGATGAGATATATGGGTTATAATGACCCCAGTCATGATTTGAGAATTTGACTTAAGTTTTGAGGTTTTGACATATGATTTGATATTACAAATGTGTGTGTTTCTCTGAGATAAGATAAGATAAGATCTAAATCTGTAAGAGTCTCAACCTCTTCTAAAATAGGGTAGGACCATTAGTGTTAGGATCAGATATAGGGTTAACTCCAGAGAGAATGGACTCAGAGGGAGAAGGTTAAGAAATCTAAACTCCAAGATATGAGAAATTATGATATATATTTGTTGTGATATGTCCTAAACTAGACTACCCCAGAGTGAATGAGTTGAGTTTCTATATGCATGATTCCTAGAGGCTTGTTGTACCCTAGATGTCCTTTGAAGGGCCAAACCTCAGAGATACATAAAGAGGTTGCCTACATATGTGTATATAATATGAGTACCTACAATCTAGGTGAGGGAGAGAGAGTCCTAAGATCCTAAAGAGTTAAGTAATGATAGTATGCAGTAAAATCTCATGCTCGGGTTGGTGGTTCCTTGCTAGGAATCTAGTTGATGTTTATGAGAAAGAAAGAGTTGAGTAAGAATATTTCATGAGTAGAAATCTTAGAAGAGAATTTCATATCATGTGTTGCTTCAATATGTTCTGGAGTGGCTAGATCATGTAGACTTGATGATCGATACTAAGGAGGTAGACCCGATAACCCTAGACAAAAGAGTAATGCATATGATAATTATATATTTTAAGCATGGAACCTTCCTTAGATAATGGGTTAGGGAACCTCAGTTAGACTTTGGCATATGCTTGATGAGCCACTCATACAAGTTGGTTTAGCACCACCATGATATCATATACATATGAAACTGATCTAACCTAGAGGGGTGAGGTACATATAGGACATAATGGAAGACTTAGAAATGGTTTAATAGGTTTTATATCTACAATTGGTCAGCCACATGCATGAAATATGATAATGTGGAGTAACTAGCTAACCTAAGGATGAAACATCAATAAAGGATGCAACATAATATGAGAAAGTGAAATGAGATAATGTTCATGATAGATACTGGATGTGGTTTCAATTGACATGAGGGATATGTAATTAAATTTATCTTCTTCAAAGTACTATGTACCTCTTATATAGTATGGATTGTATTGTGTGGGTACAAAGTACTTTTCTTATGACAAAAAATTAAATGATTGTTCTATACTCCTGAATACATGAAACATAATGTATTTGTTCTTTTACATCTAAACTCTTAATAGTAAAGTACTTGATAGTGATCAAATTCTTGGGTGGTAGATCACATAGTATAATGATATAACTCTCAGGTAGTAAATGTATGGATGATATAATGGAAAAATGCCTAAAAGACATGTCCCTTTGCGGTAACATAAATCTTGGTTCAAATTTGTTTTTTTTGGTTATAAAATGTTAGTTTTATATTATCCTAGGATAGGACCTCCCTAGAAGGTGAATTAATAAATCAATTTAAGAATTTAGGCAACCTAAAATGTCACTTAAGACTTGAAAGGTTAAGTACATGAAGCATGGAAGCACATATATTGAGTATAATTCTTTGGATGTAGGTATGCCATCTCTAAGGGGCATGAGGAAAGTCACTATGGGAGTGACCGATAGTGTGGGATCAAGCCCAGACAGGAAGGTTCCCATGATCCCAATGATAAGACAAAGTAAACTATGTGTTCACTAAGAGATGAGGGAGAATTAGTTGAAAGAATTTTAAAGGATATAATGTGCTTGGATATTATTAGAGGAACCTCAATAAAAATGTGTAATAAATAAAATAAGGTTATGACATCTCAAAAAAAACCCTTGGGAAGGGTAGAGCCCTAAGTAAACTGTAAGATCAAGAAGGAGGATTAAAGGTACATAAGATTGGTGAGGTTCGGAGATGATCATGTAATAAGTGGATAAGGCCCTTGGGGGTTAAGAGGAAACCGCTCCAAAGGTAGCTATTCCCCTAGAGACCTTAAGGGAATGACTAGGGATCATGAGACATGAGATGTGGATGAAAAGGATACATGAAGTCAAGTGATGATGTTTGAATAAGAATCTTATAAGGAGTTGTGCATAGACTAAAAAATTATGAGAAAGCAAACCACTTTCCATGTAAGTGCATGAAACATTAAGAAAATTGTGGAACTAAAAGGTATTCATAATATGGAGTCACTATTGAAAGTGACTAAAAAAATTTAGAAATTAAAAAATATTGTGTGCATACACCATCTCTACTCTTGGAATGGGATGAAATTTATATTTGGACTGCAACCAAATATTCATTTCATATGGTTATGGGTGTGAGAGATTGGATAGACACATGTTATGCTTAAAAAGAGAGAGAGATATGAGAATGAATATCTAATCTGAATTTGATGACATAATCTAGGGTTTGAGGTGTTACCTCACCCATATGAGAAAATAATGAATATTGGTTTGGAAACCTAGGTGAACAAGGTAGACACCAGGTGAAAGTGAAATCACAAATAATAAAAAGGGAAGTAATTACCAAGTGGAATTGGAACAACAAAGTAATCACTAAGTGATAAAATCATGTAACAGATGAAGTTGTGGATATACCCTGAAATTGAATTTAGGTACAAATCTTAGTAAATGAGAAATTTATATATTAGTAGAGGTATGCAATATGTATTAGATAAAGATATTCAAGAAGGGTTGTTAACCCTAAGGTCTAAAACTAATAAGAGTTATCATTCACCCCAATCTAAATTGGCTTGAATTTTGGGTGCAAAAATCCTTTTAAGGAGGGGAGAATATTATATCCTCAAAATGTTGAATTTGAATTATATGAATATAATGCTTGAATTGATAAATAAATTCCCAAATTTCATTATTCATAGCATAATAAAGTTATTTTTGAGGCATGGGTGTAACTTGTTTGGTAAAATCTGGATCTTGGGAATTTTAGGTAATGGCTCTAAAGTTTAAGGTCCTTCTTTAACTGGGGGGATGCTGAAAAGTGAGGTCATTACACAAGGCATGTTGGGCTTTACGGGGGACGATGTCCTTTTTAGCAAAACAACTAACATCAAAAGACAAAATCATGACATGCAGACAATCAAGGCACAGTTGAAATGAGAGTCCATACCGCATATTCTGTTGCCTCACAGAATATGATCTTGAAGCTGCCAAGATTAAGCCCTAGATGACACAAAAGGGTACGAAGATGCCTCTGTTGCCAACTATAGACCATGACCACCGAGTCTAATGGGTAGTGAATCCACTCACCATTAAAGGTCCCTAAAGAAAGGACCCCTACATACCACAATATCCATAATAGACTCTAATAGCCCTTTGTCATACCATGCTTCCACCTCCTCCATATGTACAAGTTGTCATGTCCTTAAGCTAGACATTAACTTAAAAATACAAATATAAGATCGAAGTAAAAGAAGCTCACTTTGTCGATCATGCAAATGTGGGGAAAGATGCATCAAGTCAACAGCCTCAGCAGCCTCCTCAATGCCAACTCCTCAATAAAATCTCTATCCTTACTGACAACTCCTAATAAAGGCCTCTTAATGTCCATGGAAAAAAAGCCTTGTGAATTTTTCTACCATCACAATTAGGCCAGTAAAGCTCTATATTATGAATATTTAAATCAAGACCCAATGTTGAACCCATATGTCGAATGATGTCAAGCACCTTGGACATCTCCATTGTATCCCCAATGACAGTCCCATCATCAAGATACCAAGCATGAAGAAGAAGCCTACAACTATCTTTGATCTCATGGTGAAAGATTTATGTTTATTATTTTATCCATTTTGTTTTAGTAGTCATCATTTTGGTAATTAAAATTTCAAACAATCATTTATTTCACATCTTGATTGTCATTTAGATCATTTTAGAAAGTCATATAATTACTTCAAGTTGTACATAATGTCTATTTGGCAATCTAATCAGTTATAAGTTGGATGTATATATTTGAGTCAAATTCAATGGCTACTTAATCAGATACTTGCTTACATATGCTCAACTGGAAGCACCAACAATATGTTTTGTCATTTGTCTACCTATTTGCTTGAATGTTTCTCCTTATTAGTTGAATATGTCATTTCATTGTTCCTACCTTGATTATAACACTTGTATCCAATGTGATGGCGTCATATATTCAATCTGATGCACCCATTCCTTTCAAATTTTACAAAAAAATTGAGAGTCATTCTTTGTGGCTCATCGATTCCACTGCTCAACCCAATTCATTATTCTTAGAACATGCATGTCTTTGTACTAGGAGGGAAAGAACTCAAGTCATGATGTCTCTTCCTTGTATTCCTTTTTTTATGTGGAGACTTGTTCTACTCGTTTGATACATCTGAAACAACTACATAAAATTTTGGAGTATTTTTCATTATCTTTGCTACTATTTTCCTCTTCCTTGTTGCTTCATATGCAACCTCTATTTAAAACTCACCCAAATAGGTTCTTTGTGACTACCATCTCCCACATTTTCATTATGTGAGAACCAATCTCGCGTAAAAGTTTTTGTATGATGACGTACAAGAGATAATATAGGGTTTTACCATGTTCTCTTGCTAATATTGAAAGACATGTCATAAGTTTTGGGATTTTATTAAATCTTAAAATAAAGCCACAAGAAAGCTCATGCATAAGAGTTCCAAAATTTGTCTTCATGATAATGATCTTTAGACACACCTTCACCCTCTGCTCAAATTTTTCCTAAATCACTATTTGTATTTCTTTTTTTGTCCGATTTCATGTTGTTGCTTTCTTAAATTTTATGACAATAGACTTTCTTAAATTTAATAACTTTGTGCTATTATGTCCAAAATTAGTGAATACAAACTATAATATTTAGTCAATTTAGTAAGTTTACTCCCAAAATATGTTGTTATCTATCTCTAATATCCATATCCTATTGATCCTAGAAGAATTATAGGTACACAAAATATTGGTGTCTCTTAGGCCTGATAAAGTTGTTGGTCTGCATTTTCTTACATACCATTCTCGATGCCATAGGTCACTTTTTTTTATAGATGTAGTGACCCATATTATCGTAATACTCCTTTTAATTTATTCATCTAAATCAATTGTCATTGACATGATTATCCAAATAAACTCCTAATGTCTCTCCTACTCAGTTGGATATGTCTTCTAATTGTTCCTACCTTATCAGCTACACTTGTATCTAATGAGATGACTTTATATATTCAATCAAATACACTTATTCTTATCATCATTTCTAGACGCCTTGTAGAGTCATTCTTTGTGACTAGACAATTTCAATGGTTGACAAAATCAATTGTTCTTGGAACTTGTGATCCGTCATTCTAGGAGGTAAACAAATCAAATCACAATGTCTCTTGCTTGTCTTCCTTTTAGTATGGAGTCTAATTCTACTTGTTTGATACATTTAAAACAACTAAATTATTACATATAAGGATTCAAGAATTGTTCATTGTCGTGTGCAAACTGCTACACTTATCCTATTCCTTGATGCTTCCTTGGAAACATGTATTTAAAATCCACTTATATAGATTTTTCATGTCTATAATCTCCTACTTTTTCCTTTTGTGACAACTGGTTTTGTTTGATGTGTTTTCTCTGATGATGTACAACAACCAACATATGGTTTGGCCATGTTCTCTTGCTAATAGCGAAGGACAAGACTTAGGTTCTGGGAGTCGATTGAATCTTGAAGGCAAGTCAAAAAAAAGCTTTTACATAGGAGTGACGAAATTTTTCTTGATGATGGTGAGTCTTTAGACACATCTTTACCTTGGGCAAAAAATTCTAAATTGTTATTTTTATTTCTTATTTTTTTATCAAACATAATGTTGTTGTTTTCTTGAATTTTGTAACAACAAACTTTCCCAAATTAGTAACTCTATGCTATTATGTCTAACATAAGTGAATGCAAACTATAGTTTTTAGTCAATATAGTAGTTTTACTTCCAAAATATATAATTTTCTCTCTCTGATATCCATATCCTATTGATCCTAGAAGCATTGTGGTACTACAAATATTGTAGTGTCTTAGACCTACGAAGTTTCTTGCTCTATATTTTCAAAGATGGAAACACAAGATGAAGTTTTCTCTTGCATAAATAAGATCAATAGATGCCAACACCCTATAAGAATAAATGGAAACTATTTTGCATTCTATTCCTTATGCCATAGGTCACTTTTTCTGATATCCATTGTGACCCATCTTATCATGCAACTCCTAATAATTTATCCAATGAACTAATATTGCATCCATGATGGGATTTGTTCTACCTTACCAGATGAGTTACATGACACATATCATAAGTTCTCTAGTCCCTTAAAATTGGAAACCCTTAGGTAATAGATGTGGCATTCAAGATAAAATAATAGAAATCCATGCTCTTGTTTGGTGGTTTGGTTACAGGATGGTGGAAAATAAGTCAGTCTCCTCCCAAGTTTGAATATCAAAACCTCATGTCTAAGTGCATAGCTAGTGACTTCAAAATGCAAGATAGGATGCAAGATTCCTTTATCCTAGAGATCCTATGTCCAGACTCTTGATAAAAACAAGGGTAGATTACGATGTGTAGTCTTGTCAAATACCTCCAAATTGAAGATCTTCAACACAAACTAGGTAAGAAAAATCAACATTTTAGCAATGCTTAAAATAAGAAGAACCTAACAAGATCCTTACATTTTTTGAAATGTAAGGATGAAAAAATATAAAGTCTTAGTTTATATACTTAAACAAAACTGATAATAGCGTTGAGCAAGTTATATTTAATACACGATATGAGTATACCCCAAATGAACTAGATTAGTTATGTCATAAACATGGCCTTGCATATGAAAATAGGACCCCTTGCAACCTCAATGAATTATTTTCACTAAAATAAATAATAGAACATTGATTCATATACTCAATGCTATGTTAGTCATATTTGGTCTTAACTAAATAATTTTAGGGGAGGCTCTCTAGACTATCAACTATGTGTTAAACCCTATACATTTCAAACACATAGAATTTACGTTTCATGAACTTTGGTTTGATAGGAAACATGTTTAAAGTAATTTTAAGTGACAATGCCATAGGACAAAGTGAACTTACCTAGAAATAGAAAGAGGAAACATGGTCCTAAAACGTAACTACTACTTTCATAGTCTATGTAGATATAAGAAATCAAATTGATTTCTTATTATTATATATAACTCTTTTGAAATTAAATTAACTACCTACTAGAGATCAAACAATAAGATGTCCTTTGACTATGAGAATATATTTTCAATTAATCTCGATGTTCCTAAACAAATTGGTGAAGGTCTTTCAAACTATGAATTGCTAAAATCCACTTAGGACCCGACACCTATCATTGAAGAATTGAGTGATTAAACCTTGAAATACCAAATCCTCCCAATGACTTGGTTAGGTAAAAGAGATAAAATCTAAGAACTTTAGTTCTAATCTCTAGACTTTCATAGTAGAAGAAGACTCCATAAACTACAATGAAACCATGAAATTCATAGTTAATAAAATTCTGGAAGGAAGAAATTTCTAATGGAAGAGAACTCATCATGAACAATTACACTTGAATTCTATTGATCTTTCTACATGATATAACAATGTTGGAAGTATGGGTATTTAAGAAGAAGATGTAGGAAAATGATTCCACAAGGTTAAGGCTAGACTGGTAGACAATGATTACTTGTAAAAGGGAGGTGTAGGTTGTTCAGATATATAATATCCTCTAGCCAAGGTTTCTTCATTAGAGTCCTTGACACTTCAGATACTATCCATAATCTTAAACTTCATCAAATGTATGTTAAGATTTCTTTCCTCAAGAGTGATTTACAATAAAAGATAAATATGGATCAACTTGAAGGTATTTTTGTTCTTGGATAGGAAAACAAAGTATGCAAACTTTTTTTAATCTTTCAATGGTTAGAACAAACATATAAGTAGTGAAATGATGAGTTTGATTAAAAAAAGCATTAAAATACATGATGGGGGTATTACTAATGTATTTAAAAATATGCATTTAGTATCGATCCATCTATAATGAATTTGTTATTATGTTCTTCTATGCCAAGCATAGTATAATTTGTAGATCTAACATTGTAAATATCTATATAAATTAAATTATTTCTTAATACGAATTTGGGTATGACTCGTATATGAAATGTTGATATTATACTTGGTACAAAGTTGAGTAGCTTTGCATCTAGTTCTTTTTCAAAATTAGTCTCACTATGTAGAAAAAGTTTTAGATAGATTTGTAATGTACCATTCTATTCCTATCAGTAGACCATATGATCCCTTCATTCCATTAAAATCACTCACATGTAATTGTGTGGATCAAAATAGATATACCCATATTATAGGAAGCTTGATGTAACTAGCATATTGTTCTTGGCTCAACATTGCCTATGTTGTAAGTAGGCTTAGAAGGTAAACCTGTCGTAGTATCATTATTTCTTTGAAAATATTTGTTCAAATATTTTGGCATCTTAAAGATGCCATTTTGTATGGTCTTTAAAATGTGGTTTCTATGTTTATTAAAAGGTTATACTAATCTATGGTTTCTCTAAGAGGTGGATGAATTTAATGAAGGATTTTGTAACCACTACTTCCTTCTCCATTCTTGTAAATGGTATTTCTTATGGGCTATTCAAGCCCAGTAATGGCCCGAGGTAGGGGGATCCCTTGTCCCCACTACTCTTCACCTTCACCGTGTTTTCCCATTCCAACTTGGTGGATGAAGAGATCAATGATAAGAGATTTAACACCTTTAGACTGGGGAGGGGGGCAAAAGGTCATGTCTCAGATGCTCTTTGTGTATGATGTTATCTTCTTCTTAGTGGGTAAAGTCAACACTCCTATATTAGGAGGATGGTGAACACTTTTGCGGATCTCATAGGTCTATTTATTAGTGAGATGAAGTCTAGGGTCTATTTCTCTAGGTCATGTGACTTGAGGAGGCAGTTGGTCTGGTGGAAGGGGACCTACCGATGAGGTACTTGAGGATCCACATGTGTGGCAACATAGAGAGAGGGAGGGATTTCAATGCATGCATTGACAACCCAAGAGAGACATTTATAGAATGAATTGGGATCATGATGACTTTGGAAGGAAGATTGATGTTGGGGAGGTCTGTTTTGGCTGAGAAGATTCGGTTATGGTGCTTCCAGGCTGAAATCTTCACCTACATCTTGGAGAAATTCAATAGCATTTCCTATTTTTTCATTTGGAGGGGGAAGATCCATGTCATCGCTTGGGATATGGTGGCAAGGAGATATGAAGAAGGGGTTCTAAATATCCTAAACAAGGTGGACTTAGTGAGCACGGTTACCTTTTGGAGGATCAACAAATTTTTTAGAAACTAGCACTCCAACTACGAAAGGTGGATGAGGAGGTATGGTGAGGATCAGGATGCGGGTGCTAATGTGAATGTCTATGAAACTTGGCATACCATGTGTAGAAGATGGCCTAATGTGACCTCCAATTATGTGAAGGTGAATGACCATTGGAAGTTGTGTGATGCTAATATACAATCATGGTATCTTCCATGCTTCTTTACCCTGCAAGTCCCCTAGTTTATTTTTCTATGGAACAAACGCCATATTCCATAGTGGAACCATTGTGCCTACTAGTATATTCTTTGAAATCTCCATACCCTAGATCTGTTAAGAGTGTGGGGTTTGAATATCAATGCTACATGTGTTTCGTGTCAGCTAGAGGAGAAATCTCATGACCATATTTTCTATGAGTGCATATATACAAAATATATGGTGTATGATGTACCTTAAGATAGGGTGGGTTGGAAACCCTCCTCGACCCTCAATGAGGTGATGTTTTGAATGCTATAACAAAATAAACATCATGTTGGCCTTATGGAATTTGTAGGTATCTATGTGTGTATGGCTTGTGTAATTTTACTTGTAGGGAACATAATGATAGGTTCCATGGCAAGTGAGATACTGATGTCCTTGGCCCTTTTGACAAATTTGTAATTAATCTAGGCTAGGATTTTAAAGCTAAGCCTACGATTGGTGAAGAGGTTGATAGTTTGATCCTTAGACAATGGGGTTTAAAGATTAAACCTACTTTTATAGTATACAGGGGATCACTACCCTCTATACTTTATTTTTTGAAGTAATAGTTATATTTTACCTTCTCCAAGAAAAAGTTTCTATTGATGCGAATAGGATTCTTGACTCTAATGAAACAAAGTATACTAGAGTTTGTATTTTTTTCCTTCTATCTACAACAGTGCCTTGTATGATATCATATACATGAAAGAAATACACATCACCCTAAAATCATTCTGATTGTGGATGTATGTGTAGTTATGGTCAAACCCCTTATGTATGTGTGTGCACGATTAATAGGTTTTATTCTTACATGTTGTTTGGTTTGCATACCGAGTGCTCTCTTTCCTATACCCCCCTCGAATGTAACTCAAGGTTTCACTTTTACAATGTAATAAGTTATTAGGAATAGATAATTTTAATTTACTATTTTAGAAAAGAGAAGATGTTTTACACCAGGCGAGTTGACCGAATGGGAATTTGAGTAGATTGACTGGAGGACTGAGCAGGACATCTAACAGGAGGAGCCAAACAATCAACTAGAGGCCCAACTGAGTGACTAGAGTACTCCAATGAACACATGAGCCAGAGCCATTCGATCGACTGATGGAAGTCAATTGACCGATTGGGAATTCCAACCTGTATGACCTTAGGTGATAACAATTCTTTGTGTCTTCAAAGAATTGAATTAGAATGGACATAACCACTTGTAGTTTTTATGATTTCATGTTTCATTTGTGGATATAGAATGTATATGATACATTCTTTAAGTTTGTGGTGATTGGATATATATATGTATTTATATATAACCCCTCAACACATATTAAATCTTAGATGCTTTCCATAAGCAAAACACATGAAAATCTTAATTGACCAAGTGTGGGCATGCCCTAGCATGGTGCACTATCTATGTCGAGGAATTGTGATGGTTGATATGTGGGTATACCTCAATAGGGTGCATATTCTATTGTGTTGGCTTATGGTTTAGGATTAACTAGGTGACCTTAATAGGATTAAGTTCCTAGAAGCATACACATGGACAATGACAAGGAATTGTACATACCATCTATCCAAGAATTGCATGAGATGCAATTGGTAAATGTTGCCTACCTTAATAATTGGTTGTGAGCACCAATGTTGTCTAGGTAATAAATTAATTACTTTGAATCTTGGCTCACTACAAGATTGTTCATTGCAATCTTCTGAATTGACAGTGAGGGTTGTCAATTTGAACAAAATAGCAGGATCAATAATTAATTAAAGGCTTAATTAATATTGTGAACATTATCAAATCAAATCAAAAGTGTTTTGACAAAGTTCAATTTTTTTAATTTTGTAGAAATAAATGGAAAGCACACTATCATTGTGATCGGTCCTTGAGAAGGAAAAACTATACGAGATAAACTTTGATAACTAGTTTAGGACTTTGAGAGAAGTTCTCAGTTACGAGTACAAGCTCTATGTCCTTGAAATACTAGTGCCAGAGGAACCTGCTCCAAATTTGCCTAAGGCTAAAATGCATGCTTACTTGAAACATGTGAATGATGCCATAGACATCAAAAGCCTTATGTTGGGCTGTATGAGCTATGAATTGCATAACTAGCATGAAAACATGGACATAATTGAGATGGTAACACATCTTAAGAATCATATAAAGTAAGAAAAGTACAATGTCTCCAAAGCATTGTTTGAGTGCAAACTGACAGAGGGAGATCCAGTAGAAACACATGTCCTCAATATGATTGGGCATGTAGAACATTATAGAGAGAGGGATTTCCTTTAGGTCAAGAGTTGGCCACAAATATGATTCTACAATCATTGCCTGAATCATATACCCAATTTATCGAGTGTTATCACTTGAATAACTTGACTAAACTACTATCAAAATTGCTTGGCATGTTGATAAATGCCAAAGCACAAATGAAGAAAGAAAAACCCATGATAATGATTAGTGGAATAGAGTCCAAGGGAAATGGCAAGGCTAAGAATGTCTCGAGGCTAAGCTGAAGTCCAAATCTTCTGCTCTCAAGATAAGGAGAGCGGTAAGTGCAAAGGGAATCTATCCTTTTCACTAAAAGAAACTAAGGAAGATGAAGCAAAGGATAGAGATATCTACTTCAGATATATACGTGATTGAGATTAACTTTTCTACTTCTTCATCTGGGGTACTAGATATTGGATGTAGATCACACATTTTCTCAAATGTGAAGGATCTGAAAACAAGTAGACCTTTGAAGAAAGGTGAGGTTGAATTGTGCATTGTTAACTGAGCAAGAGTTGCTTCTAGTGCAGTTGGAACCTATGAGTTATCTCTGCCTAGTGGGTTTGTAATAGAGTTAGAGAACTGCTATTATGTACCTACCATTAATGGGAAGAACATATCTATATCTTGTTGGAGACAAGAATGGATTTGAATTTCTTATAAAGAATGGTCTATGTTCTATTAGTAAATATGGGGTCTTTTATGGCAATGCCACATTATGGTCTATACTTGATAGATCTAGAGACAAGCATGTATAACGTAATTATCAAAAGACTAGAAATCAATAACAAAAACCAAACATACTTTTGGCATTGCCGTCTAGGGCACAAAAATGAGAAAAAAATTTCCAAACTCCATAAAGATAGTTATCTGGACTCTTTTGATTTTGAATCAACAGAGACATGTGAGTCTTGTTTGTTGGAAAAGATGACAAAGGTTCATTTTTCTGGTAATAGTGAGAGAGAAAGTGATCTATTAGGATTTATACATACTGATGTATGTGGACCTTTTAGAACAAATTCTAGAGGTGGTTATCCATACTTCATTACCTTTACTGATACCTTCAATAGGTATGGTTATATTACTTTATGAAAAATAATTAAGAAACTCTTGAAAAGTTCAAGGATTTCATGAATGAAATACAAAAAATACTCGATAAAAGTATTAAGTCACTTCATTCTGATCGAGGTGGAGAATTATTAAGCCAAGAGTTTGAGGACCTTCTCCCAGACCGTGGTATCGTATCACAATGGACTCTACCTGGAACACCATAGCATAATGGTGTACCAAAAAGAAGGAATCACACAATACTAGATATGGTGTGATTAATGATGAGTTTTTTTTATTTTCTAATTTATTTATGTGAACATGCTCTACAAACCACAATGTTTACATTTAACCACATACCATCTAAATCGGTTCAAAAGACACCATATGAGATATGGTATGTGAAGCATCTCGATGTGTCTTTTATGAAGATTTGGGGATGTGAAGTTTATGTCGCGAAAGTGTTTCTTGAAAATCTAGGACCCAAATCAGATAAATGTTATTTTGTTGGGTATCCCAAAGAAACCAGAGGATACTACTTTTACACTCCATCTGACAAAAAAGTGTTTGTTGCCAGGACTAGTGTATTCCTTGAAAAGGAATTTATTGTCAAAGAAATCAGTGGGAGAAAAGTAGAATACGAAGAGGTTTGAGATCAATATGAAAACATTGAAACTATAGATGTATAGAAGGAACAAGGAGACTCACAAACTGTTATGGAATCTCAAGTTCCTCATGTCACACAAGAACCTCATAGATCTAGTAGGACACGCCTTGATCCTGAAAGATTTGGTAATCTTGTGACTCATGAAGGCAGTGAGTTGGTCGTATCTAATGAGCCAACAAACTACCTAGAGACTATTGAGGGACTAGAGTTTGAGAAATAGCTTGAGTCCATGAGATCTAAGATGGAGTCCATGTACACCAATAATGTATGGACCTTGGTGGATCCACCTAAAGGGGTAAAACCCATAGAGTGCAACTGGGTCTTCAAGAAGAATACTGACATGGATGGTAATTTACAAACCTATAAGGGAATATAGGTTGCAAAAGGTTTCAAACTAGTTCAAGGTGTTGATTATGATGAAAAAATTTCACCAGTTGCCATGGTTAAATCCATTAGGATCATGCTTGCTATTACAACTTATTATGACTATGAGATTTGGAAAATGGAAGTTAACCACTTTCCTTAATGGAAATATTCTTGATTATCTCTACATGACACATCCTGAGGATTTTATAAATACAAAGGAAGCCAATAAAGTTTGTAATCTACAAAGGTCAATCTATGGATTGAAGCAAGCATCTTGGAGTTGGAATCTTCAATTTGATGAGGCAGTCAAAGAGTTTGTCTTTAGTCAAAATAAAGATGAACCTTGTGTGTACAAGAAGGTTAGTGGGAGCATACTTTTATTCCTCATATTGTATGTAGATTACATACTATTGATGGGGAATGACATCCCTACTTTTGTAGATGGTAAAAAACTGGCTAGGAAGTACCTTCTCTGTGAAGGATCTAGGCAAAACATCCTATATATTAGGAATCAAGATCTACAAAGATAGATCTAGAAGGATTCTTGGCCTAAGACAGAGTACATACATTGACAAGTGCTAAAGAGGTTCTGCATGTAGGACTCAAAAAGATGGAATTTGCTGACGTCTCATGGAATTAGCCTCTCTAAAGCTCAATGTACCAGTTCTCACAAAGAGTGGGAACACATGAGTAAGATTCCATAAGCATCTGCAATTGGATCTATCATGTATGCAATGTTATACACTCATCTCAATGTCTCATATGCCTTGAGGAAGACGAGAAGATATCAGTCATACCCTGGTGAAAGTCACTAGATTGCCATAAAGAACATCCTTAAGTGCTTGAGAAGAACTAAGGATCAAATTATTGTTTATGGCGATGATGAAGAGTTGGGTGTAAATAGTTACATTGATGCAAGCTTTCAAACTAATAAAGATCATTATTCATCGCAATTAGGATATGTGTTTTGCCTCAACAATATAGCTATAAGTTGGAAAAGTTCCAATCAAGAGAAAGTTGATGATTCTACAATAGAGGTTGAGTATATTTCTGCATCTAATGCAGCAAAGGAAGATGTGTGGATCAAGAAATTCATCAATGAACTTGGGGTGGATCAAAGCATTAGCGGTGCAATAGAGTTGTAATTTGACAACAATGGGTAAATTACACAAGCTAAGGAATTGAGATCCCATCGGTATTCCAAGTACATACTATGATGGTTCCACCTCATACGAGAGATAGTGCAATGAGGAAATGTGAACTTTTGTAGAATACCAACTGAAAGCAATGTTGTTGACCCACTGATAAAAGCACTTTAGAAGTACAAGCATGATGGACATGCTAGACCACTTGGAATAAGATTCAAGAGTGATTGTCTCTAAGTGCAAGTGGGAGTATATTGGTATGTATGCCCATAGAGCTAATCATGTGATGACTGTATTTGACATGATGCTTAATTGATTTGATAATAATAAAAGACAATTCCATTTATTCTTTTTTATCCAATTTTGAGATAATGATATAACATAATAAATGTCTAAAGAATGATGTTACTTGATGACATATGTCTTCAGGTTAAGGACTTGGACAACAAGATCATATGTATGATAAGAGTACATACATTCTTGTTATGTCTCTAGTAGGATGTTACCATGAAAGCAACATAGACAACAATAATACATAAGGCTAGTATGTGTGTTGGATGATGAAAATATTTCATTAATCGTGATATGGGATATCAAGTCAAACACATATGCACTTGTTAGAGAATACTTTATTGGACAAACCCACCTTAAGAGTGATACATGGAACCATTAAATGGTAGTCAAAATCAACTCTCAAAGCGATAATGGTGATCGTGGTTCTTAGACCTAAAGTCACTACACTCATCACATGTCATTGAATGAGCTTTAACTCCATCCAAAGTGACCTTGAATAAGGGTTTCCATAAAGTTGGTTTTTGAGTACATTGTGACACATGGGGATTGACTACGAGTGATGTAGATGGGATTCATACCTCCTATTAGATTTGATATCATGGCCACTTGATAACAAAATTTGAGAAATGCATGGTCATGCTCGTGTGAGTCAATATGTGATATTGAGCTCACGTGTATCTCAACGGTCTACTCTAGTTCAAGAAACATGGATGGAACATTGAGAGGATGGAAATTCCATGCCTTGACTTCAATGTGGATATCAGAGACAAAGGAAATATACAATCACTATAACACTGCAAAGATTGTAGGTTGAAGTTTTTCTCCAAATTTCTAATTACTTGGGTAGCAAGGATGTGTTTCTAGATACCGCTCATTGTTGTGATGTCATAAATTGGTTATGGATATTCACTGCCAATGTAACTTGGGACCTATAGGATCACACAAATAGGATGCACATGTAATAGGATTTTACTCATAAAAAAGGTTTAACTTGATTATTAAAGTGTTTAGCTATTCAATTTAAACAAGATTGATTGAAAATTGGTTGTCTGGAAATGTGAGTCGACCGACTCAAGTGTTGAGTCAACTGATTCATGGGTCGAATCAATTTAAACAATATTGGATGAACTAGAATGTGAAACGACCGATTCAGAATGTGAATCGGCTGATTTAGAATGTGAATCGATTGGTTGAGTGATAAGTAAGACTGGATCAAGGATTGATGCTGACATCATGTAGTGCATTAATCGTCACATTGAAAGCCAATATTTTTGCACATAGAAAATATAGTGAACCAACCGATTCAAGTGTTGAGTTGATCGATTCACATGTGAATTGATCGAATCAATTGTAAAATGATAGATTTGTGACTCGCAGTAGCCATAAATTCATGAAAATCTATCTCTTTGACTACTAGTTGATCTAGAATCCCTGATCTTGGCCCTCCCATAAATAGAGCGGTAGTCAAGGATTTCAAAAGGTACAACTAACATTGACAAATATTGTCCTCTCACAGTTGTGGTAATGTGAGAACCCAAAACAAGTCTTACCCGTGAAAGGGAGAGACATCTAGGGAGAACAAGTCAACGCTAGCACACAGACATCAAAAGGACAAAATCCTTCCTTTTGTCTCTAGCAAGCATGATGATGAGTTCCCAATGGTCCACATGATCCATGTAAAGGTGTGGAGGCTATCACCATCACATAGGAGAACACTTTCAACCACTGTCTATGGGTTTCACAAGAGGTCATTGTTGGCGACTATTTGAGTGTTGCTTGAAGAATAAGAACATTGTTACGAGGATTTTCACTAGACTTGCTCCAGGACCAGGTATATACCCCACAAACCATGTTTCCTAACTACATCGTTGTTGACGCAATCTGTTAGTTTAGGATTCATGCATAAATTTTGGGTTCCGCGACCTTATCTACTGCCTAATTCCTAATAGTTGCCACTTCAAAACCTTCCCTTGGACACTTTTGCTTTGTTATCGTCTTAATAGAGGATATTTACTCCAAATGGATTTGATTCATATGTGAAAGGGTGTATTACCATAAATTATGTTGGAAAGCCATACTATGTAAGTGTAAACTAAGGGTAGGGTTTATGTGAGTTGTTTATTATCACTAGAGAAATCAAGTTCTTAATTCTAGTGAAGGTTGTAACACATAGAGTTGGTGCAAAACTAGCAATCATGCTATTTCTTTGTTTAAATGATTTATTCACTCCAATTTCGGGAGTCTATTTCAAGACATAGTTCACCAATATCTTCAAATGACTAAGAATTATTATTAGACAAGGTTCAAATCCATAAGCTACCTATGTTGAAAGACATAATTTGTCCATAATTTTTTCCTTAATAATTTGTTTGGTCCTATGAAATAAGAGGAGGAATTTTGTAATTAAACCATTGTTTTGAGGTATTTCAAAACCTTTGTCAAATATCTTTAGTCCCACATATTTTTCTTATAAAGAAAGAGGCATCCACTTAAGTATTAGTGGATACCCAGCACCATATGGATCTTGTAGGGGCATGGAATCTAAGTCTAAATCATATGATTGTTGAATGAAAGTTCTTCAAATAAAACCACATGTTCTTTCAATACGATGTGTGTTTGGACATTACAAATTTGAAAAGTAAATATGTATATGTTTCTTTGATTCATTCCATTTTTTGTATTTGTGTTTTATAAATCCAATGTTGCACAACGTTTAATTGACCTAATACGATCATATTATCTTGATTTGAATCTTTTTCAATCTTTGAAATCCACTAATACCTTGATCTATTAGAATGTCATTTGGAAATTCAATTCATTATAGGTAGATCATGACTATATGAATTGAATTTATTTGACATCCAATCATATGCTTGTTGGATATATTATCTTCTCAATCACATTAGCCAACAAGTTTTGTCCTTTTCTCTTTCAATTTGGTCATAAATTTCACCAAATTGATCAAATAAATTTTCTAGACATTGCTACTTGGCTGAGTACACTTGTATCTCACCAAATGACTTTTACTATCCAACCGAATATGCCCCTTGAATTCACAATTAATTACCATTAATAAGAGTTCTTGTTTTCTACTCATCACATTGATTGAGTCAACTAATTAGTTTTAAAACTTGATGAGGAGTAATTCGAGGACATGTGCATCTCTTCCTCATCTTTTTTTTCATATAATGAGTGGAGTTATACTCATTTGATACATATAATGAAACTACATAGTCAATTAAGAAAATATGTGTGTTGTTCATTGATATTTGCAAACTCCTAGTATGACCTTTTTTCTTGATACTTCCAAAGAAACCTCTATTTAAAATCCACCAAAATAGCTTCCCTAAATCTATCATATCCTACTTATATATTGTGCATCCAACAATATTAGATGATGTATTTTCTTTTAAATCATACAAGGGATAAAAAATGATTCTACCATATATGGAACCGTTATTAACCCAAACCCAATCCCACTTCCTACATAGTGGTAGGGGGTTGAAGCGCTCATACCTGATTGGACCAATTAATCTCACATAATAATATGCATAAATAAAATAGCATTCCATTGATATGAAACATAATATTTAGATGGGGGCCCATAGGGTGACAAGAATGAAACTAACCAGAAAGAAACTAACTAAGACTACTAGATAATTAATGCAACCCACTTTCCAAAATATCCTATCATGTTTTGCAAGTTTGTATGGTGTAGCTTCTAATGTTCTAGCCAAGTTTAGAGGATAACAAGCAAGAGTAGAGTCTTCATTGTTTACCTAAATCAAAAGTCATGTCTCAAAGTCAATGTAAAGCCATTGAGTATGCTTATGAAATACACAAAACAATTTAAGCATATATGTGTAATTCAAAAGAAATAACCACTTGTCATTGATTAAAAGTAAAAGTAAAAATCAATAAAACTTTAAGTATTCAGTAAGCAACAGTTTCCATATCAGTTTGTAATGTACTCCAAATACAAAAAGGTTTATCACCTCACATACACAAAAGTGGGTGATAAGACCAACAAGTTTCCACTTACCCTAAGGGAAAGGAAAAAGTGTCACTTAAGACAAAGAGGAAGGAAAAAATCCCCACATGATCCCTAACAATGACAAGGGGAAAGGCATAACCAATTGACTGAAAGAAACAAAGGAATACATCACAAATCTAGTAAACAAAAGAAAGAAAAAGAATAATCTATATATAGCAAATTGAAAATCTATTTTATAGGAAATATAGTAGCTCTTGCAAGTAATTAGCCAGGTGTTTTAGTCATAAGTATGTACACATACTTACATCACATCAATAATTTTAATGAGGATATAGTGCATGTACCTTTCAGAAAGATCTCAAAACCACAAGTTTCGAGATGAAGGAGGGATCACTTTATAGGGTCAAAACATGGTCAAAGGTGAATAGATCATGTTAGGTTTTGATGTTTGGGAACTTTGGTATAAAAAATTAAATATCATGGGTACTTGTTCGACATGACCATAATGATAATAATTCATCCTTGCCAAGTAACACAGATTCATGATTCATCAATAATATCAAAATTAAGTTTGTACATATGGATTAATGATTTCATTTTTTCATTCATAATAGAACATCAACCGACACTTAATCTTTCTCAAATATCAAGCTCATATGTCAAAGTTAGAGATAGCAATAGATCATATATTGATTCAAGAGGTCTCATGATATCAAAGTCAATTTCTTATAAGGTTCAACCTTGAATTTCATAAGCACCACTAAATTTCATTACAAGGGAACTTTTAGAATAGTGATTGAATTTAGTTGTTAAAAGTTGTTTCACGACATCTTTATCTCTCTCATGATCAAAATGGATTACAGATTTGACCATTTTCGATAATGTATGTAGAAGTTATGGTCAAAATATGATTTGTAGAGAGATAGAGAGAGCTAGATTGAGAAATTAGGACATGTGAGCAAGGAGCAATGCAACTGCTATAGTATCTATGACTACTTGGGGTGGAAGGAAAGCGGTGAGAGAAAGAGGCATTAGGGAAAAATTTGAGGGCACTATTGCATGCTTGAGAGCAAGATGGAGTGAAAGAGGGTCTTTTATAGTGTTAGATATAGTTTTAGGACATGACTTGTGGCCCAAGAATGTCCATGGAGGCTTGGAGGATTCAAGCTCTAGAACCTTCAAGAAACACCATGATTTGAGAGATAAAACATGGGAAAAGGTCATAGATCCGAGAAAGGAAGAATGGCAAAAACCATGTGTGAAGGGGAGAGAAAGGAGGTGTACGGGCAAGGAACCCAACTGATGTGATTGTCGTGTTCCCTAACCCAAGGTATGGTATGCCCCCTCCCGGAGTGGGTTGATGACACATGGGATGGACCCAATTAGGGTGATTTTTACCCAAAACAAGAAAATGAGGGGAGAGGGGTAAAATAGGAGATTTTTTAGAACTTCTACGGGAGTTAGGAAGCTCTATTTGGGACAAAATTTGGAATCTAGATTCATCACTTGACCTAGAATATTTACAAAAATTTTGGGGTCCATAGGAGGAAGGTAATTAAAAGGATGATGTAAATGAGTAACAATCATTCTCAAGGTGTATTGCTATGTACACAAAGTATAATTTTGTATCAAAACACTCAAATAAGTGCCAAAAAAATGGTCAAATGATCAAGAGGTGACAAAATGAATTCTAAAGTAAAGAATGAAGGTATTCAAAAGTAAATTATAAGATATTTGAAAACTCACTTTATCACATCCTCCCCTCCTTGAGGTGAATTTTGTCCCAAAAATTCATGCTTCCTCAAAAAGATTTGTGAATCTCTCTTCCATGTCTGAATATGATTCTATAATGCCCGAACCCACTGCCCAAGGCTCTAGTAGAGTTTCAGGAATGATGACTGTCCCCATAGACCGCCGCTAGCCTTAATTGCGTGCTTTGTCCTCACTCACGTGCATGCCAGGATCAACTTCCCGACAAGTCACCCATCCCAGTACTACTCCAAGCTAAGAACGCTTAACTATGGAGTTCTTAGTGATGGGCTCCCGGAAAAAGAGGTGCACCTTGGTGATATGGGTAGTCCAATCATTCCTTTTAAGATCATTATCCGAGGCCTCAAATCTTGGGATGTTACAATCTCCCCCACTTAGACTCTTGATGTCCTCGTCAAGGCTCAACTATATGGCCTCATAATATCACCCCATTTCAGTGCAGACCCAGAATGGCCCATGGACACCCAGCTCCCAATCACGGAATACCAGTGCAAGGGTGGCTACATCAACCATGGAAAACCCTTTCCTACATGCATGGACCGCACGAATCGAGACTGGCATGCCACATGCCCATGTGGGCCGCACCTACTAGAGGGGTTATGGCTCTGATACCATTTATAACGCCTGAACCCACTGCTAGTGGTGGTCTGTGGGGACAATCGTCAGTCCTGAAACTCTACTCGAGCCTTCTTTCCCAAGCTGAGCACACTTAACAATGGAGTTCTTAGTGATGGGCTCCCGGAAAAGGAGGTGCACCTTGGTGATATGGGTATTCCAATCATTCCTTTTAAGATCATTATCCGAGGCCTCAAATCCTGGGATGTTACAGATTCCTAGGTAGAATCGTCACTGTCTTGATGTTTCCATAATACTTTTCCCATTTCTATCTTCTTATTTCTCAACTCTTTAATTTGACTATCAAGCATCTTCATAGGCTCTTCTTGGTACACAAGAGGGTCTTTTAATTAAATAGGCTCATAGTTGAGGACTTGGTTGGGATGTTTGATGCTTTAGATTTAGTACTTGGAAGATTGTATGCATCATACTATACTGAGTATGTAGATCCATCTTGTATGCACTTACCTTGATGCGGTATAACACCTCAAAAGGACCCACATATCTAGGACTCAAGTTTCCTTTTTTTTGTAATTTCTCAAATTATTCTAATCTTTAGGAAGACATGGTAACCCAACAGAAATTGGACATCTTTACTATGTGCATCAACATAAGATTCTTGACAATCTTGATCCCTATTCAATTTTTGCCTCATTAAGTTTATAAAAATAGAGTTGTAACTCTTCAGAATTCATGATCCTTCTTTTACTGACTTCATCGTAATAAAGAGGTGATCTACGTGGTCTTCCACATAGAGCTTCATATGAAGGCATACTGATACTGGACTGCTAGCTATTATTGTAGGCAAATTATACTAAATGGAGATAGTGGTCCCAAGAACAACCCCACCTTCTTTTCCTACATCATGACACAACCTAGACAAGAACTTGATGCATCCATGAATATGACAAACCCACCATTTCTTAAAGGAAGTGTCAATATAGGTGTGGATGTTGACTTCAACTTCAACTCCTGAAAACTAGAGTCACATTCCTTCGACCATACAAATTGTACTCCCTTCCTTTTGAGCTTGGTGAGAGGCAAGGTTGTCTTACTAAAGTTGGATATGAAATGCTAATAATATCAAGACATACCAAGAAAACTCCTGATTTCAAAAACATTCGTAGGAGTTTACCGCTCTATAATGGAAGTACCTTGGTGGGGTCAATAAAAATCTCTCCTCATGAGATGACATGACAAAGAAACATGACCTCATAGATCCCAAACTCACACTTTGAAAATTTCACATAAAACGTTTGAGCTTGGAGGATATCTAGACCTTACAAAGGTTTGTACAATTATATTTAAAATCAAAAGAGTAAATGAGGATATTGTCAATGAAAACTATAATGAATTCAACTAGGAAGGGTTGAAAGATTGCATTCGTTAAATTCATCAACAAGCCAGGGACATCAATCAACCCAAATGGCATGACCAAAAACTCACAATGGTCATACCGATTTTGAAAGGTCATTCTTTGGATGTCTTCATCATTCACATTGAGTTGGTCATATCAAGAATGAAGGTTGATTTTTTAAAATAAATGAGCACAGTGAAGTGAGTCAAAGAGATCATCGATTCATGGCAGATGATATTTATTATTCACAATATCTTCATTTATTATACAATAATCAGTGCACATGTGGAGGGACCCATCCTTCTTCTTAACAAGTAAAATAGGTGCTCCCCAAGGGGGGGAATTAGGGTGGATGAAGCCCTTATCAAGCAGTTCCTACAACTATTTTTTTAGTTTAGTCACTTTGGCAGGAGCCATTTGATTAGATGCTTAATAAATATATGTGGTACGCAAGGCAAGATCAATTGAAAATTCAATATCACCTCTATTCAAATTATGTTTGGTGCCCTTGTTATAGTTTTGATTCTGGACCTAGTTGTTATACTGGTTTTGACTGCGAGTGCCCTAGTTTTGTACTAGATGGGGCCACGATTACTATTCTATATAGAGGAATTTCTAAGCCTACTATTCCATTTCTTGTTTCGATTGCCATGCTTCCCTTTCTACTCAGGTTTATTAGGCACTACGCCTGTCAATACTAAGAAGGCTAGTGTAATGACCTCACTTTTCAGCAACCCCCAATTAAGGAAGTCCAAAATGAAAGCCATTACCTAAAATTTTTCCCAAGGATCCATATTTTAAACAAATAATAATCAATAGTAAATAGTTTCATTCATTTCAAATATTGTTTACAAGAGGCTTTTACATGAAATTCTATCATCAAAATTATACATATGGGAACTATATGAGAAGAAATATCTTCCTAATCCTCCTTACAAGTTAACATTAATGTCTTCAAGTGATTTCATTTGTACATCATATCTTGATATCACCTTATCTAGCATGTACCTGAAACACCATGAAACAAAAACACATATCAATATCACCTT
Organism: Alisma plantago-aquatica; assembly: GCA_963693085.1. Lineage (NCBI taxonomy): Eukaryota > Viridiplantae > Streptophyta > Magnoliopsida > Alismatales > Alismataceae > Alisma > Alisma plantago-aquatica. The sequence goes on from OY856414.1 coordinate 451,862,236, forward strand.
AGGGTTTTGTCCCAGCATTGGACATCTCATGACCCCCTGTTCCTGGCCTCAGTCTATGCTGGCCTTCCTTTCCTGGCTAGGCCTCATCATGACCATCCTATCCTGACTTGGTTTTATTGGTGATCATCCTATCCTGGCTTGATCACTCGTCACCATAGCTACTTCACTTAAATCCCACATGTATCTCTTACATCCACCAGAGATAGTTGAGCAAGTTATATAATGTGATATTCATAATCACTTTAAAGATTGCAAGAACTAAATAAATAGCCAATAGTTTATTTGCACTCAATGCAGAAAACCTTAGAAATTCTCGAGAATCATGTAAGTCGAGTAGTCATAGGCGTAACCACATAACTTTCTCAAGAGTAATTTGATGTACAAGCAACAAGGCAACAAATGCAACAAACTAAGAAACTATCCTGAAAATAATGCATAACGCCCAAGTATTATTATTTTGTTCATAAACTTGCATTAAGACTGAATTGGGGGTCCAATTTATGGTTTCGCTATGGTTTTGGCTTCCCAAACTCCAACTATCTTTTTTCATGTCCTTTTTCTTCACAAAACCTAATGTTATCATCATATGCACTTTTAATCTCAAGAAACCCTAACTTGTCAATTTATGAATTATTATTCTCAAATTATATCCAAGTTATCCTTTTTATTCATCAATCTTTGATAATCAAGATCAATTGAACATATTAAGATTATCAAAACCTAGAAATTAGGGTTTTATGCACTAAACACATTAAAGACGTCAACTATGGGTACTCTTTGAACTAGAGATAAATTTAGATCTTGATTATATTTTTGTTGCAATTCTCATATTTTTTTGTGTAAGAATCATATATTATGTGTCATTATATAAATGATCATCCTAAAATTTACTACAATTTGTATAAAATTTAATGCATTCTAACCGATGGGGGCTTTCCACCTAGGCAATGAGCCCCAGGTCCCACCCTTCCAATGTGGATGGACCGACCAATTGGATTATGCCAATTCAATAAGTCATGTTTGCATGGACACACGCTGATCTGTGCAAAAATAGGGAGAAATGACTAAAATATCTTTACCCTTTCAAAATGTGGCCGAGGACAGGCGAGTATTTTCCTCCTCTGTCTTCTTCTATCTCTCATTCACAAGCAACTCCCTTATTTTGGTCAAATTGCAAGTTGACTCTGGGGTTTCATCCTCCTGAGCAGTATCTGAGAGTTCCTTTGCCTTTACTGTACCTTCCCGTACTCACAATGAAGATTAATTCCTAAGGGATGGCCAATACATTTAGGATGACTAATTGGATCTTCCAATTGCTTAAAGTAGTTCGGGGGAGAAAAGAGCAGGGATAGCTATAGAATTGGAGCCAGGGAGTTAGTCACAGAGTCTAGTAGGGCCTCGCAAGTGCAACTATGATCCCACAAGGGAATCTTCCCCTTTATATAGATTTGGGTCATGGGGTTCGCCGACGAAGAGATACATGTTAGGGAAAAACTATAGCTTGCTAAAGGGGATCAAACCCGGGATGGTTGGGTTTATAAAGATTCCTTGCATTCAAGGTGATGATTTCTAGGAACTCTCATTGATCAGAGGGGGAGAGAGGTATGAAAAGTATTTTCATGACATTTATACAAAATCATGTTAAACAATTCACTTTAGGAATTCTAGAAAAATCCATATCTATTGATGCTTAAGTCCTTTTAATCCCAAATTTCAAGGGAAAGTTTTAATTACTTTATCTAATTGTGGGCAAGGTTTGAGACCAAATATAAAAAAGAAAAGATACTTTTCTTAGTATTCAAGTCTTCTTCTTATAAGGCACATTTAGGCATCAAATTAATCAATTTTCTCTTTCCACCTTTTCCGTATCTCTTATTTTGATGACTATTCTTTTCAAAAACCATGTGAAAATTAAACCAACTATTGATGGCCCTTCGCACCACTTCTCTAGAGAATTCCACACAATCCACAAATGTACAATATTATTACCCATTATCTCTTATATTGCACCTAATATATTATTTGTTTTTCTTCCCTTTTCCCATATTCATTATCGGACTAATAAAAACATCAGAAACCACATAATTCATAGAAAAAGGGAAATTTGAAAAAGAAAACCATACTTTTTAAACAAAGCACACCATTATTCCAATATATCATTTTATTCAAATAATTACGCTTCAATTATATAAATACTTGTGAAAAACCATGTTATAACATCCTTTCCCTCTTATAAGAATTTTGTCCTCAAAATTCGACCAATTAGAAAAGTTCAGGTTGAGACTTTTCCATGTTCGTCTTTAGCTCTCATGTGGCTTCATTCTCACCACGGTGTTTCCACAAAACCTTTACCATTTTAAAATCAATTTACTATTATTATCATTGGATATCTTAATATTGTGCTTCCATTCATGGTTAGGTAATCATTGTTGTGTTGCTCATCCCTTTAAATCGTATATTCATAGGATTTGAATTTACCAAATTTGAGGATCTAACATTCACCCCTCCTTGAAGGAATTTTGCCCCCAAATTTCAAGTGAAAACATATTAGGGTGACTGGTACTTCTCATTAATTCTAAAACTTAGGTTTGTAAATCTTTGTCTTGGTCATTCTTAAAAACGTTTATGATCTATAAAATTATCACCTCATTAAGGTTTGCTTTCACTTTAAATTTCAGGGTAATCTACAACCCTATCCATTGTGTGTTTTTATTGCTTAGTGTTTACTTTGTGATTACCAATTTCACTTTGTAATTACATTCTGGCTCCACTTGGCGACTACCTTTTCACCAAGGTTCCCAATCTATTATTCACTATATAAGGGTGAGGTAACTCTCCAATTCTAGTTTATGTCATTAAGATTCAACTTATGTACTCATTCTCATATATCTTTTTTTTTTAAATCATAACATGTGTCTATCTAATTTGTCACACTCATTACGATATGAAGTGAATATTCAGTTGTAGTCCAAATACAAAGTTCATACCAATTCTAAGGGTTGAGATGGCATAATCACACATTATCTTTTAAATTTTTGAATTTTGTTTGAGTCACTCTCATCAATGACTCCATACCATGAATACCTTTAGACACTCACATGGAATGTGATTTAAATTTCTTGTTCAAACATCATCTTTTTTTTAGGGAAACATCACGATATCATTAAAGGCAAGCCATACAACATCTACAAAATAATACTCTTACATGAATGTACCAAGCAGAACTCCTTTGGTAGACCAACATAATAGAAGACTCAGATTGGGATGCGATAGATAAATTGCATGTACCAACCCCCCTTTCGTAGTGGCTGTCTAAAGCAGCTATCATAGAGGGAAGCCATCAATCTGCACGAGCCCTTGAAAATATTGGGGAAGGAGTAAGAAGTACATCCAATGGAAAGCACCATCTCATCTATGCTTGAGGCCAGCTGAGAAGTTGAGAGCACGTATGGAAAAACAAATAGCAAGAAACTAAACAAACAACACACGACAAAAAGCACAACTAAACAACAAAGGGAAACAAACAGAAGAGACAAGGTGACCAAGGAGCCACCCAAAAAACCGAGCAAAACACACAGGAATAACGTCAAGAAGTAAGGGAGCACCACCCAGGAGGACCGAGAAGGAGGCCAAAACCCAAACGATGCAGATATAGAGGAAGGAGGGCCCGGGCGGATGAACGGTGGGGGGTAGAAGGCGCCGGGAACACCACCACCACTCCTGGCCACCACTGCGAACAGGGGGCGGAGCACCCACACGAGGCACAGACCCAGCTTACTCCTCCTCTACCTAAAGCACCAAGGGGCACCCTAGCTCACCGGCAGTTAGAGAAGCGACCCAAGCACGACCAAACGAACACCCTGAAACAGACTGATACAAAAGAAAAGCAAGAAAAAGGAGAAGAGAGGGGCACTCGACCCCCAGTGAAAAATGTCCCCCGGTGAACAGAGCCGCCACAAAAGCGCTAAGAGCGCCCCACGCCGTAGAGACGCTGACTCCCAGAGACTCCCAGCGGAGCAGCCACCACCTTCCTCCGAGTCGTTGTGTCGTTGAGGATGGGCGAGGAATGACGGAGGAGAGACAGCCAAAGACACCGACCTTCGTGGATCCCTGGAGAGGCCGAGGAAGGAGAGTACCCAGGGGGAGAAGGGCTCACGGCGCATCGTAGGAGAGCTTCCTCTCCCCCCGAGCAGCGTCTGCGGTGGCTAGCCCTAGGTCACTCTGCCGATCGCGGGAGCTAGCGGGCAAGCGTGATCCTGTTGAATTGCATTAGCAAATAGTCATGTGCTCAAACATATCATCTTATGACTTCTTGTGCTCTTTTTCTACATCTCATGTCTCATTAGCCTCAGTCATCTCCTTAAGATCTCTAGGGCATATGTACCTTTGAAATGATCTCTTCTTGACCCTCAAGGGCCTTATGCACCTAGTATGTGATCATTTCCCATCTTCATAAGTCTTATGTACCTTCAATCATCCTACAAGATCTTAGGGTTGACTTGTGGCCCTACCCTTCACTAAGGGTTTATTGAGATGTCATGTCATTTATTTTATTTCATCACACATTTAATTGAGATTTCTTTGATAATATCCAAGCACATTATATCCTTTAAAATTCTTTCACCTGAATTTCCTTCTTCTCTTAGGGTACACATTGTTCTCCTTATGTCCCATCATTAGACTCATGGAGACCTACCCATCAGGGCCTAGCCTACCGGTCACTCCCATAGTGACTTTTCCTCATGTCCCTTAGAGATGGCATACATGGGTCTGAAGAACCATACTCAATACATGTTCTTTTGTGCTTCAAGCACTCGATATCTCAAGTTTAAGGTGATATTTAGTGTTACCTCAAGTCTTAAACTGATTTGCGCTTCGAAGGAAGGTCCTATCCTAGAATAACATCAAACTAGCATTTATTAGGAATCAACAGAAACAATCTTATACTAAAATTTATATTTCTACAAAGGGACATGTCCTTTAGACATATTTTCAATTATATTATTCATGCATTTATCACCTGAGAGTTATATCATTATATCTTGTGATCTACCATTCAAGAGTTGGATCACTATTGGTACCTTACTACCACAAATTGAAGCATTTAAATATATTGAAACTAGTGTATTATGTCTCACTTGTTCAGGACTATAGGAACAACCATCTTGTCTATTGTCATATGCCAAGCATGTTGTACAATTTATACCATATAGTAGGTCAAAAATAGGTAAAGCGTACTCTAAAGAAGGCAAATTAATTTACCACATATCCTTCATGTCAACTTCTAACAACGTCCAATATTTATCATGGGCATTATCCCATTTTCACTTTCTCATATTAGGTTGTGTTATTTATTAAAGATTCATCCTGGGGTTAGCTAACCACTTCATATTATAATATTTCCTACATGTGTCTTACCAATACCTGATAGAGACCTTATTAAACCATTTATAAGGTTTCCATTATGTCATACCCACTCATCACTTCTCTAGGTTGGATTAACTTATGATATAATGGTGGTGCTAAACCAGCTTATATGAGTGGCTCATCAAACATATATTAAATTCCAAGTGGGGTTTCCCCTAACCCATTACTTGAGGGAGTTCCATGCTCAATGTCAATGAGTTCACTCAACTGTGAGCATTATATGCACTATAGACTACCATTTTCTCCCTTTGTGTTTAGGGACCCCGATATACCTTCTTAGCATTGGTCATCCATACTACATGACCTAGACACTCAAGCAAGTAATGTATCAAAAGTGATATGGCATTCTCTTCTTAGGTTCCTACTCACAAAATATTCTTACTCAACTTTCTCAGCTAGTATGATGAAAAATGGACATCCAGAGAAGAAGGAACAAAAAGAAAAAATCTAATGTAATATTGGAGGATATAGATAGTTAGATTTTGTTTCCAGTTACAAACAATAAATTTTCTTTTCCAATGTAACTCCTTAGTGGAGAGTTTACCTTTTATATTGTTCAAACTCTTTCTTATTTAGTGAAATTTTGGTTAATTGTTAAACCATCGATCATGTATTAGAGTAATGGACCTTGCCCTCTCGGTCCACCTTAATCAGGGATAACAGGGGGAGGAGATCATTACACTAGGATAGTTGGTCTTCGTTGACTCATATCCAAAGTCCTTTCCATTTTCAATGCATGGTCAAAAGCATCTTGAAAATCAGTAGGCCTAGAGGTGGCAATAAGAGTTTGCAATGCCACATTGAGCCCTTCAATGTTATGATCTAATTTCTCTTCAGGGGTCATATTGGTGGCATGGTGTTCTAAAAGAAGGAACTACATGTTATATTAAGAAATAGAGGAGTTTCCCTATGTGAGACTAAGGAATTCCTTCTTCTTCACTTTCAACTCATAAGAGGGCATGAAACTAGCAGTGAAGATTGCCTTGAATGCAATAGTCCAAGTATGGGAAATAGGTTGTTGGGAATGAGTAAAATTTTCCAACCATATATTGGCTGCTCCCTTAAGCTAATAAGTTGAAACAATGACTTTATTTCTCTTAGAGAAGACTAAGACCTTACATGTAATCTCCATAGATACTATCCCCTTCTAGTACAACATATCTCTAGAACCCTCCTCATAAAAAGCATTAGGGCTCAATTTCAGAAATCCTTGGATAGTAATGGGTTTTGCGTTCTGATTAGTTGCCCCAGGGGTTAAGGTAGTGAAATGGACTTCCAGATCATCTAGTATGTCATACATAAGGACTTTGATTTGTCTATACCACTCTTCCAAATCCACATCCTTCTCTAGAGGTGGTCCATCAACATTTTCGTCATCCTCATTTATCCTATTCTTTTTGCCCTTTCTACCCTTGTCACCTCTTTCCCTTCAAGTTCTCCCTTCTTTTAGTTTCTAGTCTAGGGAGACATCTGCAACTTACTAATAAAATAAGCCTTCCCATAATGCAAGTTTTGGTTCGAGATATTCAGATCATGGAAATAAACTATAAATTCATTTTGATTTCTACTAATTACTTCGACCTTTAGTTTTTCCCATCCTTAGGTTACCCAAAAATAGGGAGAGTACATGTCAAGTCAAGACAACCTATCAGACGCTTAACACTTTCTAATAGGTGGCTTGGTTATATTTAATAGAAGAGATGAGGAGCAAGAAGACTCTCTATGGTTAAGGAATCACTTCAGCCCTTTTTTGAATCAGTTGAAACCAGGTAGAGCGGGGAACCTCATCCACCATTCTGAGACGGTTTGAGACAGATATGAGGGGTTTATAGAGTAGAAACCCAAGCTTATGCACCTACATTTTTACCATTAATGCATTTTAGGGTTTCCTAGGTTAGAAGTTATTTCATAATTGCATAGAGGAGTTTGTAGGCACTGATGCCAAATGCCATGAACAGTTATTACCCCTATACCAATCCCACTACCTAGATAGTGATAGAGGGATTGAGATGCCCTCCCCTAATTGGCCCAATTAATCTCACACAATCATTTGCACACAAAAATAGCATTCCATTAATATGAAACATAATGTTTTTTACTTGGGGGCATAGGGAAAAAAGAAAGAAACTAACTACAACTATTAGATAACTACTACAACCTGATTTCCAAATTATTCTCCAATGTTTTGCAATTTTGTTTGATGTATCTTCTAATCTTCTGACTGGGTTCAACAGTTAATGATCATGAGTTGAGTCTTCATTGTTTTCCTAAATCAAAAATCATGACTCAAAGTGTGAAGACATTGAGTATGGTTACCAACTACACAAGACAATTTTAGCATATATGTATAATTCAAAAGCAATAACCACTTGGCATTGATTAAAAAAAATAATAAAAATGAAGAAAACTTCAAGTGTTTAATAGGAAAAAGTTTCCAAATTAGTTTATAATGTACTCCAAACACAAAAATTTCAATCACCTCACATACATGAAAGTGGGTGATAAGACCAACAAGTTTCCACATAACCTTAAGGGAAGGCCAAAGTTCCAATTAACTCTAAGGGTTAGGAAAAAAATCCACTTGACCCCTAACAACGACAAGGAGAAAGGCATAACTGATCAATAGCAAGAAATAAGAGAGTACATTAAATCAAAACACTATTTAGTAGGGAACATAGTAGCTCATGCAAGTAATTGTCCAAGTGTTGTAGTCATGAGTATGTACCGATACATTAAATCACATCAACCATTGTCAGGGGGATATAGTGCATGCATCGTTGAAAAAGATCTCAAAATCACAATTTCCAAGATGAAGGAGGGACTGGGGTAAATGGTCAAGACCTAATCAAAGGTGAATATATCATATCAGGTTTTGGTGTTTGAGAAGTTTGGTATATAAATTTCAAGATCTTGGGTACTTGTTCCACATGACTATAATGATAATCATTCATCCTCAAAAACTAACACAATTTAATGATTCATTAACAATATCAACATTAAGTTTGTACATATGGATGGACAATTTCATTTGGTCATTCATAATAGAACATCAATTGACCCTTAATCTTTCTCAAATATAAATTTCATTTATCAAACTTCAAGATGACAATAGATCTGATATTGATTCAAGATATCTCATGATATCAAAGTCAATTTCTGACAAAGGTTTGTGGAGAAACACTATGAATTCCCTTGTGTAAAAATTTCTTATTCGATAGAAGGGCATCCCCCCTCTCCTATAAACAATATAATGGGGAAGCATATAGACTCAAGACAAATTTTAACGACCCTGCCTCCCGGTAACCCCCAATTAAGGGAGACCCGAAGGACAGAGCCGTTATTCAATTACAAGATCAAAGGTTCGACAAATAATCAATAACAATTAATAAACTTTACCAACTAAACCGAAAACTGGTATAAAATAAAAATTTTCTTACCTTGGAAAAACTGGGATTTCTAAACTTCTATCCATGAAGATGCTAAACTAACTAATCCCTCTGTGCACGTTATTTCTCATTTAATTCCACATCTGCCACTTTACTGTTTGTTCTTTTCATTTGTACCTAAAACGCCGACAAACAAAACGTCGGTTAGCAAGAAGCTGGTATGTGGGGGAAATAATAATCATGCAACTATAATAACAAAGTAATCAGCCAATTATCATTTAAGAGCCAAGATTACAATTTAAACCATACTACTCAATCCTTTCATGTCCCCTATATTTGTGATGTCCCTGCAGCGGATTGAGATACTACCTCTCTCTAGGTAGATCTTTATTAGACCCCGCATGATCCTACCTAACAGGTAGATCAATATCTAGGGTTGAGTCGCATGGCACTACCCATAGGTAGTCCAAACTCTAACTCAATGTGACTTGATGGACCTACCCCATTGGTAGCCATTTACTAAGTCATTCAATGACCTGATGGGCCTACCCCATTGGTAGCCATTTACTAGGTCGACCCATTAAGCTACAGAGGGGAATAGCATCTGAGCTAGTAGGCATATTTCTTATGTGATAGTCATATTCACATTATACTTTGCATGAATTAAATACATCCAATAGTTTAATTCAAGACACGATGGAAACATCAATAAAAAATCCCAGAAAACTAATTCGGGTAGTCATAAGCATAACCACATACCTGTACAAATAGATTCAGGTGCAAGAATAATCCAAACAACAATGAGCAAGCAAGCATTCAATAAGATCCTGAAACAATTATACAATTCTCTTTTATTACTCATGTCATTAAGATCTATTAAATCTAGCTCGCTTCTTAGGGTTTCTAGTCCACTTTTAGGATTTCTATTGCATTTAGGGTTTTCTTTCATCTTTTACCATATTAAACCCTAATTATCTCGTCTATTCTTCAACATTAAGGTTATCTTAACAACATATAACCCTATTTTCATATTACAGGCACATTACTCACCAATTAAGCTTCTTTTTCATTAAAGCTACCATTTTTATCCCTTTAATCCAAGAAGAGATCATTATACACATTTATCATCAATTCATATTTCATTATGGTCCAATTCACATATGAACTTGATTTTCCATTAATTCTATCCTTTATTCATTCAAAAACACTAATTTCTATATTAAGGTTATTTATCCACAAATTAGGAACTTTAACACTCGAAATAGCTTATAACCATGAAAACTCAGTTTTATACATGAAATCGAATAATTAAAGCCATTAGTAGTCCTAATTACCAACATTAGGGTTTTAAGGCCCATTAAAGCCTATTTATGCACATAAGCTATAAATCAAATAATTATATGCAAAGTTCATCCCTTTTGTTCCTAATGTTCCTTTTTATCATTAACAGGCTAGTTATCAACTTTAATCATCAATTAAACCCTACTAATCACATTAATCATATCAAAATAGGGTTCTTTAAACATTAATACATTAAAGTTGATATCTTCCATTACTTTTTGAATTGCACAAGGAATCAAGCTTCAATTATATTTTTATTAGACTCCCCTCATTTTTCTGAGCAAGATTCATGTATTATATGTCCCCAACCGAGCTACCATTAAAAAGTTATGATTTTAACAAAATCACTTACTTTCAGCCAATGAGGAGCCGCCACGTCGTCCGTTTCTCATGCAACGTTACCCTCCTTGTTTGGAAACATGACGAAAAGACTGAAACACCCCTGGGTTAAGTGAATTTCTCCTTAGCCCATAGAAGGCAGAATTGTCCAATGTCCTTCCTTCATCTTCAAGCTCGAGAACGGCCGCCGCAGCAGCCCTAGTTGCGGCTTGCGGTCCTTCTACACCCTCTCCTGGACCCCGAAGACCACAAGGAAAGGTCCCTCCACCTCCGGCGCTCCATGGCGCTCCACTGGATACCCAAAACGTGCGGCCAAAGTTGCCGACCTGCGTGGGCCAAGTCTGCCTATGCGGCCGACCATGCAGCACATCCAGTGCTCTTGCGTCCAGGTTAGAGCAGAGAAACGATCGCCAAGTTACCCTGCAGCTACGTGGGTACTTTGAGCCTCCAACCAAATCAAATGAGAACCCTCAAACGTTCCAGGAATAGAGCTATACCCTCGACTAGGGTTTATACGTAAGGAACAAGGAGAAGAGTGTGAGATGTTTCTCTCTCTCTCTCTTGGGCTCGAACCAGGCTCTACCCCTTTATATAGGGTGAGGTATGAAGCCCTAAGGCATGCCTCCTAAATACTCAAGTCCCATCTCAAAAGGAAACACCCTTTCCTTGGTTGGGAAGCAACCATGTCTCTCTCCTCATTAACTTTTATTTCCTTGATATTCCTTATTGCATGGATATTTAGGAATTCGAAATTCCTCTCCCTTATCCTCTTTAATCTTGTCTTTTAACTCATCGTCCTCGAAGTTATATTCTCCTCAAGTAGGAAAATACTCCTTTTTTAAGAAAACCACATAATTCCATTAATTATGTATTCCCATTATCCTTATTTTGCAAATTTGGTATTTTCTCTTTCTTTCCTCTTTATTGGGACTCCTTGGATCCCAAGAACTCTATTATTTTGAAATCCTTTTTATTGGATACTCATTATCCTTCTAGATGCATCTAAATGCATTATTCTTCATTATCATGTATATTTCTTATTAAAATATTTCTTTTTGAGGATTTCTCTTTATTTCCCTTTTATTTTTCCTCATAGGTATTCCTTTTATCATTAGGAATCCTTGGAATACGAAATTCCACTAAGGATAACTCAATTACACCTCTTTTTACTTGTTTCTCATATTTTAACATTGCAGTCAATTTCTTTCTTAATAAAGAAATACTTATTTGATCTTTTCTTTTATTATTGCCTTTTCTTCGCAATCTTGGATTCCTTGGCACCCAAGGAACCCAAAGGTACGAAATCCATCCTTGGATTACATTCTTTTGCCTTATAGAGGTTTCCACACCTTTCTTATCTCAAATTCTCAGTTATTCATTAATTAATTGAATATCCTTATTATTGGGCCCAATAGCCAATAAAGCCCACAAATCAAACAACAAGGCTATTTTCAACGAAACTCATTTATTCAACACAAATTATATCATCATTTGTTCCAATATCTTTAAAATGAGAAATTACATTTCTCTCCTTATGAACCCAAAATTGGGGTTGTAACATCCTTCCCCTCTTATAAGAATTTTTCCCTCAAAATTCCATCAAGCAAGCAAACAAACAAGATAAGCCTTTCATATGTCCATCATGGCTCCCATGTGGCTTCACCCTTTCCATGGTGCTTCCCAAGAACCTTCATCATCTCATATTCTTCCATCTGAGTTCTTTCTTACCTTGGTATATCGTACCCTCATAGGTGACTCAGGACATTTTAGCCTTTCAAAAGCTAAATAGGTTCAGGGCTCAACACATGGCTTGGGTACCTCACATAGTGCTCTAGATCGGACTCATGGAACACATTTATTCATCACATTATCCTGAGGGGTAAGGCTAAACACAACCTTCTCCACCAATCCATCTCAAAAGGGCCCATATATTGGGGATTCAGCTTTCTCAGCTGTAGTTCAGAGGGGTCGGATTTTCACATCACATATTCTCCTATAGTGAACTGCATGTCAGTCTGCTTTGCATCAGCTCGTGACTATGTCACCTTGGGCTCTCTCTCAGCCATTGCTCGATCAAGCGACTTCATCTTCACACACTGTGGTTCTTTCTTGACCTTCGAGAGGACTCCTTCACCAATATCATCTTAATGAAGTGGTGACCGACACTGCCTCCTTATGGAACTTCTTGCATCCCGATAAAGGCTATGGTGGTTAACATCACATCTTAAGAGTTGTCTCCTTGTATCACCCTAAACAAGCGCACTTTCTCTTATCAGACCCTCTAGTCTGGACCATACTGTCCATTAGTATGGGGTGATAAACTGTACTACCATCGAGTTCTTCATGCACCTACTTCCACCGCATGGAAGTAAACCTTGGTCATACCCAAGAACTTTTGAACTCGCATCATGATGTGGTTGAACCATCTTTCTCTCTTAAGTAGTTCAACCGAATCTGTCCCTTGACAGTACTCCTTTCTTTCTCATGTCATTTAGGTAAGGCAATCTACCATAACCTATATTACATCTTGATCTTTCTTGTTCAAGGGGAGACTTACCACAACACCCATAGGGGTGAACTCCCATTCCCTCTCGGGGACTCTTTATCCTCTATGTCAAAGCACTGGGTTACTGGTGTTCGTCCTTCACCCTCGACTTGCATGGACACATGCTACATGCAGCTTCATATTAAGCATTCAAAATTCTACTATCACTTACTATCTTTGTAGTATCACGGTGTATGGTGATCTTAAAACCATGATCTCCTGTATGTCATGATTCCTCAAGATCGATACCTCAGAAACTCTAAACCACTCTCATCAGGGTTTTATTACCTTCCTATCAAAGAAGTGTATCTGAGGTTCTATCACCATCCTTTCACTACATCAAGTACTAAACTGGCTAACCAAACAACCATTAACTTGTTCAACATATCTTGTTACATCTGTGTGTTAGCCAAAACTCATCTTCTTTTCAAACTTAGGGTTAGTCGAACAACCTCAACCTCTTCTAGCCTCTATCTAAACTAGGCAGCTATATCTCAACCAGAGCATTCATTACCACTTCACCTCCTTAGGTGTCAGGTAATGTTGAAGACATACACCTCCACATATTCCACTTATCATCTCATCTCAAACTCGCATTCTAAGTCTATCTTTATCAAGAAACTCTGAACTCATCCTCATGGTGATCAAACGCAACCTCGGTTAACTTGCAAATTCCACATAACTCATGATATAACATCCTCACAAGAAGACTACTCCTCTTAGTGTTTGTAAACCATCCATGTATCATTCACTCCACCAAGGTATGTTATCATTTCTATCCTCATACCTTGTAGCAACGTTCCAACTTCCATCATCTTTTATCCTTGGTGTAAGGCATGCGTACTATCCTATCTCTCACTCCCATAACAAGAGGAAATAAGCATTTGGCTGTAGTCCAAATACAGAGTTCTTCCTATTCCAAGAGTAGAGATGGTACAACCCACCTTGCCAATACACTTTCAAATCTAAGTTGAAATGTGCCACCTATGTCTCTTCATCACAAACATCATGATATAAAAAAAATTACTTCCATGGAAAACTGGTCTCAACCCTACTTAGTTTAAACACAATCCTTGGTCATCTCCTCTAGGTCTATAGGGTGCCGACACTTTTTGGGGTCATCCCTTTTCCCTTATGCATCCAGAGAGTGCCCTACTCATCTGCCCTTTGGGTCCCATGAGTTTATGAAGGTGATCAATCTCCTAACCCATGACCCTCAGACAATGATAGTTGTTACCTCCCGACCATATGGTCATGTGCAACTAGGGAATAAGGCAACTCCTTCTTCCATCGGTCTTATCCCTACCTGACCCTAGGATAGACTTAGGATTCTATTATAGTACATGTCCAACATAGAACCTTACCCAATCCTTCATCATCCCTCTCTGCATTCATGATTGACTTTCATCCCTTCATAGGGGTCATGGCAACCTGCCTACCTTGGTCAGGCCCCATACCGGTTACCTCCATGGTAACACATCCACATGCACTTAGAGATGGTTATATATGGGTCTACAGGTTCATTCTCATGCCATGTACTCTTCACTTAGCTTCTCAAGATCCTATGAAACCTCCTTAGGTTACCTCAAAACCAACCAAACTGGTAAACTCCCCACCAAAGGGTCCCTCTCCCAGGATGGGAGGAAACTACACCTTGAGAACAAAGGTCACAAGCGTCCTTAGGGTTTACCTTTACATGAGCATGCTTAATCCAACAACTACTAAGGCACAAGTGTAACTACTAAACCATGCTAGGTCACACTTGTTCTCATCCTCAACATTAGACCAACTTAGTTGTGAGGGGTTCATCAAACATACCTTTAACTTAAGGGGTTTTCTTTTCCTCTATACATGAAGAGTACCATGCTCGAAACTATAGAGACTCAATTCTCATCATGAGCATTAGGTACACCACTTCCCCTCTTTGGCCAGGAACCCTAGGTTCACTTTTGGATATCCAACTACATGCTCAACCTCTTAACCACGAATCAAGCATGTCCAAGGTATGCCATGTACTCTCATGATCCTTTTATATGAGCAACACCTCAGAGTTGAGTCCTCCTCAAGGACAACCAACTAGGTATAAAGCCCCACACTGGTCACTTGAACCTCCTCAGGGTCTAAGGCACTCTTTGTCTCATCTCAGCAGGTAAACTCCTATACCATAGGCACATAGATTCCAAAAGCATCATCCTCTCTTTAGGGTTTGGTTCCCCTAAGGCCACCAAGATAATATCATCCTCCATGGATCAAGCACGAGGCAACCACTATCGTCCTCTTAGGTTGCATCATCCTCAACCTTCTGTTATCCCTCAAGTTTTGGGGTTTTAGGCTTCCAACCTTCTTTCCTGAGGTCTGCTCTCTCTCTAGAGTTAATCCTACAACCAACCTCTCTATAAGAGGTCCTTTCTTCATGAAGGATCAAGCTCATAAGCACACACCTACCTTGTGTAGCCTATGCTCGAACTTATGTTTACTTAAGATTATCCTTAGCTCTTTATGTTAATCTCATAAGATGTCTCTCATGATTCCTTGTCCAGGGTTTCATCCTACTATTAGCACTACTGACG
This sequence comes from Alisma plantago-aquatica, assembly GCA_963693085.1. Lineage (NCBI taxonomy): Eukaryota > Viridiplantae > Streptophyta > Magnoliopsida > Alismatales > Alismataceae > Alisma > Alisma plantago-aquatica. Next base: position 451,877,844 of record OY856414.1, read on the forward strand.
TACTCTGGGTGCAAGCTATACCCTACTTGCACAAGCCCATAGGGTTCTGTAGGTTCTTCTCTAACTTTATCCATGAAGGATCTATCCTTCGCTCAAACCTGCACGACCCTCCTAGGGTTGGGTTGCCAATGGTGCTAGGCCATTTAACCTCTCATGGCTCATATGACATCCAAGGCATGTCTATCAAAACACCTTGTCTACCATGACATCTAACTCATCATGTCATCTCTCTTCTCTAACCTTCACTTAGGGTTAGGGTTGACATCATCTGCAAAGGATGTGCCAGGTCTCTACTTTTAATGGACATCTCAACCTCCATGACTAACTCACTCTACTCCTCCTGCCAAGGAGGTCTATCCTCAGGTCTCTCCCGATGGCATTGACAACTCGTGTTATACGACCTAAGCATGTATCTATTTCTTTACGCTTACTCTATTAATCTTATGTCCATGACATCTTATTTACATGCTTTTTATTAATTTTGTGGAGGATCCCTTAATACTTATCAACCTTATCCATACCTCAAGAGGGCAAGGAGAAGAGAGGAAACCCTAATACTTAAGGTCCTTAACAGAATTTGAGTTGAGAAGGGATGAACAAGATGAGAGAGTCCTAAAGGTATCTTATTTCGAATCATACCCTAAGACTTTAGCCAGGCAGTCACACGGATCCAGGAGTCCTCGTATACTGACTAGCGGTGCGGAGGAAAATATTGCCAGCCACCGGTTGTGATCCTTTTCTAGACACCTTTGTCTTTCAGATAATCCTCTAATAACTCCCTTGGGTTCTATAGAATTTGTAAAATTTAATAATTATTAAAGATTAATTGAGGAACCTATGCTCTGATACCAATTGTAACGACCCCGCCTCCCGGTAACCCCCAATTAAGGGAGACCTGAAGAACAGAGCCGTTATTCAATTACAAGATCAAAGGTTCGACAAATAATCAATAAAAATTAATAAACTTTACCAACTAAACCGAAAATTGGTATAAAATAAAACTTTTCTTACCTTGCAAAAATTGGGATTTCTAAACTTCTATCCATGAAGATGCTAAACTAACTAATCCCCCTGTGCACATTATTTTTCATTTAATTCTACATCTGCCACTTTACTATTTGTTCTTTTCATTTGTACCTAAAACGCCGACAAACAAAACGTCGGTCAACAAGAAGCTAGTATGTTGGGGAAACAATAATCATGCAACTATAATAACAAAGTAATTAGCCAATTATCATTTAACAGCCAAGATTACAATTTAAACCATACTACTCAATCCTTTCATGTCCCCTATCTTTGTGTTGTCCCTGCAGCGGACTGAGATACTACCTCTCTCTAGGTAGATCCTTATTAGACCCCGCATGATCCTACCTAACATGTAGATCAATATCTAGGGTTGAGCCGCATGGTACTACCCATAGGTAGTCCAATATCTAACTCAATGTGACTTGATGGACCTACCCCATTGGTAGCCATTTACTAAGTCATTCAATGACCTGATGGGCCTACCCCATTGGTAGCCATTTACTAGGTCAACCCATTAAGCTACAGAGGGGACTAGGATCTGAGCTAGTAGGCACATTTCTTATGTGATAGTCATATTCACATTATACTTTGCATGAATTAAATACATCCAAAAGTTTAATTCAAGACACGATGGAAACATCGATAAAAAAATCCCAGAAAACTAATTCAGGTAGTCATAAGCGTAACCACATACTTGTACATGTAGATTCAGGTGCAGGAATAATCCAATCAACAATGAGCAAGCAAGCATTCAATAAGATCCTAAAACAATTATACAATTCTCTTTTATTACTCATGTCATTAAGATCTATTAAATCTAGCTCTCTTCTTAGGGTTTCTAGTCCACTTTTAGGATATCTATTGCATTTAGGGTTTTCCTTCATCTTTTACCATATTAAACCCTAATTGTCTCGTCTATTCTTCAACATTAAGGTTATCTTAACAACATATAACCCTATTTTCATATGACAGGCACATTACTCACCAATTAAGCTTCTTTTTCATTAAAGCTACCATTTTTATACCTTTAATCCAAGACAAGATCATTATACACATTTATCATCAATTCATATTTCATTATGGTCCAATTCACATATGAACTTGATTTGCCATTAATTCTATCCTTTATTCATTCAAAAACCCTAATTTCTATATTAAGGTTATTTATCCACAAATTAGGAACTTTAACGCTCGAAATAGCTTATAACCATGAAAACTCAGTTTTATACATGAAATCGAATAATTAAAGCCATTAGTAGTCCTAATTACCAACATTAGGGTTTTAAGGCCCATTAAAGCCTATTTATGCACATAAACTCTAAATCAAATACTTATATGCAAAGTTCATCCCTTTTGTTCCTAATGTTCCTTTTTATCATTAATAGGCTAGTTATCAACTTTAATCATCAATTAAACCCTACTAATCACATTAATCATATCAAAATAGGGTTATTTAAACATTAATACATTAAAGTTGATATCTTCCATTACTTTTTGAATTGCGCAAAGAATCAGGCTTCAATTATATTTTTATTAGATTCCCCTTGTTTTCTGAGCAAGATTCATGTATTATATGTCCCCAACCGAGCTACCATTAAAAAGTTACGATTTTAACAAAATCACTTACTTCCGGCCAATGAGGAGCCGCCACGTCGTCCGTTTCTCATGCAACGTTACCCACCTTGTTTGGAAACATGACGAAAAGACTGAAACGCCCCTAGGTTAAGTGAATTTCTCCTTAGCCCACAGAGGGCAGTATTGTCCAACGTCCTTCCTTCATCTTCAAGCTCGAGAACGGCCGCCCCAGCAACCCTAGTTGCGGCTTGTGGTCCTTCTCCACCCTCTCCTGGACCCCGAAGACCACAAGGAAAGGTCCCTCCACCTCCGACGCTCCAATGGATACCCAAAACATGCGGCCAAAGCCACCGACCTGCGCGGGCCAAGTCCACCTATGCGGACGACCATGCAGCACATCCAGTGCTCTTGTGTCCAGGTTAGAGCGAAGAAACGATCGCCAAGTTACCCTACAGCTACGTGGGTACTTCGAGCCTCCAACCAGATCAAACCAGAACCCTCAAACGTTCCAGGAATAGAGCTATACCCCTCGACTAGGGTTTATACGTAAGGAACAAGGAGAAGAGCGTGAGATGTTTCTCTCTCTCTCTTGGGCTCAAACCAGGCTCTACCCCTTTATATAGGGTGAGGTATGAAGCCCTAAGGTGTGCCTCCTGAAGACTCAAGTCCCATCTTGAAAGGAAACACCCTTTCCTTGTTTGGGAAGCAACCATCTCTCTCTCTCCTCATTAACTTTTATTTCCTTGATATTCCTTGTTGCATGGATATTTAGGAATTCGAAATTCCTCTCCCTTATCCTCTTTAATCTTGTCTTTTAACTCATCGTCCTCGAAGGTATATTCTCCTCAAGTAGGAAAATACTCCTTTTTTAAGAAAACCACATAATTCCATTAATTATGTATTCCCATTATCCCTATTTTGCAAATTTGGTATTTTCTCTTTCTTTCCTCTTTATTGGGACTCCTTGGATCCTAAGAACTCTATTATTTCGAAATCCTTTTTATTGGATACTCATTATCCTTCTAGATGCATCTAAATGCATTATTCTTCATTATCATGTATATTTCTTATTAAAATACTTCTTTTTGAGGATTTCTCTTTATTTCCCTTTTATTTTTCCTCATAGGTATTCCTTTTATCATTAGGAATCCTTGGAATACAAAATTCCACTAAGGATAACTCAATTACACCTCTTTTCACTTGTTTCTCATATTTTAACATTGCAGTCAATTTTTTTTCTTAATAAAGAAATACTTATTTGATCTTTTCTTTTATTATTGCCTTTTCTTCGCAATCTTGGATTCCTTTGCACCCAAGGAACCCAAAGGTATGAAATCCATCCTTGGATTACATTCTTTTGCCTTCTAGAGGTTTGCACACCTTTCTTATCTCAAATTCTCAGTTATTCATTAATTAATTGAATATCCTTGTTATTGGGCCCAATAGCCAATAAAGCCCACAAATCAAAGAACAAGGATATTTTCAACGAAACTCATTTATTCAACACAAATTATATCATCATTTGTTCCAATATATTTAAAATGAGAAAGAGGCAAATTTGAAAAATTTTGAATTTTCTTTCATAAATTGTGCAACAGGCAGAGTTTTGGGACCCATTTTTGTAGGATATATCCAATTCTCCAACCTTTAAACTTGTTTGTCCTCCTACTACTTTATAGAGTAATCATCTCAAGAGTGGTGAAAATGGGCTACTAACTCACATAAAATAAAATGACACGACACTACACTTGTTATGTAATTCTTACAGCAAAATATTGTGGAAAGTGAAAGAACACTTTTGAACCTATGAAAACCCTGGAAAAAAGGAGGACTCAATCTGTCACACTCCCAACCAATCACCTCATCTTTGCAGTACAGGTTTGTTTCTCTCCTTATGAACCCAAAATTGGGGTTGTAACACAAATCCTAATGGGAAAGGACACAATTGGGACCATATTACAAATAGATCCAATAAGTTAATTAACTAATTAAATATAATCCCTAACACTCCCTCCTTAAGATGGAGCTTGTAAAAAATCCCAAGTCAACTTACAAATAGACAGATAGACTAAAGCAAAATAGCAAAAAATAGATCAAGCCATACAAGAAAATTTTCTCCCCCTCTATGTTACAATAAAGTACACAAACACTTGAATACACTCCCTCAAGCAGATAATCTCAAATTGGGTATGCAATCAGGTAGAATGAGCATCTTGATCAGTGTGAAGTGGCATCTGGAGAGAAATAGACAATAACATGTAGGCATCAAGGTCTTCATCTTAGTTGTTGATCAATAGGAAATAGACCAGAGGGTGCTAGAACACAAGAAGTAGTAGTCAACGTGCATACAAAGCATGGACAATAAAAGAGTCATCATGTGGAAAGCACCGACTAGCTAGAGAGTGCAAGCACACAACAAAAGAAAGTAGACAACAAGCCGGATAGGAGAACAGTGCCAAAGTAGCAAATATATAAAAGACTCTGAGATCTAATGTAGATAAAACTCAATCATGTATATGTAGTAAAATAATTGATAAAAATATCCACCATCTTCTCTAATAATAAAGTTTCTAGCATAGTAGTAGATGTCACACTCTAGAGAGTGATTGATCACAATAGAACGGGTGGTTTATGTGTGAGGGTACGAACAAAGAGTCAACATGGAAACAAACTAGGGATAACAAACAATGAAAAATCACAAAGCAAAAAATAAAATATGCTAATAAAGTACAAGTAACAAGAGTGTTGTCACCAGATAGAAAATCAATCAGCATATAGAATAAGTGAAGTAGATAACTCTATAGAAGCAAGTGAGACAATGATGACTCTGTCCATCTCGAGAGGAAACATAACCAGTGAGGTGACAACGCTCAATCTGTCATCTCATTGGCAAGATCTGGCGAGGGAAGTGGATCCCGGTCCTAAAAATGCTCATACGCCTATCTCACAATAGGATAATGTAGTAGTTGTTGTAGATCTGAGGTGGGAACCAGTTGGATGGGATGAGTTCATGCGTAAAGATAACAGGATCCACAGAGACCTGAAGAAAGTTAACATCTCTCTCATCGATGGTAAACTGTTGTATCCTAAACATAAAGCTACTGAAAATGTGACTAGATGGAGCAAGTGTTTGTTGGGATACGTTGTGGATTTCTGGCCTAATATTTCATTGCTTGCTAATTACTTTGATAGTATCTGGAGCTTGAATGGTATGTTCGAGATCTTTGATAGAGGGAGTGGTTATTTTCTCATTCGCTTTTCTGAATCCGTAGATATGGATTTTGTTCGTGATGGTGAGTGGTATGTATTGAATCGCCCAGTCATATTTTGTGCCTGGAAACTGGGTGACAGTTTGTATAAAATAGTGTTATCTGAGGTGCCGGACGGAGTGACGATTAATAATCTGCCGATTGAACTTTGGGATTTTACAACTTTTGAAAGGATTGGCTCGTATCTGGGTACGCTGACGAGGATGGATGCTCCAACCAGAGATTTCAGGCGTATTGATCATGCTTGTATCTAGGTCTTAATGAAAAATACGACTAAGTATCCAAGGAACATGTCTATGATAAGTGATGAACGGGGTGAGTTTAGTATCGATCTGGAGTATGATTGGATCCCGCATCAGTGTATGAAGTGCGGATTTTTGGGGTATGATGATAGTTGTAATGTGCCAAAGCAAAATAAAAATGTTCTGAAGACATATGAGCAACCGAAGAAGGTCTGGAGATTTAGGAGGATACAAGAACCTGTTATTGCCGAGGTGAGTCCTGCTATTAAAAAGGTTGATGTTATTGAGCATATTATTGAAGAAATAGAAGATGAAGAGGAGATAAATAGAAATAGAAGCTTGATTCTGGAGATTCCAACTGTTGAAGACTTAAGGCTGTTGAAAGAAGTAAATGAAGAGTTTTATCATGAGCAACTTTCTAACGCTGGTGAGGTGTTTGATATTTTTTCTAGTCAGAATTTTGTATCAAATCCCTCTACTCCGATTCCATTTCTAGTCATTCAAAAAGGATCTCCTGAGAGTGAGCTTAGCTCACAGGCTTCTTCTAGTTCTATTCCAACGTATGATAGAGGGAAACAATAGTTAAAGAAAGGACTATGCCAAGTCAAAATGAATGCAGAGATTTATCAAAGATATGAAAACTCGTCCTTCTCTCCTGTTCCCAGGGGGATCTTAATGAACTCTATTACTACTACTGAGGCTGAGAGTTCAACAGCCGATGTTTTCAAATGACTTCTTTTACTGTTGCTTCTTGGAATGTGAGAGGTATATGCAATAAGGTATACCCCATCCAAGAAGAGACTAGGAGGAGTGGGTATGATATAAATGTTCTAGTGGAAACTAAGTTGTGGAAAAATAAAATTGCTAAGTTCATGGCTAAGTTTTTTCCTGAGTTTTTCTGGATGTCTAATTTGATGTCTCACCCTCTTAGGAGAGTCATTATTCTGTGGAAGAGAGATAGGTGTGATGTTACAAAAATTGAGGAAATCGATCCAGTCATCCATGCTTCGATTAATATTGATGAAAATAGTTTTTAATTTCAACTGTTTATGGTCATAATGTTGATAAGGATAGATCAACTCTGTGGGAATCCATTTAGAAAATCTATGCTAATGTTGATCGACCTTGGGTCATTCTGGAGGATTTTAATTGTGTGAGGAGGATGAATGAGAGGATTAGTAAGCAGCTTCCTTCTAAACAATCTATGGATGAGTTTAATGAATGTGTTATTAACTGTGGTCTATTTGAGCTTGACTTGAGTGGTCCTCACTTCACATGGAGTAACAATCATGAGGGTGATGGTTTTGCTTCTTCAAGAATCGATAGAATCTTCTATAATTCGGAGTTATGTCTACTATTTCTGACTTCTCTGGTGAAAGTCTTTCTAATACCATTAGTGACCATAAGAAGATCATTTTATCTATTGGCCAGCCAAGGAAATATAAGTCCCCTTTCAGATTTATTAATCCGTGGACTGGTCATAAAGACTTCAATGATATTTTGCAAGGTTCTTGGGATACTGATGTGTGAGTTTTTACTATGTTTAGGCTTTATAAGAAGCTTTCTATCCTGCGACATAACTTGATTACCTGGAATAAGAATGATTTTGGAAACATTAATGATAATACTAGAATCTCTAATTTCTATGCTATTCAAGCTCAAAATGAAGATGATGCCGACCCTATGAATCTGGAGCTACGTGAGAAAGCTAGATCTCTTTTACTTGAAGCGAGGAAGCAAGATAACATACATGAAGCTTTTTATAAGCAAAAGTCTAGAGTTGACTGGCTCAGAGAAGGAAATTCCAATACGACTTTTTTTACTCATCCATGAAGACAAGACATATTTCTAATTCTATTAGAAAGCTAGATATTGATGGGACAATCTGTTATTGTCATGAGAACATCAAAAGGTACGTTTCTAGCTATTATCAGAACCTATTTAACAAATGTTCTACCTCGTGTGGTGTTTGGAGTAGGGCCTGGACGGGTAAGAGGCTTAATGAGACTCAAAAAATTTCTCCTGTTAGCTCTGTTTCTAGAGATGAGGTGGATGATGTAGTCAAGAAACTTAAGAACAATAAGGCCCCTAGGCCTGATGGTTTTAATGATATTTTTTTCAAGAAAGCTTGGCATATAATTGGAGATGATGTTTTCAATGCGGTCCAAGAGTTTTTTTTTCAAAAATGGTAAGATGTTATGAGAGGCAAATAGAACTTTTATTACCCTTATATCCAAAGGAGATGAGTCATCCGATATCAAGAATTGGCATCCAATATCCTTGTAAAATGTGTTCTGTAAGATCATTTGTAAGTTGTTGGCCAACATACTCCAGAAAGTGCTACCATTCATCATTGATTCTAATCAGTGTGTATTTATAAAACGAAGAAGTATAAAGGATGCTACCTGTTAACTAACGAGATTCTTAGTGAATTCAAGAAGTCAAATGCGGGTAATATGATATGTTTACAAGTTGATATTACTAAAGCTTACGATTATGTGAGATGGAGCTATCTCTTTTCTATTATGACTAAAATGGGGTTCCCCGTGATTTGGATAAAATGGATGGATGCAATTTTTTGCTCTACGTCTTATCAACTTCTAGTTAATGGTGAGCCCTCAGAGGTTTTTTATCCCACTAATGGGGTTAGACAGGGGGAACCTATAACACCCTATATTTTCGTGATTCCAATGCAGGGAGTCTCTGAAATGATCAAGATTGCTGAGCAAAATGGGACTCTTGTACATGTTAAGGCATTTGAAAATCTGTCTCTATCTCATTTAATTTTTGCGGATGATCTAATGATTTTTTCAAAGGCTGATGTTAGCTCTGCAACTGCTATTAATGAGATCCTTGTTGATTTTGGTATTGTGTCTGGCCTCAAAGTTAATCTGGGCAAACGTCCCTGTATATTTAGTAAAGGTGTGATTAAAGAGCTTATAATTAACATTCTTGGGTTTAAAGAAAGTTCTTTTCCTTCTAAATATCTTGATTTGCCTCTTTTTACTAGTAAGCTATCTAAACGTCATTGCACCATTCTTGTAGACAGAGTCAAGAAGAAGCTAGAAGGTTGGAAAGCTAAAGTTTTGTCCATGGCTACTAGATTGGAGCTTATTAACTCTACCCTTAGGAACCTCCATCTTTATTTGACGTTTTCTTTCCCTTTACCTACTTCTGTTCTTGATCATATTGATAAGCTTTGCAGGGATTTTCTATGGGGAGGATCGGATAATAAAAAGAATTTGCATTTTGTTAAGTGGGATTCTATTACTGAACTGAAGAAAAATGGTGGTTTAGGTTTGAAGAAAGCTAGGGATATATCTAGAGCCTTCCTTCTTATCAATGCTTGGTCTATTGCAAGCAAAAAATATATTTTATGGGTTAAATGGATTTCAGAGAAGTATTTAAAATGTACATCTTTCTAGATTATTAAGGAATCACCCAATTTCTCATGGCAGTTTAACAATATCCTCATATATAGGGACATTTTGTTACAATATACGTCCTTTCACATTGGCGATGGTTTGAACACTTATCTTTGGCATGATCCATGGATTCCCCCTCATTTTTTTCTATAGGATATTGTGGGAAAAAATCTTATGTCTATTTCTGGTCTCTCTTGGGATTGCTTGCTATCGAAAGTTATTAAAGATATAGATTGGGTTGTTCCCAGAAGTAATAATAGACACCAATAAGTGATCATCGAGGCTCTGAAAGCAACCAATATCAATTTTGCATCTAGTGATTACATTTCTTTCAATGGTAATAGAAATGTGAGCTTTAAGGTTGCTTGGGATTCTATTAGATCCAAAAGTAATGAAGGTTTTGATTTCTCTTGGATTTGGTTGATTAAAACTCATATGAGGGCCAAACTGCATTTGTGGAAAGCTCGGCATAACAAAATCCCTACATCTGACTATTTTAGGAGAATTGGTCTTGCTTTACCTTCAATTTGTTTTCTATGTATGGAAGCATATGAAGATACACACCATATCTTGTTTGATTACTGGTACACTGAGAAGATTTGGACGCACACTTGCTCTATTGACAATAGTTATAGTATGCCCAAGGAGTGGAGATCGATTGCCAATTGTCATTCTAGGAAGTTCTTGTCACTTGCAAGTCTTATATACTATCACTGGTGGTGTAAGAGAAACTTCAAAGTTCATGATGATAGGTATATAACTGATGAGGTTATTTGGAAATGTATTGTCCACGAGTTTTCAGTGTTATGTGGTGATTGCGGTTAAGCTTGGGTTTGTTGATCCTCTCCTCTAAGTCCTTGGCCTTAGGGTTGTTTTCCTTTTGTGCGCTAGATTTCTTAAGATATCGTGCATGTCTTGCTTCTCATCCTTTCTTTTTTCCTCTTGGGATGCTGGCTGTGAGCTCTGCTCTCTTGGTCTTGGCATCTGGTCAATTTTTGAAGGAAATCTTGGTTTCTTCCTGGTCTAGGCATCTAATCAGTTCTTATGCTCCCCTCTCACTTTTGGTGATGGTTGAGTCCTGGCGTTGGTATTTGTTGGTGATCTCAGAGTTTGTTGATGTCTCGATGAGTGTGCTTCCTTTTCCCTCCTTTGATGGTATGAGTTGTGATGAAGACAAAGGTAGTTAATTCTGGCTGACGTAGTCTATTTTTTCAGTTTTGTGTTGAGATGTGGTTGATATTGTTGCTCCCCTCTCACTTTTATAGTGATGGTTGAGTTTGAGTGTTTGATGCGATGATTTTGAGTTGCATTTATAGACCTATTTGATATGTGTTTTATGCTTTTATTAGTCATTTTTATGGTTAATGTTGCATAATTCATCCACTTTGGTCTTTGATACTATTTTATGTCAAATCCCCTTTATTTCATTGTTTTGAGCATTAATTGTCGAAATATTATTATTTGTGTGAATTTATGTGGTTTCGTGTTTGAATTTCAGGGAAAACAAGTATCTGCTTCCGTCGATACCATCGACCGGACCACAGGTTGCCAGCCGCCAGTGTCAGCAAAGCGTCGATACTATCGACAGGGATGTCGATGGTATCGAGCTACCATCAGGTTGCTAATAAGGGATCAGTCGATAATATCGACACCAAGTCGATACCATTGACGCACGGAGGCTACAATGACGCAAAATGACAAAACCGTCGCTACAGGTTTGTCGATACCATCGACTCGCGTCGATGGTATCGAGATTTCATCAGGTGCTCAGACGAAAGGAGAGAAGGGTTGCCACTACCACACTGAGTCAATACCATCGACTCGCGTCGATGGTATCGACACCGTAAGATATGCGTTTGCTTTGGAATGATCTTAATCGGACGGTCGTGGTTAATTAGCGACCTAATGAGGGAGATATACCTAATTACGGCCGCCAGGACGTGAGGGGGATCTCATTAGCCTTTGCACGAGTATCGAGGAGCAGTAGAGAGGAGAACAGAGGCCAGAAGCTCATACCAGTTGATCCGGACACCGAAGAAGATGGATTCCACCACCGGAAGGTGGGAGAGCATTTGTTCTACGTGGAGGATCAACCGGTTCTTCTCCGTTCAGGGGTTTCACCTCTCAATTCACGTTTTTCATATGATTTCCCCTATCTCTACCATGTACTTGCTTGAGATGAACATGCGGGGCTAATCCCCTTTATCTTTACGACCGGGAGTAGCATGGGAGTTCATTGTATGACAATTTTATAATAGTAATTCATATTTTATCTCCTAAATCCATGGTATGATTTTGTTTTCTCAATATATTGTTATGCTTGATCACCATAATAATAACCTAATGCCCTTAATCACTTTGAAAGAAGGATTAACGGCTGAAAAGAGACGGAATTCACATTAATCGACAAATCCCTTGAACAAGGTGGTGTAAAATTAATGGTGGATACCGAGAGATCGTTTATAATGCACCTAGTTTAGGGTATAGGTTACTACGACGGTGGAACCGACCTAGACATAGGTAGTGAATTGCACCACGACAGTGGGCAATTTTGTTTTCAGGCCACTACCCGGATAGAGAGATAAAATTGAGGCATTATAGAAACTCTAATACAATGAAAACCCGCGGTGAAACCGCAATCCTAAAGATACCCTTTTGAATTGATTAAATCAATATTTAATCGATCGTTTGTTTTGTTTTGTTTTTATTTTATTTTAATTTTAACAACAACTCTCAACTTGTTAATCGGCTTAGATGATCGTGAGTAGTTAGTAGGAGTCCCCGACGATTGTACGTATCCCTGAGTTCGACTCGGGCCTCACAAAGGCCTGTACTACTCGACGCGTTCTCTTGCGTTTCAGCGCACACTAAAATTGCGTCAAGTTTTTGGCGCCGTTGCCGGGGATAGGGCAATTTGTTGGCACTTCGAGTGCTGTGAGTGGCCACTCTAGGCCACCTTTTTATTTTTTTATTTTTTTTTTATCATTCTAAAAATTCATAATCTATTTTCTGAGTATTTGTAATCGTCAGGCACAGTGCTAAGTTAAATTTTCCATTTTCAGGTACTGTGCATGGTGCAGACACGTAGTACTGACTACACGCGGCACGCACCAGAGGGTCCACTTACGGGACCAGAAGACGAGGACGGTTATAATCAGGACCATCTTGAGGAAACAGAGTCAGAACCTGAACAAGAAGATATGGACGTGCCACAAACAATATGGGAGAAGATCAAGGCTTCTTCCGCATCCGCGCCAAAAGGGCCTATAAAGAAGCAAGCAATCAACATACCTACCTATAAGATTGATCCAGCTTTGATAAATCTGGTGAAGTCCAATGCTTTTCATGGGATCAAGAATGAGGACCCCGTCGCGCACATAAGTTAGTTTGTTGAGAACTATGACATGGTTAAAATCGACAGGTTTCCACAGGATGCACTTTATCTTAAGCTTTTCCCGAGTTCATTGGCAGGAGCCGCGCGAGAATGGCTACACAATTTAGATGATGAGTTTGTGGAGTCATTGGACCATATGGTGGAGGTTTTCTTTGAGAGGTTCTTTCCTCCGGAGAAGACCAGCAACATGATCAGGAAGATCCATAACTTTACCCAATAGGCAGGTGAAACATATTCTGAGACCTGGGAGAAGTTTCAGGTCATGCTGAGACGGTGCCCGCATCACGGGCTGGATAAAGAAACACAGGTAAAGATCTTCTATTTTGCTCTCTCCGAGCATGATAGGAGCAACCTTGATTCAGCTGGGTCAGGATTTTTTTGAACAACACAGACACCAGGTGTTGGGAGATATTAAAGAACATGGCTAGGAAACAATCATGGGGAGAAAGAGGCACCGTGGAGCAGGTCTGAGCAGTAGGAGAATCTAAGGCCATAAAAGAACTGAATGAGAATATGGATCTTCTCGCAAAGAAATTGCTTGCAAAGGAGGATACTGAGTCCGAGGATGAGGCTCAAGTGAAATTTATGAGACAGCGGCAAGGTTACATGAATAACGATTATTCATGGAGAAAGGACAAGAAGTTCTCGTGGAAGGATCCAAACAATTTTCTGCAGGATCCGGATGCCAAACCCCAGCCACTAGTAGAGGATAAGAGCACAAAGCTTCTCAATCAGGTAATAAAGCAAAATCAAGAACTCATGACTACGTTCATCCAGCAAATTAAACAGTAAGGGGAGTTTATGAATCAGTTTGGGAAAACACTGCAGAGCCATGGGGCGCAAATGAGGACCATTGAAACATCTATGGCACAGATGGTAACAGAGATAGCCAGTTTGAAGAAACCGGCACATCCAGGTTTTCTGGGAAACACCAATGTTCCAGGGGAAACCAGCAGGCAAAGGCCATCTTGCTAAGAAGCAGCAAGAAATTGTTAAATCCAAGGGCCGAGGAGACAAGCACACCACAAGCTGAAGTAGAAGGTGACACCAATGAGGAGTAGCCCGCACTGGTCACAGATCCAGTCAATGACACAGTTGTGTATTCTACTGAAGACCCGATTGCAGAGGAGGAAGGACCTCAGAAAAAGATACCCTATGTGCCACCGCATCAAAGGGCACAAGCGGTTCCGGTCCCGTATCCAAACAGTGCTAAGGCAAGGAAGGTAGATGCACGATTTAAGAAGTTCTTAGACAGTTTCAGAAAGCTTTCAGTCAATATCCCTCTATTGGAAGCCATTGAGCAAATCCTATCTTACGGGAAATTTCTAAAGGACATCATTACTAAGAAGAGGAAAATTCCGGATACAGAGGTTGTCGTGCTCAAAGAGCAAGTGAGTGCCTTCATCATGGGCACTTCGCCGCCAAAGAGGCAAGATCCAGGCTGTTTTAACATTTCTTGTTATATTGGAAAAGTCAAATTTGGTGAAGCATTATGTGACTCAGGGGCAAGCATCAACTTGATGCCCCTTTCTACATTCAAAAAGCTGGGATTGAAGGAGTCACGGCCAAGCAACATGACTATTCAATTGGCAGACAACTCGGTGGTAAAGCCATATGGAATCTGTGAAGATGTGTTAGTGAAAGTGGACAGATTTGTTTTTCCAGCAGATTTTGCAGTCATGGAGATGCAGGATGAACATGGCAACGAGCTATTACTTGGACGTCCTTTCCAAGCTACAGCTGACATGATTTTAGAGATGGGGAGAGGTTGTTTGACCTTGGGTATAGCCGATGACCGATTTGATATGGTCATGCCCTCTAGTACAGTGTCGTCTAAAGCAAAGGAACAATGCCGTGTGGTAAAACATCTGGATAATAATATTTCACTTTGTCTTGGGAAGCCATTTCTGGACATGGCTCATGTGATGAGCAAAGTGGACAATGGAACTTTGGCTGTGGACATCATGGAACAGACCAATGTAGTATCTCTGTGTAAAGCTGTAGGGTTCCCTAATGATGAGGATGAGGACATTCCACCTTCTACGAAAGATGATGTTATTGCAATTTCTGTTTTTGATGCATATCCTAAATTACCATTGGAGGCTTGCTTGGTAAATATTACACATGATTGGATGCGGAGTAAATCACTTAAGAAGTGTGCCAAAATGCTTCAGATGCTTCCATGCTTCTATGCGAGGCATTATGAAGATTTAGGTGAACTTCCCCCACCGCTTCAATCATCTCTGATCAGCCCGCCGGAGTTAGAATTAAAGCCGCTACCACCGCATCTCAAATATGTCTTTCTAGCTGAGGAAGACAAGTTACCTGTGATCATTTCTTCTTATTTGAGTGCGGATGAGGAGGAACAATTGTTGATAGTGCTGAAAAACCATCGGGGAGCTTTTGGGTGGTCCGTTGCAGATATCAAGGGGATTTCCCCTACATTATGTCAGCATAAGATTCGGATCGAAGAGGGAGCCAAGCCTGTGATCCAACCTCAACGACGTCTCAATCCAAGCATGATGGAGGTTGTAAAGAAGGAGGTTATTAAACTTCTTGCTGCAGGTATCATTTACGCAATATCAAACTCGACATGGGTGAGTCCCACACAGGTAGTCCCTAAAAAGGGGGGAATCACTGTCACCCAAAATATTTTAAATGAACCTATCACCACCCGATTGGTAACCGGGTGGCAAGTTTGTATTGACTACCGCCGTCTGAATGCCGGCACGCTAAAGGATCATTTTCCTTTACCGTTTATCGATCAAATTCTAGAGCGTCTCGTTGGCCGATCGCACTTCTGTTTTCTTGACAGGTACTCGGGGTACAACCAAATTTCAATTGATCCTTTGGACCAAGAGAAATCTACTTTCACTTGTCCCTACGGGACTTTCGCGTATCTCCAAATGCCTTTTGGTTTATGCAATGCACCTGCGACTTTTCAGCGTTGTATGATCGCTATCTTTTCTGACATGGTAGAACGCTGTCTTGAGGTGTTTATGGATGACTTTTCAGTGTATGGTGCATCGTTTGACGAATGTCTCTACAATCTGGACAAAGTTTTACAGCGCTGCGAGGATACACATTTGGTCCTCAACTGGGAAAAATGTCACATGATGGTGACTGAGGGGATAGTGCTAGGACACAAGGTGTCTAGCAAAGGTTTAGAGGTGGATCCGATAAAAATTGAAGTTATTTCCAAGTTACCCCCACCAAATTTTATTAAAGGGGTAAGGAGTTTCTTGGGACATGCCGGATTTTATCGTCGGTTTATAAAAGACTTTTCAAAAATCACGAAACCTCTATCCGAACTGCTTGAGAAAGACGCTGTATTTGATTTCAATGACAAATGTCTACATGCGTTCGACGTGTTGAAGGAGAAACTGATTTCTACACCGGTTGTTCAAACGTCGGATTGGACTAAACCGTTCGAACTCATGTGTGACGCTTCTGATTTTGCAGTAGGAGCCGTGTTGGGGCAGCGGGTGGACAATAAGCCCGCCGTGATTTTCTATGCTTCAAAGACTTTGAATGACACCCAATTAAATTATACAACTACTGAAAAAGAATTACTCGCCGTTATTTTCGCTTTTGAAAAATTTCGGCAATATTTAGTTGGATCTAATGTAGTCATTTGGACTGAGCATGCTGCAATTAAATATTTAATGGAGAAAAAAGATGCAAAGCCTAGACTTATTTGGTGGATTTTGCTTTTACAAGAATTTGACATAGAAATCAAGGATAAAGCTGGAATTGAAAATGTTGTGGCGGATCATCTATCTAGGTTAGAGAGGGTGGATGAGAAAGATTTACATATACCCATAACCGAGACATTTTCGGATGAACAGATTTTGACAGCTAATTCTAAAGACCCTTGGTTCACTGAGATTGTGAATTATTTGGCTTGCGGGATCATCCTGGAAGATTGGTCATATCCAGAGAAGAAAAGATTCTTCCACTCTTTATGATATTATTTTTGGGATGACCCGATTCTTCTTAAGCAATGCAGGGATGGTATCCTATGCAGGTGTGTGCCTGAGGTGGAGTACGAGAGCGTTCTCTGTCATTGCCACACACACTACCTACGGGAGGACACCATGCGAGCTCTTGTACGGCAGCTAAAGTTCTGGAGAGTGGCCTTTATTGGCCAACCTTGTTCCGAGATGCCTATGAGTTTGTAAGGCAATGTGACTCCTGCCAACGAGCAGGTAATATTTCAAAGAGACAGGAGATGCCCCTAAATGTGTTCCAAGAAGTAGAGGTATTTGATATGTGGGGCATAGATTTCATGGGACCCTTTGTGTCCTCAAATTGAAATTTATATATTCTTTTAGCAGTTGATTACGTGTCGAAGTGGGTAGAAGCAATACCCACAAGGACTAACGATTCCACTGTAGTGTGCAGGTTCATGAAAGAAAATATTTTCTACAGGTTTGGAGTGCCCTGAATGATCATCAGTGATGGGGGTACGCATTTTAGGAATCAGAAATTGTCGACATTGTTGAAGAAATATGGGGTCAAACACAACATAGGTACCCCATATCACCCGCAGACTCAAGGACAGGTGGAGGTTTCCAATCACAAAATTAAGAATATTTTGGAGCGTACGGTGGCGTCCACGAGGAAGAATTGGAGTGCCCTACTACCGGATGCATTGTGGGCGTACATGACGGCTTACAAAACACATATAGGCACCACGCCTTTTAGGTTAGCGTATGGTCGGGCTTGTCATTTACCGGTAGAGTTAGATCATAAAGCACATTGGGCACTTAGAAGGCTCAACTTGAGTTACGAGGGAGCAGGGAGGAAGAGATTGCTTGAATTGAATGAGTTGGATGAGCTGCGGATGACAGCATACGAGAACTCACAGATATACAAGGAGCGCACCAAGTTAATCCACAATCACCACATCCAGTTGCGCACGTTCAAGAAAGGAGATAGTGTATTACTGTTCAGTTCACGACTGAAGTTGCATCCCGGGAAGCTCAAATCCTGGTGGAGTGGGCCGTTCGTGGTAGAAGAGGTCAAACCACACGGCGCAATCTTGGTGCGTGATGGTGAGACCACGTTCTTGGTGAATGGACAAAGATTGAAGCTCTACTTTGGTGAAAATTACAAGAGGAAGGTGAATGAGGTCAGACTCATTTCACTTTCGGATGCATGAGGTGCCCAAAAGTCATCTAGCCTAAGACGTTAAATAAGGGCGCTTGTTGGGAGGCAACCCAACCATTGGTACCTTAGTTTAGTTCATGTACGTTCGTAGGTTAATTTGTTTTGGTTTAATTTTTAGTGTAAAAAAGATACCGTGATCGGTTTGTTCTTTATGCAGGCTGAGGCAGAGTCGATACCATCGACACACTGGTCGATGGTATCGACCATGGAACATGTTGACGACTGTAGATTTTGCACTGCGTCGATACTATCAATGGCCTTGTCGATGGTATCGACAGACCTACGGGCAGATCGTAAAATCAAGGTCGATGGTATCGAGATACCTGTCGATACCATCGAGATCTCTGAAGATTTACAGAAGAAATCAACTCAGGAAAGTCGATACCATCGACGGGTGTGTCGATGGTATCGACACATTCAAGTGAAAAAGGCGGCGGTCGAGCCTCGTGAGGATTTTCCCTAATCGGAGGGTCGATACTATCGACTCACGTTGATGGTATCGACCATCCACGTCACCGATCCACGCGAACAAATCAACGACGGTCGCGGCATCAAGACGGTCGATCCGGGTGCAGCGTCGATACCATCGACCCATGTTGATGGTATCGACACGTCAGCGATCCGGGTTTCAGATTCAGCCATCGACGACCGTCGATACCATTGAGGGGGCAGATAGCATCGACAAGTGTCGATACCATCGACTTGCGTCGATGGTATCGACGGGTCAACAGTAGCACCGGCCACATCTATTTAAGGGGAGTGATTGCATCAGTTGACGTCACGCTTTCAGAGCAAACTCCTTCTCTTGTGCCCAGCGATCCCTCGAGCCGTCCAATCCCGACGACGAGCAACACCGAGCGAAGGTCTTCATCAAGCGGAGATTCAACTCTCCAATCTTCATCGAGCTCTCTTTCTGATCCCCATTTCTCGTCGCAAACATGGCGCATGTGGTCGGAGCTTCCTCCTCGCGCGCGAATCCGATTGACATCCCAAAATTCGTGCCACCACCGCCATCGTCGATCGCACGTCCCCGACTTGTCCATCCTTCCTCGGAGGTCTGGAAGATCTACGAGGAGATCATGCAGAGGAAGATAGAGCCCACTCGGTATGTGGACCGGGAAATGATCCGAGATCTCGGATTTGAGGTCAACTTGGCCTACGTTCTGAAGGGGCAGGCCCGCCACACACCAATAAGGCCTGGCGAGCTGGAATTTCATGCATATGGCCAGCCGTTCTTCGGTGACTGGACCACATACAAGGAATTCGTGGCAGAGTTTATGGCATCATTGGACGTCTGTGTCGTGCCCAACGACATCGTAACTACCGATCGTGAGTGGATCAAGGTCCGGGTGTCTTTCCGGCTGTACAACCACGACTACACCCTCACGCTCAAGCAGTTCAATAGGATCTTCAACTGGAACCATTCGTAGTACGACCACCGGCGGTCGGACAACCGCACCGACTACGACGCCATCTTCTCCGAGCCGGTGACGGTGCCGCAAGGAAAGTCGGTGAGATACCACAATGCCGCGGTATCCGATTTCGAGCACCCTTTCGTCCGGGTACTGCACCGGATGCTGAGTTCTATGCTTTTTTCCCGGGGTGATCTAGCCCTCAGCAAATTTCAGGGGTCAGACCTATTCTTTCTGTATAAACTCCTAAAGAAACAAGAATGCAATTGGGGTGCCTTCTTTCTGCAGTGAGTATTGGACGTGAAGAAGAGTATGAGGAAAGCCCCGATTCACTTTGGCGGGCTTATCACTAAGCTGGCCATCGACCTGGGGTTGAATATCGAGCAACTAACTCCTCTCTCTACAAGAAGCAAGGTGAACTTGCAACATCTACACAGGTCCAATCTCCTACTTCTTCGATATGGTTTGGCGTATGCGCATTGCCATGTCAACCATGCCTATCAGGAGTGCTCGTTGCCTGATCCGGTCTTCAACATCGAGGGGGCGCAACACTTCCAGTGGCCAATCATAGCCATCGCCGACTCCGATGACGAAGGCGGCAACGACGGTGGCGACGACGGAAATGATGATGAGGCTGAGGAGGAAGATGAGGCATTCACACCTCTTCGGGCACAAGTGGCACCACGGAAGCGTCCTCGGATGCATCCGGGTGCATCTTCATCATCACAGCCTATGCCACCACCACCACCACCCTCGCAGCCAAGCGAGGATGCCTATTCTATGCAGGGCATGTACGCGATGCTGCAAGACATCCAACAGACTCATCATAGCCACACAGCCACCTATGCTGGTATTGAAGATACTACCAACCGACTCTTTGTAAATCAACAGGCGATTTTTGAGAATGAGCGCCTTCTTTTCGAGAATCAGCAGAACATCCATGATAAGTTGCATAGGATGGAAGTGCAACAACAGCCATTTTTCGATCATTACTGGAGCCAGAATTATTTTGGGGGGTATCCACAGCCTCCGCCGATGCCCCAGTACGATCTGACATTCCAGGGGCAGTACCCTTCTTGGGACCCCACGGCGCCGCAGTACCCGCCTCCACCACCACAGGAGTGATCCGGTATCACAGTTCCAATCTTTAAGTTTGTTTTTGACTATGAGGCCATAGTCGAATTCAAGCTTAGGGGGGTAGTTGGAACAACTTTATCTTTTACTGTTTTTTAGTTTTTAACTTTATTGTTTTGTTCTTGTTATTTGTTTCTTGCAATTTTAGCTTTTGTAGGATCCACATGCTATCTAGTGTAATCGTGGATGTCATAAAGTTTGTGTCATCTCATTAATTGTGCATGGGAAAATCAAGGGAAATTTAAAAATTTTTGTGTGTTTGCAAAGCTTGTCTTGTTTAACCTTGGGCACATATCCTACGAAAATGATTGGTTTTGTCAACTTTAAAACAAAATTTCACAACTGTACTCCTAATGATTCATGAAAGTGGACAGAAATGGTTGTTTGAGCCTAAAATGACCAAATGGTAATGAGACTCTAATTGGATGTAAGAGAGAGAAACCTCTTAACTACTACACATGTCAGTAAGGAGGGACACATAATATCTTTCTAAGGTTCAGTCATCTAGTCTTGTGATCTTTCCACCTCTTTACTTTTCACAATACACCACAAGAATTGGAAGTACTTTACAGTTTTAACTTCTTTGATAGAATTGCATATAGATAGGTCCTTCATTGAATTTATTTCCATATGTTTTGCATAAAAAGAAAGAAAAAGATTAGAATAGTGATACATGCACATTACCCTTAGGTGCATGCCATGTAGTTGCATTCATAATTTTCATGTATAAAGTATATCATGTATCTCAATCTTTCTCCAATGGTGAATTAAATTGTTCCATACCTTCTAAATAGTGCAAATTTCTGAGTATGAAGAAAAATAAGCCCAATAAAATATTCATTATCAATTATGGATAGAAGGGTTGAAAAAAAAATCTGAAAAATCTGCATAAGGAAAAAAAAGAAAAAAAAGAAGAAAAAGAGTTATGTAAAAGTAACAAGAATAAGAAGGAGAAAGGAACGTAATATCACCTGCAATTCAAGATAATTGAGTACATGATGTAGCTTAATTAGATGTCCATCTCATTTTGAGATGGATGGTTAGTACATGCATCATTCCACCCAATTTTAGGCATTAGGGCATTTTTCATGTGCATTTGCATCATTTAGGACATTTTTGTTTTATGCATGTTGAAACTGTATGATACTTCCACTTCTTCCATGAGCCACCCATTTCATCCACCTGTTGCTCGGATTGGTAGACCACCGTGAATTTCTCCTCACTAATGAATATCAGGAGAACTGCTTCCATGTAGATGGTAGTTAGGGCGAGCAACGTAGTATAGAAGGTCACAAGATGCACCAAGTCTGAACCTGTGAGTTTTATTATGTTAACTGCCTTATGTGATAGTGTTCATCAGTTTTGAGGTCAATTTCTTTTACGGATGATTACTGTTGCCTTCAGGGTAATTACCGTTTTGTGGTTAGAGAGGGCCGGTATGTGAATGTCTGGTGGGATTCATGTGGGATGATGGTTGTGATGTGTTGTTCTTCAGTTGACATTAGCAATTCTATTCTAAGGATTAGTTGCTCAAGGGCGAGCAATGTTTAAGCTTAGGGGAGTTTGATGCGATGATTTTGAGTCACATTTATAGACCTGTTTGATATGTGTTTTATGCTTTTATTAGTCATTTTTATGGTTAATGTTGCATAATTCATCCACTTTGGTCTTTGCTACTATTTTATGTCAAATCCCCTTTATTTCATTGTTTCCAGCATTAATTGTCGAAATATTATTATTTGTGTGAATTTATGTGGTTTCGTGTTTGAATTTCAGGGAAAATAAGTATCTGCTTCCATCGATACCATCGACGGAAGTCGATACCATCGACTGGACCACAGGTTGCCAGCCGCCAGTGTCAGAAAAGCGTCGATACTATCGACAGGGATGTTGATGGTATCGAGCTACCATCAGGTTGCTAATAAGGGAACAGTCGATAGTATCGACATCAAGTCGATAGTATCGACATCAAGTCGATACCATCAACGCACGGAGGCTACAATGACGCAAAATGACAAAACCGTCGCTACAGGTTCATCGACACCATCGACTCGCATCGATGGTATCGAGATTTCATTAGGCGCTCAGATGAAAGGAGAGAAGGATTGCCGCTACCACACTGAGTCGATACCATCGACTCGCGTCGATGGTATCGACACCGTAAGATATGTGTTTGCTTTGGAATGATCTTAATCGGACGGTCGTGGTTAATTAGCGACCTAATGAGGGAGATATACCTAATGAAGGCCGCCAGGACGTGAGGGGGATCTCATTAGCCATTGCACGAGTACCGAGGAGCAGTAGAGAGGAGAACGGAGGCCAGAAGCTCATACTAGTTGATCCGTACATCGAAGAAGATGGATTCCACCACCGGAAGGCGGGAGAGCACATGTTCTATGCGGAGGATCAACCAGTTCTTCTCCATTCAGGGGTTTCACCTCTCAATTCATGTTTTTCATATGATTTCCCCTATCTCTACCATGTACTTGCTTGAGATGAACATGCGGGGCTAATCCCCTTTATCTTTACGACCGGGAGTAGCCCGGGAGTTCATTGTATGACAATTTTATAATAGTAATTCATATTTTATCTCCTAAATCCATGGTATGATTTTGTTTTCTCAATATATTGTTATGCTTGATTACCATAATAATAACCTAATGCCCTTAATCACTTTGAAAGAAGGATTAACGACTGAAAAGAGACAGAATTCACATTAATCGACAAATCCCTTGAACAAGGTGGTGTAAAATTAATGGTCGATACCGAGAGATCGTTTATAATGCACCTAGTTTAGGGTATAGGTTACTACGATGGTGGAACCGACCTAGACATAGGTAGTGAATTGCACCATGACAGTGGGCAATTCTATTTTCAGGCCACTACCCGGATAGAGAGATAAAATTGAGGCATTATATAAACTCTAATACAATGAAAACCCGCGGTGAAACCGCAATCCTAAAGATACCCTTTTGAATTGATTAAATCAACATTTAATCGATCGTTTGTTTTGTTTTGTTTTTATTTTCTTTTAATTTTAACAACAACTCTCAACTTGTTAATCGGCTTAGCTGATCGCAAGTAGTTAGTAGGAGTCCTCGATGATTGCACATATCCCTGAGTTTGACTCGGGCCTCACAAAGGCCTGTACTACTCAACGCATTCTCTTGCGTTTCAGCGCACAGTAAAATTGCGTCAGTGTTGTTGGATGTTAGGTTTCCTTTCTGGGCCTTGAGATCAGGTAGCATACTTCTGTGGTGCTTGCGGATAAGCTTAGGAGGTTTGAATCTCTACTTTGGGACTTTGGTCTTATGGTTGTGTTCTTTGAGCTCAAAGATGTGGACACTTTCTGGTTTATTTTTTGCTTTTCATGGTGATGGTTGAGTCTAATGCTCCCTTCTCACTAGATGCTTTGAGCTCGATTATGGTTTTCTGGGTTCTGGTTGCCTTCTTTTCTATGCTGGATTAGTTTAAGAAGATCGTTCTCTTGATCCCCTCTCACTTCATAGTGATGGTTGAGTCTATTTTTGGGCGTGTTTTGATGGCTGAGAGCAGTCGCTGTCTGACTACATTTGTTTATTTCTCCCTCTTCTGGTGAGATGAGATGAGATGATGTCTGAGGTAGTTTCAGAGATAGTTCTTGGTTGCCGAAGTCTGTTATATTGATGGCTTAGGATCTTTTGATGGAAGTTTTGCTTCTTGTCTTTTGTGCTTCCTGCTCACATGTGATGGTTGAGTTTGAGTGTTTTTGGAAGTGTTTGAAGTTTTTTCAGGGCTTCGAGTACAGATAGAATATTTTTTGATGTAAAGATAGAAGTTTATTTTGTTCTGATATCTCTTAGGCAGCATGCTCTAATGTAAAGATAGGAGATAGGTTCTCTTTTAGTTGATTCTCATTTGGGAATCAACAAGTTATGTACTTTCAAACAAACAAAAATGAAAAAAATCAATAGGAGTTTTGATCGACCAAAAAAAAGTGAGACAATGATGAATAAATTTCTCAAGCTCTTCATAAGGTTAACATATCAATAATAGCAGCAAAAACAACACCACATAGCAAAAGAAAACATAGCATGAAGATACATAGAGAACTAGAGATAAAATCATCTTATTCTATCTTCCATCTCATCTCTTACCTCTACTCATCATCCTCTATTCTCCCCCTCATGCCAACCATAAAAAAAGTCAAGACATGGTTGGGGTGGAAGTCAAAAAAATGGTATAGGTAGTGCTTATGAAGGAAATTATGTGGACGAGGTAACTGACAACTCAAGTCTATGTGCAACGTGACCCGATTACATATACCCAAGTAGAAGAATATGTGAATCTTAGTGCAACCTAGAAAATATGTCGATTACATATACCCAAGTAGAAGAATATGTGAATCTTAGTGCAACCTAGAAAAGATGTTAGAGGGGGTGAGGGAGAAGCCTCGCGGTATTGATTAGAGAAAAAATCAGATCTGACTAAGGATATGATTAGTTAGTAGGAACAATATGTACATGGGGTATTACAAGCATTGAGGAGGCAACCTATGTAGTGTTGGAAAGGGTAGGGGTCAAAAATAAAAAGAATATAAAATTGTTGAAAAAGGAAGATAACTATTGTAGATAAGGATAAAGATAGGGACTCACCATGATTAAGAACCTCCACCATTGTTATAGAATCATTATACATTATGTACACACCAATATACAATAGCAATAGCATGTAACATGTGTTATTGGGGAGACATGTCGTGTCATGTAGCATGTCATTGCCAACAAAAAGTAGGTGACATACCATGTCATAGGGAAATACACTATGTCAGTTAATAGATCTTAGGGATGAAACAAGGCCGATCATAGTGCGTCACCAGGAAGATTTTGTGAACAAAGTCAGGAATGAAGCAGTACTCTGCCTATACATTGTGTCAAACAATGACACGCCTTGTTAGCAGAAAAACAATAGTGGAAAACCCTAAGACTATATCAAAGGTGTGGAAAAACCCATCTGAATCTTCACCATATAAATATTCGTATGACATGTACCCAATATCAGTAGAAAAAGGAGATCTCTATCCAAGATTTGGGATTATCTCTCTATAGAGATGGCATGTATGATATAGGCGGTGTAGATGATAGTGATGTAGATTGGTAGCAGCATACTTGATGACATATAGGTGATGATGACAAATAGGGCAGCACTGACAACTCCAAAAGAAACAAATAAAGGCATTGGCACGGCTTCCCATGTAGATCTAGTTGTACCAACTTCAATGTGGATGGTTTTATTTGATTTGATGGAGATGATCCATGGAGACGGCTCCTAGAAGAAATCAAGGTAGGAAATCACTACGGACTACCACACAATGCCTAGGGGGTGGCCACCTGCAAGGGAAGGCTTCTTTCCTTTATTCTCTCTCTCTCTGTTTGAGTTTAAATCTTGCTCTGATACCATGTGGAAAAATGATATGATGGTGAATTTCCCTTCTGTAGATTTTTTAGTTGATAGAAGGGAAACCCCCCTCTCCTATAAATAGGATAAGGGAGGAGCATACAGACTCGAGACAAACCATAATGGACCAAGACACAATTGGGCTCATATTAAAAATAGTCCCAACAACTTAATTAACTAATCAAATAGACTCTCTCACAAGGTTCAACCTTTATTTTCATAATCACCACTAAAGTTTATTATATGGGACTACTAGAATAAAGATTTTATTTAAATTCTATAAGTAGTTTCATAGCATCAGGATCACTCTGGAAATCAATACAAACTATAGATTTGATTATTTTCAATAATGAATGTAGAAGTTATGGTCAAAATATGATTTAAAGAGAGAGCTGGAGAGAGAATGTGAGACATGTGAGCAAGGAGCATCATAGTCACTGCAATAGTTGTGCCTACTTGGGGAGAAAGGTAAGGGGGTGTGAGGAGAGGCCACGAGAGTGAAATATGAGGGTACCATTGTGTGCATGAGAGCATGACGGAGTGGAAAAGGTTCTTTTATCATGATAGATCTTGGTTTAGGGCATGACTTGGAGCCCAGGAATGTCCATGGTGACATGGATATTAAAGCTCTAAAACCTTGATGGAACACCTCAATTTGAGACCCAAAACATGGTTAAAGGTCACAAATCTGAGAAAGGAAGCAAACTGGGAAAAAACCAAATGAAAAGGGTGGGGGGAAGGAGGTTGATTTGGGTAGGGAATCCAACCGATGTAGCTGTCATGGGCCTTAAACCAAGGAAGGGGATGACCCCTTTCCTGAGTGGGTCGATGTTACATGGGTCATACCCAATTATTGTATTTGGCCCAAAATGAGAAAATGAGGGATTGGGGTAAAATTATGTGGTCTTTGATAATCTTTAGGAGGGCTAGGAAGCTCCGATTAGGATGAAAACTAGACCCCAGGCTTATCACATGACACAAATATTTAAAAAACAATTGGGATAAATAATAGGAAGGTAAGTACATGAATGATGTAAAAAAGTAAAAGTCCTTACCAAGGTGTATTTTATGTACACAAAGCATTATTATGTATGAAAATGCTCTAATAAGCGCCACAAAAACTGTCAAATTATCAAGAGGTGATAAAATGAAGTCTAAAGTCAAGAATGAAGGGATTATAAAGTAAATGATTATATATTTGAAAACTCACTTTATCAAAATTTCCATATAGAACCAAGAAAGAAAACCTAAATAACGGGACATATTTGGTTTGTAGGTTATTGAATATAGAGGCAAGCTGCCAGAAAGCTCGTGGATAGGAGTGGGAATCTGTCTTCATGATTCTGATCTTTGGACGTTTGAGATAGTGAACCTATATTAAACTTAACTCTACTATAATATTTCTTTATAATCATAATTATTTACTTGATTCACTTTTAAGAGAAAGTGCTAAGATAGACACTTACTTTAGTTCATATTTCACTTTCTTTGTACTTCTCCTAGGTTTCCTTAAAGTTGTGGACTTAATTGTAAATTCAGCATAGTATTGGGACCTAATTAATTTGTTTGTTAAAAATATTAAATATTCCCTTCATACTCATACTTATTTTAGCCTTGAAATCAATTGATTAAATGATAATTCTAACCTGATTTCAATTTGACATTGTTTGCTTGTATCTTGGAGTCACATGTACATTTTTGGACTGATGTGAAATTTTACCAAAATTGAAAAATTAATTACAATATTTGTAAAAATTAACTTATTCCATGTTTTCCTTCATAAGTGTGATATATTTTATGAGTTTGAATTCTTTGGGCGTAATTGAGTTTTGACAAGTTTGCCCTCCTTGCCTTAGATCTAGATAACTCACATACATTGTGAGTTGTTTTAGTCTTTTGACCTCTTAACTTATATATACACAACTCTCTCCACCCTCTCATCCATTTCACAACCAAAGGACCTTTTAGGATGAGGACCAGTAGCCTAGAAAGCTATAAGAGCTCCGTGAACCTTGATGTCCATGGATTCGTGCTAGCATGTTTGTGCATGTATGAGCTGCAACTTTTTTGGTGGATATTTGGCTTCGCAAATTCATTTGCATCCCCATCCACGTGAGATATCCTTTATTATCTCTCTTATTTGATTTATTCCCTCTCTTCTTCTTCCTTATGACAAGCTCCATGAATTTTACTTGATGTTTCTTTCTCCCAATAACTAAAGCATCCTCTTTTCTCTTATTTTTCCTAAGTTTTGTCATAGATCTTACTTAAATGAGAGTATTTGGAACATTTATAAGGATAGTCATGAGTTTTGGTGTTGAGTTCACAGTATTCTGGTGTGCATCTTGTGTTTATCTTCCATAGAGGTTCATCATCTTGAGGAAGGATCTTGCCCTCCTTTACTTGGATCTAGATAACTCACTTAAATTGTGGACTGTTTTAGTCTTTTGACCTATTAACTTAGATATATTGAACCCTCTCTCAACCCTCATGCAATTTACATCCAAAGGACCTTTTTGAATGATGAGGAGCATCCTAGAAACCTGCAAGATCTCCATGAACCTTGGTGGCTGTGGATTTGTGCTTACATATTTGTGCATGCTGGAGATGCAACTTCCATGGTGAATGTTTGGCCTTGTAGCTTCATTTTAACCCCATCCATGTAAGATATCCTCTATTATATCTCTTATCTTATTTATTCCTTCCCTTCTTCATTATGACAAGATTCATGGATTTCCATGGTGTTTCTTGCTCCAAATAACTAAAGCACCCTCTTTTCTCTTCTTTTACTCAAGCTTCACCCTAGTTCTTTCTTAAAGAAGCTTCTTTGGAGCCTTTAGAAGGCTTTTCATGAGGTTTGGTGTTACTATCATGGTTTTATGGTGTGAATATTGAGTTTGACTTCTATGGAGGCTCGTCATATTGAGAAAGGAGCTTGAATGTGCAACTATGTCTATGCCTATCAATGTATGTTGATAATCAAGCTTCCATAGGACATCCTGAACCTTGATAGATTCATTCCTAGACTTAAACATGTAAGATCATCTCTTTATGCTGTTTTTTTCTAATTGATATTTTTTTCTTATTTCCCATTTTCTGATTTCATGGTCACCCATGGAGGTTTTAGCTTTCAAGTGCTAAAAATCTCACATTTCTCTCTCTTTGACCTAGGTGAGAGTAGATCTAGATAAATGGAGCCTAACTGGACTTTGGGAGGTTGATGGTGATTTTTGAAGGATTCTAAATGTGTTCTAGATGAAGAGTATCCTTCTTACATATTTTTTCATGTGGCTTTATTACTCATTCCTTGATTTAGTCATGTGTTCATAGCATAAATAAAAGAGAATTGCTTAAATTTCACCCTACATACCTAGATCTTGTTTTGTATGATTAAATGTGTGATTATTGTAGACTAGATTGCATCCTTATGGTGTGACATGTGAATTTATTGTTGCCCTATATGTTCTAATTTGTATTCTTAGTTTTATAAAGGTGCCTTCTTGTGGCCTTAGGGTTAAAAATCCGAAATATATGTGGTTTAGCCCTAAAATAACTCATTAATGGCTACTGGGAAACCATATTGATAAAAAAATGTTTTTATCTTTCATGCTATCAAAATAATTGTGTAGTGTGTATAGAACACAACTCTACAACTTTATTCTACTAGAAATCTATTGAACATAGAATTCACATACCTAAAAGTATCTCATCTAGACTAAAAATGACATTGATATGCTTAACCTTGTTATAGCCATAACTTGCTCATACCTTTTTATTTTCACCATAAAACTAGTATGGTGTTACATGACTTTAATATGATTAGAAGTTATACTTTTTGTGGTAGTAACAAACCTTCTTTGATGTCTAGCCTCTTTATGGCATAAAATGGCATTTTGTGCAATAAACGAGTACTTTAAAGGATGTTGTGAACCTTCTTTGATTCCTATAGTTTTCTATACATAACTCTCATTGTAAAACACTATTATACCTAGTTAAATCCTTGAAAATTAATTTGAACCACTTCGTGAACTTAGCATTGATATGTCCTAAATGGTTATTTGAACTTTATTATGGATACGAATGATATTTCATGCCATAATATATACTTTGATATTATATATTTTTAAATAATTTTCATCTTCTAAAGATTCATATACATGTACTAAGTTATAAATAACTGGTAGTGAAAAAAATTTAGATGCACAATTTATCATTATGGGGTCATGATTATAAAATAAACATGATGTGAAATGGGGGTTTATAAATTAAACATGAACTTTATGTAATCACGGGAAACCTTACTCAAAAGATATCACCTGAAGGAATATCTCACCTTCTCATATGTTCATATGTACTTTCTATTTGTCATATTCTTATAATTATATGAAATTGAATAAGTGTGACATAAAAATATAAACTTATATGATGTATTTAAGATATTAGATTTAGATATAGAGTCGATGTCATGATTCTTTTAGCTTGAAGGAAATGATGTGGGTACCATCATTGGGATTATGGTCAGGTCTAATTGTTTGAATTTAATACATGATTGGATATAAATGAATTATAACGTAATGAGAAAGATAATCATATACTTCATATGTAGTTTTATGTGGTCACGTGTGTTGATACACTTGCCCTTAATATAATGAGATATGATCTACAACAATTTAGGCAGGCCCTAGAGGAGATATTAATGTGGTTTGGAACCTTTGAATTAAATATTCTCAGAAGGAAAATTTAATGTGATGTACTTAATTGTGATGACTAATATTGTAGCATTTTTACTATGTTTATCTAATTTTTATGTTGTTGGAATATAGTTTGAAGTAGACTTGACATGTCAAGATATCTCATATATACTTAGTTTTGGTTGTCTTCTACCCAAATATTGACTGAATATAAAATTTGCACCCTTTGGAGTTTTGCTCTAAAATTTTGGTTATTGTTTGGTTACTATCTTTTGAAGATATGTGCAAAAGTCCTCGTGGACACAAGATTCCTACAAGGACTTATAC
This sequence comes from Alisma plantago-aquatica, assembly GCA_963693085.1. Classification (NCBI taxonomy): domain Eukaryota; kingdom Viridiplantae; phylum Streptophyta; class Magnoliopsida; order Alismatales; family Alismataceae; genus Alisma; species Alisma plantago-aquatica. The sequence continues at coordinate 451,908,947 of OY856414.1, forward strand.
CTATTGTGGTCTTAATGGTATTTTGGGACATTTTGTGCCCTAGAATTGGTTAATTGGGGCCTTGCTATCACCAAGAATCGAAAATGAACCCTATTTTATGTGGTTTGGAATATGCAGATACATTTTATATCTAATGAAGTTGTTAGAGTTAATTAATTTGTACAATCATATGTCGATGTATTGTTTGTATATTGTTTGAAGAAATTAAACAATGAGTCATTGGATTTATTGATTAAGTATAACCCTAATCATATAATGTCTAGTGACTCTAGAGCTATCTCATTTTCCAAAATTACTAGATAGTGAAATGGGTTTCCTTGTAGAAATATCACATTGTGAGAAGGATCTCTCTATCATCCTGACATCAAGGTAACTAAGAACAGTTATGTTTGTATCTCAATTTATATGTTATTAAGAGTGGTTTTGGTCATAATTCAGATTTGAGGGTTGTATACCGTGGTTTTTCATGCCTTGGCATGTGCACCTAGGATATACTGGGTTTTTAACAGGATGTCCATTGTGCCCCTACTAGTAGTTGAAACATTATGACACTACAATTTGTCACCCAATGAATATTGTTGTTGTAATATGAAATGTTTTATACTCGTATCATTAATATACCTTAATTTGTGTTAAAGAGAAATAAGGATAATTACAAATCAAATATCTTAGTGGTTGTAATCCTCTTGGTGGGACTCTTTTAGAGTCTCATGTGGTTCTTCCATAATGTGTTTATTAATGCCAATGTAACGAAAAGGATGTGGTGATCAAGATGTAATTGTTGGTATAGCATGCCCAGAGTGCCAATCATATGATGATTACAATGAGACATATGATACTTGATTTGATAATGATAAAGGTAATTTCGTCTATTTTATTTGTCTCACTCATGAGATGATGACACATAAATGATAGATGTCTAAAGAATGATGTGACTCGATGACATATGTCTTCAGGTTGAGGACCTGAACAATGAGACCATATGTATGATAAGAGTATATACATTCTTGTTGTGTCCCTAGTCAGATATTACTGTGGAAGCAAAATAGACAATAGTAATACATAAGACTAGAGTGTGTGTTGACTGATGATAGAGTCTCATTGGTCATGATATATGATATCAAGTCAAGCACACAGATATCTGTGTTAGATAATAGTATATCAGACAAACCCACCGTGAGAGTGATACATGGATACCATGGAATGGTAGTCACAATCATCTCACATAGTAATAGTAGTGATTGTGGTTCTTAGACCTGACATCACTGCACTCATCACATGTGATTGGGTACACTTTGATATCATCAAACACAGTCTTGAAACACGAGTTGTTATAACAGTGATGATTGGTTGACTTTGACACATGGGGACTTGACTGTGAGGGATAGATATGGGATTTGTCCCTCCTACAAGGAGTATGATATCCAATGCCCCTTAATAAGTGAGATTGAGAATTGTATGGCCATACTCTTGTGAATCAATGTATGATATGTGAATTCACATGCATCTCAGATAGTCTACTCTAGGTCAAGGAACATGGATTGAATGTTGAAGAGGATGGCATTCCATGCCTCGAGTTCAATCTGGATATCAGTGACAAAGGAACTATATGATCGCGGTAACACTAATCACATATTGTAGGTTGAAGTTGTTCTCCAACTTTCTGAGTTACTTGGGTAGCAATGATGAGTTACCAGATTCCGTTCATTAATTGTGATGTCATAAGTTGTTATGAATATTCACTGCCAATGTAAATTAGAACCTATAGGGTCACACACATTGGATGCCCCTGGAATAGGAGATTGTCCATGAATGATGTTTAGATTGAGATTAAAGATGTTTAGGTACTCAATTAAACATACAATTGACTGACTAGACTCAGAACTATCAAGTTCAAGTGTTGAACTAGCTGGTTAGAGTGTCAGGTCGATTGGAGACTGCATTGGCAATGTCAGGACTACCAATCGACCGGTTCACCCTAGTGAGCCGATCGACTAGTGTGAGCCAGCCAACCAGTTCACTTGATGAACCAGGCGGCTCACACTCCTGCCAACTGAGGAAATTGGGATTTTCCTAGTTGGAGGAAAACTTTCATGTTTCACTTGTTCAATTCGATTGGAATAAGGATTAAACTTTGCATTTATTGGAAACGATTGAGGAAAGTCAATTGTAGGTAAGTCTAGGAAGTGAAACAACTAGTTCACTGGGTGAACCGATTGGCTCACACTCCTAACTGACCGGTTCACTAGTAAACCTATTGGCTCACCTTGCCAAATGAGCATTTCAGTTATGAAACAATCGGTTCGCCTGTCACAGTATAAACTATTCATAAAATTTCTAGATCCTTGTACTCTCGAACAGACTGGGAACCCTAACCCTACCCTCTACTATAAATAGAGGGGTACTGGGGGCTTATCATAACATACAACTCAAAACATCAGTTTCTCTACAAAGTTGTTGTTCTCTCTGGTTCTGGTAACCGAGAGAGCCCGAGCAAGTGCTACCTGACAGGGAGGCACAGTGAGGGAAAGACAATTGTAGAAAAGCAGTCTGATTTTAGGAGAGCAGGTTGGTGCTAGTACACCAATAGGAGGGTCGTCTCCTTCCTGCCAGTTCATTTACAACGGTAGGAGTTCCAGGTGGTCTGTGTGGATTATCTACATAGGCGGGAGATGTTTTCCGCTCAGGAGGACAAGTCAGTCGTAGTCCGTGGTGGAGGGTAGAGTCCATGGAAAATACCAGGAGCTACACAAACACTATCCAAGACATGGCGTTGAAGACTGCACATGGATATGAGGTATTGTCACTAGGCAAGCCCCAGGACCAAGTATATCTTGCTAAAACCATCCTTCCCATTACATAGTCATTGATGTGATCTCCTGTTATAGGTTAATGGCATGTAAAAACTTTTGTTTCCGCTGCCTACTCTGAGGCCATAAAACCCAACGGTGGTATCAGAGCCATGTCAACGTATTGTGTTTTGGGATAAATCGATATGATCGGATTTTGGTTTTATCATCATTTATTTATTACATATGATATGAATATTTAAACTGACTAATGTGCATATCCGACTAAATACCACATGCGATCACAAACTGATATACATATATGATATGGCATATATGCAATTGGTATGCGTCTCCCTAAAAATGTTTTAATGGTGGATGTGTAGCATCGTTATGGCCTATAAACCCTATGTGTGATTGGTTGGTTATGGTTGTTTGCATCTCAATTTGCATACTGACTCTCTACCTTCTATTCCACATGTAACTCGAGATAACTCTATATCCTTTCTCTTCTACCTTTGCTCCCCTCGAATGTAACTTGAGGTTTTCCAAAGATTATGTAAAAGTAGGATAGTTTATTTTCTGTTGCATCGAAGAAGAAGACGCTCAACACTAGACGATTTGACCACCTAGAGGACCAAGGAGGATTGTGAAGGAGCTGGATCAATCGGCTGATGGCCCAACCACGTGTTGGAGGTGACCAAACATCGGAGGCCAGACCAACCAACCAACCAGTCAGGAGGTGAGCCGATCATGTCCTAGGATGAGTCGATCAACTTGTAATGGTTCAAGCACAAAGATCTTCATAAACAACAGGTTGCATATGATGTAGACCTTAGATGACCATAATTCCTTGTGGCTCAAAGAAATGAAAATAGGATGGCCATAATCATCACTTTCATCGATATTGAATGTTTCTCGTTGTGGTTATAGCATGTATATGATACATGCTATATATGTGTGGTGATTGGATATGTATATGTATATAAATATCAAACCCCTCAAATGTAAATATTAAGTTTAAGATGCCCTCCAAAAGAAACACACATGAAAATCTTGATCGACTAAGTGTGGGCACACCTTCGCGTGGTGTACCATCTACCTCGTGGAAGTGTGATAGTGGGTATGTGGGTCTACCTTCGTAGGGTGCATACTCATTATGTTGGCTTCTTGGAATAGACTTAACAAGGTGATCTGAATAGGATTAAGCACCTTGAGGCATGCAAATGTTCATGACAAAGAGTTGTGAATAACGTCTATCAAAAGTTGCATATGATGCAAATGGAAACAATTGCCTACCTAAAAGAATCTAGTTGTGGGTGATAGCCCTCGCTGGTCCATAACTTAGAGGAAGTCAGGATCTTGCTGACTAGAAGGTTGTATGTTGCAATCTTCCAAATTGATTCATAAGGGTTATCAATTTGGTCAAAATAGTGGGAGCGATAATTAATTAAAGACCTAATTAATATTGTCAAATTTATGAAATCAAACCAAAATTGTTTTGAAAAGTTGCAAAAATTCTTTTATAGAATCCAAATGACAAACACAAATACATTATCGTTGTGATCAGTTCATAAACGAGATAAACTTCAAATCTGGTTTGGGACCTTTCAGAAGTGTTCTCAATGGTGAGTGTAAACTCTAAAGTCCTTGAAATACCAGATCCAGTTGAACCACTCCAAATGCGCCTAAGGCTAAAATTGGATGCTTACTTGAAGTATGCCAATGATGCCTAAGACATCAAGAACCTTATGTTGAGCTATATGAACTATGAGTTGCATAAACAGCTTGAAGCATGGACATTCTTGAGATGGTTATTCATCTTAAGAATCATGTAAAGTGTGAAAAGTATAATGTCTTTAAAGTGATGTTTGAGTATGATCAAATAGATGGAGATCAAGTATGATCTCATATGCTCAATATGATTGTGCATATAGATTAACTATGATTTTTGATAGGTCAATAGTTGACCAAACATATGATTCTACAAATCGTTATGTGAATCATATATCCAGTTTATCAAATGTTGAGAAACTTGGACAACCCACTGTATGAAGTGCTAGGCATGTTGATGCCAAAGTATGAATAAATAAAGGACAAAACATGTGATAATGATCAGCAGAGTGAAGTCCATAGACTAAAGTAAGGTAAAGAAGTGTTTTGAAGCCAAGCTTAAGTCCAAGTCTTCATCACTCAAGATATGGAGAGGGGTAAGTAGGAAAGGGAAATAACTTCTTTATAGAGCATCTCAGGAAGATGATAGAGATAGTGATCTCTACTTCAGGACCTGAGAGGAAGTAAGATAGAAACTATGCAGAGCAAGATTTGCTACCATTATAGTTACAATATCACATTCATAGACATATAATAGAATTAGTGAATTGATATTATATACCTACCATCAATGAAAAACATCATACATCTTGTATGGGCAAGAGTGTTATGGATTGATGTTTCATTTGAAAAATATGATCTTTTATGGAAATGCCTATGTCTCACTAACTATACTTGATAGTTAAAGAGACAAATAAGTGTGACACGTGTAATGAATGCCTATGGCGATGTCATCTAGAGCGCATAAATGGGATTGAATTTCTCAAATCCATATGATGGATATCTAGACTCTTTTGGTTGTTGAACTAATAGAGACATGCCAATCTCATTCATTTTGCAATATGACAAAGGTTCTTCACTTGATGTATTGGGAGGATGATTATACATATTGATGTATATAGACCTTTTAGAATAGATGCTAAAGGTAATCACAAGTACTTCAATGTATTTACTGATGACCTCAATAGATATGATAGTTTGTATTTAGTGAAACACAAACATGAATCTCTTGAAGTGTTCAAGAAGATCAAAATGAAGTACATAACAAACTTGGTATAAGTATTAAATTTTGATATGATCGACACGGAAATACTATGAACCAAGAGTTTGAGAACCTTCTGGAAGATCATGATAATGTATCATGATGGACTCCATCTAAAACACAATGATATTGTATCATGAGAAGTGTATTAGAAAGAAGGAATCACACCTTGATAAGTCAGAGTGTGATTACTTGCTAAAACTTCAATTTCCTTTTGGGCACATTCTTTACACTGGGAATAAAGAGAATCACAAAATGTTGTGGAATCTCATATTTCCTTAAGTAACACATAGAACTCATGGTTTTGGTAGAACACACCTAGATCTTGAATGATATATGATATCTTATGGACAAGAAGGTGGTGAGTTGATCATATGATGAGTCAATAGTCTACCTAGAAGCTAATGAGAGCCAGAAACTGAGATATGGCTTGAAGCCATAAAATCCAAGATGGACTCCATGTACATCAACAAGGTATGACCTTGGTTGATCCACCTGATGGGGAAAAACCCATAGGGTACTTTTGGGTCTTTCATAAGAAGACTGGAATGGAGGGTAAGTTGGTTGAAAAGAGTTTCTAATAAGTTCAAGGTGTTGAACATGGTGAAATCTTTTCAGCAGTTACCATGGATAAATCCATCTAGATAATGCTTGCCATTGTAGCTTAATATGACTATGAGATTTGACATATTGATGTTAAAACCGCATTCCTTAAATGGAATATTGTGCATGATGTGTATGTAACACAGCCTAAAGGTTTTATAAATCAAATAATGCAAATAAAGTATATAAAGATGCATAGATCAATCTTTGGATTGAAGCAAGCACCTCAAAACTGGATCTTCAATTTGACAAGATAGTCCAAGAGTTTGACTTGAGTCAGAATGAAGATGTAATGTATGATTACAAGAACTTACTGGGAGCATATATATATTCCACATATTGATTGGGAGTATCATCCTTATACTACAAAATCTGGCAATGAAGTGCATTCTAAAAGTTTTTTTAGTGAAGCATCCTATGTGATAGGAATCAAGATCTATAGAGATAGATCAAGAGGGCTTCTTGAACATACTTTGGCTAGATGATGAATGAGTTCAGCATGATGAGAGCGAACTTGTCCATGTTCCATGGAGTTCATCTCTCAGGAGCTGAGTGTCTCAATTCTTATGAATAATAAGGAACACATGGATAGATTCGATATGCATTCAAAATTGGATCTATCACGTATGAACTCATCTTGTTATCTTGTATGTATTGGGCATGACAAGAAAATATGAACTAATAATCTTGTATGTATTGGACATGACAAGAATATACGAAATCATCATCTTGTATGTATTGGACTTGACAAGAAGATATGAAATCATAATCTTGTATGACAAGATGATATAAATATCCAATTATCTCATATGTATTGGACACGATGAATGGATATCAATTGAACTCCAGTAAGAGTTACTGGAATACCATGAAGGACATCTTTGTGTACTTGTGAAGTACTAAAAGGATTAGTTCTTTAATTATGGTAATAAGGAAGAGTTGGGTGTAAGGAGTTACACTGATGCAAGCTTCCAAAATGACAAAATTGTGTTTTGACCTTGGAACAAGAATTGTTAGTTGGAAATGTTCCAACATAAAACAATTGATTAATTATACAATAAGAATTTGAGTGGAGCTATAGGTTAGGCAAAGGAATTTTAGATAGCATACTATGGCACTTCCATCTCATCCGAGTTGTCGTACAGTGAGGGGATGTGAAACATGAAATATACCAACTTGAAGTAAATGTTGCTTACTCACTATAAAAGTACTTGTATAGCAGAAACATGATGGAGATGTTAAGATCACTTGGAATATGATTCATGGGTGATTGGCTCTAAGTGCAAGTGGGAGTTTTTTGGTATAGTATGCCTAGAGATCCAATCATATGATGATTGCAATGAGGCATATGATACTTGATTTGATAATGATAAAGGTAATTCTATCTATTATGTTTGTCTCACTCATGAGATGATGATAGATACATGAAAGATGTCTAAAGAATGATATGACTCGATGACATATGTCTTCAGGTTGAGGACCTGAACAATGAGACAATATGTATGATAAGAGTACATACATTCTTGTTATGTCCCTAGTCGGATATTACTGTGGAAGCAAAATAGACAACAATAATACATAAGACTAGAGTGTGTGTTGACTGATGACAGAGTCTCATTAGGCATGATATATGATATCAAGTCAAGCACACAGATATATGTTAGAGAACAGTATATCAGACAGACCCACCATGAGAGTGATACATGGATACCATGGAATGGTAGTCACAATCATCTCTCATAGTGATGGTGGTGATTTTGGTTCTTAGACCTGAAATCACTTTACTCATCACATGTGATTGGGTACACTTTGACATCATCAAACGTAGTCCTGAAACATGGGTTGTTATAACGGTGATGATTGGTTGACTTTGACACATGGGGACTTGATTATGAGTGATAGATATATGATTTGTCCCTCCTACAAGGAGTATGATATCTAGGGCCCCTTGATAAGCAAGACTGAGAATTATATGGTCATACTCTTATGATTCAATATATGATATGTGAATTCACATTCATCTCAGACAGTCTGCTCTAGGTCAAGGAACATGGATTGAATGTTGAAGAGGATGTCATTCCATGCCTCGAGTTCAATTCGGATATCAGTGACAAAGGAACTATACAATCACGGTAACACTGATCACATATTGTAGGTTGAAGTTGTTCTCCAACTTTCTAAGTTACTTGGGTAGCAATGATGAGTTACTAGATTCTGCTCATTGCTTGTGATGTCATAAGTTGTTATGAACATTCACTGCCAATGTAAATTGGAACATGTAGGGTCACACACATAGGATACCCCTGGAAGGGGATATTTTACATGAATGATGTTTAGATTGATACTGAAGATGTTTAGGTACTCAATTAGACATACAATTGACTCACTGGACTCATAACTATCAATTTCAAATAATAAACTAGCTGGTTAGAGTGTCAGGTCGATTGGAGACTGCATTGGCAATGTCAGGACTGCCAACCGATCAATTCACCTTTGTGATCAGATCGGCTAGTGTGAGCCAACCGACCGGTTCACTTGGTGAACCAGGTGGCTCACAGTCCTGCCAACTGAGGAAATTGGGATTTTCCCAGTTGGAGGAAAACTTTCACATTTCACTTGGTCAATTCGATTGGAATAAGGATTAATGTTTGCATTAATTGGAAACGATTGAGGAAAGTCAATTGAAAGCAAGTCTGGGAAGTGAAACGACCATTTCACTGGCTGAATCGATCGACTCACACTCCCAACTGACCGACTCACTAGTGAACCGATCAGATCACCTTGCCAAATGACCATTTTAGTTATGAAATGATTGGTTCGCCTATCGCAGTACAAACTATTCATTGAATTTTCAGATCCTTCTACTCTCGAACAGACTGGGAACCCTAACCATGTCCTCTACTATAAATATAGGGATACTGGGGGCTTCTTAGAATATACAACTGACAACATCAGTTGCTCTATAAAGTTGTTGTTCTCTCTAGTTCTAGTAATCAAGAGAGCCCGAGTAAGTGCTACCCGACTAGGGAGGCACAACGAGGGAAAGACAACTACAGAAAAGCACTCTGAGTTTGGGATAGCAGGTTGGTGCTAGTACACCAACAGGAGTGTTGTCTCCTTCCTAATAGTTCTTTTAGAACGGAAGGAGTTCTAGGTGGTCTGTGTGGACTATCTGTAGAGGTGGGAGATGTTTTCCTCTCAGGAGGACACATCAGTCACAGTCCATGGTGGAGGCCAGAGTCCATTGAGAAGACTAGGAGTTGCATAGACACCGTCCAAGACATGGCATTGAAGACCACACATGGTTGTGAGGTATTGTCATTGGGCAAGCCCAAGGACTAGGTATATCTCATTAAAACCATCCTTCCCATTACATAGTCATTGATGCGATCTCATGTTATGGGTTAATGGCCTGTAAAAAAAAAAAAATTCCGCTGCCTACTCTAACGTCATAATACCCAATAGTGGTATCAGAGCCACATCAACGTACTATGTTTTGGGATAAATCAATATGATCGGATTTTGCTTTTATCATCATTTATTTATTGCATAACTTGTGAATATTTAAACCAACTAATGTGCATATCCAGCTAAATACCACATGCGATCACAAACTAATATACATATATGATATGGTATATATGCAACTGATACATGTCGCCCTAAAACGGTTTTGATGGTGGATGTGTAGCATGTTTTTGGCCTATAAACCCTATGTGTGCTTGGTCAGTTATGGTTGTTTGCATCTCAGTTTGCATACTGAGCCTCTACCTTCTATTCCACATGTAACTTGAGATAAATCAAGATCCTTTCTCTTCTACCTTTGCTCCCCTCAAATGTAACTCGAGGTTTCCCAAAGATTATGTAAAAGTAGGATAGTTTATTTTCTGTTGCATTGAAGAAGAAGACGCTCAACACCAGATGGGATGACCGCTTGGAGGACTGAGGAGGATTGTGAAGGAGCTAGATCGACCATCTGATGGACCAACCACTTGTTGGAGGTGTCCAGACATCGGAGGTTAGACTGACCAACCAACCAGCCAGGAGGCGAGTCGATCATGTCATAGGATGAGCCAATCAACCCAGAATGGTTCAAACACAAAGATCTTCATCAACAACATGTTGCATATGATGTAGACCTTAGATGGCAATAATTCCTTGTGGCACCAAGGAATTCTAATAGGATGACCATAATCATTGCTTTTATCGATATTGCATGTTTCTCGTTGTGATTATAGCATGTATATGATACATACTATATATGTGTGGTGATTGGATATGTATATGTATATAAATATCAAACCCCTCAAATATAAATATTAAGTTTAAGATTCCTTCCAAAAGAAACACACATGAAAACCTTGATCGACTAAGTGTGGGCATGCCTTCGTGTGGTGCACCATCTATCTCGTGGAAGTGTGATAGTGGGTATGTGGGTCTGCCTTCGTAGGGTGCGTACTTATTGTGTTGGCTTCTCGAAATAGACTTAACAAGGTTATCTTAATAGGATTAAGCACCTTGAGGCATGTAGATGTTCATAACAAAGAGTTGTGCATAAAATCTATCAAGAGTTGCATATGATGCAATTGGCGAAAGTTGCCTACTTGAAAGAATCTAGTTGTGGGTGACAACCCTCGTTGGTCCATAACTTAAAAAAGAAAGGAGAAAGAATGAGTAGAGGAGTGAAAATCCATGATGATATTGGTTAAGACTCCTCCTTATCCACCTCCTAGCAGCTGAAGCTTGATCTCCCTCCTCCAAGGTAGGTGAATGGCATGGATGTATGGTGGAAAAGGGTGGAAATGGAAGGAAAGTGGGGTTTTGATGGTGGAAATGGTGAAATGGAGGTGGAATGAAGTGGGAATGGTTGGAGGAAAACATGGGGAGTCTAGAGTGGCTTTAGGGTAGCTAACCTAGTGATGTGTCTACCACCCATGTATATATAGGTGGTGGTGGAAGCACTAGGGTAAGTGGGGGTATTGTGGGAAAATCAGTGCAGAAAGTGGTAGGTTTTGGGTGGCAGTACAGCTGTGTTGGGCAGAAAAAACCATGGTGGGTGTAGGTGAGAATGGTCATGGTGGTGGATAACGACCATTCTAAGAAAGTGGTAGAATTACAGGTTGATGAGGTGAAATGGAGGTTGGTAGAACGGCCGTGGTGGGGGCTAGGTAGAATGGTCGTGCTGGGTAGCACGACCATGGTGGTTGAGTTGTAGAGGAGGTTGTTCCCAAGAGTACGCCTGTTCCATTCTTCAACTAGAAAAGTCATTTTGGGGCTTCATGGCACGGCCGTGCGGGGTAGCATGGCCGTGGTGGCTGAGTTGTTGAAACTTGCAAGATTTGGCAATCAACCTGTAACTTTGTGCAATTGCCAACACGGCCGTTCCTTGGCACCACAGTCGTGCTGGGGTCTTCAAGGGCAAAATGAGCTTCAATCTTCATAATTAAAGGACTTCTTTGCTTGATGTCAAATCTTAGCCATTAGGGGTAGGTTGAGGGAGCTTTGGGGCCTTCTTTGAACCCCTCCATGAGTGGAGGAACCCTAGAACTCCTTCCTTCTCTCTCATCCACCCAAAGCATGGTCCAAGTACCTAAAAATAACGCAAAGAACGTCCATAAGTGCATTTGACAGTAAAACACATATTGGGGGAATTAACTTGCAATTAAACTTGTTTAGATGTGATAAAAGTATAAAATGGCACAAGATGGAACCCTAAAATAGGGCTACATCACCACCCCAAACTTTTTTTTTAAGCTAACCACCCTTTATATTAAGAACTGTCTGAACGAACTACATCAATAATAAAATGGGGGACGTCAAGTACTTCCCTTGAAGAGCTCACTGTGCCTTGAAGGGCACATTTTGCTATTTCATGGGCTAGTCTGTTCCTTGATCGACTAACAAAACAAACAGAAAAGAAGGTAAAAAGGTTCCCTACTGACTTAATGTCATTTGCCAGAAGCCCAAGATAGTCACCCCTCTTGGTCGGCTCCCTAACAGCATCCGCCACCAGCTTCGAGTCTGTCTCCACTTCAATGGCCGAATAACCCCACTCTCTAGCTAGATTCACAGCAGCCAGGATGGCTTGAGCTTCCGCAATTCGGACGTCGCTTGAGCTCTGCATCCTTTCCGCCACCAGTGCCTTCAAGTTGCCATCAGCATCCCGGATAGCGCCGCCCAGGCCGAGCAAACCACCTTGCCCAAGTGCGGCGTCACAGTTAAGATTGAAAGTCCCCAACAGTGGAGGTGTCCATCGCGCTCCTTCCTCGTCACTCTCCCTTTCACCTGGCCTCCGTGTCCGTTCATTTGCTCGTTCAAAATCCTCACAGAAGGTAATGGCATGCCGAATGAACTGGTCCGGCGTCGCACTGCTGTTCTCGAACGCCACCTTGTTCCTGTGTGTCCAAAGCCCCCACAAGATCCCATACGATCGCATGCAGTCCGACCGACTCAGTTTTTCATTCATCTGTCGCACGGCCTCCGCCGGGCTCGACTGACCCAGCTCGTCGGGCTGGAGTGGAAGCTTAGCCGCTGTCCACACGTCCCGCGCTGCTCTACAACCGAAGAAAACGTGAGGTATAGTCTCCTTGGGTGCGTTGCAGCGGGTGCAATTGCCGGCGTCGATACAATGCCTGTCCCACAACCGGCCTCTCGTCGCCAAACCTCCCGTACACATCCGCCATAGGAAATGGGCGAGCTTCGGCGGTAGCTGTGACTGCCACACTGTCTTCCAAAGCACGTCTCTGTCTGCTCCTCGAGATGTTCTAAACTCTGTCTTTCCCAGAACGCTCAGCCAGTACGCCGATTTTACTGAGAAGAAGCCTTTGTCCTCCGGCCACCAGTATGGCGAGTCCTCTGTGATACGTCTACTGATCGGCGTGCGCAGGATAGCAGCCCTCACTTCCGGTGGGAAAGCTTCGGTTATAAGCTGCCGATCCCACCCCCCCTCATCTGCAATTATGTCCTGGACCACACCCAATTCATTTACGTGGCCCGGGTACAACTCTTGAAAGGTTTCCTGCTGCTCCAACGTCCACCTATCCTTCCATATGCTTATGCTTCGTCCATCACCCACTCTCCAGTTAACCCCCTCCAGAAGAATTGGTTTAGCGCCCCAGATGCTTCGCCAAGTAAAGCTTGGATTGTAGCCACGTCTTGCCTCCAGTATACTCGACCTCGGAAAGTATCTCGCCTTCAAAATTTTATACTCCAGGGAGTCTTTTTTTGTGGGCAGCCTCCATAGTTGTTTTGCGAGCATGGCCTGGTTGAAAGCATGGATATCTCTAAATCCCAAACCCCCCGCTCTCTTGGGCTTACATAGGTCCTTCCAATACATCCATGAAATTTTCCTTTCGTTATTTTTTGCACCCCACCAAAACCGAGCAATGCAGCTTTGTATCTCATCAATAAGGCCCACCGGTAGTTGGAAGACATTCATAACATACATTGGGATTGCTTGCACTACTGCTTTGATGAGCACCTCCTTCCCCGGTTTAGATAAAAAAATTTCTTTCCACCCCTGCAGCTTTTTCCAAACTCTCTCCTTGATATAGCTAAAGACCTGCTTCTTTGATCTACCCATGGACGCCGGCAGACCCAAATATTTGGCATGTCTCTGTACCTCTTTAACTTTTAGGACGTTCAACAGCTCCTCTCTTTGGTGATGCGGTACTCCTTTGCTAAAAACAACTTTAGTTTTACTTAGATTGATTCTTTGTCCCGATGCCTGTTCGTACTGGCTAATGATATTAGCTAATATCAGGCATTCCTCCTTGGTTGCTTTTGCAAAGAGAATACTATCATCTACAAAGAAAAGGTGGGTGATGGAGGGTCCATTCTTGCTGGTCCTGACCCCCCTTATAGATTTATTTGCTAAAGCTAAAGAAATAGATTTTGAGAAGGCTTCAGCACATAGAATAAATAAGTAGGGGGAGAGAGGGTCACCTTTCCTGAGGCCACGGGATGGTAGTATCTTCCTGGACCGGTTACTGTTGATGGCAAAAGATAAATTAACAGACGATACACAATCCTGAACTTTGCGTCTCCATATACTTCCGAACCCCATCTTCTCTTGAACCACATCAAGGAACTTCCACTCCACCCTATCATAAGCTTTGGACATATCCAGCTTCAGGGCAAAACTGCCTTTTTTGTTTTTTCCTTCAGTCTTCATTTTGTGGAGAGCTTCAAAAGCCACCAGAGAATTGTCAGTAATCATTCTCCCTGGTATGAAGGCACTTTGATTTTCAGAAATTAGGCTATCCATCAACGGCTTGAGTCTATTGGCCATGACCTTGGATGCGATTTTATATACCACATTACAAAGACTAATAGGTCTATATTCAGCTAAGCTTTTCGGCTTCTCAACTTTAGGAATACGGACCACCACTGTAGCGTTCACTTTCCCAATATCCTCCTCTCCTTTCCACCACCCTTTAATATAATTTGCAACATCCTTTCCCACAACTTTCCAGTAGTGTTGGAAAAAGAGTGGTTTCAAACCGTCTGGCCCGGGCGCTTTATTAGGGTGCATATCAGCTAAAGCTTCTTCTATTTCCTTATCTGTGATGTCTTTTTCCAAAGCCACATTCATAGCCGTGTTGACCATTTCATTCAACCCCGAGACAGCCTCTTCCAGGTTCTGTGGATCGCTAGAGGTGAAGAGCTCGTCAAAAAAATCCACCACCACTGATTCAATCTCTTTCTCTTCTGTGCGTAGAACATTATTTTTATCAAGCAACTGGTCAATTTGGTTTCTTTTCCTTCTATGGGATGCCTTGTGATGGAAGTATGCCGTATTACGATCTCCCTACTTCATTTCATTAACACATGCCCTTGCACACCAATACTCCTCGTCCCGTCTATGCTACTGTTGTAACTCCTTTTCCAGCACATCACAGTTTCTCAACACATGGTTATCTGGTGGTTTTTCTTGCTCTTCTGCCAAGCGCTTTTCTGTCTCCCGAATTTTCCTCCTGATATTTCCCAAATGTGTTGTAGCCCAACAATCCAGCTTTTCCCCACATCCCACAATCTTGTCCACCAGGCCCCCCTGTAGTGGTCCCCCCATGCACGCTGTATAGTCTCCAGGCAACCCTCCTCGTGTATCCACAACGGCTCGAAGCGGAAATAACGTTGCCTTCTCTTCTTATCCTTCTTGGAGTGATCAGCAGTGATAACAACCGGACAATGATCAGACATATAGAAAGGAAGATGGATGACTTTACAAGAAGAGAATACCCTGCTCCATTCATGGTTCGCCAAGGCCCGGTCCAATCTTTCCCTCACCAGATTATCAACCCTTTTTCCTCTTTCCCAAGTGAACGGTCTACCAGAAAAACCCAAGTCGAACAAACCACAATCGTCCACCGCATCACGAAAATCCTACATCCAGCTTTCTGGCCTAGGTGGCCCCCCCACTTCTCCTCATTGGATATAATTTGATTGAAATCCCCGAACATGATTGTAGGAGCCTCGGAGTTGGTCATGACCTTACGCATGAGATCCCATGTATGATATTTATTCTGCTGATCCGCCCAACCGTAGATGGCAACTGCTTTCCATTTCACCTGATTCGTACCCTCTTGGACCCAGCATTCAATGTGATGATCTGAAAAGCTAATAACCTCCACAACCATGTCTTTCCACCAAAGACCCATACCTCCCGATCTCCCATTGCTTGAGAGACACAGACCGTCAGTGAAGCCACAAAAACGTTTTACCTCCTCTAGCTTTGTGTCAGCAACCATGGTCTCAGCTAGAAACACCAGGTTGGGGCTCTCTCTTCCTACCCAAGTACGAAGAGCTCTCCTACTGTCGAGTTTGCCCATGCCTCGACAGTTCCAGCTGAAAATTTTCATTGTTGTTCACGGGTCTGGTCTACGCCAGTACCCGCTACTGTAGAATAGGAGGATGGTGTCTCCTCAGCCCCTTGCCCCTGTTGGACCATGTGTCTTTTGTGTAGGAACACTGTCTCCAAATCTGTGTCTGCAACTGTCACTGTATCGTCCGTCCTGACTCTCTTGCCCATCTGAAGACCTACATCATGCGTTTTCTCCTGTACTTCGCCCTCATGCACCTCTGCCCTGCGTCGGATATGGACTCTCCTGCCCTTGTTGAGTTTTCCTTCTGGTGATTTTGAACCGTGATGCATTTTGTTCCTCATCTTTATCCTCTGACCTCTCGTAACTCTCCTACTCTCCCCGCTTCCATTGCTGTACCTCATGCCCTTGATTTGCCCTTCTCCAGCTAGCCCGCCTTCTTCCCCTCCGTTCTGCCCTAGATCGGACAGGATGTTAGGGACTGAAGACACCTTTTCCTGTGAATCTCCTCCCCACCTCTATTTGCCGTACTCCTCCCGACGGTCCTCCCCAGATTTACAATTGTATTCCCTGTCCACCGTTCGTGTAGCCGACCTGTGGTCTTCGTCTACCTCTGGTTCCCCTGCCTCGGTTGAGTTTTCTTCGGTAGTTCTTTGATTATGCTGCTTCCCCAACCTGGGCTCACTAATATCTTCGGTATTGCTTCGTTCTTTGTTCCTCCTGTTTCCGAGATGATCTCTGCTGTCCGTTCCTCCCCTCCACCCTAACTCTCTCAAACCTCCTGCCGCCGATAGCTCCTTCCCCCTTGATCCTCCGCTTTCCTCCCGCTCCCCAATCCGCTTTGGTTTGACATGGAACTGCAGAGTTTTCTTTGTGCTTCGTGCTCCATAGATTTCTTCAACTAGTGATTCTTTAGGTTTTCGTGGAGACGCCCGTAGCCAGGCTCCCCAGCCTCTTTGAATCGTGTCTTCATCTTCCTCCTTAGGGCAATCCCGATCCACATGATCCAACTTCCCACATATGTAGCAGTAGTTGGGCAACCTTTCATACTTGATCTCCACTTCCGTCACCACCCCCTTGCTATCTTTCACCTTCTGTACGTGCCGCAATGGCTTCGACACATCCATAGCTAGTCAGATTCGAACTGAGGAATCCCACCCAAGGTCGTCCTTGT
This sequence comes from Alisma plantago-aquatica, assembly GCA_963693085.1. Taxonomy (NCBI): domain Eukaryota; kingdom Viridiplantae; phylum Streptophyta; class Magnoliopsida; order Alismatales; family Alismataceae; genus Alisma; species Alisma plantago-aquatica. The sequence goes on from OY856414.1 coordinate 451,926,209, forward strand.
CTAAGCTATCGACGTAATCGCCTTTGTGGATCTTTGCCCCAGCGGTAGTCCATACAGACGTGCCCAAAAGATACACTCCTTGAAGACGATCTGCCCTGGTACATCTCCGTCGTGGACTTCCTTCGTGAGAAGCAGCCGGTTATCGAAGTGCCACGGACCGTTCTCCAGAACCTTCTGTTTGTCCTTCCAATGGAGGAACTGGATTACAAAGGCCTCCTTGTCTAGTTGTTTGAAGACGACGCTTTCCTTGAGCGCCCACACTAGGTTTAGGGTTCTTTTCATTGCCCAGAAGTTGTACGGGCGATCAGTCAGAAGACGGGCCACCAAAGCTAGCGACACATGCTCCTCCGCCTCTTCTTGACCTCCACTAGGAAGATCGAGTATCGCCTCCTCCTCATCCTCAAGTTCCAGTCTTGCATACCTCTTTGCTAACTCTTCTGCCATCTCCGGTCGTACCTAGTCCACGAGAGACTACCAAACTTGACCTGCAAGAAAAGGTAACCACGAAGGAGAAGAACGGCGCCACTAGGGCAATGAAGTATCCCAGCGTCGCAACCCTAATCGCCGGAGCGGTTAGAGAAAACGAGCGAGAGAAAGGAATCCGACTTCCTCACCACCCCAAACTTAAAACATACTTGTCCTCAAGTATGCTCCAACACAATATCTCTTTTCAGTTTTCCTTCAACAAGCAAGAATGACAAATGCATAGCAACAGAAGATTATTGACTACATGGTCTAGGGAGTGACTAAGTGCATGTGCTTCACCTCTCTCCTCTCCTCTTTCACAAACCAATCATGAAATGAGCACTGAGCATACAAACTTCAAATATAAAGCATAGAAAACACAAGTTGCCCATATGTCCTTTATGTCATTCTGGGTAAACCGTTTCATGTTGGTGTTAATCAAAGATGACTAGGAGTATTGTTTCACTTTCATGCATTCACTCTTATGCTTCAAACCACACTAGATGACCCACTTGGCTTTAGAAAATGGTAAAGTGGGCTAGATTTGATGTTTTGTATCTCAATGGGCATGAAAATAGAGGAAAGGGTTGTGGAAAGGTTTTAGGAGTGCTATTACATAGAGCATTCATCTTTTCTTTATTTGAATGCTCTTAAACATGAGCATCCTTTTATTTTCTTTTTGCATTTTTTTCTTTTTCTTTTCTTTTCTTTGTCCTTGGTGTAGATAGGGGATATGATGGATAGAGTGAAGTGGGGAGATAAAGATATGGCCACCCCAAACTTTTGGAGGTGTCCAAGGCTAATTATGTGCACTAGGGCATCCTTTCATGAGGCAGAGAGGTATGAAGATGGTGTAAGAATAGTCAGATCAAAAAAGGGGGTCATTAATGTAGTCTTCAACATAAGGTTTCCTACATGAAAGCTAATCGAACACTTCAACAAATGATATCACACCACATGATAGAGCAACATGACATTCACATTTCTACCAAGTGATTCCAAAGTCTCTAAGCGTTTATAGCTTGCTCACTTCATGATTCAACTAAAACATTCACAAACATTGAGAGAAGTGGTACACATGTAAAAAGTCCACAAATAAGTCCATATAGCAATAAAATATAAGAGAACGACATGCATTTATCAAAGGATTAAAAATTTCATTTCAAACAGTGGAGATTAAGTCAAAACATGCTTTTTGGGCAAGGACATTCAAGTTTGGGAAAAATTGGCCAAAATGGTGCCAATTTGCCTTCAATCACATCTAGACCTGACTTTTAGGGAATTTAAAGCATAAAGAAGCAAATCCTAGATAAAACACGTAAAAATTACCAAAATCTACATGGAAATGCAATGCATGATATGGAAGAGAAAAAAGAGCAAAAATTTTGAAAAATTACACAAAAATGTATGAAATTAAACTACATGTATGCATGAATGCAAGCAGGCACACAAGGTCAGGATAGACAAGTATGAAAGTTAGTCAAACTATTTGATCATCTTGCAAAAATTTAGTATAAGGCACATAGAGAAAAATACGGTGAAAGAAGGGCTTACTGCTCTACCACCCCAAACTTTTAAATCATGTTGTCCTCGACATGAAATCAAATTTTAGAATAGTAGGGTACGGGGTATGGGGTTGCAGAAGACAACCGCCAAGGACTGGAGTGATTAATGTAATACTAGGTGAGCAAGATAGGGCCAACACGGTCGTTCTGGCTTGCTAGTCACACAGTCGTGCTGGGTAGCACGACCGTTATAGACTCCTTCCAATAGATTTTCTACTATTTTGCAATGTTCTCTCAACTTTGATCTTCTACTTGGCTAGACCCTTTGTGCATCACCTTTTCTTCCTTGTACCTATACTAACATGATTCACAAATAGAAAAACTATCAAGTATGGTGTGTGTGTTTGTTTCTTGAGAAATAGAAGTATGAAAAAAGAACAAGGTTTGAGAATCTCAAACCATGTGGGTTGCCTCCCACTAGCGCTAAATTTAGAGCCTACAGCCAGGCTTGTTGCTCTCTTCACTAAGTGTTGACACCCATTGTTTCCTCCTTATCTTCCACCATGATCCTTTCCAGAGTTCTGACGACATGGGCTTCATCCCAAGGAGTGTATATTGAATGGAAGTATGGACTTGATTTCCACAGCTCTAAGGGATCATAGTAGCATAAGACTATCGCCGAAGTCTTCATTGCCCAACTTGTACCTCTCCTCCTCAGTGAATATAAAGAAATTGAACTTTCTTCTTTTATAAGTGATCGTTAGAGTGCTCGTACGCACATTGATTTCCGCACCCACAGTGGATAGGAAGGGTCTCCCCAATATGAGGTATTCTTTTCCATCAATAGGTCCAGAATCCACAATCAAAAAAATTGTCACATATGCAATGTCTATCCTTTGATCCATTTCTACTATTGTGTTTTGCAATATTCCCAAGGGCTTCCTCTTAGTTCCATCACCCAAGACAAGGACACAATCCACCAGTTCCATTATATTGAGGTCAAGTCGTAGATACATGCTCCATGGCATGATACTTGTCCATACACCTAAATCAAGGAGAATGTGTTCAACAAGTTGTGTACCGATGTAGCATGTAATGAGAGGGACCCCCAAATCATCCCTTTTTTCTGGAAAGCCAAGGTCAAAGATGAAATTCACTAATTTTATAGCAACAATTTTCTTGGGTGGTAATAGCACTAGTTTTCTCTTCCCCATGCAAACACCTTTCACCAAAAAAAAGAATGATTTGATGCCTATCGTTCCTTACTTCAAGGATCCCAAGAAATTCATGATACTGCTGCCCTTTTCTTGGGGAGATGGACCTTGTAAAGTCTCATGGGTTTTCCCCCTAATTGCATCAAATGTTTCCACAACACTTAGTGGGCCTTGAGGAGGTATGATGGTGATCCTCGCCTCATGTGGAGGTTTTGGCTCCCAACAAGGTATTGCATCAAGTGTTGCTATGTCAATGGCAGGTGAGGCAGCAAACATGACTTTGTCACAAACAGACAGAAGAGCCAAATCTCTTGCACTTTCATTACTTCCAAGAGAGGGTGGGACAGGTGAGGGTGCTTCTACATTCACGCTGGGAGTAGCAGAAACTTGGATGCACTTGGCACTCTCTAGTAGTACTTGAGCAGCAAATTCTTTGGAGCTTTTGTGATCTTTTCTAGACCCTTCTAGCGTTGGTCCTTTGTCATCAACTTCAATCACTTTCTTTTCCCTTTTTTCAAGCATTTGGGCAGCTTCTCTACCCCATATTATAGACACCATATTCACTTATTCTTGGGAGGGAGGAGGGTCTTGTGAAGATGAGGGTGGTGGTGGTCTTTGATGAGGCGAGTTAGGATTTTAGAGTATGCAAGTTGGTTGTTGCGGAGGTTGTTGTGGAGGTGGGGGTTGATAGGTATGTGAAGGTGGTGGGGATATTGATAATTAAATGGGGGTTTGTGAGGTGTTGGAGCATATGGATTTGGTGGTTCATGGTATTGGAGGAGTGGGGGTGCTTGGCCTCGCAGTGGGATGTATGCACCTTGAGTTGCGTTCACATAACCAGCATCGTTGTTTGGATTTGCCATGGGTTGAGACGGAAGTCTTCCTTCTTCACAGTGAGCAAGTGAGATTGAGATTTGATCAAGCCTTTGTTTAAGGCAGCTAATATTTTCCCCTTGGGAGGACACTTCTCTCTTTACCACATCTAAGTTTCTCAACCTCCTGAGCACTTCATCTTCAAATTTGGAGTTATACCTTGGCCTTGGATGCCCTTGTCCTTGACCATCATCATTTTATTGCTTCAAAGAGAAATTTAAATGGTTCCTCCACTTGGGAGTATAAGTGTTGGACTTGGGGCCTTGATTGTTTTAGCTGCCAAAAGAATGCAAGCATGTACTTCTTCATCAACAGAATCGACCGCCATTGCGGGTTGGCTAGGAGAACCACCAGCTTGGTTGTTCATTGTCTTCATCATATCTGCCATCATCCTCATCATATCGGGGTCGGTGGCATTGTGGGATGGAGATACTAAAGAAGGTGGAGGGATGTAGCTTCGGCCACAATGCACCACTTTTATAGAAACATGATGGCGTGAGTTTTCAGCAAGATGCTCAAACAAAGGCCACAATTCCTCGGGTGTCTTTGCCATGATATTGCCTGCACAGGAGGAGTCGACGTTGTTCTGGGTCTGTTCTTCAAGCCCGGTGTAGAAGGCTTGAACTAGTTGCCACAATGGCACTTCATGGTGAGGGCAGTCACAGAGAAGTTTTTGGAACCTCTCCCATGCCTCGTGGAAGGGTTCATTCTCTTTCTTTCAAAGGAAGTGATGCATCTTCTCATATAGGTTAGCTTAGCAATTGGGAAGAACTTTTTGAGGAATTCATTCTTGACTTCATTCAAGGTTACCAGCTCTATCTTTGACATATACCACTCTTTATCTTTTTCTTTTAGGGAGAACGGAAAGAGGGTTCTCTGGATGGAGTTGTCGGTGGCGGTGGGGTTACGGAAAGTGGAGCATGTCTCAAGGAATTCATCGATGTGATGGTAGGGATTATCATTCTCCATCCCATAGGAAGTGGGGAGGAGTCTAAGGAGTGTGGGTGGAATGGAGAACTGTTGACCTGACATTTGGTCAACTAGGGTGGCAATGGGGGAATTGTAGTTCCGTGGGGTGAAATACTCATGGAGTGGGCGGTGGGGAAGCGGTGGAGGTGGTTGAGCATCCACATGAGGGTTGTTGACTGCCATCTCAGCTTCTCAGTGTTGGTTGCAGTGACTTTGGCATCTCCTTCTTCCTATCTCGGGGTCATACAACACCAAGTCGGTACAAGTGGAATGCGTACAGTGCATGCACATCTGTCACATGCATAATAAACAAACAAGCCACATGAAACCAAGTTATACTGGCAATATGCAAAAGCGAACAAAGAATAAAGAATAGAAAAGATGAGGGCAAAAGGAAAGGCTAAGCTACACTAACTAGCTAGGCTGAGTGCCTCTATCCTCGGAAATGGCGCCAGAAAGCTTGGTGTGTTTCTCAAATGCAACAAAAAAATTTGGAAAAAGATGGTTCCAAAGGGGAGAGTCAACACCACAACTACTAGGTAGCTATGGCGCTTTGTATCCCAGACAACGGTGCCAGAAAGCTTGGTGAGTCCACCAGAGGTGCTACACACTAGCCAATTTGACTGGACTAGATGTGCCCCACAAGATCGGAACAAACGGTGGATTCACTTTTGATATTTATAAAACCTAACTTAACACCAACTCACACTTAAACAACTACACTTGTAAGTGCACGGGGTGGTGTTGTGGTATAGGAAGGTGGCAAGTATAGGGTCGATCCACAGGGAAAAGAGGGGGCACTAGAGCTAGGTTAGTTTGACTGGGTTCCTACTGCGGAGACTAGGGTTAAGGGTTTGAAGGTTGTTTTGATCGTTAAACTATTATGGACAAACAAGTAATTAAAGGCAAGATTGAAATCTAAGTTAACCCTAGGCTAGAGTAAGGCTAAACAGGAAAGAAAGGATTAAGCTAGGTATGAAAAGGAAAATTACACCAAGGCAAGCAACAGAGAAGCAAAAGAGTGATTAAAGAGCTAAACTAACATGAACAAGGCAAGAAAAAAGCAAGAAGCTAACTAAGAAAGGAAAGAGCTAACTAAGCTAAGCAAGCACAAAACTAGGGTTTTAAGTAATTAATGAACGTGTGGGTTGTTTAGGGGATGCACTTATCACTTAAGTTGGGAGGTGACATATGAACATTATGATTCCATTTAAATTATCCTAACCAAACAACAAGTTAGAGTCTAATGAATTAACCTAAGCTACTAACAGGCCATGGATATGCTAGGTTGTGTATAGGGGAACTAGTCCCTAACACTCCCTACTACCCTTGTGATGCTCAATTGGGTTAGGGATTAGTTTTAATTCAATTAGAGTCTAGACAAGTCTAGTTTTATAGATTAGACAATCCTAGGGCAATTAGGGGGCGGTCGTAGTAATGGGGAGGTGAAACTAGGGATTTGGACCCCAATTCCCCCACATTCTAGCCTTGAGAAGGCTCCATGCTAATTGCACTAGAATTATCTAATCTAGCTACTTAGATCTCTCACTTAGGTTTAGGGAGATTGATTAGGATTTAGGAAGATGGGAGGCAACCTAGGGATCCAAGAATTGGACCTAGGGGCACATCCCAAAATTCACATATATAAGCAATTTCCCTAAATTCCTAGGTTATTTCACACACAACCCAACAAGAAATTCATGGAGAATGAGATAGAAATAGAATATAATCATTAGAAAATGGAATTACAAAGTTTACATGTCATTTTCCCCCAACATTGTATCAAAGTAACATTTTATACCCCAAATAGCCCACCCAAGGGGGCCTAGCAACTCATGGAAATGGAAAATACAAAAAGAAAGGAGAAATAATGAGTAGAGGAGTGAAAAGACATGATGAGCTCGGTGAAGACTCCTCCTTCTCCACCTCCTAGCAGCTGGAGCTTGATCTCCCTCCTCCAAGGTAGGTGAATGACATGGATGTATGGTGGAAAAGGGTGGAAATGGAAAGAAAGTGGGGTTTGTTTACTAGTGAACTGACCGGCTCACCTTACCAAATGACATTTTCAGTTATGAAATGATCAGTTCGCCTGTCATAGTACAAACTATTCATGGGATTTTCAGATCCTTCTACTCCCAAACAGACTGGGAACCCTGACCTTGCCCTCTACTATAAATAGAGGGATATTGGGGGCTTCTCAGAACTTACAACTCAGAACATCAATTGCTCTGCGAAGTTGTTGTTCTCTCTGGTTCTGGTAACCGAGAGAGCCTGAGCAAGTGCTACCCGACTAGGGAGGCACAACGAGGGAAAGACAACTATAGAAAAGTAGTCTGAGTTTGGGAGAGCAAGTTGGTGCTAGTACACCAACAGGAGGCTCGTCTCCTTCCTTCCAGTTCTTTTAGAATGGTAGGAGTTCTAGGTGGTCCATGTGGACTATCTATAGAGGCGGGAGATGTCTACTGCTCAGGAGAACACATCAGCCACAGTCCATGGTGGAGGCCAAAGTCCACGGCAAGGACTAGGAGCTACATAGACACTGTCCAAGACATGGCGTTGAAGAACGCACATGGTTGCGAGGTATTTTTGTTGGGCAAGCCCCAAGACCAGGTATATCTCGTTAAAACCATCCTTCCCAATACATAGTCTTTGATGTGATCTCCTATTATGGGTTAATGGCATGTAAAAAAAATCCACTGCCTACTCTGAGGCCATAAAGCCCAACAGTAATAAAATACAACATAGTTGTGTGTAGATTGTATCTGTACTCTCACTTTCCTGAGTGGTGAGTGGGTAGTTTATCTTGGATATGATGGGTTTATTTCCTTGATATTTCTTTACAATTGTGAGTTGTAACCTGGTTTAGAAATCTTATATTGTTGTGTCTTTATAGATATGGATCATCTTGTAAAGATACTTTTTAAAGTTAATGAAGTGATATTACTTTGTCATCCTATTTTTTCTACTCTTGAAATGATTTAGATGAGCAATAGTACCCTTTTATACTACATTATGTGATGTTTTATGATGTTCATTTGCAATCAAATCTTTATTTGGAATACTTTTTTGTGTATACCATTTCAATTTCTCTATGTTACTAGTTTTAGGATGTATTTAGTTTGAGAATTCTCCCGCTGATCATATAGGATTTAATCAGTGGGATAGGTTCTCATAAGATGTGCCTTCACCCAAGGTCACACTTTCTATTGAAGTATGTTTGTTGTATCTATAAAGACATTACATCATTCATTATTAAATTTTGTAATAGTAGACTCACCAAAACAAAAAGCGTGTGCTAATAAATTCATAAAAAGGAGGATCCATATGTGACACAAGAGAGAACCATGATCCAATAACAATAGAACCATGAGCCAATAATGATAACATAGTGAAAATAAACATTTTATGGGTCACACCCCAACTAGAATTTGCAAATGAGTATCTCATTTCAATTTAAATGAGTTCCCAATGAGATCAATGACATTAAATTTTATATCATACCACTAATACAACATGGCCTATGTTAGGCATAAACCCATTGATAACATTTACTTGTGTTATGTAACAATGTCCAAAAAGATTAATCCCTTGATATGTTGTAGGGAAAATGCATGTCCAGTACATTTTTATCGAGGACCATTTCACTAAAACTTACTAATAAATCCTCATCAATTGACCCAATTGATATTTTTTTCATTTCAATTAGGCATTGTTACAACCCCAATTTTTGGGATCAATTGGTGAGAAATGTAATTTATCATATTAAAGATATTTGAAAAAATAAAGATATGATTTGTATTTAATAAATGGATTTTGCTTACAATAGCCTTGATGATTGTGGTGTGGGATTTATTGGCTATTGGGCCCAATAACAAGGAAATTCAATTATTAAAATAGTAAATGGATAGTTGAGTTTTGAGAAAAGAATGAGATGGAAACCTCTAGAAGGCAAATCCAAAGAGGGATTTCGTGCCTATTGGGTTCCTTGGGCTCCAAGGAGTCAAAAGTTGCATAGAGAATGCAATAAGAGAAGAAAAAATCAATTAAGGTGGTGCCAAAAGTTCCGGATGGAGAAGAGCGGTGCCCTTGCCACCCTACGGCAGGAATTCCTTTTGGCACGAGCTGGCTTTCAGGTGAGCTCTGGTCTGCTGGCGGTGGGTCTCTGGCTTCTACTAGCTTCAGAGGTCTTCCCTGATGGTCTGCAGCTCATGGCTCTGCAAGTGGCTGGGTCATCATTAGGTGCTTGTTGATATTCTCCTGAGATAGGATAGCAACTCAGGCTGCGTGAGGGGCTGTTTCCTTTGGTGCTGCTCCTGTATGGCGATCAAGGTTACAACTAATTAATCCAAGCCTCCTTTTGGTTATTGGTTTCATGACTCCTTGGTATAGCAGGGATGCGCAGGGTCTGTTGTTGATTGATGAAGAAGGACTGGACATCTACCTGGAATCCACATCTTCAGGGAATGTATTAAATGCCAGTGGAGGAAAGGCAGTGCCCAGTTTAAGGTTGTCAGTTTGTGGACGGATTCTGCTGCCTTCTGCATCTCGGTGGTCATCTCGGTTTCTTTCTGACTGGGGTCCATCCCAGGTTCTGGATGAAGTGCATTAGTGCATTAGTGCACAGTTCTTCCAGGTTTGTTTGGTTGACTGTGACATGGCAACATCTTAGGGCTCCTCATGAGGTGCTGCTTCGACGCCGATCCCACTCGGCAGCACCAAGATGGTTTTGTTGCACTCCAGTGTTACAATGCTATCTTGTGTCTATGGGTTTCCTATGGACTGGGGTTACTTCCAGTCTATCCTTGCGAATGGGATTCTGCTGCTATTAGATTGTTGAGATCACCTGACACTAATTGGTGTTGTTCGGTGCTTTATCTTAACCTTCATATTTTTTCCGACCACTACTTTAAGAGGTTGATCATATTGCTATGTGCGAAGGAGAGATATGATGGTTGGATTGATCACTGCTCCAGTCATCAGTCTGTGTTTGGAGTCTTCTACAAGATGATGGTATGACATGATAGACAGTGCGATTTGCATCTGTTTGAGACAGATAAATTCCAATTCTGAAGTGCGGCCTTGCTTGGTGCGTAGATAAAGGCTAGGTGTCCTTCGTCTTCCTTCTGTGCCTGCACAATTTGTGGGTGGTCTTTATTGTCAGTGTAGCTCCTCAGATGTTTAGACTGATGGATAGCTAGTCTCTTGTTTATGTATTTTCTGGGACATTTTCTTCTGGTTTGTAGTTTTCTTTTTAGAGATCTTATGCTCAAGACCGATTTAATCTGGTCTTTCATTTTCTTTCTGTAATCCTGCAAAGGATTAGGGGGTGCGTCTTCTTGTACCTAAAGTTTTGGAATTTTAATAGCAACAGAGTTTTTCGCCGACCAAAAGAAGAAATTGAAAATAATGGTAAAATGTGGAAAACAAGTGAAAAGAGGAATAATTGAGTTATTCTTGGTGGAATTTTGTATCCCAAGGATTCCTAATAATAAAAGGAATACCAATGAGGAAAATAAAAGTGAAATAAAGAGAAATCCTCAAAAAGAACTATTTTAATAAGAAATAAACAAGATAATGAGGAATAATAAGGAATAAATGCATTTAGAAGGATAATGAGTATCCAATAAAAAGGATTTCGAAATAATAGAGTGTATTGGGATCCAAGGAGTCCCAATAAAGAAGAAAGATAGAGATAATACCAAAATTGCAAAATAAAAGGATAATGTGATACATTATTAATGAATGTTGTGATATTGATAACAAGGAAGTAATTGTTGTTAAAAGAGAATAGAAATTTGTGGCCAATGAATAAAAAGGGAGAGCACAAAGAAAATAAAAGAGGAATTTCGAATATCCAAGTAATAGATGATATCCAAAGAATAAAAGAAAGAGAGAGAAAGAGTTTTGCTTTCCATCAAAGGAATAGGATTCCCAATGGGAGAGGACTTGTTTCCTCTTAGAGGGGCACCTTAGGGCGAGGATATCCTCCCCCATAAAAGGGGTAGACCCCTTAGCCTCGAGTCCAGAGAATCCCACGTTTCTTCCTTTCTTCTTCTTCCTCGTTTGACCACAAACCCTAACCAAGAAGTGTGGTACAACCAGGAAGCAACGAGAAGCCAACGACATGTTTTAATGATAGCCGACTGAACCATGGTGTCAAGGATCATCCTCGCCATTGAGGTTGTGCCCTGGAGTGCACACAACGGCAGCCGCCAGGCTGCAGTGATGTCTGCAAATGCGTGGCCGAAGAATGGGGAACAGGCCACCTTGGCTAAGAACTAGGGATGCTCCGGGTGCGCAAGAGCATGGCGGAGGCAGGGCGTCAACTTCCGGTGGGTTTCGAGTCCTTACTTGGGAGGGAGAGCCGCACCAAGGGCCGCCCGCGGCGGCAGCTTCTGCTGATCTGAGGTTGAAGATAACCTATCGAACGATGGACGAAAGTACCCCTCCGGGGAACAAAGGGCAGGAAACTTACGCGAGGGTAAAGGTGTAAATTCGTTATGTTTCCAAAGCCTAGCAACGTTGCATGAGACTGACGCGTGGCGCTCTCTAATTGGCCGAAAGGTATATTTTCTTGCATAATTTATAACTAAAGATTGGTAGCTCCGATGGAAATATGCAAAACATGAAAATTGATCAGCAGAACGCGTAGAATCCAATAAAAATATAGTTAGAAGCTAATTCCTCTAACTATTCGAAAAATAGTGTAAATTATCATCTTTAATGAATTAAAGTTTAAGAAACCCTATTTTGAAATGAATAAAGTGTTTAATAGGGTTTAATGGATAATTAGAGTGGATGTTAACATGTTAAATGTAAAAAGGTACATTATGTTCAAAAAGGAAGAACTTTGCACGTTATTAGTCTAATTTAGAGTTTATGTGCATAAATATGCTTGAAATTTGAAAAGGGCATAAAGTTATCATCTTTAATGTTTTAATTAAGGGAAAACCCTTAGATTTGATGATAGATGGACTTAATAATGTTTTTTGGATAATTCAAGTTGATATTAACCTGTTGTTAATAAAAGTGAAAATAGGATCTAAAAAGATAATCTTTTTATATAATTGGCTTAATTTAGGGTTTCGTGCATGGTTATGCATTAATGAGCTTGAAAACCCTAATTTAGGTGAATATGTCTTTTAATTGTTTTAATTGTTCAAATCCATAAATAAATAGGGATATGATGATCCTAAATCAATATGGGTATACAAGACTATTAAATGGGTAGTTGAGCAATTAAGGTTCATATAAATGGAAAAGAGTATTTTAGGGTTTGTTAACCTAAAAGGGATAAAGTTTGAGAAATTGATCTAAGAAACCCTAATGAATATTAATGAAACCTTAATGTAGATTAGAAACCCTAGAAAGAGAATCCAAGTCAATAAAGTAGATTGTTGATAAAGTGTGTAATAGATAGAGTACATATTCTTTACAGGAATTATGTGATGATTGAATTACTTGCTTGGATCTGTTGATTGGCTTGATTGTATATACATGAAGTATATATTGAATAATCTGCATGACTCATCAAATCAGGTATGTGGTTACGCTTATGAATATCTCGAGTTAGTTTTCTGAGATTTATCGAAGTTTTCATCGATGTAATGAATTAATTGTTGGATGTTTTTAATTCATGCAAACTATAATGTGGCTATGACTATAACATAAGATATGTGCCTACTAGCTCCGATCCTAGTCCCCTATGTGGCTTAATAATTGACCTAGTAAATGGATATCAATGGAGTAGGTCCATCAGGTCATTAGATGACTTAGTAAATGGCTACCAATGGGTAAGACCATCAAGTCATCATGAGTTAGATATTGGGCTACCTGCAGGTAGTGCCATGCGACTCTATTACCCTAGGTATTGGCTACCTGTAAGGTAGGTCCATGGGGGTAAGAAGCTACCTAAAGAGAGGTAGCATATAAGGGATAGCACAGAGTTAGGGGATAGGTAAGGATTGAGTAGTATGACTTAAAATGTAATCTTGGTTGTTAAATGATTAATTGAATGATTACGTTGTTAACATATTTGCATGATTATTGTTTCCCCCACATACCATCTTTGGCTGACCGACATTTTGTTCATCGGCGTTTTAGGTACAATGAAAAGGACAAACAGTAAAGTGGAATATGTGGTATTAAATGAGAATTAAAGTGCAAAGGAGGATTAGATAGATTAGTATCTGTGCGGATAGAAGTTTTGAAATCCCAGTTTTAAAAGGTATTCAAAGTTTTATTTTTACCATATTTCAGTATAGTTGGTAGAATTTAATAATTGTTAATGATTATTTGTTGAACCTTTGATCCGGGTTATTAGTTAACAGCTCTGTCCTTTCGGTCTCCCTTAATTGGGGGTTACCGGGAGGCGGGGTTGTAACAGGCATGATCTATACCCATTGGAAAAATCATCACATCATTGGATGTTATAGATCTCAGGAAAAGGACAAAAAATATGATATCTAGAGAATTTGGAGTCACAACCTTATTTTGTAAGGAATATAAAGAAAATTATACATCAACACTAAAATCAAGGATATTAGTAGGAAATGACTTTGCCCAAGTGTGGACATGATGACAAAAGTGAGGCCATGAATCTAGATAACAATATTATTATAGTTGTATGAAGGTGTTAGGCACTTATGCACCACTATAAAATATCAATATTGAATGTGTTAGATATAGTTATAAAAGTGGTTTAGTTAAAAATAAGATTTATAGCTAAAACCAAACTAAAAATAGAAAATTAAACTTTTAGATGCAGAGTTCTAGGGGTCTTATGATAACCAAGGGATTTGTTATTGAAAAACCACTAGAGGGGGGTGAATAGGGTTTTATAAATATTTTAACAATAATTCAACTCAAGCAACCACAAGTGAGATAAGAAGAAAGAGGCAAGGTGTTTAGAGTGGTTCCACCCTTAGAAAAAACTAAGGGAGTCAGTCCACTACCCAATTGTTTCCAATTGGGATTTGAAAGTCTTTGAATTTTATTACCTTTTAAGGATGTTACACAAAATTAAAAATACTTTCCTCACCCTTTGGAAAGCCTTCACACCGAAGTTGTCTCACCAACTATGAAGCAGCCTTCACTTGAAGTAATTTCAAGCTCCCCCTTGAATTAGCCTTCCTCCTTGAAGTAGCTTCCCATTGAGACCTTTTAGAAGTAGTCCAAAGTCCTCCTTCTCCACCGAGAAGATCCTTCTCCACCTGAGAAGATAACACACTCTCCAATCCGCAGCCTCCAACCCTAGGAGTAGCAAGGAGAGTACCAGCAATAAGAAAGAAAAAGAGGGGGAAATGGAAATTACAATTACCGTTGTAGCACAAGGCTTGATTTCCTATATCAAACATTTTGATCTCCTAACCAATGTCTGTGAAAGTGTAAGTATGGTGGACAGGAGATTCTAGCCTATAGGACACGATCTTGTTGCAATGGGAAAGATTAGCAAGTGTAGGAGTTGCTCAATTGCTCACAAGAAAGGATTGCCAATTGCATATATGCTCAAGTATTGCACAAGTGTATTTTGGGTGTCCTAAGGCATGTCCTATTTATAGGAATGGCCTATGAGTGCTTAAGGACGTTCTAGACACTTTCTAGGGGGTTCTTAGTGCTCAACTAGTCGTTAGTTGTCCACTAATTGCTTTAGCAATGACTAGTTTATTAATCATGAAAAGTGCAGACAGAGACAATCTCGGTTGAGAAGTTTGTCGACCGAGAGTCTGTCGGTCAAAGTTTTTGTTGACCGTGGGACGGTCTGGAGAAAGTGTATATAACGTTCAATTCCAACTCTCAACTACCTTGTCTGCTGTGTCTAATGGCTATAGAACCTATTAGAAGAGTTAACCTGGGAGACTCTCGGTCTAGAAGATGTTTGATCGAGTGTGTCTCGGTCGACAATTAGTTCGACTGAGAATGTCTCTATTTTTGTGGTTCTAGATAAATACTAAGTGTATGTATGAGTGTGCAGTTGTGACATTATTATAGGGGATGACTTGTGAATGGCTAGGGAAGATCTAAATGCTTGATTTACATGATATCTAAGTACTTGTACATTATATACTTGTACAAGAATTTACATTTGATTTACAATCATAAAAGTAAAGCATTTTGAGCATGTAGATCTTCCAAAGGTTAGTCATCCACCTTGTTCCTGCAACACTCAAGTAGCACGTTAGATCCAAAAGAATGAAATGTTTTCCATTATCAAAACAAAGGGATTTAAATGATGTCCATTTAGCCAACAATCTCCCCCTTTTTGAAGATGACAAACATTTGAAAAATATAAATCAAATAATCTAAAAATGAGTTGAGTTTCATACCTGAGATTTACGTTGTGTATTCCTTCTCTTGTTTATGGAATGTATGCTTATTATCCCAAATAAGTATGGAACATAAAGTCCAAATCTTAGGGAATATAGTAACTTTTAATGTAAAGCCAAGAGATTATGAAACTCATTGATTGAGTATTTAAGATTTATATTATTTCTCCCCCTTTGTCATTTCAAAAAGATAGCTGTTAAAAATCATGTGTTAAAAACTCCCCCTTAATTTGTTCTCTCTTTTCAAAAAGATAACCATCAAATCATTTGAAAGGATGTCCATTTGAAGCCAAAATCTAAGGATCAGAAAAACCAACCGATTTAAGAATCACAAATGTCAAAGAAAACATCTTCTAAGGGAGTGATGAGTAGTTGCTTCCTTATTTTATTGAATTGATCTAATGGAAGCAGTTTTGTGAAAATATTAGCCAATTGATCTTCCATATCAACATGATGAAGGGATACATGATTTTTAGAGATATGATCCCTTAGAAAATGATGATGAATTTCAATATGTTTGGCATGGCTGTGTAAAATAGGGTTATGTGCCAAGTTTATAGTGATTGTATTGTCACAAAAGATAGGAATGGATGAAAATGTAAAACCATAATCATTTAAAACTTGTTGCATATAAAGCACTTGAGCACAACAAGACCCGGTTGCCATATATTCAGCTTCAATTGTAGAGAGGGCAACCATGTTTTGTTTCTTGCTAGACCAAGATACTAAGGCTCTTCCTAACAAGAAATAACTTCCACTTGTGCTCTTTTGATCAATTCGACAGCCAGCGTAATCGGCATCGGTATAAGCTTTAAATTCCAAAGATTGTCCTTTAGGATACCATAGACCATAACTTGTAGTGCCGGCTAAATATCTTAAAATCCGTTTGACGGCTTGAAAATGAGTTTGCATAGGTTGTGATTGAAATCTAGCACAAAGACCAACGGAAAACATGATGTCCGGTCTAGAAGCAGTTAAGTAAAGCAAGCTACCAATTATGGCCCTATATAAGGAATCATCAATGGGTTCCCCATTTTCATCCTTATCAATTTTAGTAGAGGTAGCCATTGGAGTGGTAGCATGTTGGCAATGTTCCATCCAAAAACATTTTAAAAGTTCATTTGTATACTTCTCTTGGCTTATAAAAATCTCTTTCGGCATTTTCTTTATTTGAAAACCAAGAAAGAAAGCCAATTCTCCCATGAGATTAATTTCAAATTGCTTTTGAATAATATCACTAAATTGTTTACATAAATATTCATTTGATGCACCAAAGGTAATATCATCAACATAAATTTGAACAACTAGAAAGTAGGATTCATATGTTTTGAAAAATAAAGTAGAATCTGAATTTCCAATTGAAAAATTGTTAGCAAAGAGATAGTTTTTTAGCCTTTCATACCAATTTCTAGGTGCTTGTTTTTAAACCATAAAGTCCTTTATTAAGTTTGTATACATAGTCACCTTTTTCCGGAATTTCAAAACCAGGTGGTTGGGCAACATATACTTCTTCTTGTATTATTCCATTTAGAAATGCACTTTTTACATCCATTTGGAATAGTTTGATATTTTTGTGGGCAGCTATAGCTAGTAGCATTCTAATGGCTTCAAGTCTTGCCACTATTGCAAAAGTTTCATCAAAGTCTATTCCTTCTTGTTGATTATACCCTTGTGCTGCTAACCGAGCTTTATTTCTTACTACTTCCCCGGCTTCATTTAACTTATTTCTAAAAACCCACTTAGTTCCAATAATGGTTTTATCTTGAGGTTTAGGAACTAAGTCCGACACATCATTCTTAGTAAATTGGTTTAATTCTTCTTGCATAACCATTATCCAATAATCATCTTTTAGAGTTTCAGTTACTTTCTTAGGTTTTATTATAGATACAAATGCCATATTTGCAACATCTCTAAAAGATGAACGAGTTTTTACTTTATCATTAGGATTTCCAATTATTAGTTCTTGAGGATGATCCTTAATGAGTCTAGGAACGGGTTGTTGTGTCTCAACTTGTTGATCATTTTTAGCATTTTGATCATCTTTAGTTGATATGGTTAGAATATAATCAGTTTCTCTCCCTGGTCACGCGCGTCTCCTAGGGTTCTCTGGGCAACGACGGCGATTCAGGGTTCCCCTCGCCACCGAGGCGATACCTCTTGTGTTTTGTAGGTACCCTCCACGCCATGGCGGACGAGCTTGTGGAACGCTACGCATCTCTAAGAGTTAGGGAAGAGGAAGAGACAGACATACTGGACCTGAAGGACACGATCGCTGAAGAAGAGAACGAGCACATTGAACTTGCCCTGGTCGGACGGCTATTGACGAAGAGGCCGTATAATTTCCCAGCCTTTAGACGTACCATGATCAACGCATGGTCATTGCGGAAAAAAAGTAGGGTTCCGGCAGATTTCCAGCAATCCTTTTGTGATCCAATTTTTGCATTGGAAGGACAAGGAGAAAGTGCTTGCGAAGAGGCCGTGGAATTTCGACAATCACCTGATTGTGGTGAAGGATATCAGGTCGGAGGATACACCGACGGAGATGATCCTCAATTCAAGCCTATTTTGGATCCGTCTATACAACCTACCGCTAGGGTACAGGTCAGAGGACGCGATCTGAGCTGTGGTGGGGAAGATCGGTAGAGTGTGCGTGGTGGATAGGCGCGACCTGGGCTGTGGCGCGTCGTGCTGGGAAAGAGTAGAGATCGACGTCACCAAACCGATCTGACAGAAATAGAAGATACATGATAGGGAGGAGAAGGTTGCGGAGGTGGAGATTAGGTATGAGAGGGTGCCGACCTTCTGCTAATTGTGTGGAGTCATAGGGCACCTAGAAAAAGATTGCAAGGATGAAGAGGAGGAGGACGACGATGGTCTGGCTCTGAGGAGGTGGGGACCATGGGTCAAGGCGTTACTGATGAAGCGCTGGCAAGTATCTTTAACAGAAGAGTTACTGGGTAGAGAGAGTGCATCCAAGGAACTCTGTTTTGTTTCCAAGCCATCGGGATCGAAGTCAGCTGCAGGGAGTAGATGACATGGCGACGGGGCGGACAGTGGAGGACCTAGCATGCATCAGCGCGGCAAGGAGAGAGAGGAGGAGGAGAGGGAGACCGAGGAATCCATCACGATGGAGGTCTTGGAGGAGGTCTTCGCTAGGCGGAAGGACAGAGGCGAGCAGGGCGTGGGCGGCGTTAGGGGTGGTGCTAAACGTGGGAACCTCAATCAGCGTTCATAGGGAGGGACGAAGATGACGGAGGGGAACGACACTCCGGGGATCAGACATGAACTCACTGGACTGGGCCCCCAAGCGAACTTGCATCAAGAGGGGGACGGACGTCTAGGCAATGACAGGAGGTCGGAGGCTAGCACAGCATAGGGGAAACACGTTCAGACTCGGACGAGAGACGTCCAGGCCATTGTCGAGATAGGGCGTTGCGAAGGAAGGGGAGGCATCAACGCTGGGTGTGGGCGGGTGCATGCAGAAGATCGTCCCCTCGTCTCGGACATGGAAGGGGCTCAACAGATGCAGCGCGAGAAACGTCACACAGTACACAATCCAAACTAGAATGAAGGGCATCTTGCAGTGAGAGAGAGAGACGGTTACAGGGGCAAAGGAGAGCATACTCTAATGGGGCAGATTCTGAGCAGGTTCTTGACTGTGGGAATGTGGCAGATGAGGAAAGGTTTTCCCAAGGTTAGCTAGGGGTTCTTGCGGGAAGGATACAAGGAAGACAACGGATGAACACATGGGGGAAGGGAAGGAGGGTGAGGAGGCACACAAGGTTGGGTTCACGTCAGGGGGTTCAGGAGGAGGAAGGCAAGGCGAGCTCTACAGGGTATGTCGGGGGGAAAGGGGAAGGATGGGGGCTGAGGAGCCTTAGGAGGAGGCAGAAGGAGAGTGGGGAGTAGGGGGCAAGTGTTTGAGGAGGGAGGTCCAGGAAGCACCTCTAATTCTTTCAGTAGCGGGCACTGGGGATGACCAGGCCCGTGAAGGGCGATGAAAACCTTATGTTGGAACGTCCAGGGTTTGGGCAGGCCTGAGATGGTAGACTCTCTCAGGAGGAGGTGTTGGAGAGAGATGCCTGATTTAATCTTTGTAATGGAGACTATGTGTAGAGCGAGTAACCAGGAGGCGGTGAGGAGGAAGTGTGGGTACAACTCGGGTTTTGGCGTTGATAGTAGAGGAAGGGCGGGGGGTCTGGGTATGTGGTGGAGGGGGGATGAGGTGGAGGTGAAGTCCTTTTCAGATCATCACATCAGTGTGGTGGTGGGTTTGGAGGCAGTCTGGAGCGTTTCTATTTTGTCGGCATTTATGGTTGGGCAGATACCAATGAACGTCATTGTATGTGGCAGCTGATGGAGGACATCTGTGACCAGGCTAGGTGGCCCATTGTGCTAGGTGGGGACTTCAATGAAATCTTGTCTCATGCGGAGAAGAAAGGAGGACAACCAAGGAGGGAATGGCAGATGCGCAATTTTAGGGAGGCTATTGACAGGTATCAGTTGATGGATTTGGGATCTTCTGGGAATCAGTTCACGTGGAAATGTGGTTTGCATGCAGACAACCTTATTATGGAAAGATTGGATAGATTCCTGGCGGATAGGAAATGGTGTGACATTTTCAATATCAGAAAAGTGAAAAACTTTCCTATTCTTAATTCTGATCATGGGAAAATTCTTTTGTGGGCGGAACGCAGAAGACAGGTGGAGGACCAGCTGGGGAAACGATTTAGGTTTGAAACCTTTTGGCTTTCTTCTCTAGAGTGCAAGGAGGTGGTCACACGGGCATGGGACAACAACCACGCGGTTGGTCTTCCAGGGCAGACAATGATATGTGCGGAAAAGTTGGCAGGTTGGGCAGCAAAAAATTTTGGTAATATAAAGAGGAGGATACTAAAGATTGAAAAGAGGCTTACCAAAGTTCAAAACCGACCACCCTCTCATGACATGTTACAGGAATGTGAGGCGTTAGCCAAAGAGTTGCATGAACTCCAATGATTGGAGGAGAGCTATTGGTTAGCCAGGGCCAGGACAAATGAAATGAAAGACGGAGACAAGAATACTAAATACTTCCATCATAAGGCCAACCAAAGAAAGCGAAGAAATACCATAGGTGGTCTCTTTAAGGATGATGGCAGTTGGCACACGGAGCCGGAGGCTGTTGCTGAAATTATTTCAAACTATTTCAACTCCCTCTTCACTAGCTCAAATCCTTCAGGAATGGAAGAGTTTTTAGAAGGGCTGCCACGAGTGGTACCAGAAGCCGCCCTTTCAGATTTAGATTGTATTCCCACAGAGGCAGAGGTGTGGAAGGCGCTGCAACAAATGCATCCCAACAAGGCCCCGGGTCCAGACGGGATGAAAGCTATCTTTTATCAGAAATTCTGGGGAATTATTAAAAACCGTCTGTTATCCTTTATCTCTAAATGGTGGGTAGGGGAGGAGAGTTTATCGGATGTTAATCAGACGGATATTGTGCTCATTCCTAAGACAAACAGCCCGGTACAGTTATCAGAGTATCGCCCAATCAGCCTTTGCAATGTATCTTACAAAATCATCACTAAGGTTCCGGCAAATAGAATCAAGTCATGGTTGCATGACATGATTTCTGAGAATCAAAGCACTTTTATAGGGGGAAGGATGATCAAGGACAACGCCCTGGTAGCTTATGAAACCTTTAACACCATGAAGCACCAAAAGAAGGGGAAAGAAGGATTGATGGCTCTTAAGTTGGATATGAGCAAGGCATATGATAGGGTCGAATGGCCTTTTTTGGATAAGGTCATGCGGAGGATGGGAGTGTCGGATATTTGGAGGTCCAAAGTGATGGAGTGTGTTACTAGAGTTTCCCACAAGTTCATCGTCAATGGCAGCAGGAGGGGATCTTAAAATCCATCTAGAGGTCTTCGCCAAGGTGATCCTTTATCCCCCTACCTTTTTCTTTTTTATTCTGAAGCACTGTCCTTTTCTTTGTCTAAAGCAGCACAGGAACACAAAATTCATGGGAAGAGGATTTGCAGAAGGGCACCACGGGTCACTCACCTCCTTTTTGCAGACGATAGCATTGTGTTCACAAGGGCTACCTTAGAAGAATGCTCTGCTTTAGCTGAAATTTTCATCCAATATGAGAGGGCATCTGGGCAAAAAATCAATTATGAGAAGACAGAGGTGTCCTTCCGTGCGAACGTCACCGGAGAGAGACGTGAGTTGATCAAGAACCGGCTGCAGGTGAGGGAGGTGGACAAACATGAAAAGTATCTTGGACTCCCTACGGTGGTTGGGAGATCAAAGAAGCTTGTATTCGCTGTGATAAAAGACAGAGTGTGGAAGAAATTATAGGGATGGAAGGAACAACTTCTCTCTAGGCCAGACAAGGAGGTGTTGATCAAGGCGGTCATCCAAGCTATTCTGACATATCTTATGAGCATCTTCAAGCTTCCTGAAGGTCTTATTGATGATATCCATGCAATGATGGTGAGGTTTTGGTGGGGTTCAAAAGAAGGGGAGAGGAAGATTCACTAGATGAGCTGGGAGAGATTATGCAGGCCCAAGGATTGTGGGGGAATGGGGTTCCGGGACCTGAAAGCCTTCAACCTTGTGCTACTAGATAAACAAGGGTGGAGGCTGGCAGTACACGGTGATTCCCTGGCGGCCCGGATACGGAAGGCGAAATATTTTAGGTCCTCATCTATCTTACATGTGGAGTTGGGGGCGAATCCCAGTTATACATGGAGGAGTATTTGGGGGGCGCTACAAAAGGTGAAGAGTGGCTTTCTTTGGCGGGTGGGAAACGGGGAAAGCATAAACATATATAGGGATAGGTGGATTCCACATCTCAGTGGCACTGTGCATAGGTATTTGGTACAGGGACCGGTGGAGTACAGGACAGTGAGTGATTTGATGTATGGAGGGCCGAAGAGATGGAATACGAAGGTTGTGGAGGCGTGTTTCCCTACACACATAGCAAGGAGAGTCCTCAACATTCCCCTATCGCAGCGCATTAGAGAAGATAATATGTTATGGGAAAAGGAGAGTATGAGTATGTTCTCGGTCCGTAGTGCTTACTTCCTTCTTTGGGCGGGAGCAGACCTAGTAGAGGGTATAGACACATATTTATGGAAGAAACTTTGGAAGCAGAGATGGCCGCCAAAATTGAGACACTTTGTATGGAGAGCTCTTAGGAACATTCTCCCCACCAAGGCAGAACTTATGCGGAAGCAGGTGACACAGGATGACAGATGCCAACATTGCGCCCAGAGAGAGGACACTTCCCATGCTTTACTACACTGTGCTCGGGCTAGGCAGATTTGGGTCACGGGCGAATTCAATTGGACGGGGTAGGTGGAGGCACATGATGTGGGGAGCTTTGTGAGGAGTTTGCTTGAGGAGGGGGACGACCGACGTAGGGATGAGGGGGCCACTCTTTTGTGGGTGGCATGGACAGCAAGGAACAAGGCTCTTTTTGACGATCACCCGCCTTATCTCCCGGGACTCGCGGCCAGCTTTATCGACTTGGTGGCAGACTATGCTCATTATCACACGGCAGTGGCACACTCAGAAGCGGCACAGGGACCAGTGACATGGCGGTGGCCACCACCGGGCAGCGTGAAGATCAATACTGATGCATCTCTCACCTTGGCGGATGATAATGGTTGCGGTTCTGCCATTAGGGACGAGCGCAGACAGCTTTTGTGGAATTTCCAGTGTTAGATAGAGCAAGCGTACTCAGTGCTTAGTGCAGAGCATACGATTGTTCTGCACGACATGCGGCTCGCTCTTCGGGAAGGCTACATGGATATAGTGGTGGAGACGGACTGCCTACTGTTGGTGGAAGTAGTAAATATGGGAAAGGGTGGACGAGGCTATGAGGAGACCATCATCAGTGACATCATAGACCTCTCTTTTAGTTTCCTATCTTTTAATTTTCTTTTTACTCATAGGCAAGGCAATAGAGTAGCACATGCCTTGGCTTCTTTCGCCTATCATTTTGTTAACCTTCACTGTGTTAGGGAGGGCTTTGAGGATCAGATCCTTGTACTAGCTGTAAACGATTTGATTACTTAATAAAATGGCGGGCGCCCTTTATCAAAAAAAAGTTGATATGGTTAGATTTTCTACTTGATGAGTAATATCAACTACATCATTATTTTTAGTACTTAGTTCTTCATGAAAAGTAATGTGAATGGATTCTTCAACTTTTCTAGAGATAGTGTTGTAAACTCTAAATGCTTTACTAGAAGTTGAATATCCCAAGAAAAAGGCTTTTTGTGATTTAGAGTCAAACTTTTCTCTATCATCTTTTGTGTTCAAGATATAGCAAGTTGAGCCGAAAGTATGAAAATAGTCAACCCTTGGTTTCTTAGTATACATGATTTCATATGGTGTTTTCTTCAAATAAGAGTGTACGATTACTCTATTTAGCACATAACAAGTTGTGTTTACTGCTTCAGCCCAAAATGTTTTAGGTGTATTATGTTCAAGCACCATAGTCCTAGCCATTTCTTGTAATGACTGATTTTTCCTTTCAACGATGCCATTTTTTTGTGGAGTGCGTGGAGCAGAAAAATTGTGAGTGTAGCCTTGAGATGTGTAGAATTCTTCAAATAGATGATTCTCAAATTCTCCACCATGATCACTTCTAATTGTGCATATTTTGTTTTGTAATTGATTTTCAATCTTTGAACAAAATTGTATGAAAACTTGAATAGTATCATCTTTATTTGCAAGAAAATGTACCCATGTATATCTACTGTAGTCATCAACAATAACAAAGCAATATCTTTTCTCACCAATAGATTGTGTCCTCATAGGTCTGAACAAATCCATATGAATAAGTTCTAGTGATCTATTGGTGCTAAGCATATTTTTGGGTTTAAAAGAAGTTTTAGTTTGTTTACCCAAAGTACATGGTTCACAATTTTCAGATTGATCAAAAGATAACTTAGGCAAACCACTAACAAGATCATATTTAACTAGCTTTTTGATAACATATGAACTAGCATGACCTAATTTTCTATGCCATAGTTGTAAAGAATTTTCTTTTGCAAGTAAGCATTTTCCAACTACATATTACATAGAGTTAGGTCTAAGGATATATAGATTTCCAACCTTTTTGCCTTCATAAACAACATTTGTAGTGTTTTCTATTAGTAACTTGCAACAATTTTTGTTAAATAAAAAATCATATCCACTATCACATAATTGATTGACACTTATTAAATTGTGGTGCAAACCATCAACAAGTAAAACATTCTTTATTTCAAGGTTTGTACCAATATTACCTATTCCAATAATTTTACCTTTACCATTGTCTCCAAAAGTGATTGTTCCACTTTTCTTTTCCTCAAAAGTTTGGAATGCATCCTTGTTCCCGATCATGTGTTTGGAACATCCACTGTCAACTACCCAATCCTACAATAAAATATAGGTTTTGGTACCCATGTGATGGTCAATTATTGTTAGGTACGTTTAACAACAAACTAAACATGATTTAACAAATTAAACTGAGCATATCTTCATTCGGTCGACAAATATTTTGACCGACAGATGTCTCGGTCGAACAATTTTTCGATCAAGAAAGTTGTTGTTGTAGAGGTTGAAACTGAACTAAAATAGAAATTCACTTGGTCGACAATTTCTCGACCGATTTTTGCTTCGATCAAAAATTCTTCGACCGGAATTGTTGTTGTTTTCACTATAAATTCAACTATAGATTTCACATTTGTGACAGGCATTCCCTCGGTCGAATATTTTCTTGACCGAGGACATCTCGGTCGAACTGTTTGTCGACCGAGAATATTTATGTTTGTTTCAGTAAATTGTTTGTGTCAGTTTTAAATTTAAATCAATACGTTAAGCTATCTACTTGGTTGAGATAAGACATTTAGATGTTCAAATGAAGTGTTAGATCATATCTTAACTAAAGTACATTCAAATCTTGTAAGTTTGAGGTTTGGGGACCCAAACTAATTCAAAATTCTTCTTCTTATAAGGGCATGAAAAAGAGTAATGTCCAAGATGCAAGAAATAATGACAACAAATAGAATCAATTTGATTTCTCTTTCTAGGATTTTGAGTTGTGTTCTTGGGTACAAACATGATCTTAGTCTTGGGTGCTTGAGTTCTCCTAGATTTTGGTTCATAAGAGTTTTCTTTTGGAACATATCCTAAACCACTTCTTCCACTATAACCAGAAGAGTTCTTTGGGATCTTATCAAGAATACCATTTTTTCTCAAGCCACTAACTTCTTTTTGTAACTTAGAAATCTCATCAATTTTCTTTTGAATATCGAACTTTTCTTGATCTAGTTTAGATGATAAAGCATCTCTTTCCTTAACAATAGCATCATAATCTAGATGATTACATAGGATAGGTTGAGTCTGAAAATTATTCAGTTTTGCAAGCAAATCAACCTTTTCTTGAGAAAGAAGATCATGATTTGTTTCTAAAGTAAGCAACTTCATATTGCAATCATTTAAAGATGATTTCAAGGTCAAATTTTCAGAAGCAATGTTGTCCTTTTCGAAAGAAAAATTATTCAATCTAGCATATAGATCCTCATTAGTTCTAGTAACCTTTTTTAGTATCTTTTTACAATCAACATATTTGTCATGAGTATCTTGTAGACTAACAATTATATCTTCTTTTGGTAAATCAAGAAGGCTTACCTCTTGAGATTCATTACTATCATCTTCTTTCTCCATGAGACACTCCACATTCTCTTCTCCACTTTCACTATCACTTGACTCATCCCATGCAGCCTTGTATGCCTTTTCTCCCTTCTTCTTGGATGAGCTTTTCTTTCCTTTCTTTACTTTAGGACATTCATTTTTTAGATGTCCCTTCTTTCCACATTCAAAACACCTAGGAGAGGAAGAAGAAGCACCATAAACTTTGTTAGATCTAAATCATATATATTTCTTACCATTAACAATTAGAGCTTCTTCTCATTCATCTCCATCACTTGTTTCATCACTTTCTTGAGTGATGATCTTTGAAGCTTTTAGGGCCATATCTTTCTTTATTCCTTGTTGAAGTTCACGCTTTCATCGTTCTTCTTCCTCTAAGGTTTCCGCATGTGCTTCTAAGTTGCCAATGAGTTGCTCCATCCTTAGTAGAGTGAGATCATTTACTTCTTCAATAGCAGTCACCTTGGGCTTGTACTTGGGAGGAAGAGACCTAAGGATTTTTTTATACTTGATCTTCTTCACTGATTACTTTACCTAAAGCATTTAAACCATTCACAATAGAGAAAAATTGTGCATACATTTTACTAACAAACTCATTTTGATCCATACGAAACTGTTCAAACTTTTGTTTAAGCATTCCGATTTTAGAATTCTTAACTTGAACAGTTCCTTCATAGGTTATAGAGAGTCTATGCCATATCTCATATGTTGTTTCACAATTTGATATTCTATTGAAATCACCAATAGAAATTGAACAATAGAGTATACTTACAGCTTTTTCATTCATTTGGGTTGATCTTACCGTATTAACATCCGAAGTTGCATACTCTATTTTAGGAAAATCATATGTATTTGACACCATCCTCCAGAGATTCCAACTAATGCCCTGGAAGTAGAACTACATCCTCCTCTTCTAGTAGGTGTAGTTAGTTCCATCAAAAGGTGGAGGTCTAGCCACGAGTGTCCCTTCCAAGTTGAGGTTGTTGAGTACCCCGTCACCCATTCTTCAAGACCTTGTTAGAGTTCCTTGAAGCCTTGCTCTGATACCAATTCAAAAACCACTAGAGGGGGGTGAATAGGGTTTTATAATTATTTTAACAATAATTCAACTCAAGCAACCACAATTGAGATAAGAAGAAAGAGGCAAGGTGTTTAGAATTGTTCCACCCTTAGAAAAAACTAAGGGAGTCAGTCCACTACCCAATTGTTTCCAATTGGGATTTGAAAGTATTTGAATTTTATTACCTTTTTAGGATGTTACACAAAATTACAAATACTTTCCTCACCCTTTGGACAATCTTCACACCAAAGTCATCTCACCAACTATGAAGCAGCCTTCACTTGAAGTAACTTCAAGCTCCCCCTTGAAGTAGCCTTCCTCCTTGAAGTAGCTTCCCATTGAGACCTTCTAGAAGTAGTCCAAAGTCCTCCTTCTCCACTGAGAAGATACGTCTCCACCTGAGAAGATAGCACCCTCTCCAATCTGAATCCTCCAACCCTAGGAGTAGCAAGGAGAGTACAAGCAATAAGAAAGAACAAGAAGGGAAAATGGAAATTACAATTACCGTTGTAGCACAAGGCTTGATTTCCTATATCAAGCGTTTTGATCTCCTAACCAATGTGTGTGAAACTGTAAGTATGGTGGAAAGGATATTCTAGCCTATAGGACATGAGCTTGTTGTAATGGGAAAGATTAGCAAGTGTAGGAGTTGCTCAATTGCTCACAAGAAAGGATTGCCTATTGCAAGTATGTATGCTCAAGTATTGCACAAGTGTGTTTTGGGTGTCCTAAGGCATGTCATGTTTATAGGAATGGACTATGAGTGCTTAAGGACATTCTAGACACTTTCTAGGGGGTTCTTAGTGATCAACTAGCCGTTAGTTGTCCACTAATTGCTTTAGCAACGACTAGTTTATTAATCCTAAAAAGTGCAGACAGAGACAATCTCAGTCGAGAAGTTTGTCGACCGAGAGTCCGTCGGTCGAAGTTTTTGTCGATCGAGGGACGATCTAGAGAAAATGTATATAACGTTCGATTCCAACTCCCAACTACCTTGTCTGATGTGTCTAACGGCTATAGAACCTATTGGAAGAGTTAACCCGGGAGACTCTCGATCGAGAAGATGTTCGACCGAGTGTGTCTCGGTCGACAATTAGTTCGACCGAGAATGTCTCTATTTTGGTGGTTCTAGATAAATACTAAGTGTATGTATGAGTGTGCAGTTGTGACAATATTATAGGGTATGACTTGTGAATGGCTAGGGAAGATCTAAACGCTTGATTTACATGATATCTAAGTACTTGTACATTATATACTTGTACAAGTTTTTACATTTGATTTACAATCATAAAAGTAAAGCATTTTGAGCATGTAGATCTTCCAAAGGTTAGTCATCCACCTTGTTCCTGCAACACTCAAGTACCACGTTATATCCACAAGAATGAAATGTTTGTCATTATCAAAACAAAGGGATTTAAATGATGTCCATTTATCCAACAGTTATAACATGGTTTTTTACATATATCTATACATATATTTGAATGAAAATAGTGGATTGTAAAGAATGTAATAGAAAACTTGGTATGCCGTGTTTTAAAAGTATGGATTTGAAATGAAATTTCTCCTTTGCAATGGATTTTGTGGTTTTACTATTTTCAATAATTCATTAATAGATATTAGATTAAGAAATGGAGGGAAAATCCAATAATAAAAGAGTTACAAAAAGTAATGTACAATTGGTATTTATAAATATGGAATAGTGTGGAGTTTTCTAGAAAAGAGATGTTGAGGTAATTAATAAACCGGTTTCTATTCAATATTGTATTTAATAAGAAAACATATCAAAGTAATAAATTTCACCAAGTTTGGTAGTGAAGAGGACTTAATTGATGCATTAAATAAATCAAATAAAAGGAAGACTTGGATATGAAGAAAAGTATCAATAACTTGCGTATTTTGATACCAAATCACATCCACACCGAGACTTAGTCCTTAAAAATTTTCCTATAAAATTGGGATTAATTGGTTAAGATGAGAGATAGATATTAATTGATCTAATTTTCCTAAAGTGGAAGCATAAATGCATTAATATATGTAAACGTCACAATTTAATAGAAAAGGAAATAAAACTCATCCCTTTTGATAATTTGCGTGGCATGACAGCCATTGGATTGAGATTTGACACCACTCAGATCATCATCTACCTCTAAACAATATAGGTAACTAGGAATATCATTGATGCCTTTCTTTTTTTATTTCCTCTCATTCTAGTGTATGTGCACATCTATAAATCTCTCTAATAGATTCACAAGGAGTTTCTGAACCAACCTATCCTAGGATTTACCCCCTTTGGAATGCTATTGAAGATTTTCCCAAATCATAGACCAATCATTGGGCAACTTTCCGTAGCCAAGGCTATATAAGGGAGACCGACCCTCCCATGAGGTCACCAAACCTCTACAAAGCTCTTCCCAACTTCAGGATGCTCACCTGTACCATCCTTCACCTTCATCCCCTCTTTAAACCTCATTGGAGATCCCTCTATCTGTCCAGCATGTTCGTACCTTCTCCAGAGATATTGAAGACATCAGTGACTTCAGCAAGTTGAGTTGAAGGTGTTGGAACCCTTGCCTGTCTCCTAGAAGATTGGAGGCTCAAAGTCAATCATCGAGTTGACAACATGCTCACAAAGAAGGAGATGATCCAAGGTTGTAGACAACCTTTGGTGAAAGGACTCCTCTACCCTCAACTCTCCTTCTTTGAGGTTAGGGTCTTTTCTGCCCTTTCACCCTTTCTTTTTTCACCTAAGATGAACAAGCATGGGGGGAAGCATGACATGAGACAATTGGCTTGGCATGGACCCACTCTATCATGTCATGGGCCAATCAACTACCTATGTTGTGAATTGTGATTGGTCCAAAGGACTTTATTTTGAAAAATGCTAGAAAATCATAGGTTTATTCAAATATAGAAATAAATAGTGTATTTTGATCATAATAATATAACAAAACCAATAGATTGGTTTCAAGACCTAGATCTTTCCAGAATTCCAAAAGTGCATAATGTTTCTAATTTTAATGTATTACATGCATGAAAACCATAATTTCTTGGTTTTAATTATCATAACTTACTTAAATAGTTTTGGAACTTATGACCTCTTGGTCATACAACATTAACTTTACCACTCAGGTGCCACTACATTGGCTTGCTTAAATGATTTTAATGAATGAAGTTTAATCTTTTTAGATAAAAAAGGGCATTTTGAATCTAATTTGAGATAAAGAATTCATATGATACCAAGATTAGGGTTTATTGATTTAAAAGGCATTAAATGTGATAACTAGGTTTTGGGAATCCAAAACCCTAATGAAACCCTAATTTGACCCCTAAACCCTAGCTTGGAACCCAACTCAGTCTTAATGTTAGTTTATGGACAAAATAGTAATACTTGGGTGTTATGCATTAATTTTAGGGGGATTACTTAGTTGATTAAAACTACCCTTTCTTACTTGGACTTTAAGTCATCTCTGAGAAAGGTATGTTTTTATGCCTATGACTACACGACTTATCATTTTTTGTGGTTTTCTAGAGTTTCCTGAATGGATTGCAATCAAACTATTGATTATTTATTTAATTTCTTCAATCTATGATGCCCATATGAGTATCAGTTATTATAACCCTAACTTGATCATGCCCATGATATATCTCTGAGTAAATGCATGCATGGAAGTTATAGAAATTACCCTTAGAGAGTGGGTTGTCTAATAAAATACTCCTAGTGAGTGAGCATGATGTGATGAATACCCCCAGCGAGTGGGTATGGATAGAGATTACCCCCAGTGAGTGGGTACATCAATATGATACTCCCAATGAGTGAGTATGATAGTATGAATACCCCCAGAGAATGGGTATACACAGAGATTGAATAACTGTGGATTGAGAATTTATATTACAAAAATGCAAGTTGGATTATGTAACAATATATGCTACTATGGTTGTTTTTGTTGTTACACCTAGATGTGAATGTTTTGTTTCCCTACATACTCAGTATATTTTGATATGCTCACTCATTTTGGGTTAAACTGTAATTAATGATGAAAGATGGATATCCAGAGACGAAGACAACAAGAGAAAAGATCCTAAAGTTATACTGGAGTATTTAGATAGATAGTTTTATTTTCTGTTGCAAACATTAGAATTCCATTTCATGTAAATATTTAGTGGATATTATATATTCATATTGTTATCAAACTCTTTTCCATTCAATATTTTTTTAATTATTCTTGATTAATTGCTAAACATTGACCATGTATACATGATAGTGGTCCTTGCCCTCTCGGTCCACCTTAATTGGGGATAACATGGGGAGGGGGATGTTATAGCTTTCCATCGTCATTCCAAGGATTCTAGTAGATTAGGGATCCCAGTTGCCTTAGGTTCTCCCATGATAGATATCTATCCTAGGAGAAAAGGATATGATGTGTGTGGGCTTAGATAGATAATAGGTGTAATATTAGCAAGTCAATAGCTTGAGCCAAGATAGAAAATTTGAAAATCAATATGAAAATGAAGAAGGCAATTGAATTACAAATTAATGTCATTTTTTATGATATGATTGAGATGCATGAAAGGAACAACTCTATTTTAAGCAATTTAGATGCAACATGAAAATTCAAGGCAAGTCTGTATTGACTAACCATTCATATGATAAGATCAATCATGTAAAACGTCTAATTAAGAGAATTTTGTACCAACATGATTAGTTTGACTAGATAAGCATGCAATGTGATCATGGAAGAATCAAGATTACAGTGAATTGAGCAATCATATGCATGGTCCTATTAAAAAGATTTGACCAACTAAATTAGTAAATGATCATGAAAGAAAAATCAATCAATTCTAACAAGGGAACTTTTATACCATGATCGAGTAGAGATTGAACAACAAGATTAACTTGTTACCTAAACCTGAAAATGAATAGGAAGTTATAGAAGTTCAAAAAAGTTAGATAATTTGATCAAGATATGCAATTAGATAATAATTAGGCATATGCAACTAGATCTATATGTCCTTTATACCTCCTTAATACTTTTTTTACCCTACCAACATATCAAAGTTTATATTCTAGAAGAAGGTCTTCTAGAGAGAAGGAGGTCGGAAGTAGGGCTGGCAATCGGGTCTGGGTTGAGCGGGTCCTATTTCGGGTCAATTCGGGTCAGATCAAATATACTCGACCCGAACCCGACCCGAAAATAATTACGGGTCATACCTGCTTGACCCAAACCCGAAATTCATATTTGCGGGTCTGACCCGATGAACCCGATGGACCCGAAAATGCAAACCCGAAAAATCCGAAAATAGAAACCCGAAAAACCCAAAAATTCAAACCCGCTAGACCCGAAATTGCTGCAGAATTTGCTAATTAATTATTGTTTTGCAAGCAAAGACTTATATAAACTATCACAGATTTATGTTTGTATGTGTTAAAAATTTATATGGCTAGAACATGGAAAAATATATACACATACAAAGATATAATTTCGGGTCGAGCGGGTTTTGTGGGTTGAGAATTGCAAACCCGGACCCGACCCGCAAATAATTTCGGGTTTTTCGGGTTCGGGTCATTTCGGGTCGGTCGAAAAAATCAAGACCTGAACCCGCTTTAGTCGGGTCGGGTCGAGCGGGTCGGGTCAGGTTTTTCCAGCCCTAGTCGGAAGTATGAATTACAAGGACAATTAGCTCTCCAACTTTAGAAGATTCCTAAGCAGTGATGTCTGATGTTAGATATGGAGGGTATATGTAGGTCTTTTGGAGTATTTAGGAGTTTATGATTCAATGAAAAGAGTTTTATTTTATAGAAAATATTTTCATATTGATTTAAGAAATAAATTAGAATAAATTAGATCAAGAGTCCTAGAAGGCAAAGAAAAAGCATGCAAAAAGCATCAAATTGCCAAAAAAAATCAAAAACCAATCACAAATTAAAATAAAAGAAAATAACAAGGAAACATGTGAAATGTTATACCTCATCACCTACTTGACATCTTCAATGGTTGCAGTTCAGGCACAATGGACTCAATTATAAACTGCTTAGTATTGAGAATCTCTCCTTGAATCCCCTTCATGCCGGCATGACAACTTCTAGAGCAAACAATGATTAAACATTTCCTATTTAGATGGAAATACAATCAACTACAAATATTTAGGGAACACATCAAATAAGCCTCAACTCCCACACCTTCATCATTAGCTTCCTTCTCATCAAAAACAAGATCCTCTCAAGGGATACCCTCCTAATCCTAGCTATGCCAACTACCAGGATATGTTATGTATAATTACTCATACCAAGCGGCAACAACATCAACTTTGCAACTAAAGTTAAACAACACAATCATACATAGAATTCTTACAAAATGTCAAAGCAATGTACAAATTGCATGCCAAGAATGATCACATTCATCTTCAACCTCAAGAATGAAAAGAGCTTTAGGAAGCCAAAAAATAGAAATTGCTATAAAAGACAAAAGAGATTGATAAAAGGCCAAAAATATAACAATATACCTTCTTGAAGCTAACTGGAGTAGAATAATTGTCTGCCAATGTAATGGCACCTGAGTGCTTAAGAGATTTGATTTTAAGATCTTAGTCTCTAGTTCGATTCCCCATGGGGACTAGATATAAAGTCCTAGGATTTGAGGTGTCAAATAAAATGATCTTAAAAGGAATTAACGACCCATATCACAAGGGTGCACCTCCTTTTTAAAGATCGCATCACTAAGAACTTTGTAGTTGAGCACTCTTAGCCTATAATATTATTAGGAGGGGTGACCTTTTAGGAAGTTGATCTTGGATTGTGTGCGAGTGAGGAAAAAGCACACAGTTGAGGCTAGTGGTTATCTGTGGGTCAAGTCATCATTCTTAAAACTCTACAAGAGCCATGGTGGTAGTGGGTCTGGGTGTTAAAAATGGTATCAAAGCCAGGCATGTTGGGTAGGGTTCTACATGGTGTTGTACCCACCCTTACGCTGGTAGCCATGATTGGGAGTTGGGTGTTCATGGGCCATTCTGGGCCTACATCCAGATGGGGGGAAATTTATGAGGCCATATAATTAATCTATGAAAAAAAATATGAGGCCATATAATTGATCATTGATGAGGATGTCAAGAGTGTAAGTTGGTGAGATTGTAACATTCTAGGATTTGAGACCTTAGATGAAATCATTTTTAAAAGGAATGATTGAACTACCCATATCACCAAGGTTCACTTCCTTTTCAGGGAGCCCATCAGTAAGAACTTTGTAGTTAATCTTTCTCATCCTAGAGTAGTACTAGGATGGGTGACCTCTTAAGAAGTTGATCCAAGATTTTTCTTGAGTGAGGACATATCATGCATTTGAGGCCAGTGGTGGTCTATGGGGCCAATTGTTATTCCTGAAACTCTACTAGAGCCACAAACAGTGGGCATGGGAATTACATGAGATGAATTGATTCCCAATTATTTTAGGAGTAGAATAATGCTAAAAAACTAGTGAAAAATGCATCATCATATGCTTCAGCACCGACAAAATTCGTTAGTCGAAGCTTGAGTAGAAAACCCCCAACAAACCTTGCATTTTTTCCAAATGTTTTAGTTATATTATTCTTCATTCTTTGAGCCAAGATTCTTCTTCATAGTTTCTTGTAAAAAATGAGTTCTTTCACTCTATGGGGCCAATTGTTATTCCTGAAACTCTACTAGAGCCACAAACAGTGGGCATGGGAATTACATGAGATGAATTGATTCCCAATTATTTTAGGAGTAGAATAATGCTAAAAAACTAGTGAAAAATGCATGATCATATGCTTCAGCACCGACAAAATTCGTTAGTCGAAGCTTGAGTAGAAAACCCCCAACAAACCTTGCATTTTTTCCAAATGTTTTAGTTATATTATTCTTCATTCTTTGAGCCAAGATTCTTCTTCATAGTTTCTTGTAAAAAATGAGTTCTTTCACTGTCGTCACTAATAAAAGTCAAGAGGAAAGGGATGGTGGGCACCATCTCCTCATACTATTCTTAATAAGAAAGTTTATAAGCAAAACATGTAAGCAATACTTGGATTTTCAATAGGTTGTTCAAAACCTTCATTTTTCATTAGAATTGACAACAAAACTCAAAAAATGCAAATAAAATATTGGAAATTATATAAGAAATTATAGATCACAAAAGTTACTTGGAAGGTTTAAGAATATATTATTTAAAGTAATATCAATTCACTTTATATGCTCTGAGCAAAAACAATTCAAATCCTAGATTTGGGTAATGTGGTCCACACTACTCCCCTTTAACCAATTGTTCCTAACCAGGCTTGACGTCAATATATTTTAAAATTTTGTAGAGAAAATTAATCATATTTGACCCTAAGTCACTTGAAGCAAAAAGCCCTATCATAGGTATGCATATCCATCTTTGTTAGGGTCATGGACCAAAACCTTAAACTATAGAATGTCCCTCAAGCATAAATGCCCATCCTAAATAGGCACCCCACATTTAAAAAACATGCATATGTTTGGTACACTCCCTTGGATCTCAGGTCAAGACCTTACACTGAGACATATGTTTTTGAAGTCATATCATGAATAGGCACCTCAATGGAATTAATGTCGTACTCTGAGTAGGAAAACTCATTTTTACATTTCAAGATTTACCCTGAGTGCATGAAACATGCATTTTTATTCTAACATTCAACCCCAACCCTAAGTAGGAAAACCTATGTTTAGTTTGGAACTTAAGACCTACACTGAGTAGAAAGACCTTGCATCTACTTTCAATAGTCAAGAACTACTATGAGAAGGCAAACCTCATACTTCACTATGGAGGTACCTCATTTTCATTCAAAGTCCTATCTAATGTAAGACCTTACTTCTCATAAATTCATATAAACCCTATCCTTAGTTGGCACTTCACATTTTGAAGCACTATCATGTGTTGACAACTCCCGCATTTTATATTTTAGGGTATAACTTCATTTATATAATTTATCCATCATCTCAAATCCATCATGTCTTCCTTATTGACATAATGATATTATAAATACAATATTAGGATTTTGAGATAGGTGATAATCTTCTTTAAATAAGGAGCTTAAAAGACTATTCACATTTAGACTTAGGTTCAACAAAACATCCCTTTATGAGTCCAACCTTTTTAGGAACTTCATGACCAATAATGGGGTTCAGACTTGGACCAAGCCTACAATTGTCACTCATACCTCAAACCTTATATTGATAGGGGAAAACTACTTGCACACCTTTGTTCCACTTGATCAATGATCACGATTGAATCACTTCTCTAGATAATTAATTTATCTAATTTGATTCAATGTTTTCCCATACGTCTTCACCTATTTTATCCACTTATATATCCATTTTCCACCCACTGATGGTTCACATATAGAATACATCCTTTCTCTATACTCAAGTAGAATTTGACCTTTGATTTTTAATTTTACAAGCATTTTTTCAATATATTTGCCAAGTGAATTTTATATATAAAATATTCAGTTCCAATCCTAGTCAGAAATTGCCTATGCCATTTTATATATCTTTTAAAACCAACACCATCATTTTGATGTAGATGATAATTAATTCAATTATGTATCTCTCTGGAAAAGAAAAGAGAAAAATGTAAGACTTGTCCCTCAAGTTTCCATCATTTTTCCTATCATTTTTAGTTTAAGTGTTATTACTAAAAGATGCAACGTCAACATCAAAATCATCCTATCCTATATATACTTAGAAAATTAAAAAATTAAAAGTCAAATAAGGAAATTCCAAGTTTCCTTCCTTGGGACACCATAGTGGAATGACTCTTTCGGCCAAAGTGTCAAGTGGTGGAATGTGACATTCCATTAGTGGTCCACCAAAAGAATGAAGCAATATGTGGGTCCTAATGGTGTAAATCCCATTTTTTATTTATAATATGAAGGCAATCCACTTCCCAAAATTGACTTTCTCAATGTTGAAATCTTTGACCGTCAAACACACTTTAAATACAGCCGCCAATATCCATAATCAAACTTTGTCTTTTTCAACTCTTCTAAAAATAGAGACTAAATTACTCACCTTTTCATACAACAAACTTATTCTTATCTAGAAGATCCTTTTTATAGAATGAAAATTTTTATATACTATAATACAGTATACCCTTTAGATCTAGTGCAATTTCTATAATTATTTATACTTTTTACTTGATCCAAAATAATATCATACACGTATTAAACAATTATCACCTTATTCATGCTTTAACTACTTATTTTCTTGGTCATGATATAACTACCTACATCATCATGAAAAAAATAATTTCTATGACTATTTTCATGAATTGAATTAAATCTTGTCTTGCTTATCTAGTTACCTCTTCGATCTTAATATAAATGCTTAAGTTAAACTATATCTCTCCATTATTTCTTGATTGATTCCTATTACATGTTTCTTGATTGCTTAAAAGATCATATCTTTCTCATAAATGTAAACTCTTTTAGGCATCTTAATCAAATTGTGTCAAAAAATAGTCCATTCATTTGAAATAGACATATAGATCTTTCTTGATCTAGTATACTTCTCCTTTACATTGGTCCTTTCCATTTCCCACTTCTCATCTCTTTTGCTTATGATGGATCTCTATCATCAGAGATCATAAGGTGATCGAGAAGAGTCTTGAAGATTGACACAGATTGTTCCACAATCATATTAAGACTCAAAATACTCTTAAGTCTTTATTCAAATTTTCTTGTTTTGTTTTCTTATCTTAAACTAAATTGAATGCTTTCATGAAACTTGATATTCATACACACTTTTTCATGCAACACATGGTTTCTTAACACCTTCCCTAGAAATAGCATATTTTTCTTGCTTGGTGTCATAGGATCATTTTTTCTTCCTTTGGATGGAGTCATTTTTTTATATTTTCTAGATTTTGTCATCAATTTAAATGCCTATAGATAATTTTCCTTGTAAAATAAAGTGGAAAATATGAATTCCTTATCCTTTTCATTATTTTGTTTTTACCAAAAACCACATGTATTAGATCTTTTGTGGAATTTTCTTGACGAGTACACCTAGATACTCAATAGGGGTGTCAAGGCTCTCTGTGCAGTGAACATGTCAAGTATAACACTACCAAAAAGGCTGACTCACTACACTTAACCTAACATTAAGGATTACTCACCTCTTTGTTAGTATATTAACTAAAATTAAAGTACCATCTGGCTATCCTATTGTTTATGGACGTTTTCATACCACAAAGATATTTAGTTTTTTTGGTAAAATCTATATCGAAAAGACTTCCTATCAGGGTTGAGACCTCCATTCCCCTGGGTAAACCAATAGGTGCATAATCCCTACACTTTACAATTTGTATGCTCTTTCCCTCCATTCTAGTACTAATCTTTAGGACATATATATAAGTTTCATGTCATCTAGGGAGTCGACTACTTAATAACTTTCTTTCATCAACTTGATCTTTACCATTCGCTTTCTTATTATCATTATATTGTATTTCAAATGAAACACAAATTTGAGCAAATTTGGATTTTTGGTTAAACAAATCATTTTAGCAATTGTGATCTTGATCAACTTACTTGTGAACCCTATGTAATGTGAGAAATTCAAATCATTATGAATAATATTCTATTATTCAACTAGAAACAAAATAAGAAATTTCTATAAAATTAGATCGAACTGATAATTTAGTTCCTTTAACTTCATCAATAGATATAATTCTTCTAAAAAATATGAACATGACTAAATTTTGAAATTTCATTCTAAAGTAGTATGTTCAACACACATATAGCTTTTATTTTATATTTTTGCTCAAATACAATCAAACAAGTTAGAGTTAAGTAATCCACTCACCTCTAAAGACAAAGACCTAGCTAAGACCTATAATACCTCATGTGGACAACTCATTTTTACCAATAGAACATTGGTGATCTTACCACTAGAGGGGAGAAGAAAATAAGGATTTTAGAATCTAATAAGGAGTTACAAAAAACATATGTCCATTAAGGTGTGAATAGACTATAAAAAGGAATATAACAATTAACCATTCATGGTAATACTCAAACCCTACTTACCAGATGTTCTTGATTTTTAGTGAAGACTGCTTGAAATCATCATAAATTATCCCATCAAAGAAACTAGGATTTAGAATAGTTTATGTAGGCTAGAATTGAATTTAAACTCATATTTTATCATTTTGATCATATTAGGTTAAACTATTTTACATATTTTTATGTCTACTGAAAACTATTTTTGTATCTTTTAAACAATGTGGATGATCTTTCTAAAGGTTTAGTGATTTTAATCACATTGTCGATCTACGTCTCTAACCTAGTTTACATTGACCCCCTTTGCCCAATTTGGACCTAAAAGCTTGGTTAAAAATTGATCTTCACCTCTAGTAAATGTCAACTCCAAACTTCTACACAACAACAAGGTAGGGTAGTTCCCACATTAGTCGACTACTAGTTAGTGTAAATTCAAATTATACATGTCAACCAGTTTGGTTGGCTCCAAAGACAAATATCATACATCTATGTTATAAAAACCCATATGAACACTCATCTAGAACAATCTAACATTAGTCCACCTCAAGTTGATGTCGACCATGATATAGGACAAGCTGTCCAAAATCTAGTTATATGCATACAGATTAGTTCCCACCAAAATGGAAGGTCATTTTGTATGTGTTTAATATGTTCTAAATGTTAGTAGTAATTTTGATCATTTCTTAGATTGATTGTTCAATGTTTCCTTGTTATATATTTTCTAATTTTTATTCATACAGTCAAGTATAAAACTTTAAATTTGCATAAAACATAGTTTAGATGGAAATTATAAATAAAATGATTAAATTAGTAATTAGAGTTTGAAAAATCATGATACTCATAGATACAATAGGATGTGATTCTCAAACAAACACTTCTTGATTAGCTAAATTAAGGAGGCATTAAGAAGAACCAAAAAGTATAGTCATATAATGATGATATATACTAGAAAACATACCAAACATCATAGAATATCCAATTCATGATAATGCTAGTATGATTAGGTAGTGTGAAATGTAAAAAATCAGAAAATAAACCACAATCATCAGCATATACAAGATCAACTTGATATAGTTACATCACACAACCATAAATATCTTGGTAATAACTACAAAAAGAACGTCACATTCACTTCTTAGAATTTCTCAAAGAATTCCAATACGATTCACAAATAAAACCTTTAAATTCAACCATTTTATCACAAAAAATCCCAGGAACACAAGTAATTGAAAATTTCAGCATATCATGTCCTCTAGAGACTAAAAATAACAATGACACTTTCATAAAATAGTATTTAACCTCACTCTCTTTCAAAATCTAATTTCTTTAAACTTCATCAAAACAAGAATTGCAACTCAAATAGAGCAAGTGCCTCTGAGAAAAAGCATGGCCATGATCTTTAACAATATCCATCATACTATTTCCAGAAGAAGGTATTTAGAAATTGAATTTAATATTTATAGGGCAACCACACATCTTAATATAATAAAAAAAAATCTTGGAAAGAAAATCACAAACTTTAGTAACAATATAGATAAATATGACATTTGACATATTGGAATATTTAAACCATTACTTATTTCAAAAAAGACACTTAGAGAATATATTGACCTTCATAGAAAGTTTCATGTTGTCTATATATAAATCAAATTATTGCAACATATCTCACATAGAAATATATATATATCATTATTTAAAATCCCAAAGTTAACTACTATATGAAGAAATAATCTTCAAATAAATGTTTATTCCTAGGAGATGAAGAACATGACACACTTTAGTTACCACCTTTTATGACAATCAAACACACAATTCAATCAAACCATGCCTTCTACAATATCTAATGAAAAGTTATAATATATTAAAATGATAATACTATTTACTTAGATAATGATTATAAAAGCTAGATTTTAACATGTTACCAATATGGGTTCACTATATTTACATAAAGTAGTATTTACATAGTTAATGTAACACACTGACACAAAGTGTATTGACTCCAAATCAAACATCACTACTACATAACAAAATATAAATTTACAACAAATTACAACACAAAAAATGATATACACATATAAATATATTTAGCATATATGACATATGTGAAAGGATTAAACACATCAAAGTGTATTTGTACAAACAAATAAATTGAAAATTGGAATAAACACAATACTATGACCCAAATATTAAAAGGAAACATTGATGGTTATTAATAAAAATAAGACAAACTGCCTTCATTCAATAGATTGTAAAAACAAGACTAACATTGATGAATGGTGGAGGAGATGATTGCAACTTCTTATCTTGTTTCCACCACAAATGGT
The DNA here is from genome assembly GCA_963693085.1 of Alisma plantago-aquatica. Classification (NCBI taxonomy): domain Eukaryota; kingdom Viridiplantae; phylum Streptophyta; class Magnoliopsida; order Alismatales; family Alismataceae; genus Alisma; species Alisma plantago-aquatica. Next base: position 451,967,660 of record OY856414.1, read on the forward strand.
GAATAGGAATATGAATGACAACTTTGCACACATACTATGGATGGAAGGAAAGGTAGAATAAACTCTAAATGATGAAATAGATACATAACACAACATCAAAGATAAACCATACCCCTCATTATCCTCCTCTACACATATTCCCTCTCCACTTCTTCCAATACTCCCCCCAACATTTCCATCCTCCAAAAAACCAAATTGTTGATGAGTAAATTTTTGTAAGAATGAAATATAAAGAAAAATTGATGAGATTTGATTTCACTCAACCTCAAATACTCCTCATTCTCCATATTTTTATCTCCTTTCCTCCCTTAAAAACATATTTGAACTTGCCTAACTAAGGCTAAATTAATTATTCCAACTAATATATTGATTGTGTAACATACAAAAATATGCATATACCAAATGGTGAAATCATAATTCCATATATTGAATAAAATTTAGTATACTCACTAATATTAACAAAATAATGTTCAATTGTGCATCAACATTAACTAGATACATTGTAGTATAATCTAATATACCTAAGATGTATATGTATTGTATACTTGGATACCAATCTTGAACCTAGATACATGCGATCCTAATTCTCATTGGATAAGAAAACCATGAATAACAAACTTGAACAATTATGCATAACCTAGTAATATGAATGCTTGGTGAGTATATTGGAAGTAATAATGCTAAGTTAGGCTTGAAACTAAGTTCCTACCATTGTAACCCTAACTTAGTCACATAAGGGGCAATATGTAGTTTTGTAAGGGACTTGTATGATGAAATATGTTAAATTAACCAATATATATACTTTGACAAATATAGAACTGACATATGGCTTAATGTGCAATTGTTGACATCCTATTTTTGGTCATGCATTCAAAGATCAAGATCAAATCAACTCCCAGGATAATTATGGAGTTTGTTCCAATTATTCCACATTTTCCTATTTTCCACCTATTTAAATTACCCATTACACCCTTTAGTCACAATTTGGGGGTTTTATAAGTTTTTTTTTAACTTAAGAGTGATTTCCCTTCATTTATGTTTTCATAAGCCTTTTTCATAAATTACCTAGTTGAATATCCTAAACAAAACATTTATTTTTGTATCCTATGGGTCCAATTTCAATTATCTTCATAAAAATACACATCTTTTTTAATATTAAGTAAGAATTATCCATTTATCTTCTTTCAAGAGCTTTATTCCACTTATGACTCAATCTCTCGATCTCAATTGATTTTATTTGAAATGTCTATAGAAGATTTTTGGAAAATCTAAACACTCAGATAAATTTGTTTTCTATGACCAGGCATATATGGATGAATCCAACTGTTACGACCCCACCTCCCGATAACCCCCAATTAAGGGAGACTGAGAGGTCGAAGCCGCACCCATAACTTCTGGATCAAAGGTTCGACAATTATCCAAGAATAATTATCAAATTTTAACTTACTATACTGAAAAGCTGTAAGAAAATAATTTTTTGCATACTTTTTGAAAACTTGGATCTCTAAACTTCTATCCTCTTAAGGATTCTACTCTAACTAATCCTCCTTGTATTTAACTTCATGTATCTCACAATATGACGATTTACAGTTTGTCCTTTTGGCTTGTATCTAAAATGCCGACAAACAAAATGTCAGTCAGCCAAAGCTGGTATGTGGGGGAAACAATAATTATGTAAATACGTTAACAATGTAATCATTCAATTAATCATTTAACAACCAAGATTACATTTTAGATATAACTCCGCGATCCCAGAGTACCCTATCCTCTATGTTGTCCCCATTAAACCCCTCATAGTCCCACCTATAAGTGAACCAATTTCTAGGGTTGAGTCACATGGTACTACTCATAAGTAGCCCACTCCTTAAATCATGGTAGGCTAATGAGTCTCATGGCACTACATGTAGGTAGCCCAGTTTCTAACTCTCGGTAACCTAGACCTTGCTCTAGGATTACCCCCTTTTCTTATTCTTTTCAAAGCAATAGAGGTGGACCCGGATCTAGTCAGTTATATATGCATATTTAAAGTGATAATCATAGTCACTTTATAGTTGCATCAAATAAATAAACATCCAACAGTTATTTTCAAGCAACTGATTAAAACTTCGAGAATCGTCGTGAAACTAGAGAGATTATTCATAAGCGTAACCACATACATGTTCTGCTTTTATCAAGATCCTGCTTTTTGAGATAGAGTCAACCATGTAGAGAAATCCAATCGAGCAAACAAGTATACACACAAAAATCTTGAAATAAACATGCAATTTCCTTTTATCAAGATCTATCCAATCCAACTTACTTCTTAGGATTTCTATTTCTCTTTTTAGGGTTTCATTTGTAATTAGGGTTTTGACTTTACTTTTAATACCATAAACCCTAATTAGACAAAACTACATATAACCATCGGTTTCTCATCCTATTTCTCCTAATAGAATTAGGATCATCGTTTAACAACATATTCCCATATTTTCGAATTAAATATGGTCATCTCTTCTTTAACCCTAAATTAGCCAACTTTTCATGTGAAATAGATTGAAACTCAACTTTAATATTTAACAAGTTAATACCTCCCAAATTAACCCATTAAACCACAAAGCTTCATCCTTTATACTCAATTAGGGTTTCTCAGGTTTCTTGTTCACAAAACCCTAATCATCTCAATTATCTTCATTGAGGGTCATTATATTACAATTTTATACTTTTCATTTCAGGTATGACCACTAGAACTCATATTTACCCAAAACAGGGTTTTTGGTCCATTAAACCATGTTCATCATCATAAAACCCTAAAAGCAACATATGAATCATCCTTTTATGATCTTACCAATCATAACAGGTTAAGATTAATAAAAAACATATAAAAGATTTATCATGATTGTTTTTATATCATTCTAGGGTTTTTCTGTCAATTAATGCATTAAAATATGTAAACCATACACTTTTAGAATAGGAAGCTTAATCAGATTATGATAATTTTTTATTTGGATTCCTCTCATTGTCCTGATCAATTTTCATATATTACATGTTACAATCTGAGTTATTGATTATTTCCTACAATTTTCACAAATAAAATAAAATGGACCAATAGGATAGTGCCACGTAGGTAACTAATCCAAAGTGCGTACCTTTTGGCGCCCAGCCTATGTTATAACAAATTGAACAAGATGCCCTTGGTCTGCGGGTTGCATCTACGCACACTGGAGGGGCAAATTAGTCAACTGAATGATACCCATCTTCCTCCTCGCGACACGGCCCGACTTAGCCTGCGCAACCTGCGGCTGCAACTCCTTCAACCCCACGACCACAGAGCACCGTAGAAGGGTTGAGCACCTCCATGAAGCCTCACCCGACTTGACTGTGAAGAGGGTAGGTTGATCCATCCAGCGATGGGGTCCACGTTCCTGGGCACTGGATGCCCGGGATAAGATCTAGGTGCCTCCGTCGGTCCTCACAGACTGAGGGCACACCTTAGCTAAGTCTCGCGCCACCATGTCTATGGGTGGATGCTCTGCCTAGTCCTAATGAGGAGGCTAACACCTATTGTTGCTCTCCTCATCCACTATTGCCTCTCTCTCTCTCTCAACAACTTCATCGTCGATCTTCATCTCCGCCTGGTGCCTGAGCGTCGGCTCCACCTGAGGGGACACCACGGCTAAGAGAGGGTGCCCTGGAGCACTCCCGGCGATGACGGCCATCTTGGTGTTCCTATAGGAACCCAACCATTTACCTACAACCCCCATTGATGTATGTATCTCCCTTGGATGGCAGCCTACAACAGGCCAGGGTAGAGCGGAGCTGTCCAGCTCCGATCCATCCTTGGACCACTCGTTCATGGAGAACGAACCTCCAGCGACCTACTTGCCAAAAGAATCCCTGGCTACCGTCTTATAAGAGAGATGGATCTCAAATATTGGTTTTGCATACAGGAATACCTCCACGATCCTCCCTTATATAGGTTGTAGGTAGTATTCCTAGGGTTAGGAGGAGGATGGTGAATAAAGGGAGATATGGGCGGCAGGTCTGGGTTGGTTTCCCTCTTGGGATGCAAAATAAGGGGATGGTCCCGTGGGAAAGTGATTCCATCAATTTTAATATCCATTGTCTATCCATAAACTTAGTTTTATAACTTACTTCCCACTTATGGTAGTTCACATAAATGGATTTCCTAAAGTTAATCACTTATTTTCCTATTCCTTTTAGGAGACTTATATATCGTTCCTTTATTTGGCTCCCAAGCAACAGGTGGATAATCCTTTAATTAAAAATCTAAGCCACATATTATCTTGTATTATCTTAAAAATCCTCTCATTATCTTATTTATTTCTTATTAAAACATCTCTTTTTGAGGATTTCTCTTTATCTTTCTTTTTATTTTACTCATTGGCATTCCTTTTAACATTAGTAATCCTTGGGATATGAAATACCAAGGATAACTCAATTCCACCTCTTTCTACTTACTTTCCACATTTTATCATTGTTTTCAATTTCTTTCTTAATAAAGAAATACTTAATTGATCTTTTCTTTTCTTTTTGCATTATCTTTGCAATTTTGAACTCCTTGGAATCCAAGGAACCCAAGAGGCACGAAATCCCTCTTTGGATTTGCCTTCTAGAGGTTTCCACATTTTTCTTTACTCAAATATTCAATTATTCATTTACTCATTGAATTTTCTTGTTATTTGGGCCCAATAGCCAATAAAGCCCACAACACAATCATCAAGGCTATTGTAAAAGAAATCCATGTATTCAAAACAAATTATATCATTATTTGTTCAAATATCCTTAATATGAGAAATTACTTTTCTCAACAAATGAACCCAAAAATTGGGGTTGTAACACCAACCATCTGCCAAGTGCTAAGCTATGAAACCACATGATCTGCCTTGCATCTTCCCCACAAAAGACAACAATTTGTTGCATCTTCTAGAAACTTCCACTTGAGTCCCCAACCCTATTTATGACATTTAAATATCCATTATAGCCACCATACTATTTAGTCCCTTTTGACTCGCATGAAGCCATAGATCCAATAATATCCCACTTTATTTTCCTTTATTTGGGTGACTGATGCATCCTTTATGTAGGAAAACTATTTCTATATGATGTTAGTCTACATAGTAGTAATAAAATATGATTGGTATACATATCTTTTATTCTAATCTATACTTATGAATATCAATTTATAATTATACATAGACACTCTTAAACTGCACATTCATATTCACTACATGATCTATATTTTATATTATGAGATCTAATCATGTATTTTGTTGGATTTTATTCCTAAAAACAAATTGAATCCTTCTCATCTAGTAGCTCTTTTTTATATCATATCTTTTCTTTTTCCTACACTTTGGTGATAACCTCCTCGGAGGGATCTATATTGTGGGATACCCTTAGTTGATTAGGACCCCACACCTAAAAAGTTAGGATCTTTAGGGAAATGATAGGAGATCCACAACCTCTCCAGCCCCAAAGATTTCTAAACAGCAACACTTTTTCTCTTTCTTTTCTATAAATGAAGTTGAAATAAACATTTTTTCCTAGGATACAAAAGAATGGTTCAATACCAATTTTGAGCAATGTGGTGGTTCTAACACCTTCTGCACTTACAAAAATATTGTCAAACTTAGTATTGCTTGTGCTTTTCTAATTTTCCTTATCTACCACATGTAGATTCAAATTTGGGTTTTTTACAACTTGTTTAGATTTAAACCCATATTCCTAACTTTTTTGGTTTCACGAATGAATCTGGGTGGCATCTCTAAGATTTATCATTTTAATGACTGATTATATTTTTTGCCACCATCAAATTATCTTCTTTCAAAGATTCTTTAGGTTGGTAAAATGGTCTGGAAACCCTGTTGGGGATGCAACAAGATCTGAATTTATTTTCTATCGCCTTCTTTGTTATCATGAGGATTCATTTATTTCAAGTTTTTGTTAATTTTCTATTTGTTTACTTATTTTTTTTAGTATTGGTAGAGTGTTGGGTAAGGGTGGAAGAACCAAGGAGTATGCCAACCCCCTTGCTCGTCACAAAATTTGGTGACTCACAAGTGATTCATATTCCTAGAAGGGTTCCATGTATACATATTTCCTCTGCCCATCTGATGGTAGTTAGGGTTTCTAACAACCACCTTCTTTCTTGGAACTTTATACACTACAAACACAAACATCTATGGAATGGGTGTCAGTATTCATGTTCTATCCTTGGATGATGCGAGGGGTGTTAGTAAAGGTACCAAAATGACTAATACTAGATTTTTAAAGGCCTTAAGGACACCCCCACTCATAGAACTAATGACTAATTATGTCCTTCGTAGTCACAAAGTGTATTGGGAGCCATAGCCATATCTGATAAAATCAGATTGCCCCATTGAGGAGTGTCATCATGCCATAGAGGATTATAGAATCAACCCCTCCTATATAGGTCATACTTGAGTGAGGTCATACATCACATCCAACACATGGGATAAAATGGAAGGGGTAAATCTTCTAAGCACTGTATATCTAATATATCACTTATTTTGTAGGTTCCTAATGTTGGTGCTTTCTTTTCCTATTCCTAAGATTGTTGCTTGATATATGATTTAAGATTATTATCCTCATGCATAGATCGTATTGATATTCATGTGTTAAAAAACAATCTTTTCAAATTTTAATAACATTCAATTAATATTGTTTTCAAAACTTGAGCAATCTTTTTAAAGATCATCAATTTCCAAAGTAAACTATCTTTTCAAAAATAAACAATTTTTCAAAAAAATCAACAACCTTTTTAAAATTTGAACAATAATTTAAAATATTAACAAAATTCAATCAACAATTTTTAAAATCTAAATAATATTTTGAAAGATTAAAAATAAAAAACCGAACTTTTCAAAAAGAAAAATGATTTCAAAAAAAATTAACAATATTTTCAAAGATTAACAATCTTCAATGAATAATCCATTCCGAGTTCAACAATGTTATGTCTCTCAATAAAGTTGGAAGTCCTTTATAAAAATGGAACAATGTTTTCTAATCAATTGAAAACCATATTGAATGTAGTTAAAAAAATCTTGGAAAATCTGAGCAATCAATCTCCCCACCTATCCTATGTCAATAGTCTATATAGAATCTGCCAGAATACCTTACCAATATTTCACAGTTGTCACCTGATCGTTAGGCTATTAAAATTTACATGTTCATCTCATATATCGTAAATGGTTTATTTTCATCTTTTAGGTGGTATATATTGTCTCAAAAGGCTATCAAAGTCCACCCAGAAGATGTCATCCAACCTTACCAAAATATTTTTGACCAAATCTATGTCAGAAGGCTGCCTAATTTTGGTCCCCTCACATCAACCACCACTCATGCTTAAACCTTGTGTTACCTGCAAAAAAACTATAGACATTAGTTATGAACCTAGAGTTATCTTCAATGTAGACCCCTGATCATAAACATGTTGAATGGTACCCCAATTCTAAAGAACCTTTCAAGTATCCAACCTCACACTAAAAGTCTACCCAATTTTCCCTACCAACTACACACTTTCACAAACAAACCACATACAATAGTGTACCATTCACTTCAATCATGAGATAATCATACCTAAGCTTGACAAATGGCTACTTGCTATAAGGCTATATGACTTGGATTCATCCTCTCAAAGAAAAGCTTCATTATTATGTCGTAAGGTTACTCAAATGTCAATCATGTCCTTAACATCAAAATCATGATCAATTATCTACACCATGTTCCAATAATATCACCCCTATCTAATAAGAAGGATCTTCTTATTCAACTAAGATGTCACCTAGTTGCACATGGCCTACCAACATCTACCAACTATGGTCCTAGACCATTACCTAAAATTGGATTGTAGCACCAACTTCACATTCATATGTATACAGTTTGGGACCATGACCTATAATCAGATGATTATCCGCCTTAGACTTCCATTTTTGTAGGGTTGGGGCTCCACCACTTTGTTTGGTCACCTTGTTCCAATAAATGGATGCAATTTAGGAAAGAGATTATCAAATGGGTGAGCATTGCGTCACTGGGGGTGTTGTTAAGGAACCTAAATAAACTTGGATCCCCTTTGAACAAAATCACCTCAAGGGGAGTAGGTGGTTAACCAACTAAAATTGCTAGACTTAAATAGGATACCTTAACCATGATCCACTACCTATTCCCCTATTCATGAGTTACTCTCTCATAAACATTCCCCTGAGAGAAGTCATATCACATCCAACATGAATAAAGGATGATTTCTCAACCAAATTAATGGTCTTGAGCTAGTCATAGATTATCATCTTAACCTTACCACATGTTACCATAAAATCCTTCCATCTACAATACCATTTCGTTAATAGGTACATCTTATCTCAGAATTGGAAAACCCTTCTATCTTAATCAAGCTACGAGCATGAAAAATTATCCACAATTCAATTCTAAGGCTCCTTTGTAGGTGTCTTCATTGGGAAGATCAGTAAAGACCAAGAAGTATCCTTTTTGACTCTCTTAATAAAGGGTAAGTCATTTTACTCTTCATATATAATGTATGCAAGGAAATGTACCCTAGTACACACTATCTTCATATTCCTTACCAAAAAATTGTATATAAACCTCACTAACTAGAATTTCATGTCATAGCAGTACTAGAGAGGAGTTTGTATTTCATTCAATCTTATAGATGATCGATTGAGATAGCAAGTCGAGAAAAGTTGGCCAACAGCCCAAGGGGAGTGCAAAAGGAGATGTTGAAAACAACAAGCATGAGAAACCCAATTAGGGGAGAATCCATAATAACCTACCCACATGCCCAAAGGCTCCATCACCCTGGAGGTTTCATAACAAGGTGTCGAAAAGAAACCACTCAACATCCCCTATGTGCATGCATACAATGTCAATCATTTGGATGGAATGTACCACCTAGGAGTTGCAATTCATGGAGCTCAATATGTCATTCTAGCAACACACTCTTTACCATACAACATCAGTAACCCATGTCTACACCAACGAGGTCCATTCCAACTTGGGCACCATCAATATCTACTATCTGTGAGTGATTTCCCAGTGAAGGTACCTCCTGAATTAAAAAAAAACCATTCCAATGCCCAATGGAGAGGCCAAAGAGGAGCAAAAGTAAGAATATGTGGAAATCCTAGTGGAGAATCCCAAAGCCATAGGTAAGGGTACCACTTCTGTTAGTCTTCATCTTGCACAAAATGGGAATGCCAGAGGGGTATTCGTCGATCTCGCCCTCCTGGTACAATCTGTATATGGAAGGATCATATGAGCTCCGCCACTAGTATACATGGTACAACCAAAAATAATCAAGCTTCCAATAGTGCATGTAGTAACAACCAAAAAAGTGGAGGCCTTTCTAGAATATTCCTCCATAGATACCCTCATTCTCAAGATCCATTTTAATCTCAAACAATTGGAGGGGAAGAAGGATGCAGGGAAGACCTTGAATGAGGTAGTTGAGCAAGGTTGTAGCCTGCCCTTCAGCTTTAATTTGCATCCTCAACAATAAATTAAAAGTCAAAGTGGAAAAAGACTAAGGGAGTTGACTCAATATTGGGATCTATACTAATTCCATATGGAAACAACATCAACAAATGACAACAGGTAGTGATACAAATAGCTCCAGCTCAATAACAACAATCTCCAATAAGAAATGTCACTATCAGACTGCAACAAAAACAATCTTAGGTGGCGTTGTCGAATGCCCAATACTTTTAACCTCAGTTTGTGCCTTCAACTTACCAATACTAGACAAACCAAGTTCTATTGGTAAGGGCCACCACCATTCCAACCTCTCATACAATGATTCATTACATACAATCCTCTACCACAGAAAGAGCCACCAATAATGAATCCATCTATAGAAGAACTATCAAACTACAAGAGGAAGTTCACTCCTTTGGTAGATTCCCTTATCACCATCCCACCCACCATACAACAACTTCTAAAGTTGTTCCATGGGGGAATCGTCAAGTCCCTTACCTAAGAGCAACAAACCCCAATACCTACTGTGATAGTCATTAAACTAAGGAAAGGAACACAGACTCATTCCTCACTCTCAAGCATGCCTTCCAATACTTAATTAAGTTGGGGGAAGCAACTATGGATTAAGTAGCAGACACATTGTCATCATCTAATAACATGGCCAGCATACTACAACCTAAAGACCAAGAGGCAAAATTAATATGTAACTTTAAATAGAACCTCAACAATTGGTATCAAAGCACTCATGAAATTACTATTGTCTAGGATAAGAAATTGTTGATCTTGTGAGCACTGAAGGCTAGTCATTATTCCATGGACATTTCCAAGACAAATCATTTGCCTTGTTTGGATCCCAAAATCACCTCCCGGGCATCCGTTAGGCCCATTATCATACCTCAAACAACTAGTATCACAATAGTTACACTCACCATTATGATTCAACTTGATATAGGATTAGAAGTTCTTAAACTAGCAAATATACCTTGTGTCCCATGCCACATTAGCAGAATTTATCTCATACTTAGATAAGGGAAAACAAAGATAATTGTCTGAAAAGGAGTCCCTAAGGATTCATCTAAAATAATAGTATAAGAATATAATAGGTAATATCTCATTCCTACAATCAACACAAAGCAATTACCCCCTACATTGAAGCTTCACATACAAACTAATCATGAAGGATAAAAAATTAGGCAATTCTTGAATGAATCTGAAGTAAAAGTATCATTACCATGATGTAAACTTCCATCATATACAAGGAGACCATGATGAAGATTCTAGAAGGAACCTACTTCTCTAAAGAGGTGAAACTCAAAGAACAATGAGTGGACTTATTACAACTATACATCTTATATCTTTTTCTATGATAGGAAATACTTGGAGAAGGTAATCATAACAAGACTTTGCTTGCCACACAATATATGGAGGCCTCAAATTTCCATCCAGCTTCATTAACAATGGGGCATGCCACAATGTGTTCCCCTCAACACACTTATCGGTCTAGGGATAAATCCCTAAGACCTACAACTGATAATATAAAAAACAACTTCCTTCAACAACTGCTAAAGGATGTCTTAAGAGAGATCACGCATGAGATGCATATCGGTATGCAAACTTTCTTAGCCTTTTTCATGGCCATGGAGTTGATCCTGCTTTTCAATCTCCTCCTAGGAAGACCTTGGATTCACCAGATATGGATAGTTGCATCATCACTGCATCAACAAGTCAAGTATTAGTTAGGACACGCCATTATTACTATCCACATTAACAACCCAAGTAGTACCATAGCTTGTATAAAAGAAGCAGATCTCCAGATCAGTTTTGATATGCTCCATTTGCTTCCATCATCTACATCTCACCATGAAGGCAACAACCACATCATCTCCTATATCAAAAACTCAAAATACATATTTTAATTCACTTCACTTTATTTCTTATTGCACAATGAACTGTTTTCAAAATGAAAAATCATATAATTTTTTTATTTTTTACTTGAATTTCAATTCAATCTATATATGACCATTTGGAATTTTCTTAGTTTTTATAGGAAATGAATACAATATAGAATAAGTCTCAAGGCCTATAAAATTGGGGCATAAGAAAATCATATAGATCCTACCAGGGCAGAAGGGAGTGGACCTAGGATTTTATGGTCCATCTTTATATGTCCCTCTTTTCACTAGATTTACGTCATATTGGAGGCATAGCTCACTGTGACCCATTGCAAATGACTTGACCAAGAGAGATTACATCAACTACCAACCACCAGCCCAGAACCTAAGTAGGGAAGCACGGAAAATACACCTCGATGAAGGGCATCAACTCATAGTGTTGTACATATGAGACCTAGGCTCCCACGTGCTAGGGTACCCATCACTACTTCACATGTACTATCATAGCATAGGATGATGTCGCTAATACCTCTAAAGACACTTAAATGATGATACCATACATCATTCAAGAGGTTGAAAAAGATGACCAAAACATTTCCCTAACACTGCTTCTAGCATCAGATAGATCACCCTCATCAGTGAAGTTCCAAAGGATGCCTATGGACATACCAAATAATTAGTTATGTAAAGACATGATCATTTCTCCAAATGAGTAAGCAATCCAAAGTATAATACCATATGGTCAATTGACAATGCTCAAAGCACTCATAAGGAGGGAGAATGGAGGAACATACAAAGGTCCTTGTAATGATCAATATTATGGGGTAATGAATAACTACATGGAGGAGGCTACATATCCAACACCTAGAAAATGGAGAGGCCATTCAACTTGGCCAACTTGACTGCACCAATGATGTAACACCCCACTTTTCATCACATGTATAAATCACTGAGCGGAAGCACTTTACTCAAGGGGGTGTCACAAACATGATATTTATTTACAATTTGAATAAATGAAACACTTTGCATTATGTAAATCTGATTCATACATAGCTTTTTGGAAAAAGGAAACTACATCAAATACACTTAATCTACTTTGGTATACATGATGTAATGCTATCTAAACTTTAGATAATCTTGGTAAATGGCACCCCACTAGGTCTTTTCTTCTTGAAGATTCCTTGAGCTACCCCTTGCACTTCTTGCTCCTAAGCTTTCTCCTTAACTGCGGGCATCGTGCCCCCATCCATGCATAAAACCAATGGTAAGTGGAATTGAACATATTATTATATAAAGAAAACTTGTAAACTGAAAATAGACTTTTAACATTAAACATTAAACATTTAAAAGGCATACAATTATTTTTCAAATTCTCTTTTATCTTGACCTATATAAGGATCCTCGGGTTGCACATAAGTGCCTCTTCTGTTATGCACCGAAGTGCCTCTTGGGTTGCACTGAAGTGCCTCTTCTCTTATGCACCGAAGTGCCTCTTAAATTTTGCTCTGAGGAGCCTCTTAATGAGGACCTTATATAAGTTATCTTTTACATTATCTTTCTCTTGAAAACTCTTTCTTTGCTCTTAAAGCTTAACTTTAACTTTTCTCTTAATATTCATAAAGATGATACCATAATATAAATAGTAAAACATTACATTCCATTCATCACAAGTTCATTGACTTTAAGCAATTAAAATAGATAGCACATTCAAAACATTCATTGCATACATACATACATAAAATCAACCATTAACTATGTTCAATTAGCATGGACCACTTACCTTGCACTTGGGGAAAATCTTCTATCTCTTCCTAGTTTGGGTAGAATCCTAATCACGTCATGAGTCAGAGAAACCCTAATTATCCTATTTGCAACATATGTCACATTATTATACATTTTATTCACCAAATAAAACCCTAATTTCCATTTCCTATAAAAGCAACATTTGGCGATTTAGAAACAGACTCTAAAACCTACATATTCGGATTCCTCTTGAAAACCCATTTCCAAAAACATATTTTTTCTCATTTTTCTGAGCCTTGAGAGATTTACTATGAACTAATGAAAATAGACCAATCAGAACTTAGAAAAATGCCGCATGGGCAATGAGAACCCGCCATATAGGCGTGGGTCTCGCCCAGGTGGAAAAGTGGTCAATAAAAAGCAAAATCTTGAAAACTCGAAAATACTCTTGAGACTGAAACACATAGTTTAACATGGTGGGGGTATTACGGCCATTTACTGACCTGGGTTCCTTCCCCCTACCATGGCATCGAGGACAGGCGTATGAAGCCTAAACCTCCAATCAGAACTTGGAACTCACTGAGGGTGGCCTTGAACGGACATCTGAGAGCACAGCCAAGTTCCTCATATGAACATGAAGCCATAGAGCCAAGTCTTAGCATCAGGGAAGCACAGGAGCTCAAGAATGGATCTAGCCCAAAATCGGATTCGACAACAGAATAGGAACCAAGGAAAAGAAAACAAAGAAAGGAGCGATCAAAAATATGAAGCTACAAGAGACACCCAAAAAGGCACAGTCGTCGATCAGGAAGTCGAGCCGAACTCAAAACGGTGACTTGGGTGGTCATTGAGGGCCCGAGGTGCCATGGCATTGACCCGGAGGCAAGTACCTTGAACCCCTCTATAGGGTGTGACATTTTAGGCAACCACACGGCAAACTGAAGATGCAAGAGAGAAGGTAGAAGGTAGATGATGCTCACCCCGCTTTTGATTGGGCTGTGGTGGCTGGAGGAGGCCGGGTGAAACTGAAGTCACCGAAGCAGGAGGCAGAGTAGGTACCGGTGCTAGGGACTAGCGGGAACCCAATTGGCCATAGAGGACGAAGCTATTAGGGTTGGTGATGCTTCTAGAGGCTTGAAAGGGCAGAGGCGAGAGCTAGGGTGGCGGCTGTGAATTCTTGCGGAGAGGGGAGCGGTGCCCTAATGGGAGTTTCATGTATATAGCACGAGAGCCCACAAGCAAGGGCTCGTTTGGTGTGCGAGAGAGAGACAAATCTGAGGGAGAAAGAATCGCAAGGACAAAGTGAGTACAGAGAGAGAAATCTGTTGTGAAATAATAGGTTGTCGGCGCCCCACCTGCCTTAAGTGGCGGGAGGTAGGGGATGATGTTGACACCGTCAGATCTTGATCCGATGGTCAAAAAAGGCATGCGTATAAGGAAAAGAGAAGTAAAGGCATGACAGGGAAATAAATCCCAAAACCATAGGGAAATCGAGTGCATTGAATATAAATCTAATCAAATTAAATACAAAACTTTCCTATTTTTATTGGAGGGTCAAACAAAGTCCAAATGAGTCCAAATTTGGAACATTGGCTAAATAAAGGGTCTAGAATAATCCTAGACAATTAGATTTAGGTTTTCTCAACGTTTGGTCCACGTTTTCTATTTTTGTTTCTTATCTTAATTTAAGTGTACAAACTAACTAAATAAAAGAGGGGGAACTTCCTTTGTGGATTTTACTCCAGAAATTCAAGACAATCACTATTTGTCTATTCCCAAGTCATGGCACGCTTAGTTATTGCCTTTTTATGCACTTTCCTTGGATGAGAGAGAAAACAAGGGGAAAATCACTTCCCTCCTATATATTTATAAAATAAAAAGAGAGATTGTCTTGAAGGTGCCAAGAGAGTATATTCCTTTCATATTTTTGAACTAAAAGGATAAGAGACACACTATGATGACTTTTTGGCAAATTTGAGAATAGGAGAGAGAAAATGAACATTAGAGGCTTTATTTTGGAATCTATAAAAAGGAAAAACACATTAATGTCCAAGCAGTCTAAATTTCAAATTGTTGCTTCTTTTCTTCCTCTTTCTCTTTCTCTTCCATTACTTTTAGATTTATTTGATAAAAGAAAAGGGAAGCATATTACCAAGATTGCATAATTATTTGCAACACATTAATATAAAGGAAAAACTTGTTTTGAGCCCTTTTGTTATTTCTCTTTGCATTGAAATCCTAGAAGTAAAACTATTTTGGAAATTTTGCCTTTAGGCCCTTAACAAAATTTCATTTAAAGAAAACTACATAAAGGTTTTATTTTACTCCTGAAAAGAGGGATGTTACATTTCTACCCACCTTAATTAAATTTTGTCCTCGAAATTTCCTTAGGCTACTACCCACCTTAGATTTTGGCTTACCCCTTCACTTAGTGATAATAAACATTTCAAGGTTCATTTTTGTTCACAATTTTGCATAAAAGAAAATGTGACGTAAGACATTTTGATTGCTTAAAACACTAATTATTCATTCCTTTGGTCTCCTTCATAACTTTACTTAGGGCTTATGAAACTAAACTTAGCACGACATTTAGGACTCCTACCTCAACCTTTCCATGACTCTCTATCATTAGGTGTAGATGACAATCTATCTTAAGTCTCTTGTATTGCCCATCTTTTTGACATCCCTAGGTAGGTATTGATCAAGAACATACCCAATGATGAAAGATCCTATTGTACTACCCTTCACCAACCTAATAGTACACATGTCCCATACCACACATACTATTATGATGGGGAAAGATACACAATAAGTCTAATGCTTATGAAATCCCTCTACATTCCTCACATGGAGTGCACCAACCAATGAGATAAGAGAGGATATGCCACTAGCTAAGATTAGGTCAATACCTAAGATCTAATCTAGATATACACCTATCCCTAATGTAAACTTCTACTCTAGGTTTAAAACTCTTACTATCTTAGGGTTTGATACTCTTCCTTGGGTTCCCTTCCTATACTTTATTCTCATATCTTCATTCTAGGGAAACTATGTGAATCTTATTTGCCTAGTGGCCATTTACCAAATTGCTCTGATACCATATTGTAACACCCCACTTTTCATCACATGTATAAATCACTGAGCGGAAGCACTTTACTCAAATGGGTGTCACAAACATGCTATTCATTTGCAATTTGAATAAATGAAACACTTTACATTATGTAAATCTGATTCATACATAGATTTTTGGCAAAAGGAAACTACATCAAATACACTTAATCTACTTTGGTATACATGATGTAATGCTATCTAAACTTTGGATCATCTTGGTAAATGGCACCCTGCTAGGTCTTTTCTTCTTGAATATTCCTTGAGATATCCCTTGCACTTCTTGCTCCTAAGCTTTCTCCTTAGCTGCGGACATCGCACCCCCAACCATGCATAAAACCAATTGTAAGTGGAATTGAACATATTATAATATAAAGAAAACTTGTAAACTGGAAATAGACTTTGAACATTAAACATTAAACATTAAACATTTAAAAGACATACAATTACTTTTTAAATTCTCTTTTATCTTGACCTATATAAGGATCCTCGGGTTGCATATAAGTGCCTCTTCTCTTATGCACCAAAGTGCCTCTTGGGTTGCACTGAAGTGCCTCTTCTCTTATGCACCGAAGTGCCTCTTGGGTTGCACCAAAGTGCCTCTTAAATTTTGCTCTAAGGAACCTCTTAATGAGGACCTTATATAAGCTATCTTTTACATTATCTTTCTCTTGAAAACTCTTGCTTTGCTCTTAAAACTTAACTTTAACTTTACCCTTAATGTTCATGAAGGTGATACCATAATATAAACAGTAAGACATTACATTCCATTCATCACAAGTTCATTGACTTTAAGCAATTAAAATATATAGCACATTCAAAATATTTATTGCATGCATACATACATAAAATCAACCATTAACTATGTTCAATTAGCATGGACCACTTACCTTGCACTTGGGGAAAATATTCTCTCTCTTCCTTGTGACACCTCATCACGCTAAACGAGATTACTCAAATATAAAACACAAGTAATCACTAATTAATCACATACCCAAAAATATGGGTAAATTAAAACCAATTTCAACATCAGCACCTTCTCAAAAACATTTGCATAAGACCCCAACATGTTTCTTGTATCCATACTATGCCAAGAATTTGATACAAATTGTTTTATCTCCTTAGCCACAACATATATACAAAGGAGAACAATATTCATATATGCCACACAAACACGCATTAACATGCTAACAAAAGTTTGATTTGTTTGAAACACTATATACAAACTTTTCCTGTCCAGACTTGAGAGTACAGGGATGACTCTAGGACACACTAGACATCTAATCAACTTTCCCAAAGATTCATTATTGTAGTTCCTCTTTACTTCCATGGTTCTGTTGTCGTCACTACCGATTACCTAAAAAAAATGTGGCAAACCACAAGGGTGAGATCCATGTCCTAGCAAGAGTTATAACCTCCAAAAACGTTTATTGATTACAACATTTTTAAGTAATTAAATAGTTAAGCAGTTTAATCAGATATAACAAATAAGATCAGTAGTTTTGATGATTAACAAAATACATAAGCACAAGTATCTTGATAAGTATGATTAGCAGTATATGCATCTCTAGTTATAAAGGCATGGCTAGCATGCTAAACATAACTAACAACATGAGATATCTAGCATCATGATTATAATCAACAATAGCAGTATATTTATCAACATAAGAATGGCTATTGTATGTATGCATCTACAATCTAAGCATATCCAAAACATAAGTATATTTACTATCTCTTAATTGCATTAAGCCTCGTCTTTATGTAAAGATAACAAACAAGGGTTATCATCCAATGTGAAACGTCGTGTATAACCCTAAACATATATGATATACTATTGTATTAAATCTTTTATTACGCCTTGGGGAATTTGAATCGTACCATTCAAAGTCCAACTGACCCTTGCGAAGGGCTATTCGGTTCCGTACAAGATCTAGGAGTACTGGTATCCTAAGATCTCTTCCACTCGGTCAGTACGAGTAAAAGGCAGTGACATATCAGTCAAAGTTGCCACCACAGCGACATATAGTCAAGCTAAAAACCACTAGTCTGACCTTGGTACAGGTCACGACACTAGAAACTAGGGTATTCAAACCCAATCACTAAGGTACAACCGCATTTGTCCTCTAATCACATCATGTTATAATCACCGATACACGACCGCAGTCGTTCTCAATCACATCAGATGTATGAGGCATGACCATAGCCAATCTCCACAATCTGCATTTTGGATGACAAGAATATATCCTCAACCTACCACCCCCACATACTCAATAGTATGCGCTCCGAGTTTCCTTAGGATTACTCGTTTCACCATCCAGCAAGTTCTGACACTGAAGATGGTTCTACGACACAGGGCACTACATGATTAGAGTTGCACTTGATTAGTTATGCCAATTGGGTGAATTAAGGCTGCATCAAACAAGTGGACATACAAACCCTAATTCACTTCTAGTAAGCGTATAAATATCAAAACTTTGAAAAGATATAAAATGTGTGAAACATAATTTCTCATCTCATCATCACATGGTACTATTCACTTTCCATTCATGAGACCACACTAGTCATCATACTATCACAAGATATAAATCCTTTTCACAATATCACAGGGTATTAACCCTTATCAACATAAAAGGATTACACATCATTCAGGGCTCAACCATGCCCAAAGGTCATTATGACCATCATATTATTCCCTGCAAGATCATCATTATATTTGCATGCCTTATAACAAGGCTCAACAACATCAATTATATATAATACACTAGATCAGCACAATATTGCATTTATGAGCTAGGTGGAATTCATAAATAATCATAGCAGGGTTATATTAACATTAAGAACATTCCTTTATTACATCAACATGCAAGGAATATAGATATGATTAACACTCATCATATTCATAATGCACATGTTTAGCATATGAAAGTATCAACCATGTGGCTATAATAACCACCAATTAACACATTAATGTTATGATCATGTTAAGGAGGTTATTCCACCATCATTCCATCATATAAGAATGTTAAACATGAATACTCATATTTATCTTATTGCATTAGAGTTAGGTTCAACATGATAAAGTATATCAATGTTACTAATCAGCACTCATACCCAAACCCTAAAGGCATCCCCATTGGATCATGGATGCATAAGGTGAAGCATCACCATCTCATTCCATATTATTCTCAAGTATGAAACCACACATAAATCAAGGTGTAATCATCAAGTTATAGCATACTAGGGTTTCAACGATAATAGAGTACTCCATGATTGTATTATTCATTCAAGCACTATTCATACCCAATTACCATCATTTAGTTATATTAAAGCTAGGTATAACAAGCTATACCTAATTAGGGTTACATATCAACATAATATGGTTATCATCCCTTCTATTCTTATGAGTGAATAGGTAAGACTAACTTATTAAGAGTAACCCTCCATTTGTTCCATCATCCTTCAACCCATATCGCCATACCACAATGTCACCCAGAACCATTAGATGTATAAAAGGTAAGACTGGGTTGTTTTCACAAGTAAACACCTTAGATAAACCACCTATGAATTCCTTGATTTGTTCTCTAGAAAGAGTCACCATATAAACCTAGACATCCCTTAATTAACAACACAAAAAGTTCCATTGAGAGTAGGGTAAAACCCACGATCGACTATTCATTTAAAACAAGTCATCCATTGTCAACAAGTAAGCCTTTAAGTTGATCCTATAAAGGAAACCATCTAAATAACATTAGTAGGACTAACATATTACATTATCCATCATTCCCACCTTAATGGAGGAATAAATATTAGATCTCGACCATTGGGTCAAGTTCATATATTAAAACTACAAATTATAATATAGGTCTGACCATTGCATCAAGTGACCCAAGAAACCATTGGTATAAGGATTAATTGATGCTAAAACTACAATGATTAACTCAACATAGGTTGTACAGACCTGATCCACCATCATTATTGACCATTAAGTCACCATAGGTTGTTAGATCAACACTATATTCAGTAATCAACATCAAATATTAAGCTAATGTCAACATTGATTGATAACATCAATAGGGTACTTAATGGTTGATCATTAAACTTCTAATTGATCCCAAACCTGACCTAAGGGGGTGACCATAGGTTGTCACCATAATTTGACACCCTTTATCACGAACATCAGTTGTTATGAAGACAACACCATAGGGTTATTGCAATGGTACCATAATCAGGTCATGATTTATAGAAGAAATCAGCTTTAAACCCTAAAATTGACCATAGTTTGATAGGTGCTTAGCACTATCAAACTAGGAATCCAAGTCATGTAAAACCTGATACAAGTCATTTAATACCTTAGGAATAACATATACATGATCACAGGTTCATATATAACTGAAATAAGAACAGGGAACATTATAAAAATCGAAATCCAAGTCAAACATAGCTTTTTAGTGCATGGATCATCATTTTCAAGCAAGAACATGATCTAGAATGCTTATGGTAAGCAATAAATGTGTTATAAAACTTGTCTATAATGAGAATATGGAACCACACACAGAAGAAATCTCGAGCAGGTAGGGTAGAAAATCCAAGAATAAGCTATGAATTCATCCATCTAGCACCACTCTTCATCAAATGAGCAAACCCTAAGCATAAGGAGCAAGAAAGGTAGGGTTTTAGGGCTTTAGAGCAATTTCTACCATGTAACACCAAGGTTCCGACCTGGATAAATCTAGGAGGAAGGATAACAAAGAAATAGACGAAGGAAATAAGGTAAAACTTACACTTTTAGGTCAAGATCACTAGGAAGAAGCTTTATAGACCCAAAAAGGGAATCAATTGCAACCCTAGAATTGTTTTCCAAGAAGATCCCCACTTTCTTCTTCCTTGGCAGAAAAATTTGTAGCTGAACAGAGGGAGAACAAAGCAGGTAGAAGGAGAGAGGTGGTGGAGAGAAATTGGCTCGTTTTGGTGCTTAGGGATAAGTATATGACACTTTAATATTAAGAAAAAGAAAAAGTTGATAAATAGAGGGATAACTAATCTGGGAGAAGGAGAGATGTGGTGGAGAGAAAGTGGCTCGTTTTGGTGCTTGGGGATAAGTATATGCCACTTTAATATTAAGAAAAAGAAAAGGTTGAAATTCTAGTATATATCCAAGTGTCCACGTCTTTAAATTATTAAGAATATATATGCACACACACAAGAAGCTCTCCCACCGTCCCTCTAGACCTTCTTAGCTTTCTTTTGTTGAAATTCCCAGCCAATCACATAAGTCCTTAGTTGATAGCTACTAAAGATAGCTCATCCATGAAGGGGAAAACCCTAAAATACCCTTGATCAAAACACCTTCAAACCATGGCTCAACTAGGATCCCCATGGTTCAAAAATATCAAGAATGATAATATAACATCTAAGGAACATAATGTATGTGATAAATTGCAAAGAAAACCCCTCAATTGGGTAAATTGTAGAAAAGTCCAAAATGTACAGAAAATTGCATAACTTGCTCGAACAATGTCCAAATTGGACCAAATTTGAAACTTAAGCTTGTATTATGATTTCAAAACATATAAAAAGGTTATATTAGGGTTATAAATATTCAATTATAGTAATTAATCTCATTCAACTCATTAAGCAAGTTTAGGGGCCTTACAACTATAAACCCCTAACAGGGATTTCGCCCCCAAAATCTAAGGTAAACAAAGATGGGTACTTCCTCTGCACCTCATCCTATTAAATTCACATGGTTACTTGCATATCATGGTGATGTCACATCATTCATACATATCACATCTTGGGTCATCACAAAAAACCCCACATAAGAAGACATTTGCAAATATGGAACATAGAAACTTGTTGTGCCACTAGTATAAATCTAATAGTAATGTTCAACTTTAAATTCTAGCTATCATCCTACAATTATATCTATTGTATCAACACATTACTCAAAATTCATACTTGCTATCTTTTTACCAATCATGCCATATGTCCCATACCATTCCTTGAAGCATAAAAAAAAAGCAATGTATCCATCCTTTTTTTATATACACTGACACTAGAACTCTTGTCAGTTCGTTTTCAGCATCAAAAGAAATGATGATGATGGCATGTATCATTCCATACAAGGAAACACCATTCCTAGTCAACCTTTTTAGGGGTGAAACAAAAACACTATCTTCACCTTACTAGGATTTACACAACCTACTTAGAAGACATATCATGATCCCATAAAGACATTTAATCAACCCCATCTCACTCGTGTTCAACTTGTCTCATAGGTATTGCTGCTTCGGCAACCCTAAGTTTTTGAAGAAATATTGATCATATATATGTCCATATTTGAAATACTTTGACATGTCATCATTTAAAGCTTGATACAACTTGTATGGCATGACTGAACAATTTGTTCCTCATATTCATAAATTATATTGATACATTGGTTAGTCTAAAGGACATAACTCTAAACTCATCATGGTCATGTGAATTATGTCATCTAATATAACTCTTATGAATTGATATTTGATCATAGGTTTATCTTAAAGGAACACGGTATCACATATCTATTGACCAACAAACCATCTATCCTTGATAGTGGTCTTGCCCAACTGTCACTGAACCATACACAACATTATAGAATCACTTTTTTAAACAACATTTAGATGGTCATCATCAAATCTCTCTCTCTAAGGGAGAGGAATACTTGGAATGTTCACTTAATAAACATCTCCAACCTTCACATAATTCTCATATTATTTATACATCTTGGATACTAGGATTCATTACCTTAGTATCCACCTCATGCGCTATAAGGAACTCACATCCTTATCTCATCTACTTTTACCAACATAACAAATATCAAGACATATAAGAGGAGTCTTCCTAGTTATTGGAAGGCTCAAAGAAAAATCATCACAAACTTTATTATCGTGGAACCATATTCCAAACAACCTTATTCTATAATAAGATATCCATCCCCATGTTTAGAATGAATCAACACATACCAAATGGCAATGGTCCACTTGAAATGTGTGCCCTGGAAAGGAAAGACACAAAGGGAAACATACTTCCCACATCATAGAAGCATTGTTCAGGGTCACTAACAAAAAGGTAACCAATTCTATTTTCATTATGCATATTACAACTTCTTATGTATCATTTTACCTTTTTCATTTTTGGTTCCTTGCCATTAGCATAGGAATCATCATGATTAACATATCTCATTACTCCTTCCTTGATAACTATTTATCACAATTGGGTATGTTCTCTTATTTTATTATATTTTTCAACCACTTATCAATAGGTAAATACTCGTATTCCACACTTTCTTCATTAAGTAGCGATCATATCCCTTAATTTCTTTCACATGCTATGCTGATTTTACATTAACACTTTCTTACACACATACGTTGGTCTGAGATTTACTCAGGTTCCACCTTATTCCTTTGTCATTGTTCTCATTTATCTTCTCATTTTACTTATCATTGGAGTTATCTCCATCTTATGTGGATTTCATACCTTGATTCACTTTATAAGCATAGACTTATCTGTCTTTTATTTTATTATATTCTTGAATCACATCTTCAAGAACTCCTCTTTTCCTTATTTGTATTCAGATTTAGATTTCATGGTGTTGTATCTTTCTCTTATAGTTACCAAACATTCATGTTTTGATAGATAATGATGCAATTCTCATCTTCTTTAAGGTAGGATTGAGATATTCACAACATGATTTCTTATTCGTTATGCTCTTTAGATTGTCTCAAAATGACTACTTGATCAGAGTAATCAGAAAGATAACAATCTAAGAGTTCCATACTTACCTTTCTTCAATAATTGAATACATGGCCAGGGCACTCAAATACTGAGATTAGGCAGTATGCACCACGTTTTTGTGTCACGTTCCTAACTTAGACATCATTCTAGTCTTAAGTCCTAGTGTCCCTATAGACTTAGTGAACCTAAAGCTCTGATATCAACCTGTGACACCTCGTCACACTAAACGAGATTACTCAAACATAAAACACAATTAATCACTAATTAATCACATACCCAAAAATATGGGTAATTAAAACTAATTTCAACATCAGCACCTTCTCAAAAACATTTGCATAAGACCCCAACATGTTTCTTGTATCCATACTATGCCAAGAATTTGATACAAATAGTTCTATCTCCTTAGCCACAACATATATACATAGGAGAACAATATTCATATATGCCACACAAACACGCATTAACATGCTAACAAAAGTTTGATTTATTTGAAACACTATATACAAACTTTTCCTGCCCAGACCTGAGAGTACAAGGACGACTCTAGGACACACTAGACATCTAATCAACTTTCTCAAAGAATCATTATTGTAGCTCCTCTTTACTTCCATGGTTCTATTGTCGTCACTACCGATTACCTAAAAAAATGTGGCAAACCACAAGGGTGAGACCCATGTCCCAGCAAGAGTTATAACCTCCAACAACATTTATTGATTACAACATTTTTAAGTAATTAAATAGTTAAGCAATTTAATCAGATATAAAAAATAAGATCAGTAGTTTTGATGATTAACAAAATACATAAGCACAACTATCTTGATAAGTATGATTAGCAGTATATGCATCTCTAGTTACAAAGGCATGGCTAGCATGCTAAACATAACTAACAACATGAGATATCGAGCATCATGATTATAATCAGCGGTAGCAGTATAGTTATCAACATAAGCATGGCTACTATATGTATGCATCTACCATCTAAGCATATCCAAAACGTAAGTATATTTACTATCTCTTAATTGCATTAAGCCTCAGCTTTATGTAAAGATAACAAACAAGGGTTATCATCCAATGTGAAACGTCATGTATAACCCTAAACAGATATGCTATACGGCTGTATTACATCTTTTATTACGCCCTAGGGAATTCGAATCGTACCATTCAAAGTCCAACTGACCCCTACAAAGGGCTATTCGGTTCTGTACAAGATCTAGGAGTACCGGTATCCTAAGATCTCTACCCCTCGATCAGTACGAGTAAAAGGCAGTGACATATCAGTCAAAGTTGCCACCACAGCGACATATAGTCAAGCTGAAAACCACTAGTCCGACCTTGGTACAGGTCACGACACTAGAAACTAGGGTATTCAAACCCAATCAGTGAGGTACAACCGCAGTTGTCCTCTAATCACATCATGTTATAATCACTGAGACACGACCGCAGTCGTTCTCAATCACATCAGATGTATGAGGCATGACCACAGCTAACCTCCACAATATGCATTGTGGATAACAAGGATATATCCTCAACCTGCCATCCCCACATACTCAACAGTATGCGCTCCGAGTTTCCCGTAGGAATACTCATTTCATCATCCAGCAAGTTCTGACACTGAAGATGGTTCTACGGCACAGGGCACTACATGATTAGAGTTGCACTTGATTAGTTATGCCAATTGGGTGAATTAAGGCAGCATCAAACAAGTGGACATACAAACCCTAATTCACTTCTAGTAAGCATATAAATATCAAAACTTTGAAAATATATAAAATGTGTGAAACATAATTTCTCATCTCGTCATCACATGGTACTATTCACTTTCCATTCATGAGACCACACTAGTCATCATACTATCACAAGATATAAATCCTTTTCACAATATCACAGGGTATCAACCCTTATCAACATAAGAGGATTACACCTCATTCAGAGCTCAACCATGCCCAAAGGTCATTAAGACCATTATATTATTCCCTGCAAGATCATCATTATATTTGCATGCCTTATAACAAGGCTCAACAACATCAATTATATATAATACACCAGATCAGCACAATATTGCATTTATGAGCTAGGTGGTATTCATAAACAATCATAGCAGGGTTATATTAACATTAAGAACATTCCTTTATTACATCAACATGCAAAGAATCTAGATATGATTAACACTCATCATATTCATAATGCACATGTTTAGCATACCAAAGTATCAACCATGTGGCTATAATAACCACCAATTAACACATTAAGGTTATGATCATGTTAAGGAGGTTATTCCACCATCATTCCATCATATAAGAATGTTAAACATGAATACTCATCTTTATCTTATTGCATTAGAGTTAGGTTCAACATGATAAATTATATCAATGTTACTAATCAGCACTCATACCCAAACCCTAAATCACAACATCCCCATTGGATCATGGATGCATAAGGTGAAGCATCACCATAACATTCCATACTCTTCTCAAGTATGAAGCCACACATGAATCAAGGTGTAACCATCAGGTTATAGCATACTAGGGTTTCAACAATAATAGAGTACTCCATGATTGTATTAGTCATTCAAGCACTATTCATACCCAATTACCATCATTTAGTTATATTAAATCTAGGTATAACAAGCTATACCTAATTAGGGTTACATATCAAGACAATATGGTTGTCATCCCTTCTATTCATATGATTGAATAGGTAAGACTAACTTATTAAGGGTAACCCTCCATTTGTTCCATCATCCTTCAACCCATATCGCCATACCACAATGTCACCCAGATCCATTAGATGTATAAATGGTAAGACTATTGGTTGTTTTCACAAGTAAACACCTTAGATAAACCACCTATGAATTCCTTGATTTGTGCTCTAGAAAGAGTCACCATATAACCCTAGACATCCCTTTATTGACAACACAAAAAGTTCCATTGAGAGTAGGGTAAAACCCACGATCGACTGTTCATTTAAAACAAGCCATTCAATGTCAACAAGTAAGCCCTTAAGTTGATCCTATAAAGGAAACCATCTAAATAACATTAGTAGGACTAAAATATTACATTATCCATCATTCCCACCTTAATGGAGGAATAAATATTAGATCTTGACCATTGGGTCAAGTTCATATGTTAAAACCATCAATTACAGTATAGGTCTGACAATTGCATCAAGTGACCCAAGAAACCATTGGTGTAAGGCTTAATTGATGCTACAACTACAATGATTAACTAAACATAGGTTGTAGATACCTGATCCACCATCATTAGTGACCATTAAGTCACCATAGGTTGTTAGATCAACACTATATCCATTAATCAACATCAAATATTAAGCTAATGTCAACATTGATTGATAACATCAATAGGGTACTTAATGGTTGATCATTAAACTTGTAATTGATCCCAAACATGACCTAAGGGGGTGACCATAGGTTGTCACCATAATTTGATACCCTTGATCATGAACATAAGTTTTTATGAAGACAACACCATAGGGTTATTGCAATGGTACCATAATCGGGTCATGATTTATAGAAGAAATCAGCTTTAAACCCTAAAATTGACCATAGTTTGATAGGTGCTTAGCACTATAGGTTATCAAAAAAACCTGATCCAAGTCATGGAATACCTTAGGAATAACATATACATGATCACATGTTCATATATAACTGAAATCAGAACATGGAACATTATAAAAATTTAAATCCAAGTCAAACATAGATTTTTAGTGCATGGATCATCATTTTCAAGCAAGAACATGATCTAGAATGCTTATGGTAAACAATAAACGTGGAGAAAGTTATAAAACTTGCCTCTAATGAGAAGATGTAACCACACACAGATGAAATATCGAGCAGGTAGGGTAGAAAATCCAAGAATAAGCTATGAATTTGTCCATCTAGCACCACTCTTCATCAAATGAGCAAACCCTAAGCATAAGGAGCAAGAAAGGTAGAGTTTTAGGGCTTTAGAGAAATTTCTACCATGGAACACCAAGGTTCTGATCTGGAGAAAGCTAGGAGGAAGGATAAAAAATAAATAGACGGAGGAAAGAAGGTAAAACTTACACTTTTAGGTCAAGATCACTAGGAAGAAGCTTTATAGACCCAAAAAGGGAATCAACTGCAACCCTAGAATTGTTTTCCAAGAAGATCCCCACTTTCTTCTTCCTTGGGCAGAAAAATTTGCAGCTGAACAGAGGGAGAACGAAGCAGGTTGAAGGAGAGAGGTGGTGGAGAGAAATTGGCTCGTTTTGGTGCTTAGGGATAAGTATATGACACTTTAATATTAAGAAAAAGAAAAAGTTGAAATTCTAGTATATATCCAAGTGTCCATGGCTTTAAATTATTAAGAATATATAAGCACACACACAAGCAGCTCTCCCACTGTCCCTCTAGACCTGATTAGCTTTCTTTTGTCGAAATTCCCAGCCAATCACATAAGTCCTTAGTTGATAGCTACTAAAGGTAGCCCATCCATGAAGGGGCAAACCCTAAAATACCCTTGATCAAAACACCTTCAAACCATGGCTCAACTAGGAGCCCTATGGAACAGAATATCAAGAATGATAATATAACATCTTAGGAACATAATGTATGTGATAAATTGCAAACTAAACCCCTCAATTGGGTAAATTGTAGAAATGTCCAAAATGTACAAAAAATTGCATAACTTGCTTGAACAGTGTCCAAATTGGACCAAATTTGAAACTTAAGCTTGTCTTATGATTTCAAAACATATAAAAAGGTTATATTAGGGTTATAAATATTCAATTATGGTAATTAATCTCATTCAACTCATTAAGCAAGTTTAGGGGCCTTACATTCTTAGTTTGGGTAGAACCCTAATCACGTCATGAGTCAGAGAAACCCTAACTATCCTATTTGCAACATATCTCACATTATTATACATTTTATTCACCAAATAAAACCCTAATTTCCATTTCCTATAAAACCAACATTTGGAAATTAAGAAACATACTCTAAAACTTGCATATTCGGATTCCTCTCAAAAACCCATTTCCAAAACATATTTTTGCTCATTTTTCAGAGCCTCGAGTGATTTACTATGAATTAATGAAAATGACCCAATCAGAATTTAGAAAAATACCACATGGGCCAATGAGAGCCCGCCATATAGGTGCAGGTCTCACCCAGGTGGATAAGTGGTCAATAAAAAGCAAAATCTTGAAAACCTAAAAATACCCTTGCGACTGAAACACATAGTTTAACATGGTGGGGGTATTACGGTCATTTACTGACATGGGTGCTTTCCCCCGACCATGGCATCGAGGATAGGTGTCTGAAGCCTAAACCTCCGATCAGAACTCAAAACTCACTGAGGGCGGCCTTGAACGGACATCTGAGAGTGCAGCCAAGTTCCTCACACGAACCTGAAGCCATAGAGCCTAGGCTTAGCATCAGGGAAGCACAAGAGCTCAGGAAACAGCTCTAGCCCAAAACCGGATTCGACAACAGAACAGGAACCAGGAAAAAGAAAATAGAGGAAAGAGCGATAAAAAATATGAAGCTATAAGAGACACCCAAAAAGGCACAGTCATCGATCAGGAAGTCGAGCCGAACTCAAAACGGTGACTTGGGTGGTCATTGAGGGCCTGCGGCACCATGACATTGACTCGACGACAAGCACCTTGAACCCCTCTACAGGGTGTGATGTTTCAGGCAACCACGTGGCAAACTGAAGATGTGAGAGAGAAGGTAGAAGGTCGATGATGCTCACCCCACTTTTGATTGGGCTATGGTGGCTGGAGGAGGCCGGGCGAAACCGAAGTCACCGGAGAAGGAGGCGGAGTAGGTACGGGTGCTAGGGTCTAGCGGGAACCCAATTGGCCATAGAGGACAAAGCTATCAGGTTTGGTGATGCTTCTGGACGCTTGAAAGGGCAGAGGAGAGAGCTAGGGTGGCGGTTGTGAATTCTCGCGAAGAGGGGAGTGGCGCCCTAATAGGAGTTTAATGTATATAGCATGAGAGCCCACAAGCAAGGGCTCATTTGGTGCGTGAGAGAGAAATGAATCTGGGGGAGAAAGAATCACGAGGAGAGAGTGAGTACAGAGAGAGAAATCTATCGTGAAATAATAGGCTGTCGGTGCCCCACCTGCCTTAAGTGGCTGGAGATAGGGGATGACGCTGACGCCATCAAATCTTGATCTGATGGTTAGAAAAGGCGCATGTATAAGGAAAAGAGAAGGAAAGGCGTAACAGGGAAATAAATCCCAAAACCATAGGGAAATCGAGTGCATTGAATACAAATCTAATCAAATCAAATACAAAACTTTCCTAGTTTAATTGGAGGGTCAAACAAAGTCCAAATGATTCCAAATTTGGAACATTAGCTAATTAATGGGTCTAGAATAATCCTAACCAATTAGATTTAGGTTTTCTCAACGTTTGGTCCACGTTTTATATTTTTTTTCTTATCTTAATTTAAGTGTACAAACTAATTAAATAAAAGAGGGGGAACTTCCTTTGTGGATTTTACTCCAAAAATTCGAGATAATCACTATTTGTCTATTCCCAAGTCATGGCACACTTAGTTATTGCCTTTTTATGCACTTTCCTTGGATGAGAGAGAAAACAAGGGGAAATCACTTCCCTCCTGTATATTTATAAAATAAAAAGAGAGATTGGCTTGAAGGTTCCAAGAGAGTATATTCCTTTCATATTTTCAAGCTAAAAGGATAAGAGGCACACTATGATGACTTTTTGGCAAATTTGAGAACAGGAGAGAGAAAATGAACATTAGAGGCTTTATTTTGGAATCTATAAAAAGGAAAAACACATTAATGTCCAAGTACTCTAAATTTCGAATTGTTTCTTCTTTTCTTCCTCTTTCTCTTTCTCTTCCATTACTTTTAGATTTATTTGATAAAAGAAAAGGGAAGCATATTACCAAGATTACATAATTATTTGCAACACATTAATATAAAGGAAATACTTGTTTTGAGTCCTTTTATTATTTCTCTTTGCATTGAAATCCTAGAAGTAAAACTATTTTGGAAATTTTGCCTTTAGGCACTTAATAAAATTTCATTTAAAGAAAACTACATAAAAGGTTTTATTTTACTCCTGAAAAGAGGGATGTTACAAATGGCCATCCCCGACTTGCCATGCCTAGATGACTATATGAAGTGGGGTTGACGAAGACATTGAGGACGACTATGGTGTCATGTATGATGAATGTGATGACACTTATGAGATGTTTGAAATATGGGGGATCAATGTCATCTTTAAATCAGAAGTTGTAGAAGAACCACAACAACACATCTACCATGTGTGAAGCATGGATGAAGTTTTGAACTAGCATGTAGATGATTGCAATGTCTTAAGGTCAAATCCCCCTCCACTAACTAAGAAACAACTTGACATTGTGGAGATCCTTGAGTGGTTGTTTACCCACATTCCCCTAAAAGAGTATAAGGCAGTCTGTATGTCCAGTTGTTTGATGATTATTTCACAAAAATAGTGAAAGACTTCCCCATACCAAACCACATGATGAAAGAGCACACATCCTTCCACATTTAAGATGATACAAAGATAGTGAACTTTATCTCATGACCTGAGCCACATAAATTAAAATTAGGGCAATTCTACCTCAACTTATCAAGGATAAATTGATAAAACTCCTACTACATTGATGTGTTTTCATGGAGCTATTAAGATATGCAAAAATGGATGAAAAGATCATGGTTCATCAACTACCATTCATCCATGGCATTTGTCTAGACAAGTAAAAGGCTAGACAGCTACAACTAGAATGGAACCTCAAGACTAGAGAAGAAGTTCAGAAGAAATATAGTGGTTGTTTCTTAGATCCAGTCAAATATCCCAACTGACTTGCCAACATGGTACATGCACAAAGAAAGATGGAAAAGTGTGAATGTGTGTATTTTATGAAAATATCAACAAGGTGTCTCCATAAGGTAGCTTTCCACTGCCACATATTATTGTACTCATTGAGAAAACCACTGGTTACACACTCTTGAGCTTTATGGGTAGTTTCTCTATCCATAGTTAAATAAACATGAATAAGGATTATAAGGAGAAGACCACCTTCATTAGATAATGAGGGTGTTCTATTACCAAGTCATGCCTTTTAGTCTCCAAACTATTGGAACTTCCTATCAGAGAGTGATGGTGGCTCTATTTTGTTACATGATTCATAACCAGGTGGAGGTCTATGTGGAAAACATGATCTCTAATTCAAGAGTCCAAAATATCGCATTGCCAATCTAGAAAGCTCTTTCAACAAAGAAATTGATTCTCGCTACACCTAATTCCAACAAATTGCACCTTCAAGGTTGGATCTCATAATCTACTCAGGTACATGGTAAGGCAAATAGGAATCAAAGTCAAACAAAGGAAGGCTCAAGCCATCCAGGAAGTGCCTTCTCTAAATAAAGGAGACACACGACCTAGTTGGTCATATCCTCTATATCAGTTGCTTCATCGCCAAGGTCACACCTATATGTTAGTCCATCTTCAAGTTAATAAAGAAGATTCTAAATTAGGAAGGAATTTACAATATGAGAGGGCATTGGAAAATCTCAAAGACTATCTCACCAGGCCATTTGGTTCTAAAACTATATCAGTCTTTGTCTACCAATCTATAAATATCAATGGAAGGGATCTCGAGCTTGTAAATAGATGATCGAGAGCATATCATGTAGTATCTATGTAAGAAGTTCAATGAGACCAAGACCTGACACACTACAATTGAAAAGTATCACTTGGATCGAGTATTTGAAATAGGGAATCTACGTCACTATATAAGGACATACCTGCTTCAGCTAATTGCAAAACATGACCAGTTCTACTACTTGTGTGAACATCTTGACCTCACATGACAATGTGAAAAATGACAAGTAATACTATTAGCATTTGACATCACCTACCTACCCATGATGCTAGTCAAATCACAAACCATAGCTAACCTACTAGTATATTTCTTGCTCCCTAATGAACCAACACATGAGTATGAGTTCCCAGATAAAGACATCTGAATGATTGGATCACCTTATGTCATTATTCCTTCAAATGCTGACATGTGGACAATCTTCATTGAAATATTCATCAATTATAAAGGAGTCAAAATAGGATTTTCCCTCCAAGACCCCCCAAAGGAACAACTGCCTATAATAAGACAACTCAAGTTTAGTTCCACCAACAACGTGGTTGAGTATGAAAATTGTATACTAGAAATCAACTTGCTATGTAGAAAGGGGCACATCATCTCCAACTCTATGGTGATTCCCTTATCGTGATCTCTCAAGTTAGAATAATTGGAGGACCCACCACTAGAACATGATCCCTCATCAAGAATATTTCTATTCCCTTGCCAAAAAAAATCAGCAAATCTCCTTTAAATTCATGAAACTAGTTTGTTGATGCTTTGGCTACCCTCTCTTCATGGATTGACATCCATGGGGATCAAAGTTTCTCTTTAATGGTGCAAACAATCGCTCAGCCTACTTATTGTGTGGTCATATACAATGCGGTCAATAGTAAAGAGAAGGCATGATTCTATGACATCAAAGCATATCTGAAGTACCAAGTAATCCCTAGAAGGCCTCTCTCAAAGAGAACAATAAGCACTTAAACAACAAGTATTGATATACATCTATGGGAATGACATCTATACCTTAGATCTTACAATCAAACTCTCATTATATGTGTTGGAAAGACCGAAGATGAAGCCCTCATGAAGGAGGTCTATGGAGGATCATGCAGCACACACATTAGTGGGGTCATTCTTGCAAAGAAGATACATCTTCTAGACTATTATTGGAATACCATGGGGTAAACTTCTACCAACATTTTCAAAAATTTCAAGTCTATAAAATTCATGCTAATTATATTCATGCATCATCCAACCAACTATAATATAATTCCATGCCTTAGCCTTTCTTTACTTTGAGTAATTGACATGATTGCAAAGATAAATCACAAATATTTGATTGGGATTACTTTATTATGGTTGCCATTGACTAATTCAGCAAATGGGTAGATCTGTCTCCATCCCCAATGGTAGAATTCAACAAGTGATCAAGAACCTCAAGAAAAACATCATAATCTAGAATGCAATACCACATGAGATTGTCTCCAACAATGATACAAACTTCATTGTCAAATTTGTCAAAGAGTACACACACTCTTTGGGTAGCAAACATCACTGAGCATCACCATACCAACCACAGATGAATGGAGTTTGGAGGCTTTCAATAAGAACCTAATAAATATCCTCTAGAAGAAAATTAACTCCAATGCTAATTGGCATGAACATTTTCTACTGTCTATATGGGTGTATTGCATGCCTATCACAACCTCCACAAGATTCATGCCTTACTCACTTGTATACGGAATGGAAGTAATCCTACCAGTATAGGTTTATATCTCATCCCTTCTCATATCACAAGAAGTATAAATTCTTGAAACTGAATGGGTTCAAGACTGGATCTTTTCTTCAACACACTGAAGGAGCATCGAGTGAGATCTCAACATCATGCACAATGTTATGAAGCTAGAGAGGCTAGAGCATTCAATAATAGATTTTGTCTCCATAGCTTCTAAAATGGTGATTTGGTGCTCTACATCATGTAAAATTCAGATACCAGAGGCAACATCAACTCCAAATGGGAAGGGGCCTACATCATCCATACATCTATGATTGGTGTGGCATGCATTTGAAAGACATGGATGGATATATTCATATCCATCACACTGATCCTTGTCAAGCACTATTACTGTTGACAAACAAGCTTCATAGACACCAAATGTATAATAAGGAGTCAACTACCAGAAGAGATTAATTCCTACCCTATAAAATGCACCAAAAATTTATGTAAACCTAGACTAAAATTTAAAACAAACAAATTTCAAATAAAAGACAAAAATTGTTCATGGTTGCACCTTGGACAAGGAAAACACCCACAATCACAATAACAACCACAATCATGGAAATCCCAATAAGTTTATAGAATTTGTGAGTACCCAAAGGTGAGTTAGACCTGATCTACAATATTGAGAAGTCTCAAAAACTAGGGGAGGGTGAAACTAACCTTTATGCCAAGAGTAAATCTACTTGTGTTAAGATAAACATCAGAACAATGGGTGGACCGAAGTAGAAATGGGATCCTTGCGGTTGTCCACTCATTTAGAGTCCCTCTTCTCCCATTGTCCCCATTATATATATATTAGAGAGGTAAGGGCAACTATCTGACAGTTACATGATGCAAATTTAAAAACTAATAATCATTAATAGTTCTAAATCAAAGTATTTTTTACAAGAGTAAGGAAGAAAAGATCTTCTCTAAGGGGTTACATAACTTTTTGAATATGGAGACTATCAATTATACTAGAAATGTACAAGATATATCCTTCTAAATATATCATCAAAATTATATCTTGTGGGTTATCCCTCTTGGTGTTCATGTCTTCATCTTTAAATAAGAGAATTACCTAAAACACTAACAAATAAAATGTGGGTCAGCATAACTCCATGTTGTATATGTGGGTGCAAAAAATGTGTTCATATCATAGTAATAATATATATATATATATATATATATATATATATACCAATACAATATCTAATAATAGAAAGTAGTAAACTTATCAATTTATTTCCAAACTATGAGAATTTCATCTCATTTCATATTCCACTCCTTGTTCCAACAATGAACTCATTGGAGTTTACTCCAGTTGTAAAGAGTAGGACCCCAGAGGGGATCCACTCCTTACTTATTGAGGAATATATTTCTCAAATTCAAACACATGAATATGTATGATGGAAAATATGTAAATTCTTAGCTAAAATATGATACAATAAACAAAGTCATTGCATAATAGCAAAAAAATTTAACTATTCCAATATTATTCTCATTATAACTTATATCCTCAAGTCCTATATGTAGTACATAATATTCATGAGTCTACGTCCTTCCAAGAACCTACACCTGGGTGGTTTTGGAACAACACCTAAAATATAGGAAACTAAGGGTATGCACCCCAAAAAAATTGGTATATATGCACCATAATTTTTTTGGACATTTTAAGAACAATAAGAACAAAATAGGGTGTTACCAGAAGAGGGGGATAATTGCATTTAGTTAAGTTCAAAAAAGAATATACCAAGAGAATGAATAACCAGGAAATGAGAAATAAAAATTGAGGCTCGATCAACTTAGAGAAATAATCTTATGAAACCAAGAGTTTCTTGCCTTCAAATCACAAATAAAAATACATATAAAGTGCATGTAAATTAAACAACACTGGAATAATCTAATCTTAAACCACTATCCATAGTAGGAGGAACAAACCATCAATGTCCAACATATAAAACATGATACATGAGATAAAACCCATCTTCCTGGAAGGAGGAATGAAACCTCAGTGCCTATAAATACATCATGTGGCAGGGTAATAAAACACGGTGCTTGGAAGGATGAATCAAGCCTCAATTCCTAAAACATGGTTGAACTAGTATTATATATTACTATTCCAAATCACACATGCAAATGGAGTAGGCAAGATCATAACACCATGTAATTTGATAATCAATTACAAAAATGGATGGAAGCATCCTACATATAGAAATTGTGGTAAAAGGACCATATAAATAAGAAGTAGTATTTCAACAATCATCATGAAGAAATATATGAATATCAGTTGAAATTCCAAAAGGATTCATGAGATTCAAAAATAGGTGTGTAACTTAAAATATGCCTCATGGATAAGAATAGGTTTTAGTCATTATATGACCAAATGAAATTGGAAAGAAACACATGCCTCCAAGTAAACCCCAATTACTCCTAAGGTCAGGTTTAGTTTTTTTCAATCATCTAAACACAAATTATGCCGACAAGGAGTGCCTCAAGTGGTCAAGCTCGGTGTCTCCTCATGAAGGGACCCGTGTTCAAATCCTAGTTTTTGCCTTGATTTACCACCCTCCCAGGCATTCGGCCTTCACCACGGTCATGGGAGAGGGGGGGGGAATCTTTCTCTCTTAATCCCATATATTGGATTATAGTGTTATTCATTCAATTCATTAACCCCAAATTGACTTTATTGCAAAATCAAAATTTTCACCATCAAAGCATGTACTCTTCTATTTTGATTGTGTATATATATTTATACATTATGATTCTCCACAACTAGTTATTATTTTTACAAGTTTAATATATTTCCATTCATTTGATAAAAGGAGGATGGTGAAAATACCAATACCCTTCATATACGGTTAGAAACAACATGACTCGGAAAAACAAGCAGATGACAAAAGATTGTAATGCCCTTTATGGGTCACGAGACAAATACAAATGAGACATGGGTAGGATAGAGAGTATGTTGCCTTGATTAATCATTCTTATGTGATGAATTAGTAGATCGTCACGAGGCATGGAACTGGGAATCTCAAACCCTTATCTCACAAATAAACAACAATAGGGTAGTACCCATCCACATCATGCTTGCTAATCGTTCTATAGTTACCCAAGAAACAATCCTATGGTGGTGGGAACCATAATACAAATCCATCCATGGGAGTAGGAAGATAAGGGCCTTTATACTAAAATGTAAGTTAGTGGAGGATAAACCAACCCAAACAATACACTCATATGACCCTTGATGTTAATCGATCTAAAACCAAGGAAAAAGTGACAAGAAAACCAACAACCTATGACTCGAGCAATGAAACACAATGCATTGTGAGGATGAAGAAAACCAAATGATTACTACTCCAACTAAATCTCATTTTCACTTCATTCAATAATACATGCGAGAATGCGATCATCATGTTGTCCATTAGCTAAAGTAAGTTTACATGTGGAATTAGGCATACAATCCACTACTCTCCATGATCATTCATCTTTCATTTTTCAATGTGACTCAAGCACAAAGAAGAATGACTTCAAATATGGAATACCTATCACTTATGTAAATGAGGTAATTTTCATAATTCTCCAGGTAGAATGTATCATTCATGGCATACATCAAAATGGTTAAAGTTTCTATTTCACTTTCTAGAACTCCATTATGCACTTCACATCATCTCTCATGGTCCACGTGGCTTGTGTAGAGGTCTGAGGTCTAGGGTTGATTTACCCTAGCCCTACCAGTCATAAAAAGAGAATAAAGGATTATGGAAGGGAGTGTGGTGTTGTTGCATAAGATCATCCATCTTTTCTTTATTTTGATGTTATTACATAGGAGAATCTTTTATTTTATTTTTCTATTTATTTTTCTTTTTCCTTGTCCTTGGTTCAGTTAGAGTATATGGTGATAAGAGTAAAGAGGAGGATGTAGATATAACCACCCCAAACTTTTGTAGGGTGGTGCGATCTTCTCAAGGCCACACACTAGCCAACTAAAAGGTGACTAGATGCAACCCTAAGGGAAAACACATAGATCTCTCAAAATTTATATATATGACCTAGTCCAACACACAGGCTCAACTAATCACACATACCCACAAGCACAGGGGTCGTGTTGTAGTATAGGCAAGTGTTAAGATTAGGGTCGATCCTCAGGGAAAGAGGGGGCTCCAGACCTAGGTCAATGTTAGCTATGTTCCTAAAGTAGAGTCTAGGGTTTGAGGGTTTAAAGTTGGCTTTGTTTGATTACACTATGATTGCAAGCAAGGAACAATAAGAAAGAAACTAGATTAACAAAAACCCTAGATTACCCTAAACAAGTTAAGACTAAGAAACTAGGCAAGACAAGCAACTAAGTTAAAGAAAGGAGTTACACTACACTTATCAAAGTAAATTATCAACTAAGAGGCAAGCTAAGCAATAAGACAGTCAAGATCCTAAGTTATCACTAAGAAACCAAATTAACACAAGCAAGCTCAAATGATCCCTAACTACTTAAAAAAGAACTAACTATCAAGAACTAAGCAATTAGCTTAAAACTAACAAAGGCAATTGACTAAGCTAGCATTAACAAGCTAAGCAAGAAAGGGTGGATTTTAAGCAATAAGATGGATAGGTGGGACATTTAAGAATGAAACTTGATATTATTTGGGGGAAGGTTAACATACATGCACTTCTCATATATCAACCTAGATTACCAAGCCAAACAACAAGGCAAATGCTATTGGAATATACCCTATGATACTAGTTGGAGAATTAGGTCTAGGTGTAATTCTAATAGGACTTGGAAAGTCTAGGTTTCTAGGGTAAGTGGTATTAGGTAAATTGAGAGCCAATTGTAGGAATGGGAGTAGATATGAGGGCATTTCACCTCATGTTACTTGCCATCTATCCTTTAGGAAACTCTAGCCAATTGCACTAAGCACACTTACACTAGCTACTTAGATCTCACACCTACTTGTAGAAAAAGGGAGATGTATGTAGGAACAAAGGGACTAGATAGGGATCCACTAATTGGACCTAGGAGTCATTCCTAAGATTGCCACATACATTCCATTTTCCCCTAGAATCTAAGTGTCATCAAGCATCATAAAATAAGTAGTCTTTGTTTAAAAGTACAAACCACATGCAAGATAATGGGAAATGAAATAGAAGCAAGATTAAATCATCATAGAATGGAAATATGTTCAATACAAGTTATTTACCCCCAACATGGTATCAAAGTCACATTTAACCCCCAAACAACCCACCACTAGGGGCTTAGCTAGACATGCTCATACAAAAGAGAAAAGCAATGAGAAGAAAGGGATAAGAATCCATAGATCTTGGAGTGGCTTCTTCTTCTTCACCTCCTATATGTTGTAGAACGACCTCCCTCCTCCAAGGTGGGTGAAGAGCATGGAAATGAAGGGAATTATAGTAGAAAACCTAGAAAACTAGGTTTCTATGGTGGAAATGAGGTGGAAATGGTGGGTGTATGACTTAAATGCAAGGGAGGTGGAAATGAATGCTCTAGAGTAGTTACGGGGGAGTAATGGCAGCTAACCTAGTGTTGTTTACACCACCCATGATATATAGGTGGTGGTGGAAGCACTAGGGTAAATAGGGGTATAGTTGGAAAAACAGTAAAGAACAAGCTAGGTTTAGGGTGGTAGCATGGTTGTTCTGGCTAGAACGGCCATGGTGGGTGAGGGTTGGAATATCCATGGTGGGGGAGAAAGGCCATGGTGAGAAATGTAAAATGACAGAGTGAAGGTGGTGAAATGAAGGCTGGTAGCACGGCCGTGGTGAGGGCTAGGTAGATCGGTCATGCTATATAGCTTGGTCGTGGTGGCAATGTTGTTGTAGCTTTGCAATTTTGAGGTTGACTATGTAACTATAGCATTGTCCAACACGGCCATTCCTTGGAACCACAGTCATGTTGGGGTCTTCAGTGGAAATTTCACTTTGAAACTTCATGATCAATAGACTTCTTTGGTTGATGTCGATCCTTCGACATTAGGGGTAGGTTGAGGGAGCTTTGGGGTCTTCTTTGGACCCCTCCATGGGTGGAGGAACCCTATAAATCCTTCCTTCTCTCTCATCCATCCAAAGAATGGTCCAAGTACTTGAAAAGTATGCAAAGAACGTCCATAAGTGCATTCAACAATAATATGCATATTGGGGGATTTTACTTGCATTCTACTATGTTTAGATGTGATTGAGGTACAAAAAGACACAAGATGAAGCCCTAAAATAGGACTGCATCACCACCCCAAACTTAAATATACTTGTCCTCAAGTATGCTCCAACTTCATCTCTCTTTCAAATCAATCAAGGAGCAAAGATAGTGCAACATTGTAATGTTTATTGGCTAAAATGAATTCACATGAGGAATTAGGCATCCAATCCACTACTCTCTATTCAATTTCATTATTTTTAAGTGTGAATCAAGCACAGAGTACAAGAACTTAGAATATGGATCACCATTCACATGTGAAAAGAATGTCCATAAGTGCATTTGACAATAATATGCATATTGGGGGATTTAACTTGCATCCTATTGTGTTTAGATGTGATTGAGGTACAAAAAGACACAACATGAAGCCCTAAAATAGGGCTGCATCAGAGGGTGACCAAGGTAAATGTGTTCTTTTTGGCATCTTTTCATGAGATGAAGGTGTGATGGACTGGTTTGCCTTAATTTCAAGGACGAAATTTCTTTTAAGGTGTAGGATTTGATAAAGTGATATTTTGATATTCTTATTTTTACTTATGATAATGATGTAATGATAGTCCCTGAAGTGTTTTCAAATCATGTGAAGAAACTCCAACTAATTTTTCAAGAATTGTAAATCATTTGATGTTGATATCATGGTTAAGATCCCTAGATTTATGTCTTTCGATGTATTTATTTGACTATCCAAAAATAATAATTTTGGTACCAACATTTAATGGAGAGTACCTTGAGTTGTGATAAATCTATGATCAAAATTTCATGAAGACTGGATATTCCTAGAAGTATGTAGGTTTGAATATAGTGAAATAATGTGCATGATTGATTATGTATAGACCTAAGTCATGGATTTAATCAGTGTCATGTGCCCCTTGGTTGGGTTGGGATTGTGTGGCTATTTTTGGACCCTAGATTTCTACTCTAGTGGTTGGAACCTTTGACTTGAGTTACCCACAGATCTGCCTTAATAGGTGTTGATGTCGACCCTTGAATGCAATATCAAAGGCCTCTAGGTCATCTCTAACAATTATTGTCATGACCTTCCCTCCTACTACTCGTTGAGATGTGGGTCAAAGAAAGATGCTAACCTTGGAATCCACCTTGCCTCTTCTTTTAAAATCATCTGACCCCTCAGTTATACCCCGTCATGCGGAGACGAGTGAATTCCACCTTCCCGTCCCCATCAATTCTCCAACCCACCAAGCAAGCAAAACATGAGGTATGGAGAAGAAGGACCAGCCTTCCACAATAACATCCAACTAGGGACATATTAAGAATGTATATACTCTTGGCATCTGTATGATCTCATTACTGAGGTCATCAACCCGAAGACATACGACATTGAGTAATATCATTCTTTAAACATTCATCATGTTACATTATTATCTCATAACTGAATAAAATAGAATAAGTTGGAATATTGTCTTTATTATTAATCAAATAATTTCAAGTTACTCCATTACAATCATCATATGATTGGCTCCCTAGGCATACATACCAACAGACTCACACTTTCACTTATAGTCAATCACCCATGAACTTGATTCCAAGTGATCTAACATGACCTACATGCTTCTTTTGCAAAAGTGCTTTTGTCAAGGGGTCAACAACATTGCTTTCAGTTGGTACTTTGCAAATCT
Source organism: Alisma plantago-aquatica (assembly GCA_963693085.1). Taxonomy (NCBI): domain Eukaryota; kingdom Viridiplantae; phylum Streptophyta; class Magnoliopsida; order Alismatales; family Alismataceae; genus Alisma; species Alisma plantago-aquatica. The sequence continues at coordinate 452,009,920 of OY856414.1, forward strand.
TCACATCTCCTCATTATAAGATCTCTTGTATGAGATGAGAATTCCTTTGTATATGATTAGAACACTGATGTGATCTAGGTTCCTTAGGTAGTGCAGTAGCTCCAGTGTTGTCATGATATAGCTCAATTGTGCAATAGATCCATTGTTTTCACAATATATCTCAATTGAATTGTAAGGCCCCTAAACTTGCTTAATGAGTTGAATAAGATTAATTATCATAATTTAATTCTTATAACCCTAATCTAACCTTGTGATATGCTTTTAAATTATAAGACAATCTTAAGTTTCAAATTTGGTCCAATTTGGACATTGTTTGAGCAAGTTATGCAATTTTATACATATTTTGGACTTTTCTGCAATTTACCAAATTGAGAGGTTTTCTTTGCAAATTATCACTTGATATATTTTCCTTGGATATTCTCTCATCATGCTTGAGCTTGTTGAGCCATGGGGTTCCTATTTAAACTTTGGTTTGAAGGTGTTTTCCTCAAGGGTATTTTAGGGTTTACCCCTTCATGGATGAGCTACCTATAGTAGCTATCAACTAATGAATTATTTTTTTTCTCAGAAATTCAAGAAATGAGGGATAATCATGTATCTATGTATAGTGGGGGATCTGCTTGTGTGTGTGCTTGTATATTCTTAATAGTTTAAGGCCATGGACACTTGGAAAGATACTAGAACTTCAACTTTTTATTTTTCTTTTTCTTTATCTTAAAGTTTCATATACTTATCCCTAAGCACCAAAATGAGCCATTTTCACTCCACCACTTCCCTCCTTCTATGAACCTCGTTCTCCCTCTGTGCTGCTGCGAATTTCCTATCCAAGGAAGAAGAAAGAGGGGATCTTCTTGGAAAATAATCTAGTGTTGCAATTGACTTCCTTTTAGGATTTGAAAAGCTTCGTTCTAGTGATCTTAACCTAAATAAGTAAGAATCCCCTTATTCCCTATATTTATTTCTTTTTTATCCTTCCTCCTACATTTCTCCAGGTTGGAACTGTAAAATACTGAATTCTGGAATTTTGTCTTTTGACCCTCTTTCCCATCTTTCCCTTTCATCTCTCCTTTATATCATTTATGTTTAATTAGTGGAATTTATAGCAGTTAAGTAGAAATTCATTCACTAATTGTACCAATATAAGGGTTTATGCACAAATACATCAATAAAAGCTTAATTACCATAATAAAGTGCTATAAACCTTAATCTAACTTTTTGAAATGATTTTAAAACATAAAATGAGCCTAAGTTTCAAATTTGGTTCAATTTGGATATTGTTTGTGCAAGTTATGCAATTTTAGGTACATTCTGGACTTTTATGCAATTTACCCAATTGGGAGGTTTTCTTTGCAAATTATCAACTGAATTTTAATTCTTAGATATTCCCTTAATCATTAAAGAGATTTTAAACCATTGGAGCACCTGGTTTCACCTTGGTTTGATGGTATTTCTTTCCAAGGGCATTATAGGGATTACCCTCTTTATAAAGATGCTTATTTTTAAAAGCTATCAACCAATGAGGTTATTTCTTTCTTGAAAAACGGTGGGGATGGCCTAGAAGGATCTCTGGGCTCTTAGTACTGAATTTTGATATCCAAGAAGAGTCCATGAGTTTTCCTCTTGCATGGCCATCAAGCCCTAGGCTAAAGACACATGGAAAGTCCCTTAAGACACCTCATGCTTCATCTCTTTCTTTATATAGCCATGTATACCCCTTCCCAACTCACAATTTGAAAACGCTTGCTCTCCATTTCTTTCCTATAGCTTAGATAATAGTTCCTTCTGTATTTGGCCATGAATATTTTGTCCCAAGGTAATAGAGGGAGCCTACCTTGGTGGAGAAGGCTCTTAGGGCTTCCAAATTGCTCTATTAGGGTTTCTAAAGCTGCTCCTTGGTAATTTCGACCAAAACTAGTAAGTTTCATCCCTTCCTTCCCCATTTTCATACTGTTAGTCTTCCTTACACCTTCTTCTAGGTCGGAACCATGACCTTCCATGGTAAAACTCCACCTAGAACCCTAAAACATCTCATCTCCATGCTCTTTTGCTAGGGTTTGCACCTCTAAAGTGGAGAAGGTGATCTTTGCTCAAGAATGGAGCTTATCTTGGAGAAACCATACATTATAATCTCGGGATAATTTCTATTTGTACCTTCTTACATTCCTAGAGGCAAGTTTTGTTAACCCCCTTCTCATATATTGCTTAGTACATGCTTAAAGCTCATGCTTCTATGTTTAAAATCGATGATTTCCATCTCTTTTTACCATGTTCTTCTAGGGTTTTGGTTTCTTACTATTTTACCTTCTCTAGAAGCCCTAGTTTGGTTACCTATGCAACTTCAAACCTGATCTTGGGTCAAATTGTGTTTTCTCCCTCTCCCTCTCTCTTTAATTGTCTCGATCGGTTTGATAATGTGGCAATTTCCTATTGGTCAGTATTGAAAAATTCATATCTTCTAAACCGTGTATCCAAATTTGACAAATAAATATGTTTTGGAATTGTAAAATCAATCTCTATCTAAAACAATAATTTTCAAGGTCTGATTTCATGGTTTTACGAAGGCCGATTTTTGTAAAATGAATTTAATGCATAATATCCATAAAAAATACATCTTAATCATCATAACTCCAAAATTAACATAAAAATTTGTTTTCTTGATCAGGAGAACCTAATAAGTTCATTGGTGATATTTTCAAAAGCTAAATCTGAATTTTGCTAAAAAGTTCTAAAATTAGGGTTTCTATATATTAATGTGCACTATGTACTCTAATACATGTTAATACATTGAAAATAGGCAAAGTGGAACTTGGACTCAATTAAAGTGGTGAAAGTTAGTAATTGATATCAGTAAGAGAGGTATGTGCATTCCTTACACCCTATGTTGAATTAATTTCAGCCCAACCCTATATTTCCCTAATGAGGCTTAAATGAACCCTAAATATTCTATTCTTGAATCTTAATGTTGTTCATGCCTCAAATTAGATTATAATTTCTTCTTGTTTGGGTCTTATACCCAACTGCCATGCTTATTGAATATTATGACTACTCTTTCTATGACTACTTTTCTAGCATGTGGATTTATGTTCTATTTAATTTAAAGTAGCAGTACTTATATACAACCACCCACAGAGGGCATGTAAATAATCGCCCTGGGGAATGTTTTATTCTCCCCATAATATTGTAGGTGTCTGGGAATGTCTTATTCTCCCCTCACCTAAGGTTAGAGGTCCGGTAGGTGACTCAACCCTACTTAGTTAGGTAGACATAATTATCTTACATACAAATCCTTTTTGATATAATTGTTAATGGCAAGTTTCTTTTGAATATAGCCTCATACTCTTGTTATCTTCATCTTATGATGAACCCTAGCCTATTTTTATTTGCTTTACCTATCTTGATATCCTAGACTAGTTTTGTGACACATACTTTTCTTCCCTTTCTCGTTTTGTTGGGTGCCTTCCCAACCACCCAGGTGCTGAGCAAGGTGATGGACAAGACAAGGAAGATCTTAGCTTTTGGCTTGGACTCAGTTGATGGATATGTTGCTTGGAGACAAGATTGTAGTAGTCTAGACTTTCCTCTATCTAGATCCTAATTATGTGTATTGATGTAAACCCTAATGAGAGAATTTGATGTATTTTTGTAAACCTTTTATGAAATTGAATATAGTCAGTTACTTGTTTTATTCTGTTGCTTCCTAATGTTATTTTTTTTACCATGTGTTAATAAGGAGGTGATCTCACTCCCTTACAGCATGGTATCAGAGCCCATGGTAGTCGGAATCTGACTATTTTAATTTTGTCTCCCTAATTAGAATCCCTGCCTTACATAGTTCCTTTAGGTGACATGGTTGCCCTACAGTTGATTTATAAATGATGAAAGGTTGATTTAGGACCCTATAGTTCCACATTAGTATCATGATGAATAAAACCCTAAAATACTCATAACTAAAATATACATAACTTAATGTTATTTAGTTTTGCCTTTAGGCAACTATTAGGGCATGAAGTTGAAGCAAAGGTGTCTAGAAAGGATCAGGTTCTGGGGGCTGGCAATATTTTCCTCCGTGCCACTTGCTTGGTTTACGAGGACTCCCAGATCCATATGATACTGGCCTGGCCTAAGCTGAAATGGATTGTCCGAAATAGTTTGTTTTTAGGAAATAGTGACCTTAGACATCTATGTTGTATATCTTTGGGAACCCTAAGTTTTAGGTGTATGATGACTTGTTTGAGGATGGATACCCAATTTAGTTCCCTTATGACCCATATGACCACATGTTTGAATAGTTATCCCTATAACCTAGACTTTGAAGCATGATGCATCTTGTATATGGTCTATTTAGACTCACCCTTTTACCTCTAGATTTGTTTGTCTTGGTAGGTCGAACCTTTTAAGGGGTGGAGAGTAGTTGGTTTGATGATGTTTGGGTAGTTAGATTTTGAGGATAAAATCCTTTCCAAGGAAATGGAGTCATGTAACATACTAAAATCTAGCTACTCTGACTTTAGAAACCCTGACTCCCTAATTAGGAAGTTAGTGTGCTTGAATCCTTAGTTTTGACCAAACAAGTTATAAGTTGTAACCACATGTTTCTTTATATCCAATAGAACATATAACAATCATCTAATGAATAGTTCATATATTTGAACCCTAATGAATATCTAATGCACATAATAAGAGTAAATCACATTTTAATACTAATAATGGATAGGCATGATGTTGACCATGTCATAAACCAATAAACCCTAATGAAATGATGAGCAAGATAATTGTAACCTAATCTTGTATTTAATGCATACTAAGAATGTATAGATGAAGAATAATGATCATGTTAACCTAAACCCTAAGTTGTAATCATCTAACCTTAATATATACATCCTTAATGCCTTTCATGATACATTAATTACATTAGGTGTCATAATAAATTAACATACTTTGATACACATAAATGATATATATATAATCATCTAATCACATATTAATCAAGTCATCAATATGAAATGCATGGTATGTTACCTTGTTATCTAATATACACACGATTAGTCACTTAATATGAATCAATTTGTAATATGCCTCACCTTGATCTTTAAAATACATGGAGTGGCTTCAATATGAATATGAAGTGATTTAATTCACAATAAATGTGCAAATCAATAATATAAATAAATATGAGAAAATGATCAATGATGACATTAATGTGAGAAATAAAGATAAATGTTGCAATGAGATAACGCTTAATATAAATATATGTAATTGATGTGACATAATTTGGATTGAATGATGATTTAATGAAAAATTGAATAATTCATGCAAAATAATTCGTTATAACTTAATGTGGTGATAGTATAAGGATAATGAAGTCAAAGTTCAAAATATTAAGGATATGATCAAGTATATTGAAGGAATCGAGTAACCCATAATTTTGCTAAAGTTCTTAGTAAGATAAAAGAGAAATATATATACGATGTTTTTTGGATGATAATGAAATATAACTTCCTTTGAAATAAAGTGATTATGACACGACATAATTAAAATAATGGTGATAATGTGATATTATAATGAATATAATGTCAATGAGCCAAAAGCATTAAATCTCCTAAAAAGAATATCTAAATAATGGAACCTAGGTGATCCTTGAGAACCTGACCTATGTTGAGATGTTGGTAGAGTATATATTGATGAATTGTTTGGTAGAAGTTAAGGTTATAGAAATAACCTAAAGTTTTGTGATGAGATGTTGCACACTCACCCTTCCCTTCTTGCTTGTGATTTCGGGGACTAAATCCTCTTTAAGGGGTGGAGTGTTGTAACATACCGAATTCTGAAATTTTGCCTTTTGACCCTCTTTCCCATATTTCCCATTCATTTCTATCCTTTATATCATTTATGTTTAATTAGTGGAATTTATAGTGGTTAAGTGGAAATTCATTCACTAATTGTACCAATATAAGGGTTTATGCACAAATACCTCAATAAAAGCTTAATTACCATAATAAAGTGATATAAACCTTAATATAACTTTTTTATATGATTTGAAAACATAAAATGAGCCTAAGTTTCAAATTTGGTTCAATTTGGATATTGTTTGTGCAAGTTATGCAATTTTAGGTACATTCTAGACTTTTATGCAATTTACCCAATTGGGAGGTTTTCTTTGCAAATTATCAACTGAATTTTAATTCTTAGATATTTCCTTACCATTAAAGAGATTTTAAACCATTGGAGAACCTAGTTTCACCTTGGTTTGATGGTATTTCTTTCTAAGGGCATTATAGGGATTACCCTCTTTATAAAGATGCTTATCTTTAAAAGCTATCAACCAATGAGGTTATTTCTTTCTTGAAAAATGGTGGGTATGGCCTAGAAGGATCTGTGGGCTCTTAGTACTGAATTCTGATATCCAAGAAGAGTCCATGAGCTGTCCTCTTGCATGGCCATCAAGCCCTAGGCTAAAGACACATGGAAAGTCCCTTAAGACACCTCATGCTTCATCTCTTTCTTTATATAGTCATGTATACCCCTTCCCAACTCACAATTCAAAAACTCTTGCTCTCTATTTCTTTCCTATAGCTTAGATAATAGTTCCTTCTACATTTGGCCATGAAGTTGTTGTCCCAAGGTAATAGAGGGAGCCTACCTTGCTGAAGAAGTCTCCTAGGGCTTCCAAATTGCTCTATTAGGGTTTCTAAAGCTACTCCTTGGTAATTTCGACCAAAACTAGTAAGTTTCATCCCTTCCTTCCCTGTTTTCATACTGTTAGTCTTCCTTACACCTTCTTCCAGGTCGGAACCATGACCCTCCATGGTAAAACTCCACCTAGAACCCTAAAACATCTCATCTCCATGCTCTTTTGCTAGGGTTTGCACCTCTAAAGTGGAGAATGTGATCTTTGCTCAAGAATGGAGCTTATCTTGGAGAAACCATACCTTATAATCTCGGGATAATTTCTGTTTGGACCTTCTTACATTCCTAGAGGCAAGTTTTGTTAACCCCCTTCTCATATATTGCTTAGTACATGCTTAAATTTCATGCTTCTATGTTTAAAATCGATGATTTCCATCTCTTTTTACCATGTTCTTCTAGGGTTTTGGTTTCTTACTATTTTACCTTCTCTAGAAGCTCTAGTTTGGTTCCTTATGCAACTTCAAACCTGATCTTGGGTCAAATGGTGTTTTCTCCCTCTCCCTCTCTCTTCAATTATCTCGATCGGTTTGATGATGTGGCAATTTCCTATTGGTCAGTATTGAAAATTTCATATATTCTAAACTGTGTATCCAAATTTGACAAATAAATATGTTTTGGAATTGGAAAATTAATCTCTATCTAAAAAAATTCAAGGTATAATTTCATGGTTTGACGAAGGGTGATTTTTGTAAAATGAATTTAATGCATAAAATCCATAAAAATTACATCTTAATCATCATAACTCCAAAATTTACATAAAAATATGTTTTCTTGATCAGGAGAACCTAATAAGTTCATTGGTGATATTTTCAAAAGCTAAATCCGAATTTTGCTAAAAAGTTCTAAAATTAGGGTTTCTATATATTAATGTGCACTATGTACTCTAATACATGTTAATACATTGAAAATAGGCAAAGTGGAACTTGGACTCAATTAAAGTGGTGAAAGTTAGTAATTGATATCAGTAAGAGAGGTATGTGCATTCCTTACACCCTATGTTGGGATAATTTTATCCCAACCCTATATTTCCCTAATGAGGCTTAAATGAACCCTAAATATTTTATTCTTGAATCCTAATGTTGTTCATGCCTCAAATTAGATTATAATTTCTTCTTGTTTGGGTCTTATACCCCACTGCCATGCTTATTGAATATTATGACTACTCTTGCCAGGACTACTTTTCTAGCATGTGGATTTATGTTCTATTTAATTTAAAGAAGCAATACTTATGTACAACCACCCACAGAGGGCATGTAAATAATCGCCCTGGGGAATGTTTTATTCTCCCCATAATATTGTAGGTGACCGGGAATGTCTTATTCTCCCCTCACCTAAGGTTAGATGTCTGGTAGGTGCCTCAATCCTACTTAGTTAGGTAGACATAATTATCTTACATGCAAATCCTTTTTGATATAATTGTTAATGGCAAGTTTCTTTTGAATACAGCCTCATACTCTTGTTATCTTCATCTTATGTTGAACCCTATCCTAATTTTATTTACTTCACTTATCTTGATATCCTAGACTAGTTTTGTGAAACATACTTTTATTCCCTTTCCCTTTTTGTTGGGTGCCTTCCCAACCACGCAGGTGCTGAGCAAGGTGATGGACAAGACAAGGAAGATCTTAGCTTTTGGCTTGGAATCAGTTGATGGAGATGTTTCTTGGAGATAAGATTGTAGTAGTCTAGACTTCCCTCTATCTAGATCCTGGTTGTGTGTCTTGATGTAAACCCTAATGGGAGAATTTGATGTATTTTTGTAAACCTTTTATGAAATTGAATATAGTCAATTACTTGTTTTTTTCCATTGCTTTCTAATGGTGTTTTGTTTACCATATTTTAATAAGGAGGTGATCTCACTCCCTTACAGGAACCTTGTTGTTCCATGCTAGAAATTTCTCTAAAGCTCTAAAACCCTACCTCTCTTGCTCCTTATGCTTAAGGTTTGCTCATTTTATGAAGAAAGGTGCTAGATGGACGAGTTCACAGCTTATGATTGGATTTCCTACCCTATCTGCTCGTGTTTTATTATGTTTGGGAGTTTATCTTCTAATTAGAGGTAAGTTTTATAACTTGCTTCATGTTTATTGCTTACCATAAGCTTGCTAGCTCATGTTCTTGCTTGAAAATGATGATCCATGCACTAAAAAGCTATGCTTGACTTGGATTTCAATTTTTATAATGTTTCCTATTCTGATTTCAGTTCAATATGTACCTGTGATCATGTGTACGTTATTCCTAAGGTATAATATGACTTGGATTAGGTTGTTTTGACAAACTATGGTGCTAAGCACCTATCAACTAATGGTCAATTTTAGGGTTTTAAGCTGATTTCTTCTATAAACCCATGACCCGATGATGGTACCATTGTAACAACCATATGGTGTTGTCATCATGACAATTGATGGTGGTAACTAAGGGTGTCAACTAACGTTCACCCCTTAGGTCATGGTTTTTCCTAATTAGAGGCCTAGTGATTAACAACTAGGTACCCTAATGATGTTATCAATCAATGGTGATATTAGTTTGATATTTGATGTTGATTAATGAATATAGTGTTGATCTAACAAGCTATGGTGACTTAATGGTCACTAATGATGGTGGATCAGGTCTCCAAAACCTATGGTGAGTTAATCATATAGTTGTAGCATCAATTAAGCCTTAGACCAATGGTTTCTTGGATCACTTGATGCAATGGTCGAACCTATACTGTAATTGATGGTTTTAACATATGAACTTGACCCAATGGTCAAGATCTAATGTTTATTCCTCCAATAAAGTGGAATGATGGCTAATTTAATTTGTTGTTCCTAATAATGTGATTTCGGTGGTTTCCTTTATATGATCAACTTAAGGAGCTTACTTGTTGATAATGGATGGCTTGTTTTAAATGAACAGTCGATTGTGGGTTTTACCCTACTCTCAATAGAACCCTTATTGTTGTTAACCAAAGGATGTCTAGGGTTAAATGGTGAATTTTATAGATCACAACTCAATAACTTCATAGGTGATTTATCCAAGGTGTTTACTTATGTAAACAACCAATGGTCTTACCTTTTAAACATCCATTGGTTCTGGGTGACATTGTGGTATAGTGATATGGGTTGAATGATGATGGAACAAATGGAGGGTTACCCTTAATAATGTAGTCTTACCTATACACTCATATGAATACAAGGGATGATAACCATATTGTGTTGATATGTAACCCTAATGAGGTATAGCTTGTTATACCTACCTTTAATATAATTAAATGATGGTAATTGGGTATGAGTAGTCCTTGAATGACTAATACAATCATGGAGTACTTTGTTACTATTGTTGAAACCCTAGTATGATATAACTTGATGGTTACACCTTGATTTATGTGTGGGTTCATACTTGAGAATAGTATGGAATGTGATGGTGATGCTTCACCTTATGCATCCATGATCCAATGGGGATGTCAGGAGTTAGGGTTTGGGTATGAGTGTTGATTAGTAACATTAATATAATTTATCTTGTGAACCCAACTCTAATGCAAATAGATAAAGATGAGTATTCATGTTTAACTTTCTTATATGATGGCATTGTGGTGAAATAACCTCTTAATATGATCATAACCTTAATGTGTTAATTGGTGGTTATCATAGCCACATGGTTGATACTTTTTTTTGGAAAATTGGGTAAATATATTCCAAAAAAAACCCCAAGAAGGGGACAAAGTTACAAGACACACCCACACATGTGACTAAAAACTCCTAAGAATTGGTTACATCAGATCCCAATTCCTAGAAATAGTAGGAGAAATATCAAGACATGATTTAAAAGTAAAATACATTCTCTTGATCTCTAGAGCTAAATGGTTGAAGATGACAACAAAGTCTGAAGCACCACCATTATGCAACTGTTTATTGCGTTCCTCCCAAATGAAGTGGACAACACCAGTAATGGCCCAAAGTTCAATGATTTTGGATTATTTCGACCTCTTACCAAGGTCATTAAGGCAACCATATAGAGAATAAGAGGACCTGATGTTGAGTTTAAGTTGATATCGACCCCAAATATATTTCCAGTATTTGCAGCCATCAAACAAATGGGAAATCGAGTCATTATGTAGGCCACACAATAAGCATGCTGGGACAGGAGCCCCCGACCAGGAGATAATCTTTTCCGATGTAGGAAGGGCATTAGTGAGAGCTCTAAAGGTAGTGAGACTCCACCTAGGATAGTTCTTAGAGAACCAAAGACTTTCATAAGTCTTATCATATGGATGTTTTTTCCTGATGTTTTCCCAAATATCCATGCCCGCCCGCATTGAGAAGGAAGGCCACCGAGTTACCATACGCCTATGGCAAGTAGAGCCACTCCTGGAAAAAGTAACTAAGGAATCACCATACCTACAAGAAAGCCATGAGCTCCATAAGCATTGAACTTGGGTGAACCTCTTGATATGACGTAAAGTATGGTACTCCGCAAGTTTATCAAGTCTCTTTAGACTAAGACCGCCTTCATAAGGCGGATAGGCCAGTTTTGACCAACAAGAGGGATGCACCGAGCTGCCCTATAAGAAATCAGAAAGCAGCAACTCCATCCTACACAGAACAGTTGGGGGAATGTCACCCATACATAACCAATAGCTAATCAAACCCATGGCACAATGCTTAATAAGAACAAGATGACCAACCATAGAGATATTAGACCCCATCCATCTCTGTATCATGTCTCTTAGCTTATCTAAGCATTCATGAAAGTGGCGCCTCCTAAGATTTCCACCAGCCATAGGGAACTCGAGATACTTCGTGGGCCATGAGCCTTGCTGAATACCCAAGCAATTGATCAAGGCATCCTTGTTGCAGCAAGAAGAAGACAAAAATATATGGGTTTTATTAGGATTGCACTTCATACCAGAGATAGAACCAAACTCAAGCAAAATCTATTTGAGATTTGTAAGACTACGCAAGCGCCCCTCAGAGAAAATAAGAACATCATCTATAAAAAGAAGGTGTCTAAGAGCCTTGGTCATGTTGATAGGGTAGCTTCTAATGAGTTTTCTATCATACGCTTCCTCCTGACATATGCTAAAACCTTCCATAGTAAGGACGAATAACAAGGGTGATAAGGGATCACCTTACCTAAGACCATTGGAACTTTTGAAGAAGCCAACCGAAGAGCCATTTAGTAAGAGAGAAAAGGATGGAGTCTCCACACATTGCTTTAGAATGGAGGTAAACTTCTCATTGAACCCAAGTCCAGTAAGACAATCCCATAAGTAGGACCAACGAATGGAATCGAAGGCCTTGGTGATATCCAACTTGATGCAAGCTGCAGGGGGACTAGATTTCTGGTTGAATTTAAGAGTAAACTTAGCCGCAAGAAGAGAAAATTCCTCAATACTCCTACCTTTAACAAAATCACCTTGGTAAGGAGAGATAATATTTGGAAAAAGAGTGGCTAACCTCCTTGAGATGACTTTGGTAATAATTTTATAGATCATCAAGCAGTAAGAGATAGGCCTAAAATTAGCTGGAGACGTAACAATGTCCTTCTTAGGAATAAGAGCAAGGAAAACATGATTGACTTGTCTAACCATTCTACCACCTTCAAAAATCCACTGGACATCCTTAAGAATATCATCACAAATGATGTTCCAATTTTCCCTATAAAAATAACCATTGAAGCCATCCGGGCCCGAGCTTTTATGAGGCCCTATGCTCCACACTACATCACGAACCTCATTCAGACTCGGTGTAGAACATAGCATGACATTATCATTCAAAGAGACTAGAGGGGTCCAATATGAAATACAAGAGTTAGATGCAACATGAGGTTGATTGTATAGCTGCTCAAAGAACTGTACAGTGTCATCCACAATGGCATCATTATCCTGCAAAAGCTCACCATGTGAGTCAAAAAGTTCAGTTATAGAGTTAATAGAATCCCTTCTCTTAACAATGGTATGATAGACTTTAGTGTTCCTATCTCCATTGGAAAGACACTCCATCCTACTGCGTTGCTAGAAATAAACCTCCTCTGCCTTAAGAAGCATGTCCAGTCTCTCAAGGGTTTGTTTGTCAGCATGGATGAAATCTGAATCTAGAGGACATCTACAAACCACGGCTGAGATGTCATCAAGCTCCATTCTTTCTCTTGAAATAAGGTTCTTGAGATTGACATAGTGTTTGGACCAAGTCTTCAACTTATCCTTGACAATCTTGAGTTTATGACAGAACTGAAAGAGAGGGTTGCCTTTAATATTAGAAGCCCAAGCATCTTTAATAATGTCCCGACAACCTTCTCATTCCAACTAGAAATTGAGGAATCTAAAAGGTTTCTTCTTTAAAGAAATAGGTCTCATATTGACATTTAAAGCACAGTGATCCGAATAGACGCAAGTGATGAACTTTGTTTTGGAACCAGGAAATTTAGACAGCCAAGCATCATTGACAAAGTTTCTATCAAGCTTGCAAGCCACCCTTTTAGCAACGCCTTGTTTGTTATGCCAAGTATAAATCTCTTTACTAATGACAGGTAGTTCAGTAAGACCAAAATTATCTAGGGTAGCATTAAAAGAGCTAAGGATGATAGAGGGAACCTCATGACCCTCATATTTCTCCTCTTGTTTCCTGATTTTATTGAAATTGCCAGTGATAAGCCAAGCTTTATCTATTTTAGCTGCAATCCTCTCCAAGGTATTCCACAGAACAGAACGATCAGCCACAAAATTCCTAGCATAGATAGCCGTAGTATAGATAGTGAGGCCACTTTTGTTAATGCATTTCATAGTGACATTATGATCATCCATCTCAGTCACAGTAGTAATCCAATAGTTAGGATTCCACCCAATATAGATACGACCATTAGGATCATGCAGATGATTAGAAACCCATAGCCAGCCTTTAGGGAACATACGGTCCAACATATGAATCATATGGGACTTGATTTTATATTCAACTAGAAAGGTCATAGTTGCTTTGTTATCAAGGATGGTTCTTCTCACTTCTTTCTTTTTATGTGGCTTCCCCGAGCCATAAACATTAGTCATGAGAAAGGTCATTAATGACCTCTAGAGGCAGAATGGGTCTTACAAGACCCATCACCTTTGGACATCTTTGGACCCTTGGACGACGACGAAGAAGAAGTGACAGTGGAGCATTTAGTTGCATCTACAGCCTCACCTGAGTCAGCTATGTTAGCACCCACCATCGTGCCATTAGGTGCATGGGCACCTGAACCATCGCCCATAACACCAACAAAACTGGGTGCAACACCATCTGTAATGTGATGCAGCATCGCACCATCAGCCCGCGATGCAGCATTGATGATGCCCAGAGATACAACCCGCGACATAGCATCTGGAGACACAACGTCAGTAATGTCCAGGGATGCAACATTCATGACATTGTCAACCTAAGATGTTGCATCATGACACAGCATTGAGCCATCACCACCCTCATCCCTAGGAGCAATGCCACCAGCTGATGAGGAAGCTCCACCAGCATCCGCCTGTGTCTCAGCACCTCCACCAAAGGAAGGGGCCGCAACCCTCACGTCTCTAACGCTAAGGACTAGATACTCAACACCAGTAACACCACCACTGTCACAAGTGCCATTACCAGTATCATCTCCACCACCCGATGAGGATGCACCATCACTCAGGCTGTTGCTAGGGCGCACGGCCTTGACATGATCATCTTGTTCATCTGTAGTAACATTATCAACAGCCACTGCTTTGCCCTTCCTTCCCACGACCATCTAGGTTTGCGTTGATCTTAGGGCAGGGACCTCCACATTGACAATCGGATTCATTGGACAATCGGAACCATCATGACCAAAAACCTTGCACTCAGCTCATCTCTTCGTGATATATTCATACTGGATCTTCACCGGCATAGGATCATGCCTAGGAATATTGACCCATACCTCTTGAGGAGGCTCTTCATCAACTTCGATTTCCACCAAAGCATGTGCCTCACCTAGAGATTCCTGACCTAATGACTTGTAGTCAATTCTGAGTAGATTCCCTACTCCACTCACCATAATACCAACATCCCTAGGGGACCAATTGTGTTCCACACTAGGGATACCAATCCAGACTGGTATGGTGCTGAAGAAATCTTTATTCAAGTCGTCCCCCATCTTGTAATCTTTGATGACCACCAAACGATTATCAAACCACCGTGGACCACTATTGATGATGCTCTTCTTGTCCTCAGCCGAGTTGAAATGGAGAAGAAAGAACTTGTTCAGTTTAGAAAACAGATCGAAGCCTCCCTTAGGTTTCCAAACTTGACATATCCAGGCAAGGAGGTGGAAGTAGTATGGTCACTTGCCCATCACATACAAGATCATTGTGTGTTCCCAGCACTTCTCCATAGCTTCATAGATAGGCTCATAAATGGTAACAAAGTGTTTACCATCAATCTTCTTGGGAGGGCTAAACGAGTGCTTCTCAACTCCAGTGTCGCCACTGGCTAGGACCTGGTTCCAGGCCCTCCTAAGCATCGGGTTGGGGCGCTCGATTGTCACTGTAGTAGCCCAATCATCAGATGGATCTACCGCAGCCATGGCACCAGAGAGGGGGAGGAACACCCCCCTCTGGGGGGATGGGAGAAGCTCACCTCGGGATCGCCCGTCGCACTCAGGCGGCGCTAACCCTAAGGCAGAACGTGCGTTGTGGGATGGCAGATGAAATTGCATCTATGACACATGGTTGATACTTTCTTATGCTAAACATGTGCATTATGAATATGATGAGGGTTAATCATATCTAGATTCCTAACATGTTAATGTAATAAAGGAATGTTCTTAATGTTAAATATAACCCTGTTATGATTGTTTATGAATATCTCCTTGCTCATTAATGTAATATTGTGCTGATCTGGTGTATTATATGTAAGTGATGTTGTTGAGCCTTGTTATAAGGCATGGAAAGATAATGATGATGTTGCAGGGAATAGTATGATGGTCTTAATGACCTTTGGGCATGGTTGAGCCCTGAATGAGGTGTAATCCTCTTATGTTGATAAGGGTTGATACCCTGTGATAGTATGATGGTCTTAGTGACCTTTGGGCATGGTTGAGCCCTGAATGAGGTGTAATCCTCTTGTGTTGATAAGGGTTGATACCATGTGATATTGTGAAAAGGATTTATATCTTGTAATAGTATGATGACTAGTGTGGTCTCACGAATGGCAAGTGAATAGTACCATGTGATGATGAGATGAGAAATTATGTTTCACACGTTTTATATCTTTTGAAGTTGTGATATTTATATGCTTGCTAGAAGTGAATTAGGGTTTGTATGTCCACTTGTTTGATGTAGCCTTAATTCACCCAATTGGCATAACTAATTAAATGCAACTCTAATCATGTAGTTCCTTGTGTTGTAGAGCCATCTTCAGTGTCAGAACTTGATGGATGGTGAAATGAGTATTCCTAAGGGAAACTCAGAGCGCATACTGTTGAGTATGTAGGGATGGCAAGTTGAGGATATATCCTTGTCATCCACAATGCAAGTTGTGGAGATTGGCTATGGTAATACCTCATACGTATGTCATGATTGAGGACAATTGTGGTTGTACCTCGAATTAGAGGGTTTGTATACCTCGGATGCTAGTGATGTGACCTGTACCAAGGTGGGCTAGTTACAGGACTATATGTCGCTATTTTGTAGTTTGACTATATGTCACTACTTTTTACTTGTACTGACTGAGGGGAAGAGATCTTAGGATATCGGCTCTCCTAGATCTTGTATGAAACTAAATAGTCCTTCACAGGGGTCGGTTGGACTTTGGATGGTGTGGTTCAAATTCCCCAGGGCATAATAAAAGATGTAAGATAGCCATGTAGCATATTTGTTTAGGGTTATACACAACACTTCATATTGGATGATAACCCTTGTTTGCTTTCTTTTCATTGAGATCATGTTTAGTACAATAAGAGATAATAGATATGCTTATGTTGTAGTTATGCTCATGTTGTAAACATGCTCATGTTGTAAACATGCTTATGTTGTCAAATATACTGACACAGATCGTTAAGATGATGTTGCTAGCTATGTTTAATATTGCTAGTCATGCCTATGTAATTATAGATGCTTAAACTTCTAATCATGCCTATGCAATTAATTGTGCTATGATGTTAGTTCTACTTATGATATAGATTTATTCCCTTTATTTGAGATGCCAATATTAATATCCATGTTATGTTGCTAGACATATTCATGATGTCAGGGATGTTCATGCTACTAGATTACTTATGTTGTTAGCAAGGAATATGATGATAGTCAGATTAATGATAATGATTGTTATTAGATGCAATTTGATGATATTTGAGAAATGGATTTATTTGTTATCTATATATGTGTTGATGATCATACTTGTTGCTAAGATTATTTGCTTAATATATTTAGCATACTTAAACTGTTCAATCTGTTAAATTGATTATTAAATACTCCAACTACTTAGTTATCTACTATTTAAAATGTTGTAATCAATAAGCATTGTTGGAGGTTATATCTCTTGCTGGGACATGGGTCTCAACCTTGTGGTTTGCCACTTTTTTTAGGTAATTGGAAGTGACAAAAGCAAACATGTGGCAGAAAAGAGGAGCTATAGTAATGAATCCTTGAGAAAGTTGATTAGATGTCTAGTGTGTCCTAGAGTCATCCATGTACTCTCAGGTCTGGGCAGGAAAAGTTTGTATATGATGTTTCAAATGAATCAGACTTTTGTTAGCATATTAATGCCTGTTTGTGTGGTATATATGAATATTGTTCTCCTGTGTATATATGTTGTGGCTAAGGCGATAGAACAATTTGTATCAAATTATTGGCATGGTATGGATAAAAGAAAGATGTTGGGTTCTTATGCAAATGTTTCTGAGCAGGTGCTGATGTTGAAATCTATTTTAATTTACCCATATTTTTGGGTATGTGATTAATTAGTGATCAATTGTTCTTTATGTTTTGAGTAATCTCATTTAGTGTAACGGGTTATAACATGAATTATTGATGCTTGGAACCACCCCTAGTTCAGAAATGAACTTCTTAATCCAGACAACCTCCTTTGCTACATTCAACGCAGCAATATACTCGACCTCTGGTGTACAATCAGCAACTGTCTCTTTCTTGGAACTCTTCCAGCTCAGAGCTCAATTTTTGAGGCAAAACAAAAATCCTAATTGTGATCAATAATCATCTTTGTCAATTTGGAAGCTTTCATCAGTGTAACCCTTTACCACCAACTCTTCCTCTCTGTCATAGACTGGGAACTGGTCCTTAGTTTTTCTCAAGTACTTAAGGATGTTCTTCATGGCTATCCAGTGAGCATCGTCTAGATATGATTGATATCTTCTTGTCATTCTCAAGTCATATGAGACATCAAGATGAGTACACAACATTTCGTACATCATGAATCCAATTGAAGATGCATATGGGATACAACTCATGCATTCTCTTTCTTCATAAGAACTGGGACATTGACCTCTTCAGATGGTAACTCCATGTGACATTGGCAGGTTTCCTATCTTTGAGTCCTCCATGCTAAACCTCTTCAACACTTTATCAATGTATGTGCTCTGACTTAGTCCAAGAAGCCTTCTAGATCTATCATGATAGATCTTGATTCCCAATATATAGGTTGCCTCGGCTAAGTCCTTCATAGAAAACGTATTTTCCAACCAGGTCTTTACTTTTTGTAAAGTTGGGATGGCATTCCCCATAAATAGTATGTCATGTACATATATTATGATGAATATAATCATGCTCCCACTAACCTTCTTGTACACTCAAGGTTCATCTTCATTTTGACTAAAGCTTAACTCTTTGATTGTTTCATCAAATCAAAGACTCCATCTCTTATATACCTGCTTCAATCCACATTTTGACCTTATAGCTTACAGACTTTATTTGCATCCTTTGAATTTATAAAACCCTCGGGTTGTGTCATGTACACATCCTAAAGAATATTCCCATTAAGAAATGTAGTTTTAACATCCATTTGCCAATTCTCATAGTCATGATAAGCTGCAATGGAAAGCATGATCCCTATGGACTTAACCATGGTAGCTGGAGAAAAGGTTTCATCATAGTCAACACCTTGAACTTATTTCGAACCCTTTGCAACCAATATTCCCTTATAGGTTTGTATTTTGCCATCCATATCGATCTTCTTCTTGAAGACCCACCTGCACCCTATGGGTTTTACCTCTTCAGGTGGATCCACCAAGGTCCATACCTTATTGGTGTACATGGATTCCATCTCAGATCTCATGACCTCAAGCTATTTATCAGAATTTGGTCCCTTATTAGCTTCTAGATAGTTTGTTGGCTCATCATCTATGACCAAATCACCGCCTTCCTTAGTTACAAGATAACCAAATCTTTCTGGTTCAAGGCATGTCCTACTAGATCTATGAGGTTCCTATGTTACTTGAGGAATTTGAGATTCAACAACAACCTGTGATTCTTGTTGTTCCTCTTGTACATCTATTGGTTCATTGTTTTCTTTTTGGTCTCAAACCTCTTTGAGTTCTACTATTCTCCCAATGATTCCTTTCGAAATAAATTCCTTTTCTAGTAATGCAGCATCTCTGGACACAAATAATTTGTTGTTAGATAGGGAATAAAAGTAATATCCTTTGGATTCGTTAGGAAATCCAGCAAAATAATACTTATCAAATTTTGGTCTGAGCTTTTTTGAGAAATTGCTTCCTCACATAAGCTTCAAAACCCCAAATCTTTATAAAAGACACATTGAGATGCTTCCCATACCATATCTCATATGGTGTCTTTTGAACTAATTTAAATGGTATTCATTTTAGTGTAAACGCGACAGTTTTAAAAGAAAAACCCATAAGGTTGTAGGAAGTTCAGCTAAACTCATCATTAATCGCATCATATCTAGCAATGTGTGATTCCTTCTTTCTGATACATCATTATTTTGTGGTGCTCCAGGTGGAGTCCATTGTGATACGATACCACGGGCTCATAGAAGGCTTCAAATTCTAAGCTTAAGTATTCCCCACCTCGATCAGAATGAAGTTCCTTAATACTTTTGCAAAGTTGATTATGTACTTCATTCATAAGCTCCTTGAACTTTTGAAGAGTTTCTAACTTATGTTTCATTAGGTAAACATAATTGTACCTACTAAAGTCATCAATGAAGGTAATGAAGTATTTGTACCCACCTCTAGCAGTAATTCTAAAAGGGTCACACACATCATTATGTGTGAGTCCTAATTGATCACAATCCCTCTCATTGTTACCAACGAAAGGATTCTTGGTCATCTTACCCAACAAATAAGATTTACATGTCTCTATTGATTTGAAATCAAAAGAGTTCAGATAACCATCTTTATGGCATCTATGGTTCTCATTTATATGCCCTACACGACAATTCCAAGGATCTGTTTTGTTTGAGTTGTTGAGTTTTAGTTTTTTGGTATTTACATTATAAATATTTATCTTTAGATCTAGCAAATAAAGATCATAAGACATTGGGGCACTTCCATAAAAGATCCCATCTTTTGAAATAGAACATTGACCATTCTTAATATGAAATTCATATGCATCATTGTCCACACATGATACAGAAATGATGTTTCTATATAGGGCATGTACATAATATGTTCCCTTGCTAGATAATGTCATTTGGTAGCTTAGTTTATCTATTTGTTTGTGCTAATTAGTTCTTTCTAGAGTAAGTAGCTCTTGTCCTTACTTTCTTGTGCTAGATTTTTTCTACTTGATTGTTTAGTGTTTAGTCTTTGCTTGCCTTCTTAGTGTAATTTACATCCTAGTGAAGTTATTTTCTATCTTGTCATTGCTAGTCTAATTTAGTCTAGTTGTTGTCTTAGCTTGTTAGTTAGCATTTTTTTGTAGAGTTAGATTTTATTCTTGCCTTTCCTTATTGCATGTTCACTTTATTTTAACTCAAAACCCCAAGATTAAACCATTGAAACCCTACACTCTTCTCTAGAAACCTAAAGAAACAAATTTGCTACCCATCGTCCTACTCCACTCCTTGAGGATCAACCTCATAGTTATCATGTTCTCTATGCTATCTGTGCACTTGTGGGTAGGGTGGCAATCGGGTTCGGGTCGACCGAGTTTCATTTCGGATCATTTGGGGTCAAAAAAAATTTACTAAACCCTAAACTTGCAAAAGATGGATTTTTAGGTTGAAAATCTTGACCTTAAACTCTCCTACAAATATTTATAGGTCGATCGGGTCTGACCCATAATTCCAAATACAAAGAGGAAAAACTTCTATGATTTGTCTAATATTGATCATCACTAAGTTTAATCAACAAATTTCAATGTAAACAAACTAACAATGTGATCTAGAAAAATATATAAAGATTATTGTAGTTTGTTCTAGACTTTTATATACAAACTCATAAAATAATTAGCATAATAAATAATACAAACCAATACAAAACTGTGTATAATTGCCAAAATAAACTTCGTGGGTGATGTATTAGTAATTTGATAGGCCATTGGGTGTCTTAAACTTTAATATATAAATTGTATTTGAATATATGATTATGAGTTTCAGGTCAATTGAGTCAATTCGGGTCTAAAGTTCAAGCCCATACCCAACCCTATATTAATTTATTCGGGTCTAAAGTTCAAGCCCATACCCAACCCTATATTAATTTATTCGGGTCTAAAGTTCAAGCCCATACCCAACCCTATATTAATTTTGGGTTATTCGTATTCCTGTCAATTTCAGGTGGGTCGAGAAACCTTAGACCCTAACTCACTTAAAAAAGTCTTGTTCGGATAGGGTCATTCAGATGGGTTCTTTTTTCAGTCCTACTTGTGGACTTACTATTTCAAAAAATGTCATCACTCGGGTTATAACTTTTTAATCTCGGTGTCCTACCCCTAAGCACATAAGACTTTTGGTTTCATTTATAGGGAGCGGCCATTAGGACCTGCTAGTTGTTTCTTTTGTACTCTTGCTAGTAGCCCTCATTATTTCAATTCTTTATTCTTTATCCCATTTTTGCATTTGTGATTCCTAACTTGATTCTCTTTTCTTGGTTGTGTCTTGTGTATGTTGGGCTCACAATGGGGAGGATATTACCCGTTTACCATTTATCTATGCCTTGTAGGATAAGGGTGAGGTTAAAGGTTTTTTACATGTTATTCGTTTACCCATTCCTCGTTTCTCCGCTAACTTAAAAGGGGAGGGTAAGGTATGAACATTATCCACTCATTTACCCACAAATTATCATATATATATATATATATATATATATATATATATATATATATATATATATATATATATATATTATGGAGACTCCTAAATAAATTTCCTATCCTAGTTTTTCTAAGCGGAGATCAATTGAGTGAGTTTTTGCTCTCCCACTTGCATCCAATGCCGCTAGCGTTATGCTGACTCACGAACTCGCTTAGGTTGTGTTTTTTACATGGTGAATCATGGTGAGGGGAATGATGGTGAAACAAAAATGTGTTGTTTGGTTGCCATGGTGATAGGGAATCATGGTGAGGGGAATGATGGTCAAACAAAAAGTTGTTGTTTGGCTGCCATGGTGATAGGAAATCATGGTGAATCAATGGTGGTGTGTTTTTGTCACCATGGAAAACCATGGTGAATCATGATGAAAGGAGTTTTCTTTCACAATTTCCTCATCACCATTGACATCACCGTTCCTGTCCCATCACCGTCACCATCGCTATCATTTTTTTTCACCACATAATAAACACAGCCTCAGGGTGATCTCCGCTCAACCGATCTCCCACTCGACTCAACCTGTCAGAGCTCACAAAGGCAGATCCATACCGTGGACTATGGTACCGTAGTGTTTTCCCCAGAGCCAGCAGCTAGGGAGATCTCTGCTCCTCATTGTTTTTCTTCCGCTCCTCATCGTTCTTCTTCTCTAGTTCCATCTGCATCCTACCCCTTTGTCAATCTCTTTCTAGTGCTCCTCGACCTACACTTCCCAGTGCACACCGCCGTCTTGTCTTCCCAACACCCAGCCGCAATGGAGAGCTCCACGAAACCATGGTCCCTCTCCCTAGTGGCCTAGCATTCCCAGCAGGGTCAGCACTCCCCTGTGAGATCCAACAGCTTCGACGTCCCACCATCCTGGCAACGTGCGCATCCCCAACTAACCTCCCCTACGTGCGCATCCTGGCAACGTCCCATCATCCTAGATAACAGGTTCCAATCTCGCCTCCTTATCCTTTGTAGAAAAATCAGTCATTCTTTCCCCCTCTCCCCCTGTCCCGGTGCTGCGTAGCCCACTGATTTGCCAATCTCCACGGAAGTGGATCGCCGACCTTCCTTTTCCTCACACAACAGCGATTTGGATCTTTTCTCCTTGCACATCAACGCAGTTTTGGTGGAACTTTTGGATATTCTTCAGTTCTTCTGACTCAATTGGTGCATTCCTAATGTCTTGTATAATTTTGCCTTGTTGGTAGATTCTCAAAAGTCTGAAACTATTTGATTGGTTTTAAATCATTGTAAACGTTAATTTGTTATGTGATGGTAGTTGGGTGGTAATTTGTAATAATTTTTTTGCAACTATTGTGATGATTGTCGTGCAACTATGTGGATGATTGTTGTAATCTAGTAGATTTGTTGTAATAGATTAGCTTGGTAGTCTTTTTTGTGGTAGGTCTTGAACTTGTGAGAGTCAGTGGATTTTTGTTATGGGAAATTAATTTGGTGGTGTGCTTGTAACACTTTTTTGCTTTTGATAAAAACATATATTCCCTATAAAAAAATCAGATGTTGGTGAAATATTGACTATGTTATCAATATTTGTGAAAATGGAAAATGATTTATGCATTTATCTTTCTTTTAATGTGAGCATGCACTTGTTTTGCATGAAGAAATGTATGACTTTGAATTATATTTAATGTTTCATATATTTTTATCAATGAATTACTTATAAATATCCAAACATAAACACACTATGTGCTAAAAGATTGCTTTTATCAAAGTTACTCGTCTACCCTTTACCCTTCCCATTTACCCCGTGGGGAAGAGAGTAAGAGTAAGGGGATTCCTGAGGTGGGTAATTACCCTCACCCTTACCTGCTACCATCTAGAGGGTAAGGGTAAGGGTAGACTCTTACCCTCCCCATACCCTCCCTGTTGCTAGCAATATGTGAAGGTGACAGTGCATGTTTGGTCATTGCTTCTTGTCTATTGAGTCTTTATTTAGATATCCAAAAATACGTAGGAGAAGGTGAAGGAACTTGCACATTCAAGTAGAAGAGAAAGATATGGGGGGCATGAATAAGAGCACCAAGGTGATCCACCAATTTCACCTCCACTAAGTCCCCTACATGATTACTTCATTCTGGGAAATTACACTTCACCAATATTTACAAGAGTGGAGAGGATGTTGTGCTAAGGTTTATCTATTCCACCATATCTAGTGGGACTCCTTAATGAACTCTATGGGTTAGAGAATGAAAACCCCTACAAGCACATTGATACATTTTTGGATAAGTGTTCCATATTTTGCACACATGCTACCATAGATGACTCTATTTGCCTCACTCTCTTTCCATTCTCCTTGAGAGATAAATTTGAGGAGTGGTTTTCTACAAAAATCAAATTAGTACATGGGAATCTTTGAAGGAGTCACTCAAGAAATTATACCCATAGGTAAACTCACTCAAATGAGAAGAAGTGTCACCTCCTTCATCCAAATGGGTCTTGAGAAATTTCATGAGAGTTGGGAGAGATTCCAAAACCTATTGCGAGACTACCCTCACCATGAAGTACCCAATTAAAAACTATAATCTTTCTACTTCATATTGTCTCAATTGGGTAAAATGATGGTATATTCCTCTTGTGGTGGTACATTCATGGTCGAGCTCCCTAAAAATTCATGTCCTCTATTTGTGTACTTGGCTAATTATGATAGGAATATTGCCTTTTCCCCATCTACTCCACCAGCATCTTCTTCAAATGATGCAAATTCAAAATGATAAAAATCCTTTCTAACATGATGAAACGAATGAAAAGTCAAATGGGAGGTTCCTACAACCATTTAGTGCAATATGTTGAGTCCATTAATGAAGAGGTGAAGCCCACGCTATGTTTTTGGGACTGAAAACAACAATGCTCCCATGTGCCAGTCCTACACTCCCAAGTGGAGAAATCACCCCAGATTCTCATGAAAGAAACAAGGTGATGATGTAAAAGAGAAACCAAGGCAAAATCAAGGCCAAAGGTGCAATTCAAGGTTTGAAAATGAAGCTCTTGGAAGATTGAGGAGCTTAGATGAAGTAAAGAAATATGTGTCCACTTATGAACAAACCATTGATAGGATTGGATAAAGGCTATGTTAGCTAACCTTGACTCTTGCATGTCGAGAGTAGGGGATGATTTCCTCCCAAACCTTGGTGAACCCAAGAAATGCAAATGGACAAGTGGTAACCCCTCAAGGCTCTTATGGTTCACCACCTATACAAGTGCAACATGTCCAACAATATCAAGGTCCTCCTAATCCATATGCTCCTCCACCACCACAATCACAACTCAACAAAAATGCCATCTACCACCTCAAAAGACACCACAACAACCCTGCATCCCTCAAACACAATGTCAACAACAAAAACCACCACAACATTCATACATCCTTCAACATCAATCCCATCATCATCAACAACAAAAACCACCAAAACACCACCACAAGCCACACAAGCTCCATGTACCCCGATGAGAAAGTGAATCTAGTGACCATCTTGAGGAGTGGAAAAGTTCTTGAGCGGCCCAAAATCAAAAGGGTCAACTATTATGTTGATCAAGGCTATGTTGATACGTTATTGCCCAAAAAGGTTTTTGATGATGTTATGAGATGTTTGTATGTATGTCGAAAGGGCCAATCATATAATGATTATAATGGCATATCTTGTTAATGGTTTGATTAATAATAGAGGCAATCTTTGTCTATATGTTTGTTCAACTATGAGATAATGGTATAACATGATAGATGTCTAAAAAATGATGTTACTCAATGACGTATGTCTTCAGGTTGAGGACCTAAATAATGAGATCATACAAATGATAAAAGTATATACATTCTTGTTATGTCCCTAGACGGTTGTTATTGTGGAATATGATAGATAGTAAAACACATAAGACTATAGTGTGTGTTGGTTAATGACAGAATCTCATTTGTCATGATATGTGATATCAAACCAAACACATAGGTACTCGTTACAGAATAGTGTATCGAATGGACCCACCTTGAGAGTCATACATGGAGACCATGGAATGGTATTCAGAATCAGCTCTCATAGTGATAGTGGTGATTGTGGTTCTTAGACCTTAAATAGCCATATTTGTCATATGTTGTTGGATGTACTTTGACATCATCCAATGTGAACTTGAATAAGAGTTACCATAAGGGTGATGTTCAGATACATTGTGACACATGGGGATGACTGTGAGTGATGTATATGGATCTATCCCTCCTATTAGAGTTGATATCCTGGCCATTTGATAAGTGAGACTATGAAATGTATGCCCATACTCATGTGAATAAATAGATGATATGTGAGCTCACATGCATCTCAAGAAGTGTGCTCTATTTCAAAGAACATGGATTGAATGTTGAAGAGGATGGTGATTCCATGCCTCAAGTTCAATCTGGATATTAGAGACAGAGGAACTATATGATCACTATAACACTAATCACATATTGTAGGTTTAAGTTGTTCTCCAACTTTTCAATTACTTGGGTAGCAATGATGTGTTTCTAGATACCACTCGTTTCTTGGTATGCCATAAATTGGTTATGGACATTCATTGCCAATGTAACTTGGGACCTATAGGGTCACATGCATAGGATTTAATTAGAATAGGATTTTACTCACAAATGTGGTTTAAACTTGATTGCTAAAGTGTTAGGTAATCAATTTAAACAAGATTGGTCGTCAGAAATATGAAATGACCCGTTCAAGAAGTGAACTACTTTGTTCGTATGTATGAACCAACCGATTTAGGTTGTGAACTGACTGGTTGGATGATCAATATTATTGAACCAAGGATTTATGCTGACATCATATTGTGCATTCATTGTCATATTTAAAGACAATGTGATTTTGAATAGGAAACATAGTGAATTGACTGCTTCAAGTGTTGAATTGATAGTCTCACGTGTGAACTGACCTCACTGGTGAACCGACCGGTAAGCTCTAACAATTGTTCTCTTTTCACAATTGGGGTAATGTTAGAACCCGAGAAAGTCTTATCAAAAAAAGGGAGATACATCAAGGGAGATACAATAAGAGAGAGCAAGTCAATGCTAACATGTTCACATTTGAAGGGACAAATCCTTCATGTCCATTCCAAAAGAAGGACAGGAGTTTTGGGTGGTCCGTGTGGACTACGTAGAGGTGAGGAGGCCTTTGTCACCCACTCAAGGACATCGTCAACCACCGTTTGTGGTGCTACACCAAGAGGCCACCACCAATAGCCGTCCAGGTGTAACTTGTATAAGAAGCACGCTGCTATGAGGATAGTCATTGGACTTGTTCTAGGACCAGGTATATGCCTTGCAACCTTCCTTCTCAATCTATAGTTTTTGATGCAATTTGTTGTCTAAGGGGAATATAGCAAGTGAGAAAAATTGCTTCTGCTGCCATATCTATAGCCATATTTCCCTACATAAGAACCAACAATTTTTTTGCATCACATTATGTTGATTATGTGATATTAGGTGTTCCACCCTCTTCTTTAGTTAGGAGTGGTTATATCCCTCATGTTATGTTGGTGATTCCAACCATTCAAAAATTGACATGTGATGTCCCTTTTGTGATCTCTCAAAGTGATCATCTCCTCATTTGACATCTCAATTTGATCATGTTGATTCAACCAAAGCTAGTGTTATTGAACCTCCATTCTTATATATTTTAGATGATACCTCATTCAAAAGGAAGCAAAAATACAATTTTGATATCTTTATAGTCTTTAGGAAAGTCAAAATGAACATCATATTATTTGTTGCAATCAAGAAAATTTATGCATATGTCAAATTCTTGAAGGATGCCTACACTTATAAAAGGAAGACAATGGGAGTGATGCCAAAGAAAATAAAATTAACAGAGAAAGTGTGTTCCATCTTACAACATTCCCTTCCCATCTAGAATAAGGACCCCAAATCCCTTATTATACCTTACCACATTGGTGGCAATCTTGTTTAGAATTCTTTGATCGATCGTGGTTCTAGTATGAACCACATGCCCTATAGTGTGTATCTTGAATTGGGCTTGGGTAAATTGAAGATAGAAAATTATAATCTACAATTGGTCGATTTGTCTAGCAAACTTCTAAGGGATAGGGTGGATGGTGTAATTATGATGATTGTGTTGACTCAAGGTCAATTAGGTCAATGTTGACTCACGTCTAAATTGACTAAACCCGTGTTTTGATGATGACTAACCATTCCACATATTGGTGTCTAATGTCTCTACTTGAGTGATTTCAGATTAGGTATAGACACACTCCAATTGCCCTAACTTGCGCATATCAAATTGGAGAAAAGACAAGTCAAAGTCATACAAGTGCACGTTTTTGTAATATGATGTATATCCATTAGAATCATGTTGTAAATCACTTGTAATGATTGTATGACTTGTAATTAAGCTTAGAAAAATATCAGGAGCACTTAGATCGAATTTTAGAGCACTTTAGATGCAACTTTGAAAATTGATTATAGGCACTTTGTCGGTCGAGTTTCCCAGCCTGAAAACTCGACCGATCATCATTGATCAATTTTCTGAAGATTGCATCGGTCGAGTTGTGTTTACACAGAACTCGACCGATGGAGTAACTGACCAAATCGATTTTCATTGGTCGGTCGAGTTTCTTCAGGACAAACTTGACCAATGGTCTGAATATCAACTTTGTCTTTTACTCTATCGGTCGAGTTACCATTATAGAAACTCGACCGATTGCACTGTACGGAAAAGTGCAGAAAAGTGCTTCTAGCCGTTGTGGAGTTGCAACAAGTGAAAATAGATCTGTTGCAAGTCACAAAACGGCTAGTTTTCATTCTCAAGTGTTCCCAAAGGTTAAGAGGCATCCCCAACTATAAATATGACCCCTTGGGCTTCATTCCAAGGTTGAGCATTCAATGCAAACTCTATGTGAGGCTCCTATTCTATAGTTGAGTGCTTCCTACAGCCTCCTCTCTCTCTCTAAGCTTAATCACTTGCTACATCCATTAGAGTGAGTAGGAAATATGTAAGAGAGCTAGTCCTACATGTATATATTGTAAGGCTCTCACTTCCACCACCTCCTATCTCTTCTTTCAACCATGAAGATGAAGGTTCTCTCTCTTGTCCAAGAGAGGTGAAGAAGAATAAGGGAAGGAGTCCCTTGGTGAAGATCAAGGCTGAAGACTTGGAGCTAGAGTGGGTAAGCCCTTGGTGAAGGCAGAAGACTCCTTGCTCAAGTAGGTAAGTCCTTGGTGGAAGCTTCTCCGAGTGAAGGTGAAGTCAAAGGCGGAAAATCCAAGAAGAGTGGGTAATTCCTGCAAGGCTGAAGACTTGTGCAAGAGTGGGTAAGTCCTTGGAGAAGGCCGAAGACTCTTGCAAAGTGGGTAATTCCTTGGTAAGGTTGAAGACTGTTTGTATTGAATAGGTAAGTCCTTTGGTTGGTCATGTATTCTATGCCTTATGAATGAATATAAGAGTGGAATAGTTTGGAAGTCCTAGAGGTTGACCTCTCTAGGAAAGTGGACTGACACACTTCTAGTTTGAAGTGTGGAACCACTCTAAATAGCTTGTCTATTGGTATATGTTCAATCTCTCTCATCCTTGCTATGCATGCTTTAGTTGCACTCAAATTACCTATTTAGCAACCTTATCTTTTCATATATCTTGAAGGTTTAATGAGTTTTGTTTAAGTGCTTTCAGCTCTATTCACCCCCCCTCTAGAGCATCTAATCACCCATCTAGGATCCAACAATTGGTATCAGAGCGGGTCTTCTCCAAGCATACTTCCACAACATTCGATGTTTCTTTGAAGGTCAGAAGTGCCACAGAAGTCTCACTGCATGTAGAATAATGCTTATCCCCAAAGCTCAAGATCCTAAATTCCTGGAGAAGGATTTCAGGCCAATCGCCATTGAGAACGTCTCTCTTCGGATCATGGCCAGGATTGTGAGCAACAGGATTGCTAAGTTCTTGCCCGGTATGATATCAGATGAGCACGGTGCTTACATCAAAGGGCGTGATATAACGGACCACATTAGATTAGCGAAGGAGCTGGCTCATGATTTGAATAGCAGCACCGATCATCCAAACATCATAATCAAATATGATATGTCCAGAGCGTATGATCGTGTTGAGTGGAACATACTGAAAACTATTCTGATTGCATATGGCATGACATCAGAAGCGGTGAATCTTTGCCTCAGATTCTTTCACGAGACATGGGCCTCCGTCAATATCGGTGATCACTCTGCTGGTTTCTTTCAGTTCAGACGAGGTCTTAAGCAGGGAAATCCTCTATCCCCAATCATGTTCATTATCTTTGAAGAACCGCTCGGCAGACACATCAAAATGCTCACAGACGATGGTATGATTGATCGGTATTCCACGAGAGGTCGTGGGGAGGCTCCTCCGATGCTTATATATGTCGATGACCTGATTCTCTTCCTCAAGGCCAACCAGAAATCTATTGATGCCATCAAAGACACTTTCTAACGGTATATGAACTCTACCGGTCAGATGATTAACTACAACAAATCCAACTGTCTCATTGGAGAGACGGACAATGCTACCACCAACTTTATTTGTAATCAGCTACAGATTCAAGCCTCTGACAGGATTATTCATTATCTTGGAGTTCCTATTTCATCGGGACCACTCAAGATCGGCGATTACAACTTTTTACTTGAGAAGATGATGAACAAGACTGCGTCTTGGAAAGCAAGACTGCTATCTTTTGCAGGAAGGAAGCTTCTAATTCGTCACACCCTCACCTCCACTGCTCTTTACACTACGGCATCTATTGGGATTCCATGCGGGATCATCAAGAGGATTGAATCTATGTTCTCAAGATTTCTGTGGACGAACCAGAAAAATGAAAGGAGAAGGACATGGGTAGCCTGGGAACATATTGCCAAACCTTACGAGGTCGGTGGGCTTGACTTCACGCCCCTGAGGAACATTGAAGAGGCTTACACGTTTAAAGCATGCTGGGAGATCACCAAGAACCGATCAAACTGGGCCAGATTCTGCAATGACAAATATAGCTCGCCCTACAGAAATTATAATGGATGCTACCCCCCGTATCTAAAGTTGAGCAGTTTTGCTTCTCCCATGTGGAAGAGAGTTTGGAAAACATTTCCTAAATTCTTACCACGCACCCGATGGATCGTTGGGAAGGGTAATATGTCGTTGTGGGACAGTAGATGGGTTGAGAGACCTCTTACCGATTATGCTATTCACAGGTACGACAGGACTAGGGATTTCCTCGTCAAAGACTTCTGGAATGAGCAGACTGGCTGGAATTGGTCGATTTTAGAGCATATCATTGATAACGATGGTTTAAATATCATTAAGAGATCTCATCAGGCAATCTCTCGACGTCCTGATGAGCTGATTTGGAAACCTGACATGAGGGGTAAGTTCTCGGTTAGATCGGTCAAGAAGATAAACGCTGCTACTGCGGTTAATGATGATAACAGGAACTATAGGTGGATTTGGAAGCTCACTATGCCTAAAGCAAGTGCTATCTTATGGAAGTTGGCTAATGGAGCCTTGCCGACTGACGACAACATATAGAGATGTATGATTCCCATTGTCTCTAGATGCTCGTGCTGCGATATACCGGCCATCGAAAATGACGAACACCTGTTCATTTGGAGCGATCTTGCCCGAAACCTTTGGAATAGAGCTGCGATTCTCATGGGCAATCGTCAGTTCATTCCGATAGGGATCAATGACATTCTGAAGATTGGTCGTGAACAGCTGAGTAAAACCTTGAGTGGATGGATCACAAGTGAATTGATATCCCTTATAGTTTGGCAGATATGGATGGCTAGATGTAATAACAGATTCAACGACAAGAAGAGCTTATATGAAGACCACTGGCACAACATTATTAGACACATAAATCATCACATCACTACGAAATCCTTCAAGAATGCATCCAGAGACAACATTTTCTCAGTTTTGTCCAACAATGGCATTGCCCTTCCAAGACTCCAGATCAAGCAGTTTCAACTTGTGCGATGGATGCCCCCGGATATATATAATCGTAAGCTCAACTTGACTACTGGCATATTTGTTGATCCATCAGGCACTAAGAGACGATGGATTGCTGGAGTTGTCCGCAACCATCATTGTCATATTGACCTGGCGTTCAAAACATGGCTCAACGCCAAAGAATACATAAACGCATATATTGGAGGGACCCTCGTGGCCATGAAGAT
The DNA here is from genome assembly GCA_963693085.1 of Alisma plantago-aquatica. Taxonomy (NCBI): domain Eukaryota; kingdom Viridiplantae; phylum Streptophyta; class Magnoliopsida; order Alismatales; family Alismataceae; genus Alisma; species Alisma plantago-aquatica. Next base: position 452,042,035 of record OY856414.1, read on the forward strand.
CGTCGATGACAACAACATCAACATCTCTGAGATTGAGATCGATGATAGACATATCCATCAGATCTTATGGAACAACAGTCCGGGGCCTTGGCGATATGAATCAGTCACGAGGGAGATTAGAGACATACTGGATACGAAGAGCATTAGAGGAAGTCTGGTTCACAAAGTATGCAATTCTGTTGCCAAAGAGATTGGTTTATGGGGTACTATCTTCAGCGCATCTTTCATCACTTCTAATTCTTCTCAGCTGCCGATGAGGATAAGAGGCATGAACAACATGGAGAAGAACAACATTCCTTACATTTTCTTCAATAGATCGAAGCTGATGTAGTCTGGCTTCCAGTTTGCACTGTGTGCCACGTTTGATTGTTATTGGGGGATTTATACCTGCTTAGTAAGCAGGAGTGTATATGGTTGATTGATTTCGCCCACAATGAGAGGAGTGGGATGAATAGAAGATCCTCTGGCTTAATTTAAAAAAAAAAGTAGGAGAATATGGGTGATTATGAAGATGGGCAACCTTCAAAGAGAGCAATAGAAGGAAACAAGAGAGAAAAAGGGATCACAAAGGCTCCATCAACAAGTGAAAGCACTAGTGGAAGATATAGTGAATGTGAAGATGGAAGATGCCATTGTGCCCTCATGACAAGCTCAATTGAATATTTAAATGAGGTAAATTCAAGTGTTGAGATTCAAACAAATGCTTATCTTAGTCAACTAAATGCTCTTAAATTTGTGAATTCTAGCTTGCTTGATAAGATTAAGTTTTTAGAATCTCAACCTTCTATGACTATTTCATATATAGAGCTTACTACTACTATTGTTTCTCTCTCTATTGTTTCTTATGCTCTTAAATGTGCTTATGAGAGTCAAGAGCTTACTTTGCAAGGAATAAAATGTGTAGATAAAGTTTATCCTTCAAAGATTACTTGTCTTGCATATGAACTTGCTTCCTTGCATAGTAGTGTAATTGCTCTTGACCCTCATACTATCTTTTCTTATAGAGAGAAAGTTTTTGATGCTCTATCTTGTGATAAAGATTATTATATGACTAAAGATGTTTTCTTAGAAATCTATCTTGTGCATGCTAGAGATGATATGAATCTATTGTGTTTTACCTTTACTTCTCTTATGCATGACAATCATAGTTTGAGATCTTCTTTGCAAAGATTCTTAGGTGATAAAAAGAATCTTAATCAAATCCTAGACCATACTACCAAACAAATGGGTAGAGATGGCATTGGACTTGACTGTAGTCAAGGGAACAACAAAGATAAAGGACCTCCATTATTCCATGGAGAATCCTCTAGTTCCAAGACTATGGGCACATGTAATTATTGCAATGAAATTGGTCATTATTCTACTTGTTGTCCTTTTAGGAAAGCACCCAAGAGCAATAGGACTTGGGTTGCTAAACTAACCCCTCCGGACCCAAAAACATGATTGGTGACCATTTCATCTTTCTTCTTGTAGGTACTTGCAAATGGATTGACTTGAGCTATTGAATTGCAAATTAACTTGTCAATCCACATAAAAGAAGAAAGGTGAGATGTGTAGAGGGTGACAACAAGTGGAAAAAGCAATGGTAAGCACAAAGGTAAAGGTTTTATTTCTTATAACCATTTCAAACTTGTTTTTGTCAAGTTAGTGTGCACTATACATATGGTTTTTGATTCAAAAGTGGCATTTTGTGATTCTCTTCACACTCTTTCTCAAAAACTATTTCTAATGCTTCTATAGTGCATTACTAACTTGCTTAGACATGTTTGGATATGGTTTGTACATTTAGCATGCCTTTGAATATGTTTTTATGATATATATGTGCTTTTTAACAGCTGCTCTGTCGGTCGAGTTTGCCCTGCTTGAAACTCGACCGATAGGCACCAATGGATGTTGCCAACAGCTGTCATCGGTCGAGTTGTCAATGCACATAACTCGACTGATAACACTGTGCACAAAATACACATTTGGCTTATTGAGTGAGAATTTCCCTCTCAACTAGATTTTCTCAACCAATAGACTTATTCTTTGGCACTCTCATTTGGTACCTTTATATATGCATATTGCCATGTTCTAAATTGCCTATCTTGCTTACAACTCTATCTCTCTAATTGATCTAAATTGGTATACCTATATCTTGCAATCACTTGCTTTGAGTTGTCTTGCAGGTTTTGATGATGATCACCTTGGATCTCTTGGTTGTGTCTAGAATTGCTTCTGTTGTGCTCTAACTTGCTACATCTATCTAGGTGTATATCTTGTGTTGATACAACCTTGAGGTTCTTAGGGGTAATCATCTTATGGTAAGGATGCATATCTAGTGAGTTATATCCTCTCATGCTTCTAAAATTGCATATCTCTTTGTTTGGATATATCTCTACATATACTCGTAGCTTGCTTTATCTTGTGTATCTTTTGGTATCTCTTGCTATGATCTAGATCCTACTAGTAGTCCTAACTTGTGATATCATCTACTAGTAGTTCATATACATGTAGTTCTAACCTTGTTTATAATTGGCATCTTTGCTCATCTATATGCTATGCTTATATCTTGTCTCATACTTGCTCAAGATTGTTCCTTGAATTGCATATCTACTATCTTGAGTTGCTTGCATAACATTGTGATGCAGGGTACATAGATCTACATTATATGTAGAAATTGGAGTATTTTTTGGATTTTATGCAGCTTTTGCTCCTGTTTCAGTTTTTGGTGCAAGACTAGTGTTTTTCATGCAGAAATAACCTTCTGAGCAAGACTCATGCTCCGCGATGAGCTATGATGGTTTTTGGTCAAATTTCTTAATCTTGAGAGTCAAAATTGTGATTTATTGTTTTTCTACAGCACCTTATCTTGCTCTTTTGGGGTGTTCAAGTATATGATTTAACTTGCTTTTCTTTCTATGCTTGTACAAGCCCCTATATGTGCTCTTCTACTCTCCTTATATATATTTGTGTTATCTCCTTTCTCTTTAACAAGTGATGTTTCTTATTTCTTCATAACCCCACTTTTTGAAATGACAAAGGGGGAGAAAGGTATGTCTTCTTTTAAAAGAGGAAGAAGGCATGTCTTACATGAAGAAGAGAAGAATGTTCATATAAAGGGAGTAGGCAAAAGGGGAGAAGACATATATGTGTAGAACATATATGAGTAGAAGATATAGTATTCTAAATGTTATGAAAGCTAACCATGTAGGAGAAATAGCATCAATTGAGGGGGAGTATGAGAACTCCATGCGCATCAATTGAAGGGGAGCATATGAGCTCAATCCTATTGAAACCCCTAGGTTTCTCCAAAGGTATTACTTTACTTAAAAACTTTCAATACATTTATGGAATGGTTTGTCATCTTCAAAAAGGGGGAGATTGTTGACTCAAGGTCAATTAGGTCAATGTTGACTCATGTCTAAATTGACTACACCCGTGTTTTGATGATGACTAACCATTCCACATATTGGTGTCTAATGTCTCTACTTGAGTGATTTCATATTAGGTATAGACACACTCCAATTGCCCTAACTTGCGCATATCAAATTGGAGAAAAGACAAGTCAAAGTCATACAAGTGCACGTTTTTGTAATATGATGTATATCCATTAGAATCATGTTGTAAATCACTTGTAATGATTGTATGACTTGTAATTAAGCTTAGAAAAATATCAGGAGCACTTAGATCGAATTTTAGAGCACTTTAGATGCAACTTTGAAAATTGGTTACAGGCACTTTGTCGGTCGAGTTTCCCAGCCTGAAAACTCGACCGATCATCCTTGATCAATTTTCTGAAGATTGCATCGGTCGAGTTGTGTTTACACAGAACTCGACCGATGGAGTAACTGACCAAATCGATTTTCATTGGTCGGTCGAGTTTCCTCAGGACAAACTCGATCGATGGTCTGAATATCGGCTTTGTATTTTACTCTATCGGTCGAGTTACCATTATAGAAACTCGACCGATTGCACTGTACGAAAAAGTGCAAAAAAGTGCTTCTAGCCATTGTGGAGTTGCAACAAGTGAAAATAGATCCGTTGCAAGCCACAAAACGACTAGTTTTCGTTCTCAAGTGTTCCCAAAGGCTAAGAGGCATCCCCAGCTATAAATAGGACCCCTTGGGCTTCATTCCAAGGTTGAGCATTCAATGCAAACTCAATGTGAAGCTCCTATTCTATAGTTGAGTTCTTCCTACAGCCTCCTCTCTCTCTAAGCTTAATCACTTACTACATCCATTAGAGTGAGTAGGAAATCTGTAAGAGAGCTAGTCCTACATGTATATCTTGTGAGGCTCTCACTTCCACCACCTCCTATCTCTTCTTTCAACCATGAAGATGAAGGTTCTCTCTCTTGTCCAAGAGAGGTGAAGAAGAACAAGGGAAGGAGTCCCTTGGTGAAGATCAAGGCTGAAGACTTGGAGCTAGAGTGGGTAAGCCCTTGGTGAAGGCAGAAGACTCCTTGCTCAAGTAGGTAAGTCCTTGGTGGAAGCTTCTCCGAGTGAAGGTGAAGTCAAAGGCGGAAGATCCAAGAAGAGTGGGTAATTCCTGCAAGGCTGAAGACTTGTGCAAGAGTGGGTAAGTCCTTGGAGAAGGCTGAAGACTCTTGCAAAGTGGGTAAGTCCTTGGTAAGGTTTAAGACTCTTTGTATTGGATAGGTAAGTCCTTTGGTTGGTCATGTATTGTATGTCTTATGAATGAATATAAGAGTGTAATAGTTTGGAAGTCCTAGAGGTTGACCTCTCTAGGCAAGTGGACTGACACACTTCTAGTTTGAAGTGTGGAACCACTCTAAATAGCTTGTCTATTGGTGTATGTTCAATATCTCTCATCCTTGCTATGCATGCTTTAGTTGCACTCAAATTACCTATTTAGCAACCTTATCTTGTCATATATCTTGAAGGTTTAATGAGTTTTGTTTAAGTGCTTTCAGCTCTATTCACCCCCCCTCTAGAGCATCTAATCACCCATCTAGGATCCAACAGATTGACATGGAATTAATGGCATTGTTCCCAGTGGACTTCATTGTGATAGATATGGAGCCCGAGGATAAGAAGATTCCCATCATCTTGGGAAGGCCCTTCTTTTCCACATCTGATGCCAACATCCATGTGTGCATCGACAAAATGATGGTTATCTTTATGAATTTGAGATTGATCCTAAACATCTTCAAGGCATTATCACCCGAAGAGGTGAAAAAGAAGGACAAGTTTGAAGAGAAAAGTTGTGAGGACACCGAGATACATAAATCAAGGAACAATTTTTTAATGCTAATAAGAAGTCCCTTTACTTGAAGAGTGTGGCTTTGTGTTTCTCTAACGGATGATGAAGAAGAACACCAGGCTTGGCTGAAAGAACTAAACTTAGAAGTACTTGGGTTGAGATCTTTTGCACTTTTTTTGTTTGAGATCTTTCTCACTTGCCCTCCATTTTTTGTTATAGTTGTGTCTTTATACTTTTAAAGAAACAAACATACAATACACTTGATAGTTTTTGAATTTGTGAATGGTTTAGAATAGGAGCATAGATGAGAGAATGATACATGGACTGGCCAAGCAATGAGAATATCAAAGTGGAAATGAAAATATCTATAGTAAACTAAAAACTTATAGAAAACTAGCCACCACAACATTCTCATAATTATACGACAATAAATTAGTGTAGGGTAAAGGCTTACCCTTACCCTTACCTGCATCAAATATGTGGGTAGCGGGTAGGGTAATTACCCTTTTTCTAAAAACCTTTACCCTCCCCTTACCCACACCCTTTTCTCCGTAGGGTAAATGGGTAGGGTAAGGGTGAAATGGGTAAAACTGCATGATGATAGTGTTAGATATTTTTAGCAAAATTTTCATATGATATTCCCTAGATCAAGCAAAAGACACTCTTGGTACACTTCATGTGGGTTCGTGTCATAATAAGATGAATGAGATATTAATCAAGTGTTTGCAGTTATTCATTTATTTTTTGTAATTATCTGGTCTAACCTGCCATTTATATGTTTATAAGTTACTAGTTTCCTTTGTCATTAATCAAGCATCTTCATATATTGATTTATTCATTGTAGATATCTGGAGTATCTTACCATATATATGTTTGTGAATGATTAGTTCCTTTATACCTTGCTATTGTTCTACATGAAATTTAGTCGATCAACAATATATATTTTGACTATTTAAATGCTTTAAAATGTTTATTTGAAGTACTCATCCACTAAGCGAGTAGGCTCACCGTGCGAATTTTAAGAATTTCAATGCCTGAGTAGATCTTCCGTAAGAGCCAAGAATTAGTTTAGTCAAGTTCAGCCGGTCCCTGTCACTCTAGGTCCTTATAAAGAAATAAAAGAGTTGTAAATGATGATGTGTAACATTGTTCCCTCATTAATAGAGTATATATCCAAAAAATAGATCATATGTACATGGAAGTGTGAGAACACAATGAGTGTTTAGATATGTATCTTTATTGTTGGGACCATATTAGAGGAATAAAGGTTTAAATTCCTTGGTAGATTTACTTTATATGATTGAATGGAGAAAATAAAGAGTTTGACTTGGAAAAGAAAGTTAAGGGTGATCTTTTTTATAATGTTAAATCCTCAATTTATGCCCTAATCTCATGGTTAGTGGTTATAATGAGATGTGGGTGTAACAACTATTGACAACCCTTACTCACATGATCCTCTCTACCATATTATATTATTTGGCACCTAATATCCCACTTATCTAATGTGTGACTTCAAAATCTCTAGTTATCTACACCAAAGTTCATACTTACCAAGCATTTACTCCTCCCATAATACTAGATAAAGCTTACTATTTCTTGCATAAGATATGATTCTTGAGATCTTCTCAAAATGGTATCATTTTGCATACATTTAAAAATTTTAATTACATAGATTAATATATCCCCTCAGGTTAAAAAGTAAGTTTTATAGAACAGCTATACGACCATCCATGCTCTATGGGAGTGAATGTTGGGCGGTGAAGAAACAAGGTCTCAACAAGATGAACGTGGCCGAAATGCATATGCTGAGATGGATGTGTGGGAAGACAAGAAAAGATCGTTTGAGAAATGACTATATCAGGAATAAACTGGGGGTGGCGAGCATTGAGGACAAGTTGCGTGAGGGCCGACTCAGATGGTACGGACATGTGCAACGCAGACCTACTAGTGCGCCTATACGAAGCAATGCTATTGAGCCAAACACTATAAATAGAAGAAGAGGAAGGACTAAATTAACATGGGATGAGCTTATAAAGAGAGATTTTGAATCTCTACATCTCAATCAGAATATGACCCATGATAGAGCTGAATGGAAACGAAGGATCCATGTAGCCGACCCCAACATAGTTGGGATTGAGGCTTAGATGATGATGATGATGATAGATTAATATATCCCCACTTAGACATATAAATGGTTGGCTCCTGTACATTAGTATGCTTAAATTAAATAGATGTATATTTTGATAAATCTTAACAAGAAAATCAATCATTTAAAAAATATATATATATCTTTGCTCTTATGTGAAATATTATTAGCTATTTTAACATGTGTGATATGTTGTTGTGATAACTCAACTACTAATCACGTGCTTAGCACATGCTTTTAGCTAGTTAAAAGAAAAAAAAGTTAGTCCTTACTTCATATGCTCTTTTTAAGAAAAAATATTTATTGGATGAGAAGTATCAAGTCATCAAATCACATTTATATACAAAAAATATATATTGCTACATGGATAGCTTAAATTATCTAACATGTGGTAGTTTATCACCTTAAATGTGAGAGGGTCATCACTAGTTTCACTAGGATTGTTGATCACCTACGATCTAGCATCCAAAATGGAAGTGGATCAAGACTAACCAGACTTTAAATTTCTAACCCGATACTGAGATGCCCACAACAATAATATGGGGCCTTGTGTGAAAAATGAGGGTGAACTCAGGGACAAGGGTGACAAAGTGTTTAGGATTTTAGATTAGCTTAGTTGAGTCAAACCAAAAGGAGATGTAAGGCATTCCTTATGGAACAATTAACCAAACAAAGAATAAGGCAACAAAAGTAAGGTAAACCTAAGTTATCAAGATAAAAGAAGCATAGATCTTTTTGGTATGTTTCAATATATGAGTGGAACTTGGGTTGCATATCACCATTTTAAGAACTCTCACCAACATGCAATACTCACACCCATTGTATAACCCTAGCATAGTTTATGAGCAATCATCATAAGTATCTTTCCTTCCTCACTTGAGATCGGATTATATCTAGATCATTATCATGTATCTCTCTCGAGATGGCAAATAAACAACTAAAATATACAAACATATAAACGTTAGCTCTAGTATTCCAACACTTTCATACATTTATACTACTACATAACTCTAAACCTAAACTAATAATGCTCTTTTAAGCCATTAACAATCAAGCATCACATGAATGGCAGCTAATCATGAAAGTGAAGCATTCAATAATAAGAGTATGGAGATAAACATTGCTAAGAGTATATACATTGAATGGAATATAAGTATTTACATGTTGGGAGAGCTTAGTGGTTGCTCCAAACCCAAGTATGTGGACTAGTCACTCATGTTCATGAGAGGCAATACAAATTTATAGCTAAACAAGTCCACAACAAGATGGATGAACATAACAAAGTGAATAGAGTGGATAAAGAAGGAACAAACACAATAAACAATATCCATAAGGGAGTATTGATGGTCGATGGAGACGTCCTTCTCTTGGATGGTGGAAGTGGAGATGAATATTATGTCTCTGACAATCATCTCCTCTAAAATATGGTCATCTAACCCTTTGAAGCATTGATGAATGATGAAGAAGCTTGGACTCTCATCTTGACTCTCTAATGGTCGATGGTGAGAATGGTAGTCAGAAACTCTTTGTCATAATTGTGAAGGTTCTTTCAGTGGGGGCTATGCACCCCTGTCTATAGTGTTTCTCATGTAACCCATGCACCTAAGAGAAAGGTACCTTGCTTGCACCCTAAGTCTCAAAGGATATGCATCAAGTCACACACTTGACTAATTACGATGACGATGTGCTTTGTAGAGGCTCCATAGGGGCCCAAAGTCTTAAAACATCTTCATTGATAGATGGTTATCTGCTAAACCATCAAGGGACTTCCTGATTGGTTGTCGGGCTTGGGGCTTGATCGATTTCAAGTTTGCCCAACTATTTCCAAGGCTAGTGGTCTCAATAGGTCACCTTTAGACGCCTTTTTCAGATTCGATCCAAACTACCTTCTCTTACATGTTCCTACAACTAATCTCTTGATCTTGGTAGATATAGGAGTTCAGGCAAAAAAAAGATCAACCAAACTAGCAATCATAACTGAAAAGAGAAGATGAAACAAATAACATACTAGGTTTGGAATAAAATTACTTGCTTAAGGCAAAAGTACATAAACATACCGTAAACAAGATACATAAATAAGAAGGAGCTCAACTAGTCAAAGACAAGCATAGTTGGCACCGAACAAAGATGGAAGAACATCATTTGTACATAAACAAATGATAAAAGTAGAAGAAGGAAGAAGAAGAGATTATTCCATAGAAGAGAGGTGGCTTTCGCTACTTAGCCCCAAGAATCCTCATCCTTTGAGTCCTCCTCCTTGATGTTCTTGACTCCTTTGCCTCCTTTCTCCTTAATTCCACCCCAAACATCAACTTGGTGGATGCAAGAAGGTGGAAGGTGGCTGGGAATGACTGGGAGTGGATGGATGATGGTGGATGGAAGCAAACTAAAGGGATGGACATAGGTGTTCTCTTCAGCCCTTTCAAATCTTGGAACTCTCCCAAGGAGCTCTAAGAACAACTAATCGCTAAAAATAGGAATAGGAACAAACAAAACCCTTTGCTAGGTAGCAAGGGGCTGGTATTTATAAATGTAGGTGGGGTGTTTGTGATAAGTGGTCGCTAGCTTTTTGGTGACCGCTAATAATCTGACCATTTATCTTTCATCAGTGAACCTGAACGGGTTGACCTGGACCTGACCGTGTTCATGTGTATAAATTGCTGATGGTGCTATGTGCTAACGTTCAATCTTCTATGGCCACTGTAGTTTCAGTGGTCGCTTGCTGTTTGACGATTCTTGATGCCATGACTTTTCAATGGTCTCTAAGGTTATATTTGAGACACTCAAGAACCTGATGGGGTTGAGGCCCACCCAACTGGGTTGAGGTCTTAGCGATCATGTTTCTTTGGCAATTTCTGGAGTTTCAACGGTCACTCATGGCGAACATGGTTCAGCGGTCGCTAAAGTGTAAGCTGCTGCAAAATTAGGTGATGAACCCGACCGGGTTCATAAGGGCTATGTATGGATATTTGATATGTTCTTAAGTTCAGTGCCTATAAGTCCCAAAATTAGCTAGTTGAGCAAAATAATATAAATTACTAAAAGATAAGAGTCTAGAGTTATTTCTGACAATTTAAGGCTATAATGGCACAAAACTATAAATAAATGCCTAGAACAAATGCTTAAATTTGGGTGTTATCAACCACCCCAATATTAAACCTTGCTTATCCTCAAGCAAGACTGTGCTCAAAGAACAAAAAGATAACATCCAAATTAAGCTTGGTGATAAAGGATAAGGTTAAGAAAATAGTTTAAAATAGAAAATCTCCTGATCCATGTTGTTTTAGAACAAACCCCCACCAATCAAGCAAAACCTGCTAAAGTAAGATCAAAGAGCATTCAGGAAAGATTAACCAAATTCACTACAACTTGTCAATACTCATGAGGGTTTGAATCATAATAATGATATAACATTAAAGCATTGTTACATAGGTGATCAGACAGATAATAGAGCTGAGCAATGAGCTATTATCATGTATTCATGTAGACCAATTAGGAACAAAACACCTCCCACTTATTCAGCCCCTACGAGGCAACAAAAAGGAAAAGACTCTAATGACTTCTGAGTATCTAGATATGTGTCAGGTCGGTCCATGTAACGAGCAACAGTCCCTACAGTCCAAGCTAGTCATTCTAGAACAATGAGATGAACTCCTCGTGCTATGCTTGAACCAACCTTGCTATTGGGATGATCTCATAGGTCTCCTAGGGATCCCTAGGGACTCTCTAATGAGCTTTTGGGGTGGTACTACTGAGCATAACATAGCCACATTCATGAGCACAATCATACACCGGCTGGGCACCATCCTCAACTCTCCAGAAAGAGAAAACAAACACTCATAGTTTTATTCACACTTAGGCTTTTATTCTCTACATTCTAATTTATAGGCCTGAGTGAGAACTATTTTGAATATTTTTAAGATTTTGTTGGAGGCCACGTCTCTTTTGAAAATGTTTAAACGTCTCATATTTTTGATTCAATCTAAGGTGAGAAGGTGCGTAGACCATCAAGGGAAAACACTCAACCTGATTATAGCTTGAAAACTCATCATTATTCACTTGATACCTAAGTGAAAAGTAGTCATTGTGATTCAAGGATCCTTAAGAGTAGAGGGAAGTTCATGAATAATGTAGCTTGGAGTCTTGATCAAACCCTAGATCTTTCCTACAATTCTAAATCATGGATTTGTCATTCACAATATAGAACAAGGGAGTAATGTTTTAAGCTATGAAAAAGGTGCATAGTCTTAAATTGATTTCCAAACTTAAGGGAAAAGTCAATGAGCTAGTTAAGTAAGAGATCAAGTAGTTTAAGATGAAAATTGTGTATTTCTGCGCATGGACAAGCATTTAGCTATAAGATTTTCTTTGCACAAACTTAATTCAAAAGCTTCAAATTACAAAACAAAGTCCTACTAAACAATAAAGCTAAGCTAAAATGTACAAAAATTAAAAAAATTACACATTTTAAAATTTATGCCTAAATGAAGGAAGTAAACATGCATGCATGAAAAATGAAGAGATAGAAGGGCGAAAAACCCTACCACCTCAAGCTTAAAACTTTGCTTGTCCTCAAGAAAGACCTAAACTCAGGATAGTAGGGAGGGAATTCATGGGTGTACATGAAAGAATTTTATTAGAGTCCTAAACTGATGCATGTATGCAAGAATATATTTAATCCATTAGAGGAAATGAGATATTTAAGCAAGAACATGAAGAAAGAATTTATTGTAACAAAAAGAGAAAAGAAATGAGTAAGAGAAAGGGGATGTCTACCCCACGATATCGACACTAGGATACCAAATTCTAAGTTTTGGGACCAGTGTCACATGTGTCTTGCCCATGGGGTCCGCCATGTAAGAGTGGAATAGGTGCATATATGGGACCTTTGATGTCTGAAGAAGAGGAATAAAATCTGGAGACTCGGTGAAGTCATCTCTGTGTTGTAATTGATTGAACTGCACTAAAATGAATTCTTCGGTAGATTATCCTCAAGGTACCCATCAATGTATGAATCTAAATAGGCAAGCCCTGGGATGTCAACATAGGATGAGATGGAGGGGAGAGCCTACAAGTTTTCTTACAAACTCCTCTCTTCTCTCTCTACCTCCAATCTTGAGTTTGGATACTCAGATAAATTTTCATGTACAATCCTAGTCACCCAATCATCTTTTGAACAAGAAGTACCCCCAGGTGAATCTGTTTGTAGTTCTACCACCCCAAGCTTGTCACATTCTATGGGGTCTGGGGTATCTTCATGCTCAACAACCATGTTGTGATGGATTGTCCATCCTGATCCTTCAATGCCAAACACTACTTGTAATGGAGTGGTAGCAAGTGTCGACTCATTTTGCTCCAACTCATCATCATCAATATACTCACTCCCCCAATTTGAGTAATTATCATCATCCTCCTACTCAAACCAATTATTCCAACCCATAGTCGGAATGCTTGTTGAAATAAAGTGACAAGTCTTAATGTGAGAGGTATCACTTTGGGTTTGGATAAAAGTTGAATCAGGCTGCTCAAACTACTCCTCACCTTGTGAAGTCATTTGGCTACCCTAAGGAGAGTAAAAGTGATAATCATCATACCATTCTTACAAGTTATGTGTACCCTCTATTGGCTTCTCAGATGAATAATTTGGATGAAATGAAGAGATTGCCTAGATGGGTGAGTCCTCATAGAAAAATCTAGATGAGTCTAACTGATTTCCCAAATAGGAGGGAAAAATAAGTTCTTTGTCCAGACCAATGAAGTGGTCGTGATTACTGTAGTCCTAGTTATTGTACTCTGGCACTTGCAATTGAGTAAGAAGTAAACCGACTAAGTCTTGAAGTTTCCTGCTTTAGCCAGTAGCCTTATCTTGAAGTTGTTGGATTTGAGCTGAGACACTTTCAAGACTAGCCATTTCTATTGTGTACGATTCTTAGAGATCCTATGCTTCAAATTTTTGTGCTTGGATATCTCTTTGCGTAGCATATTGAAGCATACTGCTACTAAGGGTTTCAACTTCCTTTGATACATGGAACTGAGGGTCCTGCCTTTGTAGTAGCTTCTGAAGTAGATCGAATTATTCTTTGAGATGAGGTGCTAAGGAGGAGGTGAGCACAATGACACTTTATCCTACTAGCGCCACTGCTCTAATTAGTTCTTGATCTCATGACATTGCATAGGTCGAGGGATAATCGACAGTCTCCCTTGCTGAGACATCTGGTAATGATGACGGTGGGGTTGAGTATAGCTTGACTAGTTGCATCACATGACTTTCAATTATTTCCCAACAGTCAAGACTATAAAAAAATTTAGGAGGATAGGTGGACAAGATAACATGCCTAGTAGAAGCAAGGTTCATTGATTAAAAAAATGTATAAGAAAAAGGAAAACTATTCAGTATATATGAACAAGTATGTGCAACATAAAAGAAGACAAATACATATATGTACATGCTTATGGATGACTTAACAAAATTTTTGGGTGTGTAAATGTGGAAAACCACATCCCCAAAAACAATGCCAAAAAGTTGATAGGCCTTGAGCACGTGCCCAAAAAGCACGGGCCTGTATCCCAAGTGTGAACAAAATTTTAAATTTATAAATCAAAACCTTCAAGGACCCCTAAAACTTGATACTGGGTCAAACACAGGGATGTGGGGATGTTTAGGATGCTTAAGGTCTCATTTTTAAGTCATTTAAGCCAATCCGATAGTTGATATATGCAAGAACTAGAACTGATCTAGCAAAACAATACGAAACAAAACTGAACATGGTTAAGAAAACAAAGCAGAGTCTACTGGATTCTACTAATCAGGAGAAGAATTTCTCGACTATGTAACCATAAGTTAGATAGTTGATCCATCCATTCTTGGGTGTATACAACCCTCAAACACCCTAGTAAGAAACCTACATCCAAACATAGCACGTACTGTGGTAGCTATTCTTGTGGGGGTCATCCCACTCGCTCTCGCACAGCGTGTCTAGAACCCATCAGTGACACAAAACCTCTCTCAAAGATATCAGATAACACACTTGGAATATTCCATATGCCCTCTTAGGTCCTGTACATTCAAAGTTACTAAGAACATAAGTGATCTGGACAGAACACAGATTGTGGATCCGTGCAGACGGAGGTGAACCCAACCGGGTTCAATTGTGCCTGACCATTTATGAGGCAAGTGTTCTGTATAGGTCACCCTTGGAAGTCCTCCTTTTAGATTTTATCCAAACTACCTTCTCATACTAGTTCCTACAACTAATCTCTCTATCTTGGTAGAAATGGGAGTTCAAGCAAGAAAGAGATCAACAAATCAACGATCATAACCGAAAAGAGAAGATAATACATATAACATACTAGGTATGGAATAAAATTACTTGTTTAAGGTAAACGTACATAAACATGCCCAAAATGGTCTACATAGCCAAGAGGGTGCTCAACTAGCCAAAGACAAGCATAGTTGGTACCCAACAAAGATGGAAGAACATCATTTGTATAGAAACAAAGAAGAAAAGTAGAAGAAGAAAGAAGAAGAGATTAGCCCATAGAGGAGAGGTGGATCTCTCTCCTTAGCCCCATGAAGTCTTGGATCTCATCCCTTAAGTCGTCCTCCTTGATCTTCTTGACTCATTGGCCTCCTTTCTTGTTGATTCTGCCCCAAATAGTAGCTTGGTGGATGTATGAAGGTGAAATGCTGGGAGTGGATGGATGATTGTAGAAAATGACGGTGGTTGGAAGAAAACTAAAGGGATGGACATAGGTGTGCTCTTTAGCCCTTCAAAGCTCTAGGAACAGGTGGTCATCGAAAATAGGAATAGGAACCAACTGAATCCTTTGCTAGGTAGCAAGGGATGAGTATTTATAGGTGTAGGTGGGGTGTGTGTGATAAGTGGTCACTAGCTTTTTGGTGGTCGCTGATATTTTGTCAGTGAACCCGAAAGGGCTGACCTGGACTCGACCGTGTTCACGCATATTGGTCGCTGATGTGTGTACTGACATAATATTCTATAGTAACTATTGTTTTAGTGGTTGCTTGTTGTTTTATGATTACTAATGTTAGAACCTTTCAACGGTTGCTAAGGTTATATTTGTGACACTCGATGTTATATTTGTGACACTCGATGATGAACCCAACTGGGTCGAGGCCCACTTGACCAGGTTGAGGTCTTAGTGATCATGTTTTTTTGGCGATCACTAGAGTTTTGGTGGTCACTGATGGCGAACATGGCTCAGTGGTCGCTGATGGCGAACATGGCTCAATGGTCACTAAGATATGTATCTAGTAGTCTCTAATGGTGAAGAGGTTCAACCGTCACTTAAGTGTTAGTTGCTACAAAAATCATGTGATGAACCCAACTGAGTCGAGGTGAACCTGACCGAGTTCATAGGGGAAAAGTCTGGAGATTTGATATCTTATTAAGTTTGGTGCATGCAAGTCCCAAAATTGGCTAGTTGAGCAAAAAGATATAAACTACTAAATGATAATAGTCTGGAGTTATTTCGAGTAATTTAAGACTATAATGGCATGAAACCATAAATAAATGTCTAGCATAAATGCCTAAATTTGGGTGTTATCAACTGGGTATCAACATTGGTGGATGACCACTGGTTGGTTGTAACATAGAATGGTCATCAGTTTGCTATTGGTCTGTCTGTGCATTAGAATGAGGTCTGATGGGAGCATCAATGTGTTTGAGACACCAGTCGTTGGTGAGTACCCAAGACCGGGTGTTAAGGGCTAAAGGTGGTACCTCCATTAGTGCATGGCCAATGGCTAGTCTGAGTCTCACTTCCAGTCGAGGCTGGGTAGCTTTAGGAACTTCTGTCACTAGGTGGCATATGGCTTTCTTGTGAGACTTCCTTGATGCTACCTTAGGCCACCCAATCAGACATTAGACAGTGACCGATGGAAATGTTAAGTCTTAGTCATTCTCCTACAAAAAGATGTAAAACTATAAACAAAAAAGGAGATATTTTGAAATACAAGTAAAAGTGAGATTTATTATTAGAAAATCTAGAATGGTAAGAGAAATGATGGATAAATTAGGCATGTAGCATCCACAAAGTTGGATGTTATCAATCCCTCCAAACTCAACTCTAGATTTTCCCCAATCTAATAAATAGAATTGAAGTATGAGGTGACGAACAAGGGCATGCTAATTTTAAGAAATCTTCTTTTGGTGATAATGTTTTTATGCCAACTCTATATCAAGATTCATGTTTGGCTGCTTTGTTTGCTTGTTTTTTCCATGGGAACTTTCTAAAAAAGTTAGGCTTGCATGACCTTTTTCTCAATACTTCCTTTCTTTGGGTCATGTTTCTTCTTTGTGGTACCCACTCCAAACTCCATCTCCTAGCCTAACTGTTTTGTTCTCACACAAGGTAGCTTTCATTCCCAATCTTTATTTTTGGGTGATGAAGAGAATGGGTAGGGTGGACTGAGGCTAGTGTGTAACTTTTTCTTAATGCGGCTCATGTGGTTATCCTTTGGAGAACAAGTGGTTGTCATCACGACATATCTGCATTCTTGAGCATAGCTATAATCTAGTTAGGAATTACCCTTGGCTTTTAGTGTGGTACAACTTTCATGTTTTATTCACACCCAATTTTTTATTCACTCCTCTTTGCTTATGGGTTATATGATCTTTTTGGATTTTATGGGTTTCCAAGCCTATTTTCTCCTTTTTAGGGGTTTTAGCACAAGAAGGGGTAGTTTTTTCATTGTGTGAGATCTATGCACTTCCAACATATACTCAAGACTCAGATGATTGCTTGAAGTGTAAAGGATTAGGTTCCACCTTTTTTCAAGAGATTCTCTATGAGGGGTAACAACCTATTAGTAGACATTAGTGTCTTGGGATAGAGTTGTGTAGGTTTTATTGCCCAATTACATTACAATAATATGTTGATAAGTGCTTAAAGACAATATGACTTCATTTAGAAGTGAAGACAACTTCTAGGAAAATTGGACCAAAAGCCCACAATAAAATTTATCCTCCATTTCGATAATTTTTTCCTAATTAGTAGTAATAAACAACTTGGCATGTATTGCCTAAAAGTTCAAAATCATCAAAGTTTAAAGAGAGTATAAAAGGAAGAGTATGCGTAGAGGTAGTATATGCAAGTATGGGAGCATAAGCAAATTTAATGTAGAGGGGACATGATAGTACCGCCCTAGCCTATTTACCCCTCCCCCAAACTTATATTACACTGTGTCCCACAATGTCAAAGAATGACATTATTGTACACGAGTGAGGCTTACTCATTGTTTTCGAGTCCCTCAATGGGCCAGTTAGAGTGCAGTAGTTGGACAATGTAGATTCTCCAGAGGGGATACATAGCTCATTTTGTAGACTTTCAACCCTTACACCCCTAATAGAGGCCAAGTCTTGCATCCATAGAAGGTAGTGGAAGCCACATTCATTTGATAGTGTTATCTGTTGAGGGATTCTATGATAGAACTGTGGCTTCTTGAAGTCTTTTTTTCAGACATAATCGTATACCCTACCATGACTTTGTATAAGCTTTATGATTTCTTATGCACATGACTTAGATTTATCCTCAATGACTCTATGTGGAATTGTCATATTAGTATACTACGTACAAGTGGGGTGATGTGCAACATTTTCCTTCCCAAAACAATCCACTGTAGGAACTTTAGAGAACATGGACCGATGAAGATGATATACAAGACGTGGACTTAAAGATAGCTTGTAATGGTAGGATTTCCCTCTAAAATTGGCCTTTACATGTTATTAGGTGTACACCTTTTTTAAATTTTAATGCCAACTTTAATGGTAAGGAATAATTGTATATGAATTATAATGTAACTATGTAATAGTTTTGTTTCCACTACTTAAAAACTTTTATGCTCTATGATATTTATATTCCATTTGGGAAATAATCAAATTCCCGCTTTCCTCTATTTTTGTAAAGGATGATTTTATTTCTCTATATATTAAAGAGTGGACCCCCTCTCCGGTTCCACTCTTTATAGAACAACCATCAGAGAGCCCAAGCGTTGATGATGTTCTCCTTCACGAGGTCTCAAGGCACCCTACGCCTTATAGGGTTGTGAACACACTTTGTTGGTTTGACTTGATGGTTGGTAGGTATCTGACTCTCCTGATCAGAGGAGCAAGTTAGGACCTTGATGAAGAGGCACACATAAGGATAGGTTTTAGAAAAGGGGGTGTCGAGGCTCTATTTGTAGAAAAAATTGTGGAAATGGAAAAGAGGAGAGAAATGAGGACAAAGGAGCATTTATATAGGTGGTAGGAGCCTTGACTAGGGCTGAGGATTTCAATGGCATGTAATGTGAGTTGGGGGAGGATGGTTGTTCAAAACTCTTCCTTCATTCACCTAACTAGTTAAAAATGGTAGTTTGTGAGATTGAGGAAATGAAACAGTGAGTTTACCTTGACCGATTTTCATCAAGGAAGCATAAGGACACAACTAGACCCTAGGGATCCAACTTCTCCTCCCCTAAAATCACTAGGAGGCAGGAGACAATGCATAGCCCATTAGTTTTGTCTCCAATCCATGGGAGCTTGATCCAAGGGCTCCTGCTGGCTCCACCCAAAACCAATGGATTGCAAAATGAAGGGATATTTGATATTAATATTTTTTTCTTCCTACATATTTGAAAACTCGTACAAAAATTTAGGATGGTCCAATATTAATGAGATTTTAGACAAACATCAATGATAACATCCTATCTCTATAAATTATTTTGAAGTGATGTTGACACTATTTGATCACTAATTGATCAAGACGATTACTACTTTGGATAATGATTGGATTTCAATCGCATTAGTATCAATATTTTCAATTTCAAGTTATAAGTTTTCAATAAAGAGTCATATATGTTTAAGGATCATTGAAATGATGAAGTGAGGTCTTGGGAGGCAAAATGAATATAAGAAAAGGAAAGTAAATAGAACATGTAATAATGAAAATACACTTCATCATATGACTAGTAGTAGAAAGTGGGATGATTCCTAGAAGGTTTTTAGGACCAATGGAGAAATCATGAACTAGATAATCACCTATGAATAGAGGCATTGATGGGTGAAGAATATTTGGTAGGACCTACCATTGTCAACTACATTTGGAGTAGGTTCTAAGCTAGACACAACAACCAATTTTGTGAAAATACACCCAAAAATGGGAGTAAGGTTTGGGGATGATTAATAGTGGATCCTCAACTACTTGTGATGGTTTAATAGGTCTCAAGGATCACCAATTGTAATTCAAACCTAAGGAAGGAGTCTGAACTATGATGATTAGGAAGAATGATCTCCACCTTCCCAAAGGCATAGATGGAGTTCAATGGAATAGTAGGAGGAAGCTCATAAGCAATTGAATGGTCTATTAGAACCATGGCATACCATATCCTCATGTAGTTATTGTGATCGATTGCCACAACATATGTCATAGTCTATAAAAAGAGGTGAATGGGAAAGAGATGGGAGATTTATTTTTCCAATGAGAAGCAAGGTTAAAGAAATAATTCAAATGATGTGGAATGGGGGAGATGAGTTCAATTGTGAAATAATCACGATATAATATGTAGAGAGGAGGAAGACATCTAAGATGGGAAGCCACAATTACTCTTTTCATGAGTGTCCCAGTGCAACCAAGATAGATGATGAGTCTTTGGTAGCATGATAATTGTACAATTAAACTTAATGGCTCAAGAAGAGCATTTCACTTATGAAAAATGTGAGGAGGATGGGAAAACACATGTGATAGTGGATAATTAGTTGAAACATCCTAAGTCGAAATTATATCCTCATTTTTCAATATATTCATATTTCCTTATGTATTTATTTAATGTAACTAACATCATCTAGATAAGGCAAATTTCACATCTTTCCCAATTAAGGTGTGTAGAATACTAATTTAACATTATTTTGATATCCTTTATTGGGTAATATAACATACAAGGGACAAATGGGATTATCTAAAGAAATCTTATCAAATTCACACCTAGTTACCATGTTTAGGATGTATACTTATTTTAGAATTATCTAGCAATGAGGGAAGTTTGTTTTATAGATATTTATTAGAATTTCTTATTTCACTTCAATTTGATTTTAAGTCTATTTTTACAATTATATTTTAATAGAAACATAAATTACCTTGGAAATTGAGTCTAAAGGGGTGGGGGAGAATAGAGTATTATGAAAATTTGGAATTTTCTCAACATTAAACTATTTATAGCAACTATTTTATAGAAACAAACCAAAGCAAACAAGGGGGAGTAAGAAGGAATATATGAACATGGTTACTTAATGTGGTTAAAAAACACAATGCTTTCCTAATCCCCACCTAGTTGGCTTTCGAGCACTAGGTTTTTGTAAAAAAACATTTATTAATAATTTAGAGGGAAAATAATAACAGTTATATATCTAACAATTGAAAATGAAGATTCATATTCACTACCCATTTTACATCTAGGATGAAGGATGTAACCACTGATTCCTTGTAGGATATCTAAGATACCACCTCAACACCATATTTTTCTCATGGCTGAAGGAAGGTCCCCATGTTTTTCCCCTTTTCAACACATTGGTACTTCACTTAGCTTGAAGCACCTCTAGAAGACTTCTTTGAGAAAGGAAAGATATTGGAAGAAGGAAATGCACAACAAATAAAAATAGTTCTTTTGATGAACTTCTCTAAAGAATAGGGAATATTTTGATAATGGAAAATCTCCACTTGAGCAGACCAATAAGGCACAATATGACAAAATCTTTCCTCAAATGAATTCCATGATTCAATTGTGTGTCTAAGTCATTATGCCCCCCTACATATAGGAATGGAGTAGGGTTACCCTAGGGAAGTAATTTTGAGCATCTACGAGCATCCTTCATCAATGAATATGTTGGGTTGAGTCAAAAAATGAAGGTTGAAGCCAATTTAATTTGGACAAGTATCTGTCAAACTATACTTTGACCTATGTCCTTTGATCAAACCATATGGTTAAAAAGTCAAAATTTGGCCATTTTGACTATCCAATGATTGAACTAGAGGTCAACCAAGATTACATTCTTTCAAACTAAGACTTACACTAAGAGCATCCATAAGTGAACTTGCTTCTTAAATGTCTCCCTCTAAATTAAGAGTCCAACCAAGTCCATCTTCATCAAACTATGAGTTGGACCAAAAATCAAATTCACCTAGAAAGTCACTTACAAATGGTTTAAATCCAAAATACCAAATTAATAAAAAATATAAATTTGTATGGATTCCTATGGACCTAATTAGGATAATAATGTCGATCAAGCTCATTAGTATTCACACTTTTACAAAATATAAATGAAATGAAAAAGTCCAAGTCATAATATTTTGGAAAATAAAGTTCATACAAATATTTTCTCATGCATGTGATGAATATGTTTACATTATCCTAACTCAAATGTTTCTAAAAATACAGCTCATATGTTTTCAAAAACTCAATTGCATAGTTATAAATAACATCAATAGGAAATATGTCATACATCAAAATAGGTTTTGTGAATAGTACCCAATGTATATATTTTTAAATGACTTAGGAATATTTTAGCTAGTATGCGATAAATAGATATATTTATAAATAAGTAATAATCATGTTTTATTTCAATTATTATGTATATTAATTAAATATATCAAATATAGATTTATGCAACTATTACTAAATACAAATCCATGTCTAATATATTGTGATATGTTACCTAAGGTTCATTAATTTATACTTTCTATTCCATTTATTATATCCCTTCCATATACATATACTTTCTATATTAAAGGTTTCATTTGATTTATAGGGAGTGCCATATTGAACACAATCTTCGCACCTAAATATATCTTATATGTACAACTTGAGTACCTAAAGATACATTGATGAGCTTAGTGCACTTTTGAATCATATTTGTTTGACTACTATTCACTTACCCTATTCTTACTCAAATCATCTAATTAGGATTTCATGGAAAAGTATATATAAGTTTTAGTATGCTATAGGAGCACACATTTTCTTTTCTAGCTATCCACAATATGGTGAATAAATAATCACCTATAGAGTCAATTAACAAAAAAATCACCTTCCTATATAGAATCAATTAAGATAAAACTCATCATCCTTTGCCCTAATCGTGCAACTTACCAATTTTAGACATAAACTTAACATAAGTTAAGGCATATCTATTGCTCATGTTATGAAATATATCATATCGGATGGTTATATACATATATAATTGATTCTAGTTTACAAAACAATTATCTAGTTACTTTGATTACATGGTTATTGTTAATTTCCCTAAGTTGATGGAAATTGGTAGAAAAATCATGAAGATTTCAATACGAATGTGAATTGAAATGAGATATTAAAATAAATGTGATATTCGTGAATGTCTAATACATGTTAGAGAAGTAACATAATATATGTTTGAAGAATTATTTCTTTGAAATAGAATCATATATAAAGATCCATTGCTTGTGTTTCTTACTAGTGAAGTGAAACCCTAATTTTTTTGCAAATGGTGATTAACATGATTAAATTATAATGTTTTATGATCTAAATTATGTAAAATGAGTAAGGAACTTAATCCTATAAAGATATGACCTAATATCATTAGCCAGATGTCCTGAAAACCATAAACCATTCTTTAAAATGAGTAAGGAGCTTAACCCTATAAAGATATGACATAATATCATTCAGCTAGGTGCCTCGAACACCATAAACCTTCCTTGATGTCAGTGGTCTGAAGGTTAATCATGTCTTATCATGTAATGGCCTACATCCATGAATAGATGATCTAGAGTGGATTAAATCCTAGGGAATGAAATATGGGGAGTTAGGGGGATCCACATAGGTAGCAGAGAGGCTTCAAATCTATTAGCATGAAATTTAAAAGCAAGGATTAGGGGATAGAGCGCCTAGTCCTAGGAAATATGAAATCTACAAGGAATGATGTGATATGTGACATGGGTTATGATATAATGTATAACCCATCCTTGTACCAAGGTGTGGGAATGCAAAGATAGATATGATATAGGCTTCTGCCTTGCCCTATGGAAGATCTAGGCTAAGTTATTTGTATTTGGGGGCCACCAAAACCCTAAGGCATGGATAGCGAATAGTGCATTTGGACACATGGTGATGACTTTTAGTTGGTTAGGTCCAAGCCAAGAAGTTTTGGGACATGAATTAAAGTTTAAAAATAAACATGCATTTTTAATAAGTGTCATTATTATTCTTAACTATTTAAGTTATAATTTCTTTATTGTCCAGTACATTACTAGATTTGATCTGTATACATGCAAAATGACTTCTTTAAATCATATAAGATCTAACCAATAAATATGCAGATGAAGTTGTGTTTATTTGTTATCATGTTTTATCTTATCCCTGACATTTGATAATAAGGAAGTTAACAATTTTTAGGTTCAAAGTTTGAGTCATTTTCTCCACATCTTGATAGAAGGCATGAATGACCTCACTTCTAAGTGAATCAAAAAGATTTTTTGAGGGTATGTTAGGAAACTTCTTGTACATGGGTTTTGGGGCTATGTGTGGTTATGTATGAGTTTGTAAATACAAATAATATGGTCATGTATATGTTTTATTTTGAAATATGCCAAGTCTTTTGGTGGATGTGCTGTAAACCCATTGTATGTCATATTATTGTGTTTTTGATATGAGAATTATAGACTTTCTTACTTATGCATGTTATGCTTTCTGTCAATGAAAGTTTTAGTATTTAACATTTGGGATGGGGTTTAAGGTTAGTTCTTATCATCATAGGACTATCCTTGATAATCACATTTATATTGATTATTAGGATAACCATGCGACAACATGGTATTAGATCTCATGTTATGTCATTATGGTTTTGAGGGAAGGGGTATATTGGAAATAATTTTTTTCTCAACAAAACTCTTAGCCAACACATCCATCGTAGTCGTAAAATGTCCAACATATTAAAGGTATAGAAGGGATATAGATACCTTGAATCACACTATTTGTCTAACACTAAAGACATAGAAGGGATATATAATATACCTCGTCTCATATAAGTTTTCCAACAACTCGACACATCTTAAGTTGTTGTAGAGCTCACACTTCTAGATCAAAATTTGAAGTACTTGTTGTTGTTTACACCTCATCCTTGCAACAACACCTTGTCTTCTCCTTGGAGAAGTTTCTCGTCCTCAAACATTTACACAAGGGCCTAGGCCTCTACATCGTCCAAGTGGCTTTTGGTGCACTATATTGGTAACCAAGACGAAGTGGAACTCAGTGTGATCAATGTGATAATGTTTCTCATTCTCCTTCTCCTCCTATTGTGGGATGTTGTCCCTGGGATGATTTCTTTCTCTAAGAGGAAGAACTCTTAGACAAATTGTATCTCAATATTTTTTAAGTGTGTCTCATTCCCTTTGATGTCTATTTATTTATATAGGAGAATCACGGGCTTAGATTTCCAAAAATCTAACCCGTTCTTATTCATATTTTTTATCAAACTAGATAACTGAAACAAACTTCATAATCGACCAATTAGTAACCCGGTCAAATGGTTGGGTCACCCAATTTACTTCTAAGTACATCCAATTGCCTAGTTGACTGATCTTGGTCTGATTTAATTACCAATTCCATTCCAAATAAAAAGTATCATTTTCCTCAATATTTCTTGACTTGTGTCCAATTTACTGATTGGTTATCCAGTCAATAAATTTAAAAGTTTCCCAAATCTTCACAAATATATCAATTGAAATTAGGTGACCGATTATCCTACACCATCCATACAATCGACTAGGTTCACCTAGTCAATCGATTGCATCAAAAATCAACCTTGACTTAATCTAAAATAATTCTAATTATGCATGTGATTGTGAACTTCAATCCCCTAATAGTCCTTATATGTGTGACCTTATTGGTTCCACATTGTATTGGCAATGATGTTAGAGACCTCAAAAGAAAATAGAGATATATAAAAACAATTCATTTTTACGCAAGTGATTGGAATAAGTTGAGAACACCTTTAACCTATAAGTTACTAATGTTACCATGACTTTATATTCCCTTTGTCATAGATATTCATATTGAACCCTAAGATTTGAAGTAGTCCCTCTTGATATTCATGCTATGTTTCTTGAACCAGAGTAAACTATTGTGATTGTGTGAGCTCAATATCATGTATTGATTCACATGAGTGGACATGCATTTCATAGTATTACTTATCAAGTGGCTAGGATATCACTCCAATAGGAAGAAAAAAGTCCATCTACTCACTCAGAATAATCCAAAAGTGTCACAGTGCACCCAACCACTACCTATATGATGACCCCTACTCAGATTCAAATTGGACAGTGTTCAAGTGCATATAACAAAATGTGATAAGTGTAGTGACTTCAGTTCGAAGGATCACAATCACCACTATCACATTTATATTTGACTCTAATTACCATGACATGGCTTCCATGTGTCATTCTTAAAGTGGGCATGTCCAGTGCAACTTGTTCCCTAACAAGTACCCTTACACCTGAATTGACAATATCATGATTAAAGATACCTAGTCATCATTGAACATACACATAAATCTTACATATTATCATTGACATATAATATCTACAACAATATCTGATAAGGGACACAACAAAAATACTCTTGAGTATACATATGATCTCATGTTCATGTCTGATGAACGAATATTCATCCCAATCTAATTGCATTTCTTAGACCAATTTGCATCCTAATGTAGAATTTTATCCTATAAATTAGTTAATGCACCCATATTTGTTAATAAATTAGTTTTCCATCTTTTTAGACAATTTTTGGGTTGCTTTATCAAAATCTGATTTTTTGCCTCTTCTGATGTGAGTACAATAATTTATTAATGACATTACTTTTGTTTTGTGCATGGAGTGTTGTAATGTCAAATATTTATTTGTGGCCAATCATAATTTAATTAGGGAAAAGCAAA
This sequence comes from Alisma plantago-aquatica, assembly GCA_963693085.1. Classification (NCBI taxonomy): domain Eukaryota; kingdom Viridiplantae; phylum Streptophyta; class Magnoliopsida; order Alismatales; family Alismataceae; genus Alisma; species Alisma plantago-aquatica. Next base: position 452,068,348 of record OY856414.1, read on the forward strand.
AGGTAGTTAAAGACAAAAAATATTATTTTGACCAGAAATAAAGCAATCAAGCCATTGTACCGACACCTGAGTGGTAAAGTTGATGTTGTATGATCTATAGGTCACAAGTTCAAAATCCCCAGACAACAGGTTGAATGAAGTATCAATATTTTAAAAAGGCAAGGATGGTCAACAATCATCAATTTCTTTCCATGCACACAACCAACTTCCTCCTTTTGATTATCTCTTGCATAACTTATGACCATGCAACCAGATTTATATTTACATTGCACAGATATAGAGGCTTTTATTGTTAAATGTAGTCAAAAGAGCATCATGATGCAAGGTAAAGAACCAATTAATTTTTTAATCAAAGAAGCCATCGACCATGAATTCTTGCCCATGAAGCAACAAAAGCAATTGACAATCTTGAAAATTAATAACTTTCAAATAGATTTATAAAGGAAAATTAAGTGCTATCAAGCATAGGGATATTGAAAAATCTATCAAGCATTTGACAATTGGATCCATTCATCACTTGGAAATTATACCCTTCAACCAAGAGAAACACTACCACTTTCAATGCATGGAAACATCATGTCGATCTTGCAAAAGCATCTTCTGCTCAAGAATAGAATACAAAACAAACATCAATGCCCCTATCCGATTGAAAGCCATCAACCATGAAGTATCGACCAAGCAATCACAGCTCCACACCACCATTGTCGAACTTCGGCTGGTTGTTGACCTCCGATTGGCTATTGAATTTCACCAAACCATCGAACTCGAGCATCTTGACAGACCAACAACCATCAACTTTCGTGCTTAGACAACACTATCAACATCCATAGATCAGACAACACCATCAACCTTGAGCACCTTCACAGCCCGCCAACCGTCAACCTCTCGAATGGAAATCGATCAACACTTATGTGGGATGGGTCCCACACATTAATTGCATGACTCTTGGACTCCACCTCTAGTTCCTATAAATAAGACTTGTAGCCACAAAGCAAATGGGTTGGACTCCTTGTGATCCACTCCTTGGTCCTTCCTTCCTTACGTCAAGTCTAGAGACCATCGACCTATCTAGTGTCCTTGACCTCTAAACTTGACAACCAACCAATTCTTCCACCATTGACGACAATCCCTCATCACCATCCATTTGCCTTCTCTTCCTCTTCTACAAATTAGATTCAAACAAGTATGATGACGAAGTAGAAGGGTCACTTGATGACAGCCTTGGGCGGACTCTATTGCTACATCTCTTCTACCCATAGAGATGATGGTTATCTCCTTCCTTTTACTTGTCATTTTCTCTAATCTCATTATAAGTTGCAAGTAGTTCCTTACGCTAGGATGTGGGGAGTAGCCCCACTATTTTCCTTTGTTCTTTTACTATATCTATACTTGTATGAACCTTATTACATGTTGAATCAATCACTTTATTCTTGTATCCTTATTTGACCAACAAGTTTACATATTTGTCATGATCTCGGGTGTAGAGAACTTCAAAACCCAAGATCTAGGATATTGATTGGTTTTTGTTAATCTCTTGATGAGAATTTCAGATAGGTATTTTTGGGGTGACAAATACATGATCTCTAGGTAATGCGACTACAAGCCTAGGGTGATATCTATCTAGGTTCACTCCTAATGCTGAAAAAGGGATTTTCCTAGCCACCGTGATATTATTTATGTGTGTTTGTGGTGTAGTGAGAGAATAAACGTAGGTAGTGGTGGCGAAACCTACTCACCCTAGTGTATCCATCCATTTAATAACCTTAGATTTTATTCCAGACTTTTATTCTTGCACATCAGCTGTAATCAACCATATCCATCTTTTATATTAGATACTCTTCCTAGTTTAGTTAAATGGATCAATCAATTCTTAAAAAAATTTTCCTTTGGGATTCAAACCTCAAATATACTGCAATAAGACCAGTCCTCTTGTGGGTGTTATTATTACACATTTGTTTTGTTAAATTATAAGAATTCTACTCCTAGTAGGTTTACTTGTGCGATAATATCCACATCAAATTTTGGCGCCATTGTCGGGAACAACATAATTATTGATTAATTTGATTTAATTAGGATTAGTTAGGATTTTTCTTTTTCTTTTTCTTTTGAAAACACTAAAAATAATCTTGAACCAGATTTTATTGAAGTCTTCTTGAATCTTACTTATTTTAGTATGATACACAATTCCCTTATTTTTCAAGCATCATCTTAATATGGAGTGGTCGACATCACATCATTTACAACAATAGTTGTGTGGTTGTTACAATCATACAACATAGAATTGTCCTAACATGTCTCCTCATATCACATAAACATTGCATAAGATAAACAATGAGCATAATGCTATGCATTCTTATCATTGTGGATATGAAGAAAATTACAATCCACTATATTCTGGAAGATACCACGAGGAACCCTTCTATCCAAATCAATTTCTTAATAATAGGGACTTCAATCAGCAATATTTGGGAGGCCATGATGATGTACCACCTTTTGGCAATCAATTTTCCTATGAAGCAGGCTATAATTGGGACAATTGTGGGATCTACAGTGATGAGCAATACCAACCTTCACCTAGTATGAGTGACAGAGTGGGCACCCTGGAGAAAATGATTGCTGAAGAAAATGCTCGACAAAAAAGGTTACTTGTACAAGTGCATGAGATTGTGCAACTTGTCAAATCAATTAAGGAGCTAGAGAGCCAGCAAGAAAGTTACCACGAGTAGTTGGATCAGCCAAAGATGATGTTTTTGACGATTATGAAGATGATATCGTCCTAGTGTCAACAATACCAAATTCATCAACAAATACACAGATTGATGAATTACATCCATAACATGATACATACCCTTGTACTTCCTTTTCTATGCTTGAGACTTTAGTACATCGTATGAAAAGTCACATCAAGAAGGCGAACCCCTTATGGATGTTGAATCTAAAAATCTACTATCCTCCACTATTATAGACTCTGATCTAGGATTTATCAATAATCAACCAACCCTGGTTGACCCAATTCTAGAATATGAACAACTAGATTCAAGTTCACATCTAGTTGTTTCTAATGAAGATGAACTTTATCATCAAGAGCCTTACACTCCACCATTTTCATTTTTTATTCCATGTAAGAATGTTCTAGATGAGGTGCCACCGCAAGAAGTGCACATGTCCCATTGTTTGACTATGATGATATTCCTATTCTAAATCCTCTTGAACCCATATATGACGTGGGTATGCCTTGTGTTGAGGAACTAGAGCAACATGTTGTGTCTACGACCCCATTGACCCCAATATTAATTCCATGATTTTTCCAGAGGTTGCAAAACCACATAAAAATGTTTATGATGCTAATTTTACTATTGAGATGCTTACTACCACGTCAACACCACTCCTCCTACATACATATCTATATGATGAACAGAAACTAGAGCCATATCCCCTGCCTGATCTACCTCAAATGGCATTACAAATGGTGGATTCATCACCTACTACCTTCATCTTCAAAGGTGATCCACCACATGCCTTCTTGGATGATCTGATCTAGAAGACATCATACATGCACTGATATTTTATGTGACTCATCTTGATGATCCACACATAGACACAAAAATTCTTCTACTGATGGAGGAAGGTTTATGGATCCTATTAGATTGGTTGTGAGGTGAAAAGCAACATAATTTTACTCATATGGAAGGACCCTTCTAGCTGCCAAGACCACCCAATCATTGGTGCTTCATGATGCTCCTATTCTTAAGGTTCAATCCCTTATCAACATTCCCTTCAGTTGGACCTTCTTTAAGTCAGGATTGCTTGGTTGAGCTTTGACAATTTCTTCCCCTCCATTTCAAATTTAACATTTTCTTAGGGTTGAGCAAATATTTAAGTTTAGGGTGGAGGGTGGGTGGTACATAGTTTACTCCACCCACACCCATTTTATATTTAAATCATGTACCTTAATTTTAGGATAATATCATTGCAAACATGCATTGCATCTACCTAGAATTATTCAATTTTTGTCTTTTTCTTATATCTAGAATAATTGAAGCCATTATATAGTCGGCTTAGATTTAAATTTCTTGTTTGCAATCATTCTCACATCATTCAACTCCATTTATACAAAGAAAATCCTCAAAAAGACTAATTTTTGAAACTAACCAATGTTTAGAAATTATCCTATGTGGCTGAATATTATTTTTCCTTGGAAAAGATGGCAAGTAGAAATAAAATGAGAGGGATAAACCACATCATGTTTCCAATTGACTAGTGGAACGATTGCATGTAATATCTATTTAATCTCCATCTTGTCATTATTTGAGTGTAATGTGATAAGGAGAACAACCCGATACACTGAATTGTAAATCAAGTTGCATTTTGATCTGAACTCTTTTCTACATTTCTTCCTGCATGTTCTTACCTTCCATCCATTAAAAATAAACCAAAAGCCACAACAATGTGCACAAATCTAAGTTTAGGATGACACATCCCCTTCTCTCTCTACTTCTTCTTCCATACTTCTCAAAAAATTTAATAGGGGTGTACCACCAAGAAAATATGCTAAAGGGCACAAAAATACAGTCAATGTAATAACAACAAAAAGAAGATCTCAAGTCAAATAGAGGAGAAATTGCCCCCTTTCATACCTACATTTACTTCCTTTTCTACTTGTGGGTAAAATAAATGCCTCAATTTTAAACATTCTTTTGACATACACCTATGTTGGATCATATGCATACTTGTTGTTCTATGGGTCTCTCTAAAATCTCATGAAACTTTTAGAAATTCTTGATGTCGGGGATGGTGGCAAGGAAGTGTTTTCAGAAACAAAATCAGAAAAGAAGGTATAGAAAGATGTGTTATGTTATCTCAGGAATTTTGGGTATCTTGGACATATTTTGCGGTAAGGAAAAATAGATGATGTGAGAATGAGGCAATCATATAGGTTGAAAGTATAAATTTTGTGAACATTAAAATTTTGTGTTGCTCGAGGACGAACAATGTTTTAGTTCAAGATATTTTGATGAATGAATATTCATTCCAATTTAATTGCATTTCTTAGACCAATTTTGCATCCTAATATATCATTTTATCCAATAAATTAGTCATGCAACTTTTCACTTCCATAATTGTTAATAAATCATTTCCCCATCTTTTTAGACAATTTATGGGTTGTTTTAATTAAATTTGAGTTTTGCCTCTTCTGACGTGAGTGTAATAATTTTATTAATGACATCACTTTTTTTTGCAGGGAGCGTTGCAACATCAAATATTTATTTGTGACCAATCATAATCTAATTGGAGAAAATCAAAAGGCAGTTAAAGATCAAAAGTATTATTTGACCAAAAAATAAAGCAATCAAGGAAAGGACAGTCAACATTTATCAATTTCTTGCCATGCACGTGGCCACCTTCCTCCCTGGGATTATATCTCTCTTAACTAATGACCATGCAACCAGATTTATATTTATTATGCATAGCTATCAAGGCTTTTATTACTGAATGTGGTCAAAATAGCATCATGATGCGAAGTAAAGAAGCAATATATTTATTAACCAAAGAATCCATCAACCATGAAGTCTTGCCCACGAAGCAACAAAAGTAATCAACACTCTTGAAAATTAATAACCGTCAACCAATTTTCTAAAGGAAAACTAAATGCTATCGAGCACATGATTATTTGAAAAGCTACTGAGCATTTGATAATTGAAAAAATGCATTGATCACTTGGAAATTATACCCATCCACCAAGAGAAACACTACCACTTTCAATGCATGGAAATCATCATGTAGATCTAGAAAAAGCATCATGAAGTGAAGAACTAAACACAAAGAAAATAAAAATGTCCCTATCTAATGGAAAGTCATCGACCATGAAGTATCGACTAAGCAATAATAGCTTGGGACCACCATCGTTGACCTACGACCTCTGGTTGGCTGTCGACTTTCACTAAATCATCCACCCTGAGTAGCTCGATAGACCAAAAACCATCAATGTTCACGCTTGGACAAAATTGTCAACCTCCACAGCTCAGACAACACCGTCGATCTTGAGCATCTTGACAGCCAACCAACCATCGACCTCCCTATTGGAAATTGATCAACACTTATGTGGGCTGGGTTCCACACATTAATTGCATGACTCTTGGACTCCACTTCTAGTTCCTATAAATAAGACTCTGTAGTCATAAAACAAAGGGGTCAGACTCCTTGTGATTCACCCCTTGGTATCCCCTTCCTTCCTTCCTTCCTTCTTTCCTTCCTTGCCTCAAGTCTAGAGCCATCGACCTAGTTAGACAATCAACCTCTAGACTTGACAGCCAACCAACCCTTCCACCATTGATGACAGTCCCTCTACATTATCCATTTGCCTTCGCTTCCTCATTTATAGACTGGATCCAAGCAAGGAGGATGACAAAGAAGAAGGGTTCCCTCACGACAATCCTGGGCAAACTCTATTTCTACATCTCTTCTACTCACTGAGATTATGACTGTCTCCTTCATTTTGCTTGTTGTTTGCACTGATCTCACTATGAGTTGTGAGTAGTTCCTTACACTAGGGTGTGGGGAGTTTCCACACCATTTGCTTTTGTTCTTTTACTACATCCCTACCTGTATGAACCTTTATCATGTTGAATTGATCATTTTCTACTTATATCCTTGTTTGTCCAACATGTTTACATGTTTGTCATGAACTTGGTTGTAGAGAACTTGAAACCCAAGATCTAGGGTGTCAATTGGTTTTTGTTAAACTCTTGATGAGAACTTGGGATAGGTGTTTTCTAGGACGTTAGAGACATTATACTTAGTTAACACAACAATGATCCTAGGGTAATATTTGTCCAGGTTCAATCCTACCATAGAAAAGGGGATTTGCTTGGAATCCATGATATCGTTTATAGTATTTGTGATGCAATGAGAGAATAAATGTAGGTAGTGGTCATGAACTCGACTCACCCTTGTGTATCCATCTATCAGATAATCTTAGATATTATTTCAGTCTTTTATTCCTACACATTAGATGTAATCAACCAAATCCACCTTTTGTGTTAAATACTCTTCCTAGTTTAGTCAAATTGATCAATCAATTCTTAAAAATGTTGTCCTTTGGGTTTGATCCTCAACTATACTGCAATAAGATCCATCTGCTTGAGGGTGACATTATTGCACGTTCATTTTGATAAACTCTTGAAATTCCATTCCTAGTAGATTTGCTTGTGCGATAATATTCACATCAAATTTTGGTGCCATTGCCAGGGACAAAAAGTTATTGATCAATTTAATTTAATTAGATTTACTTAGGATTTTTCTTTTTCTTTTGAAAACATTGAAAATATTCTTGAGCCAGATTTTACCGAATATGTTTTAGTTGTTTTGGTCTGATACACAATTTCCTTATTTTTCAGGTATCATCTTTATACAGAGTGGTCGACATCACATCATTTACAATTTTAGTTGTGTGGTTATTACAATCATATGTCACTAGACTGCCCCAACGAGTCTCCTCATATCACAACAACATTACAAAAGATAATCACCAAGCACAATGTTGTGCCTTCTTATCATTTAGGATATGAATAAACTATAATCCACAATATTCTGGAAGCTACCATGAGGAACCCTTCTATCCAAATCAATTTCATAATAACAAAAACTTCAATCAAAAATATTTGGGAGGCCATTATGATCTACCACTTTTTGATAATCAATTTTCTTACAAAGCAGGCTACATTCGGCAAAATTGTGGGATCTACAGTGAAAAGTAATACCAACCTTCACCCAGTATAAGTGACAGACTGGGGTACCCTAGAGAAAATGATTATCGAAGAAGATCCTTAATAAAAATGTTACTTGCCAAATGGTTGAGCTTGTGCAACTTTTCAAATCAACTAAGGAGCTAGAGAGCTAGCAACAAAGTTACCAAGGGTAGTCAAAGCAGTCAAAGATGATGGTTTTTGACAACAACGAAGATGACACCTTCTTAGTGTCAACAATACCAGATTCATTAACAGATACACATATTGAGGATTTGCAACCAAAATGTGATACATGCGCTTGTACTCCATCCTTTTTTATGCTTGAGACTTTAGTACGTCAGTATGAAAAGTCTCATCAATAAGACAACCCCCTCATGGCTATAGAATTTGACACTCTACTATCCTACCCTATTATGGACACTGACCCACATTATCAATAATAAACCAACCTTGGTTGACCCTATTCTATAAGACGAACAACTAGATTCAAGTTCACATTTGGTTGTTTCTAAGGAAGGGGGGCTTTATCATCAAAAGCCTTACACTCCACCACTTTTAGTTTTTATTCCATGTAAGAATGTTCTAGATGAGGTGCCACAACAAGAAGTGCACATGCTCCCATTGTTCAGATATGATGATATTCATGTTTGAAATACTTTTGAACCTAGATATGACCAGGGTATGTCTTGCATGGAGGAACTAGAGCAACATGTTGAGTCCACAACCCCCATTGACTCTAGCATTAATTGTATGATTTTTAGGAGGTTGCATAACCGCATAAAAATATTTATGATGTTGATTTTACTATTGAGATACTTCCTCCCATGTCGGAACCACTCCTCCTACATGCAGATCTATATGATAAGCAGAAATTAGAGCCATACCCCCACCTAATCTACCAGAAATGGAATTACAAATGGTGCATTCATCACCTACTACCTTCATCTTCAAAGGTGATCCTCCAGATGCCTTATTGGAAGAGCTAATCCTGAAGACATCTGACAAGCACCAATCCTATTATGTGCATCTTCTTGCCGACCCACACTCATATATGAAATTTCCTCTACTGATATAGGAAGGTTTGTGGATCCTATTGCATGGGTTGTGAGGTGAAAAGCAACATCATTTTGCTCATCTAGAAATTCCCATCAAGCTTCCAGGACCACCCAATCATTGGGTGCTTCACGACGTTCCTCTTCTTAAGGTTCTAGCCCTTGTCAACATTCCCTTCAGTTGGATCTTCTTTGAGCTTTCAGGACCACCTAGTTGAGCTTTGTTGATTTCTTCCCCTCCATTTCACATTTAGTGTTTTCTCAGGGATGATCAAATATTTAAGTTCAGGGTGAAGGGTGGGTGGTACATACTTTACTCCACCCACACCCTTCTATCTTTGAATCATGCACCTTAATTTTAGGACCATATAAATGCATACATGCACTGCATTGAGATAGAATTATTCAATTTTTGTCTTTTTCTTATTCTTATAACAATTAACACCATTATCTAGCTTACTTAGATTTAAATTTCTTGTTAACATAGATGTTCACGTCATTCAACTCCACCTATTCAAAGCAAATCCTCAAGAGGACTAATTTCTAAAACTAACCAATGGCTGCAAATTATCCTATGTGGCCTAAGAATCCAAATACCATGTTTCCTTGGAAAAGATGACAAGTGGAAAGAAAATGAGAGGGATCAAACACATCATGCTTCCTACCGAATAGTGGAACAATTTCATTTTTTTTAAATTTAATCTCCCATCTTGTCATTATTTGAGTGTAGTGTGATAAGGAAAATAACATGGTGCCCCAAATTGTGAATCAAGTTGCATTTTTATCCAATATCTCTTCTATGTCTTTTCCTCCATATTCTTACCTTCCATCCACTAAAAATAAACAAAAGCCACAAAAATGTGCCGAACTCTAGGTTCGGGGTGGCACATCCCCTTATCTCTCTACTACTTCTTCCATACCCCTCATAAATTTAATTGGGGTATACCACCAAGAAAAGATGCCTAAGCACATAAGAAATAGGTCAATGTAATCACAACAAAAATATCTTAAGTCAAATAGAGGAGATATCTCCTCCTTCCATACATGCATTCACTTCCTTTTCAACCTATGGGCACAATAAATGCCTCAATTTTAAACATTCTTTTGACAAATTGATACGAGTCGTTTAGCACATCAATTCACTAAGATAAATTATCCCACAGTTTAACTTTTTTAATTTCCAATTAAGGCTTAATATAGAAGGGTCAATCCCACATGACAAAATTTTAATATCTTTTCTTTAATCTCGATTGATTTTTGAACTTTATCTCTTTTTTGGAGGTTTTTGAATATTTGAATAAGAAAGTAAATTATGTGATTTGGATGGTGATTACACTAGAACAAGAATGTAAATTGCAAATGAAATAAAATATTACACTATCAAGGAATTGAAAATATTATACTAGCACAAGGAAGAAAGAAGATTGTTAGAACAATAAAAAGATTATCTAAGGACAACAATTAAATTGCAAGTAATAAAAGAAAGTAATTGGAAGAAAATGTTTGAAGGAAACAAATTGAATCAGATGGGAAAACATCAAGGCTTAGGGGTTTCACCACCATATCCTAAGTGAAAACAATATCAAAGAAATACACAACAAGAAATATGGAAGAAGGCATGTGAATCACTCATAAATGAAACACAAGAGATGAAATCCATGTGAACCCATTGATATTGTCATTTATACATCCTAGTCCATCATCCTAATAGGGATTTTTCCACAATCACATCCAAATCCCCATGCGATTGGTTTAATCATTCTAAAACTCGATTTTCATGGTCGCATCTGACAAGATTAACTACGATAAAACTAATTAATGTTTTCATTAAAATTGACAATTTCTACACCAAAAACCATCTATCTAAGTATTCGTATAAAACCTCGATCTAATCAAGACATGGCCAAGGGGCTCTTCCCCTCGCCTCGATAGAAAAGCTACTCACTAGCCATGGCAAGGGATGGAGAAACAAGGGTAAGAAAATAGGAAGCCATAGACTAGAAAGACAAAATCTCCAAGGAAACCAAGATGGTCACTATGAAATGACTTTCTCTCTTAATCCCCTATTCCAAGAGAATGAACAAGAAGTAAGGATGAGAATAATGCAAGATCCAGATTCAAAGATGAAGAATTTTTTTTATTATAGAATGAAGATTACACAACTATGAATTGAAAAGATAGAGATTAATTAAAAGATGCAAGTACAAATATCCGGATCCCTTTCTTAGTGGAGTCTCCCCTCCTTTTATAGGGGAAGGAGGGGTGGAAACCCTGAAAGGGGGAGAAACAAATGGGAGAGGCACTTGCTAACTTTTGCTATCCGCGATCCACAAAAGACCTCTTGTTTGGCTAAAACGTCCATCTCGCTTGTGATGTGGCGTGACTAGAGGGAAAATGATCAACACCCTAATTGGGAGGTTGGGGGAACCTTTTGATTCGATTTCTTAGTCTTAAAGAATTATTTGAACCAATTGTATGAACGTGAGATGCCCGGTTGGCACCGCTGTGCACGCAACTAATGGTTGAAACCCTAGTATGAGTGGCGGTGCCCCTTTCAATCTGACTTGGTCTTTAAGTTGGCTCACACGGCCATCTGGGATCCATGAGCTGAGAGTCTCGTGTGAATGAGAAGGGCGCCTGGCACAAATGAAATGCTTGGTCATATCTTCTTGAGTGCAGATTAGAAGGTTGAGCTGAACACTGAAAGGGCCGCATGGCTCTGAAATGTGGAGTACTTGGGAGACGAACCGACTGTTGGCACTACAAAATGGTCGTTTTGTGTGCTTAGGATGCCAAAATCTTGCTTTGAAGGAAAAACTTTCAAAAAGTGATGGAAAAGATAAATATTTGCACAACAAATTGAAAAGAATGTAAATTGGAAATTGTCCTAGAAAGTTAGTAAAAAGAGATAAGTTTTAATTAAAAAGACTATGGAAATTATGCAAAAGGGTAGATGAATATACATTCATCAAAATACCCCAGACTTGAATCTTTGCTTGTCCTCAAGCAAATAAAATCACAAATAAGTCTAATTTATACTAGCAACATGTCTATCCTCACCATTCTAATATAACTTTATTCCTTACCTCCGAATTTGACCAACCAACCCAATCTCCTAAAACCACAAAACACAAAATTCTATGTTCACTACTAAAAAAATATCATAACATGTTTCTAAATCAAGATTTTGTAAAAAATAGGCTTCATCTTACTTCTCCTTTGAAACTCTCATTCATTTTTTTCTTCTTTTTGTGAGTTGTTGTACAAGAATAGGACCGAGGGGGAGGTGCGGAAGATGATGATCTCTCCTCTATTCGACTCAGGATATATTAAATTTATGGAGTTGTGGCTACATTAGTCACAATTTTTTCATGTGCTCTTTGGCATATTTTGATGGTACACCCCTTCGAGGGGTATGGAATTTTGATATAGGAAGCATGCCACCCCGAACTGGATTTTTGTTCGGAGGTGATTATTTGCTTCTCTTTTTTGAGAAAGAAAATAAGGGGGAAGGAAAAGGTTTCCTTGTGCTTATAACTACAACTTTTTTTTCTTCAAAAGTGTAATTGCATCAGATAGAGTATTCCTATTAATAACATTATACATGATTTATATCAAGTTAATAGATAGTTTAAAATAGAGAAAAATTGTGTTTGGTTTTGATTGATTACATACGACTTGCCAACTTTTTCAAGGAGCGATGCTATTTGAGGTCCTAGGTGATATGGTGGTTTCCTACATGGAAATTTGTAAAGTTTTTGTAAAATATTTACTAAATTAAAAAAGGGGTACAATGATAGACATCTATTCATATTGGCCGACTAGATAATGACCAACTTGAAACTAAGGAAATAAAAACATGGTGAACTAGATAAAGGTGATAAGAGAGAAAATTATAAAAGCAACTACATACAAAACAAGAGATAAAAGATGATGCAGAAAACAAAAGATAAGGGGGTGGAATAGAAATATAATAGCCACCCCCACCTGGGACTTAGATTTTTGCTCATCCCGAGCAAAACCTAAATCAGAGATGGGGGGGAGAAGATCACTCTGGCGGTGGGTAATGTGGTGACAGATGAGAGGAAGATGGAAGATTGTAGTAGTAGTTCCCCCATTAGGAAGAATTGGGGCCACAGTAGGCCTGATAGGCCCCATACTCCTCATATTGAGGTTGACTGGCAGCGTAGTGGTCCTGGGCCACATGCCAAGACCCTTGGGAACATTGTATCAGGTACATATAATTGAGCTGGTGACCCTGACACTGCTTCTCATGTTGGGTCTCATCCAACTGATCCCAGATCTTGTAAAGCCCATAGGACTCATTGGGTCCTTCTTCAATGCATATGATCCTCCTGGTGTGACGTCGAGAAGGGCAAGGAGGAGGGCCAATCACATCATCATGGGCCTCTAAAGAATCACTTCACATGTGGGCCAAAGGCTCATGGACATCTTCTGGGTTAGGATGCCCCAAAAGGTAACATGTAATATGTGTCAATAGACAAGTCATATCAAAGACCAGGTTGGCAGCTGTAAACCTAGCATGTTGGGGAAGCTTGAGGATGACCTGATGTCTTTGAATAGTAGATAATGGGCACTAGTGGCACCAATATGGATGAACTTACATCCCTTCAAGTATGAGAGGTTGATCATGTGATTCTTAAGCTCTAATGGTAGGAAAGAGATGTGAATGTATCCCAGAAAATACACTATGTAGGTGACTATATGGCTGATGTAAAAGGACGACGAAGTATTGTGGGTGGCCTGATAGTTGAGATGATCGATCATAGTAGTTCCCCAGTTGTAAGGCTCATTATTCAGGAGACGCCATAGAGTGTAGAGTTTGAAAAGAGTAATGGTGCCCTGAGTGCCTTCCCTGCCGAAGAAGGTGCGGGCCAAGATGTGATGAAGGTATCAAATCACTGGGTTGCGAATGCTGGATGCCTTGAGTCCAGGGGTAGCTTGGGTGGAAGACCAGTGATATTGGCTGATAACTTCTCCATGTTTTAGTTGTTGGGGTAGACATTGTGGTGGTACCCCATGCAGTGAGAGAGCCAGTAGTCATACCCACCATCAAGTATCATGGAGGTAAGCTGCCTAGCGGAGATCTCAAAATCTTCACCAAAAACTTGGGCTTTGTAGCTGAAATTTCCCACTAATTATGGAATCGACGGTAGGTGGTGATGAACTCTAGGGTGAGGTCACTATATACTGAAGTGAAATGGTAGGGGAAAAGAAGAATGTGATTCTTGCATAGGGTGTTGGTGACAACTTTCCTGATGCTGAGTGCATTAAGGGTAACACTACAAGCCCAGTGAGGGAGTGAGATGCCAATTGTAGTTGTCTCCTTGAATCAGTCAAAATGTTTGGTGCTAACGAACTAAGAATAGCTCCCTGGAATAGGGGCTATGTAGGATGGATGTGGTATGGTGGAAATCGAATCACATTGAGATGCAAACTGTCCTCCCTCGGTCTCCTGGATGAATCTTTTGACCTCATCGACGTCATTGAGTATTTCCTTGACCATCTCAAGAGAAGACTCACCAGTAGGCTCTCAGAACTGGAGGTCAGAACTCGAGGTAGAGTGGAAAGGTGGTTTGTGAGAGATAATCTTTTTTGTGGGCTTCTTACCCTTCCACAGGAGTCCGAGGAAGCCATGGTGCGATCCATCTTCAAACATGGTGAATGTGCTACGGGAAGGTCGAGATGAGTATCTGGGAAGGTCGGATGATCATTTCATAGAAATGAAGTAGTCATTTGAAAGCACCAAACAAGCATCTGGGAAGGTAATAGGTGACAAGGCTAGGTCCCAAAATGGCCGTCTGGTGTACGAGCCGGTCGTCTGGAACCCGAGAGGTGTCAGGTTAAGCAAGATGCTTTGAAGAAGAATGGTAGGGAAGTAGGTGACAAGGTGCCGGAGGAATGGCAGTCTGGCCTAGTGAGGCAGCCGACTGGTGTGTGGAGCAACTGTCTTATACCATAAGGGTCAGGACTAGTTTGATGTTGGTGGCTTCGTGGTGGCATAATGGCCGTCTAGGGGTGGGAGTTTGGTGGCACTCGACTGGGAGTGAGGCGTCCATCTTGCGGGATTCGATGGTCGTCTGGCAGGGTTTTCAGGCAGTGTAGGAGGTAGAATGACCGTCTACTCTAGTTAGACAACCATCTGGGGGCGGGGCACATGTGGCTAGAGTTCGCTAGTGGAGGCAAGATGAACAACTTGGGCTCAGGAAGAGGAGGAAGAATGCTCAGTGAAGGTGTGAGTTGATCTTCCCCAGATTCGACCGATCTTATATGCTATCTTAAGTAGCAAGATGAGTGACTCATCTATTCCAAACATTCGTTTGGGGTGGAGTTGATGAAAATTCACATCCTGATGTGGGCGTGCGTGTTTGAATGCACCCCTTGGTAGAGGGGACGATAGTTTCGTGGTCACCAAGCAACCTTTTGGTGTGGATGGAGGCGGCATTTTGGATTTTAAAATACAAACGACTATCAAAATGGAATGGTCACCTTAAAGGCCCAAATGATGATTTCATCTTTGCCAGACGGGTGGTTCTCCTGACGAGGAGACTTGCTTTCATCAAAATGAGACGTCAAGTAGGGTGGCCAACCACATTTTTTTGAACTGAATTAAAATGAAAACTAATGTGAAATAAAAAAAACCAAAGTTAGCTAAAAAAAATATAAAGAAAATGCAAAAATAAAAGATTGGGTTGCCTCCCAATAAGTGCCTAGTTTTATGTTGAAGGCCCCACACAGGTGAATCATGGATCCATTTCAGGCTCGGGTGTAGGAGGGGGTGGAGGGTCTTTTAAATCAATGTCTTTGTGTAAAGAAAGTTGATGTGCCTCTGAAGTCAAAAAGTCCTAAACATTAATGTACCATTTTAGCCTATGTCCATTGACCTTGAACTCACTGAGCACCTTGTCCCAAAGCAGAAATGTGCCATGTGGATAGGCATGTTTTACAAGATATGGTCCATACCATATAGATTTGAGTTTTTGGGAAAAAGCGTTAATCTAGAATTATAGACAAGGACCTGGTCACCTTCTTGAATATCCTTCCTCCTAATGTGACCATCATGTCATAATTTGGTTTTCACTTTGTATATTCTCAAATATTTATTGGCTTTCATCCTACGCTCATCTAACTCCTACATTTGAAGGAAACAATGTTCACATGGTGCAAATAAGTAAAAATTTAGATTTTTGATGGCCCAATTAGCCTTATGTTCCAAATCTATGGGCAGATGGAAAGATTTGCCATAAATTAATTTGAAAGTAGTGGTGCCTATTGGAGTTCTGTAGGTAATTCAGTATGCCCTCAAGGCATCATTAAATTTCAACACCCAATCGGTCCTAGTGCAATTTACTATTTTCTCTAGGATGGACATGATTTTCCTATTTGAAACCTCAAATTGACCACTAGTTTGAGGGTGGTAAGGGGAGGCAACTTTGCCATGGACTCCATATAATTTTGGAAAGGATTCAAAACTTTTCTCTAAGAAATGGGAACCTCCATCAGAAACCACGGTACGAGGTACCCTAAATCTAGGAAAAATGATGTCTTTGAAAATTTTCTTCATTGGTTTGGAATCACAAGTTTTGGTGGGGATGGATTCGACCCATTTTGAAACATAGTCTACAACCACCAAGATATATTTGTACCCACAAGAAGAAGGGAACGAGACCATATAATCTACCCCCAAACGTCAAAGATTTCAATCTCTTACCAAGAAGTCATGGACATGTGGTCTCTGTTAGATATGTTTCCGATGCTCTGACAGTCATCACAAGTGAGAATGAATTTGTAGGAATCTTTGAATAGAGTGGGCCAGGAAAAACATGATTACAACACTTTCCTAGCAGTTTTTTGAGAGCTCATGTGCCTTCCAGTGGGGCCAAAATGGCACTACTCAAGAATGTCATGAGCTTCTTCCTTAGTGACACACATGTGATAAAGTCCATCAGAGCACATCCTAAAAAGTTAGGGGTCATCCCAATAGTAGTTGTTCACATCATGCAAAATTTAGCCTTAGAATGTCCCTTATATTGAGGGTGCAATACACCCGTAGCTAGAAAATGTACGTAATCTGTGAACCAATATTTGGGATTCCATTTTTAGTAATTTTTCATCAGAAAGAGAGTTGTTGATGGGGTTACCATCATCATCATCAAAGAAGTCAAGGCAGATAAGATGGTTGACAACTACATTCTCAAAACTTTTCTTGTCAATGATTTCTAAGTCAAACTCTTGAAGTAAAAGGACCCAACAAAGTAGATGAGGTTTGGCATCCTTTTTGGTCATCAAATATCTAATGGCCTCATAGTCTGTTTAAATAATCACCTTGCACTCGACCAAGTAAGTGCAGAACTTGTCAAAGACATAGACTATGGCTAGCATCTCCTTCTCAATGGTGGTGTAATTCCACTGGGCATCATCTAGAGTTTTGGATGCATAGTAAAACACATGGTGATTTTTGTCAACACGTTGTCCAAGAATAGCACCAACAAAAAAATAACTTGCATCACACATCAACTCAAAAGGCAAGGACCAATTAGGGGCCTGAATGATGGGAGTAGAAGTGAAATCATCTATCAAACATATAAAATTGTCCATGCAAGCTTTGTCAAAAACAAAGGGGGTGTCTTTTTGGAGAAGGGTTTTCAATCTGGAAATTTTTGAAAAATCACGAATGAATTTCCAATAAAATCCCGCATGCCCAAGAAAGGCATGAACATACTAGACAGAAGAAGGGGGTGGAAGCTTGGATACAACCTTGATCTTGTCTCTATTAACCTATGTACCACAACTTCTAACTCTATGTACCAAGACAATCCCTTCTGTCATCATAAAGTGATATTTTCCCAGTTTAAAACCAAGTGCACTTCTTCACACTTTTCCAAAAAATAGATAGATGTCTAAGGCATGAGTCAAAGCTTTCTCCATAAATGGAGAAATTGTCCATGAACACCTCCATCATGGTTTCAATCAACCCAACAAAGATAGTGGGCATGTAAAGCTGAAATGTGACTGGGGCATTGTATAACTTGAAAGGCATTCTCCTGAATGCATAAGTGTGAAACAGGCAAATGAAGGTTGTTTTCTTCTGGCCATAAGGATGGATGGGAATCTGATAAAAATTTGAATAGCCATCAAGATAATAGAAATATTGTTTATGGGCAAGGCATTTTAGTATTGATCCAGAAAGGGAAGAGGGAAGTGATCTTTCCTAGTGGCCTTATTCAATTTTCTGTAATCAATACACATCCTCCATCCTGTAACAGTACATGTATCATTTTTCACAATAGTGGTTCCTCCTTTCTTGGGGATGACTTGGACAGAGCTAACCCATGGTGAATCAGAGATGGGGTAGATGATTCCTAAAGTCAACCGTTTGATAACCTCTAGGCACACAACCTATTTCATGTTTGGATTTAATTTCCTTTTAGGGTCTCGAGATGGCTTGTATTCCTCTACCATAGGAATCTTAAGCATGCAAATAGCTTAATTGATCTCTGTCAAATTAGCCATTTTATATCCTAGGGAAACTCCCCTCTTCCTAAGCTCTTTCATGAGCTTGGATTCCTATTCATGGGTAAGATCCGAGTTAATGATAACATGATAAATTTGTTTCTCATCAAGGAAAACATATTTAAGTACTTCTGGGAGGGGTTTCATCTTGGGTGCCTAGGGGGTTCAAGTTTCTAATCTATGTGAGAAATCATTTTGAGGTCCTCAAATTCTTCATCGTGGATCTCCTTAAAGGTGTCTCAATGCACTCTATATTTCTCCAATTGCCCATCATTGAAACCACATTCAACGTGAGTCATGAGGGCATTCTGAAGGGGACCCTCAACTAGCTCTCATTCTTGTCTTAACTGGTGGAGCTTCTCAACACAATCAAGGAAATAAACCTCTTCCTAGAGGCTTGGTCCTCACATACTTTTGAACACCCTAAACTGGAGGGTTTGTTTTCCTAGATGCAAAAAGATGGTTCTAGCCTCAATAGAGGGTATCTGCTGGGCATTGAGGTAGGATAACTGAGCGTCAGTGATGGGCTAGTTGTATAAGGATTATTTTCTCCAAGGCCGACACCCTATCATCAGTTGAGGATGTGGGGGCATTCGATTATGCTTGAGGTTGAGGCGGTGGCTGATTAAGATTTTGAAATTGTTGCCCTTGGTAGGAGCCACGATTCTGGAAATTTCCCATGTAACTTCCTTGGTTCCCAAAGTTCCTCTGATTGATGTATGGGAAGCCTGGTGGTGGACGATTGTTGTTTTGAGGGAATGATGGTATTTGTTGGGGAGGGAGTTGAGAAGAATTTTCAGCTCCTGAAAGATTTCCATATTGAAATCTGGGATGGTTTGTGGCTTGATTAGGATTGCAGTAAGCCTCATCTGAGATACTATGGATGGAGTTTAGATCCTCCACTTACTGACCAACTTTCGGCTGCATAGGAGTGTTATAGAGATATTGACATAAAAAGGGTAGCATGATCCCTTGGAAAATATCACAGAGAGATTCTATGGCTCTAACCTATTTTGGTTGCCTCTCATAGGTGTTGAAGGAGGACTCTAGGTGATCCTATTTTAGAGGAATAAGTTTAAGGGCTTGGACAATGTTTTGGATATCAAAATTTACCTTAGACTTGGATACCTTCAGGACCCCACCAGTTCCTCATCTTGCTTGGGTTTTAGAGGTGCATTTTACAACCTCCCAAGCACAACTCAAGTTTCAAAACTTGAAATTTCCTCCAGATGAGGAATTGAGGAAATTTTTTTGTGTCATCATAAACACCATGGTAGAATATCACAATGAGTTAATATTGAGAAATTTCATGGTGAGGGCAACATCAGAGAATTTCCCTGAATCGTTCCCAAGATTCTCTTACAGTTTCACCTGGGATCATGAAATAGAAGGATCTGTCCCCTAATTTTGTAGGTAAGGGAAGGGGGAAAATATTTGTCTAAAACTTGGTCTGAAGTGCCTCCCGGGTGGTCACTCGTTCTTCATCCTCTATGTCATTATACCAACTACTAACTTGCCCTGAGAGAGAGTACTTGAACAACTAGAGTCTAATGACGTCTTCAAAAATGCCTAAGATCTTATGCAAGGAATAAAAGTTAGTAAATCATTGGAGATGATCTTGACAACTCTCACCTTTATTCCCAGAAAATGGATTGGTGTGAATCATGGTGATCCACTGGGTGCAAATATCAAATTGGGGAGCTATAATTTTAGGTGGCACGACAAGGTGTTGTGCATATCCCATTTTAGGTGTTGAAAAATCTTTTAATTGTTTTAGTCATTGCATATTCCCTCTGAACGGCTTCTAAGGCCTCCTGTTCGGCCACATAGGCAACTCACAAAGTGGCTTCTTGAGATGTGCGGTCGACCATCATGTGCTCTCTTTGAGCAGCGAGTGTGTGCTCAATCCTATAGTTAACTTCCTCCTCATCCATCCTAATGTGATTTTGTCAGTTCAAATAATGGAAAGTTTTTTTTGGTTCTGGATCAAAAAGTTGGCAGCATGGAATCCACGTTCGGCGGGCGTCGCTTGCACAATTATAATTGACAAATATATTTGAGTGTATAAAAATTATACTAGTTGGAATGGAAACTCAACAGAAGGAGAAGTTAGCACTTCCGGAATGGTACTCGAAATGCATAAAAAATGGAAAAAAGTTTTATTCAAAAAGGTTTTTTTGGGGTTCGAGAAAATGATCTGTTGTCCCTGACAACAACACCAAAATTGATACATGCCGTTTAGCACAATTCACCCAGACAAATCATCCTAGAGTTTAAACTTTTATACTTTCCAATTAATGATTAGTATAGAAGGGTCGATCCCACATAACAACTTTTTAAGATGGTTTCTTTAATCCCGATTGATTTTTTTTAACTTTATCTATTATTAGAGGTTTTTGAATATTTTAACAAGAAATTAAATTATGTGATTTGGAGGGTGATTACACTAGAACAAGAGTGTAGATTGCAACTGAAATAAAAGATTACACTATCAAGGATCTAAAAATATTATACTAGCACAAGGAAGGAAGAATATTGTTAGCACAATTAAAATATTATCTAAGGATAATAATTGACGTGCAAGTAATAAAAGAAAGTGATTGGAAGCAAGCATTTGAAGGAAACAAACTGAATCTGATGGGAAAAGCATTGAGGCTTAAGGGTTTCACTACCATAGCCAAAGTGAAAATAAGATCAAAGAAATACACGACAAGCAAGATAGAAGAAGGCATGCAAATCATTCATAAATAAAACACAAGAGATGAACTCCATATGAACCCATTGGTCCTGGCATTCACACATCCTATTCCATCATCCTAATAGGGATTTTTCAGCAGTCACATCCAAATTCCCATGTCGTTGGTTTAGTTGTTCTAAATCTCAATTTCTACAGTCGCATCTGTCGAGATTAATCATGATAAAAATGATTAATTAGTTCGTTAAAATCGACGATTTCTAAACCCAAAGCATCTATCTAAAAAGTTGTATAAACCTTGATCTAATCAACACATGGATAAGAGGATACTCCCCTCACCTCAGTAGAAAAACTATTCACTAGCCATGGTAAGGGATAAAGAAACAAGAGGAAGAAGACAGGAAGCCATAGACCAAAAAGATAGAATCTTCAAGGAGACCATACTGGTGACAATAAAATGGCTTGCTCTCTTAATCCCATGATCTAAGAGAATGAACAAGAAGTAAGAATGAGAAAAAGGAGAGATCCAGATCCAGAGATGAAGAACATAATTTTTTTACAGAATGAAGATTACAAAACTATGAAATGAAAAGATAGAGCTTAATGAAAAGATGTAAGTACAAAAATCCAGATCTCTTTCTTACTGAAGTCCCCCTCCTTTTATAGGGGAAGGAGGGGTGGAAACCCTGAAAGGGGGGAGAAACAAATGGGAGAGACAGTTGCTGACTTTTGCTGTTCACGAGCCATAAAATGACCATCTCGTTTGGCCAAAATGGCCGTCTCGTTTGTGACGTGGTGTGGTTGGCGGGAAAACTGTTAAAACCCTAATTGAAAGGGTAGAGACACCTTTTGATTTGATTTCTTGTTCTCATAGAATTGTCTGAATCGATCTTCAGAATGTGAGATACCCGATTGGCGCCGTTGTGCGCGCAACTAAGGGTTGAAACCCTAGTATGAGTGGTGGTGCCCCTTTCATTCTGACTTGATCTTTAAGCCAGCTCAACACGGCCATCTAGACTCTGTGAGTCGAGCATCTCACGCGAATAAGATGGGCACCTGGCGTGAATGAAATGATCGGTTAAATCTTCTTGAGTGCGGATTAGAAGGTTGAGCCAAAGACCGAAATGGCCGTCTGGCTATGAAACATGGAGTAGTTGGGAGACAAACTGACAATTTCGCACTGTGAAACAATCGTTTTGTGTGATTAGGATGTAAGAATCTTGCTTTGAAGGGAAAACCTACAAAAAGTAACAGAAAAGATAAATATTTGCACAATTAATTGAAAAGTGGGTAAATCACAAATTGTCTTAGAAAATTAGTAAAAAGAGATAAGTTTTAATTTAAAAGACTATGCAAATTATGCAAAAATATAGATGAATATAAATTTGTTATAAACACCAGTGTCGGATCTATACATACTTGTTGTTCTGCGGGTCTCTCTAAAATTTCATAAAACTTTTTGACATGCTTGATGTTGGGAATGGTAGTAAAGAAGTGTTTTTGGAAACAAAATCGGTAAATAAGGTTTTGAAAGATGTGTTATGTGATCTCAAGAATTTTGGGTATCTTGGGCCATATTTGGTGGTATGGAAAATTAGATGATGCGAGGATGAGGCAATCATATAGGTTGCAAGTATAAATTTATTGAATATTATAATTTGTGTTGCTCGAGGACGGTCAGTGTTTAAGTTTGGGATATTTTAATGAATGAATATTCAGTCCGATTTAATTACATTTGTTAGACCAAATTTTCATCCTAATACACAATTTTATCCAATAAATTATTCATGCTATTTTCCACTCCCATAATTGTTAATAAATCAATTTCCTCATCTTTTTAGACAAATATTTTGGTGGTAAGGAAAATTAGATGATGCAAAGATGAGGCAATCATATAGGTTGAAAACATAAATTTGGTGAATGTTAAAATTTTTTGTTGCTCGATGAAGAGCAATGTTTAAGTTCGAGATATTTTGATGAATGAATATTCATTCCAATTTAATTGAATTTCTTAGACCAATTTTGCATCCTAATGTATCATTTTATCCAATAAATCAGTCATAGAGCTTTTCACTCCCATTATTGTTAATAAATCAATTTTGCTATATTTTAAGACAATTTATGGGTTGTTTTATTTAAATTAGAGTTTTTGCCTCTTATGACCCGAGTACACTAATTTTATTAATGACATTACTTTTTTTTAGGGAGCATTGCAACGTCAAATATTTATTTGTGGCCAATCATAATATAATCGGAGAAAAGCAAAAGGTAGTTAAAGACCAAAATTATTATTTGACTGAAAATAAAGAAATCAAGGCAAGGGCAGTCAACAATTATCAATTTCTTGCCATGCACACAACCACCTTCCTCCTTTTGATTATCTCTCTCTTAACTAATGGCCATGCAATCATATTTATATTTATGTCGCATAGCTATCAAGACTTTTATTGTCGAATGTGGTCTAAATAGCATCATGATGTAAAGTAAAGAAGCAATTAATTTATTATCTAAAGAAGCTATTCACCATGAAGTCTTTCCCATGAAGCAACACAAGTAATTGACACTCTTGAAAATTAACAATTGTTGACCACATTTGAGCAAATGGCTATTTGAAAAGCTATCGAGCATTTTTCAATTGGAAAAAGCCTTTGATCACTTGGCAATTATACCCATCGACCAAGAGAAACACTACCACTTTCAGTGCATGGAAACATCATTTTAATCTTGTAAAAGCATCTAGAAGTAAAGAACCAAATACAAAGAAAATAAAAATGCCCCTATCTGATGGAAAGCCATCAACCATGAAGTATCAATCAAGCAATCAAAGCTCAAGACTACCACTATTGACCTACAACTAGTTGTCAACTTCCGGTTGGCTATTGACTTTTTCCAAACTGCCGAACGCGAGTAGCTTGACAGACCAACATCTATTGACATTCACCCTTGGACAACATATCGACCTCTATAGCTCGGACAAAACCTTCGACCTTGAGCACCTTGACAGCCCGCCAACCATAGGCCTCCCAAATGGAAATTGATCAACACTTACGTGGGATGGGTCCCACAAATTATTTGTGTGACTCTTAGTGTAACATCCTAAAATTTTGAACCTTATAAAATGACCCCTATTTGGAACCCTAATTTATTTTGTTTTGAAATTTATGATCAAAAGATATAATAATGCTATGATGGTTCCCAAATATGTTACATAAAGTAAATTCGATAATTTTTGAACTTAGTTAAAAATCAATATCATCAAGATAGCCATAATTATTAAATAAGTGATATTTAGGGTTTAACATGAAATTTACCCAGTAAAAGTTCTTATTTTTGGCCTAATAATTTTACCATAAGTTGGTGTTGATAATTTAATAATTTACCCAAAAAAATTTATCCTCAAATTCATTTTAAGTCATCCTATTTGATTAATTAAAAATTTATGTTAAAAAGAGAAATATAATAAGGTAAGATGATCAAATTAGGAAAAATAACTATATTTTTGGTTTCCTTGTGACTCATTTAGGTAACACATGAAATTTGAGGAGTTTTGGACTATCCTAGCTACCCTAATTTGAGTTAGAAAAATAATTAACCCAATTTAATGTATAGTCCTAATGAATCTTATCTTAACCAAAGCAGAACTTTGGTCCAGCGTTTTTTTTTGGGTCACGCTAACCCAACCGGGTCAGACCCTCGCGGATCTAGCTGCGTGTGGGGAGGTTGTATCCTCCACCCGAGTCTCGCATAGAGCGGACTCCTCAGTAGCGGCTCCCCTCCGTGATCCCGATCTCCCACGCCACTCCACCTCAACATGAAATAACTAGATTTTCGCAATCTTCACACCGAACTGGACTCCCCCATACCTATTTTATTCAAACTTCATCCAGTAGATCTCCCGATCGACTAGACTCTCCCATCCTCCCCTATTTCCCATCTCGACAGGGACTCCAACCCTCCTTGGGGCATCGTCCATATAATGAAACTTGTAAAAACGATCGAAAACCTTCAAGGAATCGGTTTCTGCTGCCTTTTTGCTCTCTTGCTCACTCGGGACTACCCGCCCTACTGAACCTTGTGCCAGCTCCCTTCGGCAGCTTGCAGCGATGCCCTAGACGTTCCTGTGGAGCGGCGATAGTCCAACCTTGTTCTGAGGGATCCCGAGCAGTCTTTCGTGCTCCCGTTGCTCCCGATTTTCAGGTAGTTCAAGTGATCTCAGTTTCCATTTTTCCTCTTTGGTTGTTGTTCTAAAATTTCAGTTGTGCTTTTCACATCCATGGACCTTGCCTGGTCTAATCTTCTTGCTCTCTTCCTTCGACGACATGGGGCAGATGCTCCCAAGTTGTTAGATGCCGCCCGCATTGTTTTTTTTCACCCAGGCGTTGTTTCCCTTCGGTCTCCTGGTTTTGCTCGCATGATCAGCCATGGTGAGAGAGGGTTCTATTTCCCCCAGACCCTAGAACGGCCCTAGTTCAGGCTTGTTCAGCGGGTGTGGATGTGGGGAACTCCATGGTGGTCTGGATTTCTTACTTGATTTTGAACTCACAGATTTGGATATCGTTGATCCTCAACCTGGTTTCAATCCCTTTAGTTTTGGTCTTCGTTGCAGCAGAACGATGATCCCATGAGGCAAGATCTCAACATTACCCTGGACTTTTTTTTATACTGATCACGCCTCCATGGGTAGTCAAGTAATTTTTGCATCTTGGTCTTCCTGGTTGACCCATTCTTGCAAGATATGGCCTGGTCCGAGTGGAAGATTGGTATTGGGCCACCTCATACTGTGAGGAGGCGGCCTATTTATTAATATGTGGATTTTTCGAGCTTTCTGATTGGCCGATCTATGGAAATTTGTATCTTTTTACTGGTTCAACCTATGGGGTCAAGTTATATATGTATTTTGCTCAGTTTTTCGAGATCTAGACGATGGACTAATTTTCAGAACCTAATTCAATGATGTTTTCCCTATTTTAATCAACAACCCCAAAACCCTAGAAATTGGGTTGAATATTAATTATTAATGAATGATAATTGTTATAACAGGTTAATTAGGGTTTCTTAACCCCAAAAACGTGTTTAGGATTTCATAAACCTAAGAAGAGCATCTAGGTCTTCTCTAAGAGAGAGGTAAGTGGTCCATGCACTTTGAACATAAATATTTGATTAATTGTATATATATGTATGCATAATGAATGTTGAATGTTTTATTTTACTATTTTAATTGTTAAAAGTCATTAAATTTATACTAAACTGAATGCCATGTTTAATGTCAATATTATTGTATCATCTTCATGCACATTAAGAGTAAATTTAAAGTTAAGTTTTAAGAGCAAAGTAAGAGTTTTAAAGAGAAAGATAATGATTAAAAGATAATTTATATAAGGTCCTCACCAAGAGGCTCCTCGGAGAAAAACTAAGAGGCACTTAGGTGCATAAGAGAAGAGGCACTCTGGTGCAACCCAAGAGGCACTTAGGTGCATAATAGAAGAGGCACTTCAGTGCAAAACCCGAGGATCCTTATATAGGTCAAGATAAAAGACATAATTTAAAAGCAATTGTTTTTTTTAATGTTTAAATGTTTAAAGTTTATTTCCAGTTTACATGTTTTCTTTAAGATATAATATGTTCAATTCCACTTACCATTTTGTTTGATGCATGGCTGGGGGCATGATGCCCGCAGTAAAGAAGCAACGTCAAGGACAAAACTAGCTGAGGACCAGTTAAAGAAGGAGCTCTAGGACATCTGAGACCAGACCTGGTGGGGTGCCAACTATCCATAGATTAGATTTCCTTTATGTTTATTAATCGTGTGAGTTTTATGAGAAAGTGTAGAATGGTTAAGAGTAAACATGTTTAGTTTTATTCATGTATGGTTTATGTTGAGGACTTGAGACATGAGAATTGCAAATTATGTATCCTGTGTGGGTTTAATTAAACTTTATTTTTATACAATGATAATCATATTTGTGACATCCCAATGAGATATATATTTCCGCTTAGTGTTGTGCATGTTTTAGAAATTGGGGTGTTACAATATGGTATCAGAGCAAAAAATATAGTTGGCCACCAGGCTTTTCTCAAAATCTCATATAGTTTATGTTCCCTCTTGTAGATGGCTCCCAAGAAGAGATCTGATAAGGGCAAGGAGCACGTAGATGGAGAAGGAAGCTCTTCCAATGGAGAAAGTGATCATAGTGCTTCTGGAGGGGCTAACCCTAATGGTAACCCTAATGCACCTCTACAAGTGCTTATTAAGGCTCTGACTGATGCTATCACTGGACAACAAGGAAGACCACATCAACTGAGGAACCAAGAGTTGACCTTAGTTGACTTCTTGAAGATCAAGCCTGATTCTTTTGTTGGAGAGGAAGAGTTGGATGTGGTGGGTAAAGTAGAAAGCTGGTTGCATAACATGGAGCATTGTTTTCGTGACCTAGATTTCCCTAACCCATCTAAGGTTCATTTTGGGATTCACATGCTCAAAGGTGCTGCTAGGACTTGGTGGGAGAACCTGCTAGGATTGCGTGAAGTCGATGCTCCTCCGCTGTCATGGGAGGAATTCACAGAAGCCTTTAAAGACCATTACATATCTGAGGCTATGATTGAGAAGAAAGAAGAGGAGTTTCGCAACCTTCGTCAACATGGTGATATGTCAGTCACCCAATACACCATGAAGTTTATAATCTTACAGAAGTATGGATATGATTACGATGAACGACGCAAGGTAAAGAAGTTCATTATAGGTCTCAAGGAGGATCTTAGCTTTGCTTTGTCTGGACGAGGACACCGCACAGTGCAAGGTGCCCTAGATGCCGCCCTTGAACTAGAAGACCACCCAGGAAGAGCATGGAAGAAGGACAACCACTTCAACAACAACCACCATAATGACAAGAAGAGGAAGGCTCCAGCTGAGGTTGTTGCAAATCAACCTGCCAAGACCCAATGTGCCAAGTGCTCCAAGTATCATCTAGGAGAATGTAGGTTTGGAACCAGAGTGTGCTATGCATGTGGTGAAGCAGGCCACATTAGACCCAACTGCCCCAAGTTTCAAAAGAAAGAGCCCAAGGTCAATGAGGCACCTCGAGAGAAGCGACATGCTAGAATTTTCACCATGGTGGATGATGAAGATGATGAGAATGAACAAGGTATGGTTTAAGTTTCTTTGAGGTTATAGTTGTGATTAACCTCATCTTATGTATGAACATGTGTAGAATTATAAGTTAAAACTTTCATGTTAAGGATGGGGAAAATCCTAAGGTGGGTAGTACCCTTAAAATTTTGAGGACGAAATTTTTTATAAGGTGGGTAGAATTGTAACATCCTAAAATTTTGAACCTTATAAAATGACCCCTATTTGGAACCCTAATTTGTTTTATTTTGAAATTTATGATCAAAACATATAATAATGCTATGATGGTTCCCAAATATGTTACATAAAGCAAATTCGATAATTTTTGAACTTAATTAAAAATCAATATCATCAAGATAGCCATAATTATTAAATAAGTGACATTTAGGGTTTAACATGAAATTTACCCAGTAAAAGTTCTTATTTTTGGCCTAATAATTTTACCATAAGTTGGTGTTGATAATTTAATAATTTACCCAATTTTTTTTATCCTCAAATTCATTTTAAGTCATCCTATTTGATTAATTAAACATTTATGTTAAAAAGAGAAATATAATAAGGTAAGATGATCAAATTAGGAAAATAACTATATTTTTATTTTCCTTGTGACTCATTTAGGTAACACACGAAATTTGAGGAGTTTTAGACTATCCTAGCTACCCTAATTTGAGCTAGAAAAACAATTAACCCAATTTAATGTATAGTCCTAATGAATCTTATCTTAAACAAAGCAGAACTTTGGTCCGGCATTTTTTTTGGGGTCACACTAACCCAGCCGGGTCAGACCCTCGCGGATCTAGCTGCGTGTGGGGAGGCCATCTCCTCCACCCGAGTCCCACGCAGAGTGGACTCCTCAGTAGCGGCTCCCCTCCGTGATCCCGATCTCCCACGCCACTCCACCTCAACACGAAATAACTTGATTTTTGCAATCTTCGCACCGAACTGGACTCTTCCATACCAATTTTGTTTGGACTTCATCCAGTAGATCTCCCAATCGACTAGACTCTCCCATCCTCCCCTATTTCCAATCTCGATAGGGACTCCAGCCCTCCTTGGGGCATCACCTATATAATGCACCTTGTAAAAATGATCGAAAACCTTCAAGGAATCAGTTTCCACCGCCTTTTTGCTCTCTTGCTCGCTCGGGACTACCCACCCTACTGAACCTTGCTCCAGCTACCTTTGGCGACTTGTAGTGATGCCCTAGACGTTCCTGTGGAGAGGCGATGCTCCAACCTTGTTCTGAGGGATCCCGAGCATCCTTCCGTTCTCCCATTGCTCCCGAATTGCAGGTAGTTCAAGTGATCTCAGTTTCCCTTTTTCCTCTTTGGTTGCTGTTCTGAAATTTCAGTTGTGCTTTTCACATCCATGGACCTCGCCTAGTCTAATCTTCTTGCTCTCTTCCTTTGAGGACATGGGGCATACACTCCCAAGTTATTAGATGCCGCCCGCATTGTTTTTTTTCACCTAGGCGTTGTTTCCCTTCGGTCTCCTGGTTTTGCTCGCATAATCAGCCATGGCGAGAGAGGGTTCTATTTCCCCCAGACCCTAGAACAACCCTAGTTCAGGCTTGTTCAGCGGGTGTGGATGTGGGGAACTCCATGGTGGTCCGGATTTCTTACTTGATTTTGAACTCACAGATCTGGATATTGTTGATCCTCAACCTGGTTTCAATCCCTTTAGTTTTAGTCTTCGTTGCAGCAGAATGATGATCCCATGAGGCAAGATCCCAACATTGCCCTGGACTTTTTTTTATACTGATCACGCCTCCATGGGTAGTCAAGTAATTTTTGCGTCTTGGTCTTCCTGGTTGACCCATTCTTGCAAGCTATGGCCTGGTCTAAGTGGCGGATTGGTATTGGGCCACCTCATACTGTGACTAGGCGGCCTATTTATTAATATGTGGATTTTTCGAGCTTTCTGATTGGTCGATCTATGGAAATTCATATCTTTTTACTGGTTCAACCTATGGGGTCAAGTTATATATGTATTTTGCTCAGTTTTTCGAGATCTAGACGATGGACTAATTTTTAGAACCTGATTCAATGTTGTTTTCCCTATTTTAATCAACAACCCCAAAACCATAGAAATTGGGTTGAATATTAATTATTAATGAATGATAATTGTTATAATAGGTTAATTAGGGTTTCTTAACCCCAAGAACGTGTTTAGGATTTCATAAACCTAAGAAGAGCATATAGGTCTTCTCTAAGAGAGAGGTAAGTGGTCCATGCACTTTGAACATAAATATTTGATTAATTGTATATATATGTATGCATAATGAATGTTGAATGTTTTATTTTACTATTTTAATTGTTAAAAGTCATTAAATTTATACTAAACTGAATGCCATGTTTAATGTAAATATTATTGTATCATCTTCATGCACATTAAGAGTAAATTTAAAGTTAAGTTTTAAGAGAAAAGTAATAGTTTTAAAGAGAAAGACAATGATTAAAAGATAATTTATATAAGGTCCTCACCAAGAGGCTCCTCGGAGCAAAACTAAGAGGCACTTAGGTGCATAAGAGAAGAGGCACTCCGGTGCAACCCAAGAGGCACTTAGGTGCATAAGAGAAGAGGCACTCCGGTGCAACCCAAGAGGCACTTCGGTGCATAAGAGAAGAGGCACTTTGGTGCAAAACCTGAGGATCCTTATATAGGTCAAGATAAAAGACATAATTTAAAAGCAATTAGTTTTTTTTAATGTTTAATTGTTTAAAGTTTATTTCCAGTTTACATGTTTTCTTTAAGATATAATATGTTCAATTCCACTTACCATTTTGTTTGATGCATGGCTGGGGGCGTGATGCCCACATGAAAGAAGAAACGTCAAGGACAAAACTAGCTGAGGACCAGTTAAAGAAGGAGCTCTAGGACATCTGAGACCAGACCTGGTGGGGTGCCAACTATCCATAGATTAGATTTCCTTTTTGTTTATTAATCGTGTGAGTTTTATGAGAAAGTGTAGAATGGTTAAGAGTAAACATGTTTAGTTTTATTCATGTATGGTTTATGTTGAGGACTTGAGACATGAGAATTGCAAATTATGTATCCTATGTGGGTTTAATTAAACTTTATTTTTATGCAATGATAATCATATTTGTGACATCCCAATGAGATATATACTTCCTCTTAATGTTGTGCATGTTAGAAATTGGGGTGTTACACTTAGACTCCGCTTCTAATTCATATAAATAAGACCTTGTAGTCACAAAGGAAAGGTGTCAGACTCCTTGTAATCCCCCCTTGGTATAACCTTGATCCTTCCTTCCTTGCCTCAAGTCTAGAGACCATCGACCTCACTAGTGTCATCAACCTAGTCAGACCATTGACCTCTAGACTTGGAAGCCAACCAATTTTCCCACCATTTATGACAGTCCCTCTGCATCATCCATTTTCCTGCCCTTACCTCATCCATAGACTAGTCCAAGAAAGGAGGAAGATAAAGAATAAGGGTCTCCTGAAGAAAACCCTGGGCAGACTCTATTGCTATCTCCCTTCTACCCACCGATATGATGACTATATCCTTCCTTTTACTTGTTATTTGCTCTGATATCGCTATGAGTTGCAAGTAGTTCCTTATAGCTAGGATGTGGGGAGTAGCCCCACTATGTGCATTTGTTATTTTATTGCATCCATACATGTATGAACCTTATTACATGTTAAATCAATCATTTTCTACTTGTATCCTTGTTTGGCCAACATGTTTACATGCTTGTCATGATCTTGGGTGCAGAGAACTTTAATCCCTAGATCTAGGATATCAATTGGTTTTTGTTAAACTCTTGATGAGAACTTTGGGTAAGTGTTTTCTGGGGTGACAGATACATGATTTATATGAAACACGACAACCATCCTAGGGTGATATCTATCTCAGTTCAAGCCAACCACCGAAAGGAGGATTTTCTTGGCCTCCATGGTATTATTTATAGTGTTTGTGATGCAGTGAGAGAATAAAAATAGGTAGTGGTGGTGAAACCTACTCACCCTTGTATATCAATCCATCTGATAATCTTAGATTTTATTTCGGTGTTATATTCATGCACATTAGCTGTAATCAATCAAATCTACATTTTGTGTTAAATACTCTTCCTAGTTCTATTAAATCGATCAATCAAATCTTACAAATGTTGTCCTTTGGGATTTGATCCTCAACTGTACTGCAATAAGATCCATCCACTTACACGTGGCATTATTGCATGTTCATTTTGATAAAATATAAGAATTCCATTCCCAGTAGATTTGCTTGTGCGATAATATCCACATAAATTTTTGCACCATTGTCGGGGACAACAAAATTATTGATTAATTAAATTTAATTAGGTTAACTGAGGATTTTTCTTTTTCTTTCAAAAACATTGAAAATACTCTTGAGCAAGATTTTACTAAATATCTTCTTGAATCTTAGTTGTTTTGGTCTCATCCACAATTTCCTTACTTTTCAGGCATAATCTCTATATGGAGTGTTCGACACCACATCATTTATAATGTTAGTTGTCTGGTTATTACAATCACACATCACTAGATTGCCCCAACATGTCTCCTCATATCACAACAACATTGCAAAAGATAATCAGTCAGCATGGTGTTCTGCCTTCTTATCATTTTGGATATAAAGAAAATTATAAATCACAATATTCTGGAAGCTACCATGAGGAACCCTTCTATCCAAATCAATTTCATAATAATAGGGAATTCAATCAATAATATCTGGTAGGCCATTATGATCTACCACTTTATGACAACCATTTTTTCTATGAGCAAGCTATAATTGGAAAAATTGTGAGATCTACAGTGATGAGCAATACAAACCTTCACCCAGTATGAATGAAAGACTGGATACCTTGGAGAAAATGATCACCGAAGAAGATGCTTGACAAAAAGGGTTACTTGTCAAATGGTTGAGCTTGTGCAACTTTTCAAATCAACTAAGGAGATAGAGAGCCAGTAGCAAAGTTATCAATGGTAGTCAAATTAGTCAAAGATGATGGTTTTTGATGATGATGAAGATGATGCCATATTAGTGTCAACAAGGCCAGATTCATCAACACAGATTGAGGAATTGCATCTAGAATGTGCTGTGTGCACTTGTACTCCATCCTTTTCTATGCTTGAGATTTAAGTATTTCAATTTGATTAGTCACATCAAGAATATGCCCCCCTTATGGCTATAGAATCTAAAACTCTACCATCCTCCCCTATTGTAGACCTCAATTGATGGACGAAGGTTTGTGGATCCTACTGGATGGTTTGAGAGGTGAAAACAAACATCATTTTACTCATCCAAAAAGCCCCTTCAAGATGCCAAGACCACCCAATCGTTGGGTTCTTCATGGCACTCCTCTTCTTAAGGTTCCAACCCTTATCAACATTCCCTTCAGCTAGACCTTCTTTGAGCTTCTAGGACCTCCTGGTTGAGCTTTGTCGATTTCTTCCCCTCCATTTCAATTTAGTGTTTGCTCGAGGATGAGCAAATATTTAGTTATGGGGTGGAGAGTGGGTGGTATGTACTTTACTCCACCCACACCCTTCCATCTTTAAATCATGCACCTTAATTTTATGATCATATCATTGCATATAGATATAAGTATTCAATTTTTGTCTTTTTCTTATTCTTAGAATAATTAACGCAATTATCTAGCTGGCTTAGTTTTAAATTTCTTATATTCATACTTGCCCATATAATTCAACTCCACTTATTCAAATCAAATCCTCAAGAGGACTAAGTTTTGAAACAAAAAATGGCTATAAACTACCAATGCGTCCTAAGAACCCGAATATTATGTTTTCTTGGAAAGGATGGCAACGAGAAAGAAAATGAGAGGGATCAAACACATCACACTTCCTATCGACTAGTGGAACAATTGCATGGAATTTCTATTTAATCTTCCATCTTATCATTATTTGGGTGTAGTGTGATGAGGAGAATAACCCGATGCACTGAATTGTAAATCAAGTTACATTATGATCTGAACTCTCTTCAACATTTCTTCCTCCATCTTCTTACCTTCCATCCACTGAAAATTATCAAAGGCCACAAAAATGTGCCAAACTCTAGGTTTGGGGTGGCACATCCCCTTCTCTCTCTACTACTTCTTCCATACCCGTCATAAATTTAATAGGGGTGTACCTCCAATAAAAGATGCCTAAGTGCATAAAAAGTAGTCAATATAATCACAACAAAAATAGGATCACAAGTCAAATAGAGGACATATCTCATCCTTCCATACTTGTATTCACTTCCTTTTCTACCTATGGGCACAATAAAAGCCTCAATTTTGAACATTCTTTTGACAAACACCAATGTTAGATCATATGCATAGTTGTTGTCCTACGATCTCTCCAAAATTTCATGAAACTTTTTGACATGCTTGATTTTGGGGATGGTGGTAAAGAAAGTTTTTGGAAACAAAATTGGGAAAAAAGGTATAGAAAGATTTGTTATTTGATCTCAGGAATTTTAGGTATCTTGGCCATATTTGGTGGTAAGGAAAATTCTATAATGCAAGGATGAGGCAATCATATAGGTTGAAAGTATTAATTTGGTAAATGTTCAAATTTTTTGTTGCTCGAGGACGAGCAACGTTTAAGTTAGGGATATTTTGATGAACAAATATTCATCCCAATTTAATTGCATTTATTTGACCAGTTTTGCATCTTTATGTAGCATTTTATCTAATAAATTAGTTCATGCAACTTCTCACTCCCGCTATTGTTAATAGATCAATTTTCCCATCCTTTTAGATGATTTATGGGTTGTTTTATTTATCTGCCTCTTTTGATGTGAGTACAATAAATTTTTTTTTGGTGGGGAATAGGGTGTCGTGCCTCTTTACTGATGATCAAAACCAATATGTACAGGAACTGCTCTATCAGAGTGATAGAGAACAGTCAACTATCTATGCAGAAACAAAAAGAATTGTACAAAGGAGAGAAGAGAAAAAGGAGAAAGAAAGAAAGCTCTCTCTACTATCTATACAATTTAGTGAAAGTAGAAGAGCAGCGAGTCCAAACAAGAGCTGCGGTACTCTTGTAATCAAGGAAAATTCTTCTGTTGTGTTCCTTCCAGATGCCATCTAGAATAAGAATGGCCAAAAGTTTCTTTTCCTCCTTCATCTTCACGAGATCTTCCAGCGAGAGAGGAGACTCTCCAAACTTCTCCTGGAAACGTAGCCAAAGCTCAACAGAAAAAGAACAATGGAAGAGCAAATGGCTCGAATCTTCCATATTGTCTTCACAAAGGGGGCACCTAGAGGCCAGGTTATACCCCAACTTCTGAAGATAATCCATGGTGGCTAACCTCCCAAGAAATATTTTCCACAAGAAAATAGAAAATCTTCTAGGAACCTTCGAAGACCATATCCATTTGGACCAAGCAACCTTAGGATACTTCCTCCTAACAATCTCCCATCCATCCTTAAGCTTAAGGAAGTTCTTGCCCCTGAAGAGAATGCGATCTTCCATATTAACAGCAGGTTTCCTTTGAGTCTTTATAATATCCATCACCACATCCACACCTCTAAAGCCAATATTAGTCAAGTCACCATCAGAAATACAGCAATTAACTCTGCAATTAATACCTCTGCCCATTCTAAGCATGTACTGGGCATCAACTTCATCAATCAGCCATTTTTTGTTACTGAGCCAGGGATCCCTCCACATAAGGAATTGATTCCCATTACCAACAATGAAATCCACCTCCTCCATCAAATCATTCCTTCGACTAAGAAGCCTCTTCCACAGCCAAGAAGAGTTGTATCTAGCCTTGGTAAACCAAAGAGATTCATCTTTAACATATCTTTCATGAATCCATTTCACCCAAAGAGCTTCCTTGTTAGTAGCCAGATTCCAAAGATTCTTTATAACACCAGCATTAGACCAGTCATCTAAGGAATGGATTCCAAGTCCACCTTCATCTTTAGGTCTGCATATAGATTTCCAAGAAATCATATGGAGATGCTTCTTTTCTTCAGTATCATTCCAAAGAAAATTCCGCAGCAGCTGCTCTATTTCTTTAGTAACATATTTTGGAAGGGGAAAAGTCGCAGACCAAAAAATACTATAAGAGGATAAAGTAGAAATAACAAGCCCAAGTCTACCAGCTTGAGATAGAAAATGACCTTTCCAAGAGTCCAGCTTTTTCTTCACTCTATCAATGATAGGCAAACAGAGATTTCTAGAGAGCCTTCCAGTAAATAGAGGAAGACCCAGATACCTGACCAGCAGGGATTGAACCTCAATATCCATAATATCCACGATCTTATTAATAATAACATTCTTAGAGATAAAGAGCTGGCTTTTAGAGGTGTTAAGCTGAAGACCAGAGACATTACTAAAGTCTTTAAGGACATGTTTAAGGCCAATAGCATTCCTCTCATCAGCTCTAGAAAAGATGAGAAGGTCATCAGCGAAGATAATATGAGAAATACCCAGCCTATCCGACGCCTTAATCGGGTCCAACTCACCCTTATGAACAAAAACTTTGATGATACTCGAAAAACCTTGCATGGCTACCACAAAAAGAAAAGGAGACAATGGATCCCCCTGCCTCACGCCATTAGAGGCTTCAAACTGACCAGAGGGGCTGCCATTGACCAGCACCCTATAGGAAGCAGAGGAGAAAGTTTCATTAATCCAATTTAACCAGCAAGGAGGAAAACCCATCCTATCAAGCATGAAAAGAATATAATCTCTTCTAACTGTATCAAAAGCTTTAGCTAAGTCCTCCTTGACGCGCAGATTCTTCTGGGGACCAACAAAAGTACTCAAAATATCATTGGCAAGAACAATAGCATCGCCAATGAATCTGCCATGAATGAAAGCAGCTTGATTTTGATCAATCAAATCTGGGAGAATGAGCTTGACCCTGTTGGCCATCACCTTAGTGATGATCTTATACACAAGATTACAGAGAGAAATAGGTCTGAAGTTTTTCAAGCTATTGGCACCCTGCACCTTAGGGATCAAGGTGATAAGAGTGCTATTACACTCCTTCAACAGCTTTCCCGAACTAAAAAAGCCTTTAACAACAGCAATGACATCACAGTTGATAATATTCCAACATGTTTTAAAGAAGACAGCATTAAATCCGTCCGGACCAGGGCTTTTATCATCCTTCATGGGTTTTACAACATCTTCAATTTCAGTAGAGGTAACGATACTACAGAGAGAATCAAACTGAGCATTAGAAATCCTAGGAACAATCCAGTCATCCTTCCAATTGACAAGATGATTAGGAGCACCATTAAAAAGGTTTTCATAGTAATCCTTCACTTTACATTGTATCATGTCAGCATCATATATAGGAGTATCATTATCATCAAGAAGCATATTAACAGAGTTCGAAATTCTCCTGGATTTGAGAGACGCATAAAAGAAAGAGGTATTCTTGTCACCCAACTTCAACCATTGAATCCTA
Source organism: Alisma plantago-aquatica (assembly GCA_963693085.1). Lineage (NCBI taxonomy): Eukaryota > Viridiplantae > Streptophyta > Magnoliopsida > Alismatales > Alismataceae > Alisma > Alisma plantago-aquatica. The sequence continues at coordinate 452,105,924 of OY856414.1, forward strand.
CTTTTTTGTCTGATCAAACTCTCTTCATCTTGAGCAGCTTTATAAGCCTTATTCCTCCACTCAAACACCGAAGCTTGAAGAGCCTGATTATTGGGGTCAGTCTCTAAAGCCTTTTGCAGGGAGTAGACAGTGTCTTGTAAATCCTTAGCCTTCGAAACAAGATTTCCTACAGAACTCCTATTCCATTGCTTAAGAGCTTTAGCAACAAGTTCAAGCTTCATGTATAATCTAAACATGGGAGTACCCGTAATCTCAGAATTAAGCCAAGCATTTTTAACAACATCTTTAAACCCATCTTGAGAAATCCAAGCATTTATAAAACGAAAGGGAGTAGGGGATTTCTTTTCAATGCCCAATCTCAAGACTAGGAGTTTATGATAACTGAAAATAGAGAAAACCACTTCAGCCCAGCAATAAGGAAAAGAAGATAGGAAATTAAGATCACAAAGGATACGATCAATTCTAGAAAAGGTGCTTCTTCCGGATCTGCTATGGCTATCCCAAGTAAAGAAGGGACCCTTAGCACTCATTTCCATAAGGCTAGTCTTCTCCATTACAGCATTGAACTCCCTCATACTTCTTTTAGTGGGAGGATGTTTGCCCAGTTTGTCCCCAGCAAATCTAACCGAGTTAAAGTCCCCCATAACACACCAGTTATAAGGATTAGAGATGGAATAATTCACTAAGGAATCCCACAAACGAGGCCTGTCAGCATCAGCGTTAGCCCCATAAACAGCAGACAGGGACATATGTATACTATCCTTTACAATAGAGCAGTGGATGACTTGATCATTAGTTCCCACCTTAGTGATGTTAATATCTCTATCCCACCAAATAACAATGATCCTTGTAAAGAAGTAAAAATCAGAATTGTCAATGAAGAAAGCATCTGACCAAATGCTTTTAATAAAACTGAGAATCTCTTCTTTGTTAACTCTGGATTCCAACAGAATAAAGATATCCGGTTTGATCCTTTCAACCTCCTTCCGAATGTGAGGGACCTTGCAGCCACCTCCCCTCACATTCCAAGAAACAACAGTAAGAGGTTTAACCATTAGGAACTGTGGGTGGGTCCCCAGTTTCAGCTTCCTGAAATTCAATTTCTCCCTCATCTATGCTTGCATTGTCTGCCAAGCTTGATAGAGGTGAATACTTATTTATAATGACAGGAATGTTCCATGTAGTATGCTTTGGAGCTATTCTCAGAGGGGACTTGTACCCTTTCTTCTTCTTTATCTCCCAATCCGCAACAGGGGAGGAAACTGGTGAAGTAAGAGGGGTAACCACATTCTTCGCGATATCAGCAGAACTAACAGCAGATAGAGGAACAAGGGGGGTGACCACATTCTCTGTAATATTGGCAGAACTAGCAGCAGATAGAGAAGCTTCAACTTCAGTCACCTCGATAACCCCCTCATTAGCATCTATGAATATATCAGCTTCTTCTTCTAGATGAACAGATTTGGGTTTCCATACCTTCCTTAGTTTCTTTTGATGTTCAAGCTCCTCCGCTTTTTTTACTCCACACAAAGCAGATTCATGCCCAAACAGGCCGCACGACAAACATCTTGCAGGCTCCCATTCATACTCAAAGGTGATTGTGTCACACTGCCCATCTTCCCCAACAATCTCAAGCTCTTTAGGAAACGAGAAGTCCATGGGGATAAGAACTTGCAGCCTAGCAAAGTCCAGACGATGGAATTCAGCAGTGAACCTGTCAGGCTTAAGAGGTCGTCCCATGTATGAGCCAATGTAATTGAACATTTCAGTGTCCCACAGCTCCAACGACGGGTTGTGTATCTTTACCCAGATCGGAATCTCAGTAAGCTTCAGTTTCTCCAATGGTTCTCCTCTTTCCCATCTTTTGATAATTAGAGGTTTCCCAGCTACAAACCAGGGGGCCCCATCTACTGCAGTCAGCAAATCCTCGTCGTTATTAAACATCACGATGAAGAATCCTCTGCCCCTGGATCTGATTTCGATTGTGCCTTTGGCTTTCCATATCGTCGCAAGGTGACGAGCTAGCTCTGGCCAGTGCGGCTTCAGACCAACCACATAACCAGTCGCCGTCCTTCTCCACCTCTCGGCATTCCTTTCAGCAATTGATTTTGGGTACTGGAGCTTGCCATCTATCATCTTCACTTCCGTTTTGCTCAGCTTCACAGGCCCCACACTCTCCTTCTTAAACAAGTCTGACCACTGGGTCGACCCCTGTGCCATTTTAACATTGCCTGCAATGGGAAAGGAGTTGTGCGCACCCGGAGGCTCCTTCTCTTCTGGATCTGGAGGTTTGGGCTCCACTGGAGGCTCTGAGCTCGCTTCCAAAGTCGCCTCCACCGCCGTCTCCGATGTCGCCGCCACAGTCGCCACAACGCTCATCCTGAGTCCTTTTTCAAAAACCTCCGATTCAAGTTAAAACGTTATCAATAATTTTATTAATGACATTACTTTTATTTTGTGTTTGCAATGTCAAATATTTATCTATGGCCAATCATAATTTAATCGGGGAAAAAGATAAGGTAGTTAAAAACCAAAACTATTATTTTGACTGGAAATAAAGAATTTCAAGCAAGGGAGGTCAACAATTATCAATTTATTGCCATGCATGCAACCACCTTCCTCCTTCTGATTATCTCTCTCTTAACTAATGACCATGCAACCAAATTTATATTTACGTTCCATAGCTATCAAGGCTTTTATTGTTGAATGTGGTGAAAAGAGAATCAACAATGCATAGTAAAGAAGCAATTAATTCATTAACCAAAGAAGCCATCGACCATGAAGTCTTGTCCATGAAGCAAGAAAAGTTATCAAAAATTTTGAATATTAATATTTGTCGACTAGATTTCCTAAGAAAAAGTAAGTTTTCTATCGAGCACATGGATATTGAAAAAGCTATGGAGCATTTGATAATTGGAAAAAGCCATAAATTACTTGGTAATAATACCCATTGACCAAAAGAAACACTACCACATTCAATGCATGGAAACGTCATGCCAATTTTGCAAAAGCATTTGAAGTCAAGAACTGAATATAGAGCAAACAAAAATGCCCCTATCCGATGGAATGCCATTAACAAGGAAGTATTGACCAAGCAATCACATCTTGACACCGCCACTGTTGACCTCCGATAGGCTGTTGACTTTTGCCAAACCATCAACCCCGAGCATCTTAACAGACCAGAAACCATTGACGCTTGTGCTTGGACAACACTGTTGACCTCCACAGCTTGGACAACATCATTGACCACGAGCACCTAAACAACCTACTAACCATTCACCTCCCAATAGAAAATCGATCAACACTTATGTGGGTTGGGTCCCACACATTAATTGCATGACTCTTGGACTCCGCTTCCAGTTCCTATAAACAAGACCATGCAACCACAGAGAAAATGGGTCGGACTACTGGTGATCCACCCCTTGGTCCTTCCTTCCTTGCCTCAAGTCTAGAGACCATCGACCTGGATAGTGTCATCAACCTAGTTAGACCATTAAACTCTAGACTTGGCAACCAACTAATCCTTCCACTGTTGATGACAGTCCCTATGCACTATCCATTCACATGCTCTTCCTCATATGTGGACTACATTCAAGCAAGGATGACGAAAAACAAGAAGGATCACTCGATGATAGTCCTAGACATAATCTATTGCTACATCTCTTCTACCCGTTGAGATGATGGTTATCTCCTTGCTTTTACTTTTTGTTTGCTCTGATGTCATTATGCATTACGAGTAGTTCCTTACACTAGGGCATGGGGAGTATCCCCACTATTTTATTTTGTTCTTATACTGCATCTATACTATATGAACCTTATTACATGTTGAATCAATTCTTTTATGCTTGTATCCTTGTTCAGCTAGTATATTTACATGTTTATCATGATCTTGGGTGTAGAGAACTTTGAACCCATGATCTAGGATATCGATTGGTCTTCAAATAGGTGTTTTTTGGGTGACAAATACATGATCGCTAGGTAACGCGACAATGAGCTTAGGGTGGTATCTGTCCAGGTTCAATCCTAATGCTGAAAGGGGGATTTACATGGCCTCCATGATATTGCTTATGTGTGTTTGTGATGCAATGAGAGAATAAACATAGGTAGTGGTGGTGAAACCTACTCCCCCTAGTGTATCTATCCATCTGATAATTGATATTTTATTTCATTATTTGATTACTACACATCACTTGTAATCGACAAAATCCACCTTTTGTGTTAAATACTCTTCCTAGTTCAGCCAGATCGATTGATCAACTATTAAAAACATTGTCCTTTGGGATTCAATCCTCAACTGTACTGCAATAAGATCCATCTGCTTGCGGGTGGCATTATAGCACATTCGTTTTGGTATTATCTAGGAATCCCATTCCTAGTGAATTTTCTTATGTGATTATATCTACATTAAAATTCTCAACCCAAACCATATGCTAGTGACTCAAAAACATTTTTAGGACACTATTATATTTTTTTCTTATTTTAATACTTAGACAACCATAATAAGTGGAATTCACTATTATTAGAAGTAAAACCACATACACTGCATCCCTATTACAATCATCACATTATGTCTCTAGAGCATACAAACAATATTATTCCATTTGTATTATAGCTAATTACTCATGAATCGAATTCCAAGTGATCTAATATGACCATCATATTCTTATATTGTGAAAGTGCTTTTCTCAAGGCATCAACAAAATTGCTTTTAATTTGTACTCTATATATATTTACATATCCTTGATGTACAATATTTTGTAAAATATGATATCATCATAGTATGCGCTCAGAACACTAACGCGATCTAGGCTTCTTAGCATGTGAAATGGCTCCATTGTTGTCATAGTAAAACTCTACTACGTCCTTAATGGTTGCTTTAACTAGTGAACTTTTTGATCCATACTGATTCCTTTTTTGCATTGGATGTGGAAAATACTTGATCTATATATAGAACCAATCACCATTTCTTTCTTGAAACTCTTATAGCTTAAAGATCTACCATTTAGGCATTCCTAATTGTGATAAGAAATCATCCTTATTGATTGGGAAGCATGCATCAGTGTAACACTTCACAATCAATTCTTCTACATATTCATATATAAAGTATTGATCCTTTATTTTTTCTGAAGTACACCAAGATATTCTAAAAAAAATCTAATTACCTTTATTGAGATTTGACTTATACTTACTCATCATGCTCAAATCATGCAAAACATTTGGGCATGTATATAACATTGCATACAAGACAGAACCAATTGCAGATGCATATGGAATCTTGGTCATGTGTGTCACCATTGTTCTAAAGATCTAGGACATTGGATTTAGAGATACTTAACCCATGAGGCATGGGTAAATTTCCTCTCTTAGAATCTAATTATGGCTAGTTTGGGTCTCCATCTCGCGTAATTTTGCTTCATACACATCAAGATGTATTGAATGCATGCAATTTCTCAGTAATAATTACTTTATACAAATGTATTTATGGTTGCTTTTACATGTTTTTATAGTTACATTGGAACTAATTGATGGAAGGGAGATAAGAAGGATGGTTTTAGCACTTCCCCAGCCCTGAAGGAGCACAAAGTGATCCCAAAAACTACCCCGACGTACCCCCAAGTGACCAAGGATCAAGTTGGAGGAAAGAGCACCGTAGATGGACACTTAGAAGACTCAAGTGCATGCCAAATCCCCCAAAACGTCCATTGTTACAATCACAATGTGCTACTAGAGTGAAAAACACATTAATATCATTTTTGAAACAAGTCAAGAAGATCAACCACCATGGCCATGCTCAATAAAATGGATATGGCACTAAGACCTTAGAATAGTGGTGTTGGGCAAACAAGTAAGTTATCAAGACTACCATTCCCAGGAAAGGGCTTCCTTCTACCCCCTTCATCATGATCATGACACCCACCATAGTCATGCTACCCTCATGCCACCACAACTATTCTACCTCACTCAATTTTACCTCATTTTAATTTGATTCTTTTCCTTCTACACCATGTCCATTCTCCTCTACCACAACTGTTCCTAGACCTACCCACCACGACCATGCTACCCACCTAACCCGAATCCTTCCCATTACCACTTTTACCACTTTATCCCATTTAACCCTATACCCCCTAGGTCACTATATACACACTAGTGGCGGCAATGAGTCAAAGGTTAGCTACACTTAGCCATTATAGCCGCCACCCACTCCTACCTACCTCATTCACCCCATTCCTTTGATCTTTAACCCTAAAACCCAAGTATACTATGCTGACCATATCCATTCCACTTTCATGACATTGCACCTACTTGGAGCAAGAGGCTAAGCTTCTATCTGTTGGAGGTGATGATTACAACTTCTCCACCCACATTTTTGATGTTTATATCTTCTTCTACTTCTTCTTTTGTTTATTCTTTTATCATGAGTACCTAAGTCCCTTTTGTGGACTGTTTGGGGGGTAATATGTAACTATGATATTGTGTTGAAAATCATTTATGCACTATATTCAGATCTTGTTGTCTATTGATATATTATTGCATTTTCTCCTTTCTTAACTATTTTTTTGGTTGTTTGAGGTATGTAATAACCTCATAGAGAAAGGAGTGATTTGGGCCTTTTAGTGGCAAAAGTACTAAGTTCCCTACAAGAACTGTAAGATCATCATATTTTGGTAAATTTGAACTCTATGAATATAAGTCTTGAATTTATAAGCAATATCCCTAATTTCATAATTGATAGAATAACAATGTTATCTTCAATCCACTTTGTGGCATGGGTTCAACCCATGTCCCAGGTGAGGATCATGAGACTATTTGCTTTGCAAATAGGTCCTTGTGGCACAAGATTAAGAAATAAAAGGAATTCATGCTTAAAGGAATGATAATGGCTTTGTGATTTGTTAGATAATTGAAATTTGTTATAATTAGCAAGCTTCCAAAATATTCTAAGATAATTTATGATTTAGATAATTAATGGAGTAATTATCTAATCCCAACTTTTAGTGCAAGTTTTAAGTATCAAATAAGGTAATTCAATTTGACTTTTGGAATAATTGAAGATAGTAAGAAAAACTAAGAGAATTCTAGATTTTGATATAAAAAGGACTTTCCATATGATGAGGGTAATTGTTTTGAGGAAATTCATAAAGGGCAAGTCTCTCATATGAAAGTTATCCCAATAAATACCAAAGATTACATATAAGTTTTTGAAAGGTACTAAACAGTTTCTATTCAAGTTACATAGCAAAATAATGCTCCTGGAAGCCTATAGAAAATCGTGAAGGATGAGGGACCTACTTGTAATAATTAAATATTGTTCCCTTGTTTGAAGAGAGTGAAAAAGATATATAGAAATATTAATTTGTTACCAAACTAGGTTGAATATGAGATTATGGTATTAGAAGGAATATATCCAAATTTGGGACCTACCCAAGCAAAGATAAGAGAGATATGGATTTTCTAAATTTCCATAAAGTTAGGGTTAACTATTTAATTGTGACGTCTATCAAATTTAATGTAACCTGAGACCTTAGGCTTGGACCATATTATATCATGTGGATTGGGAACCGTCGGATCTGAGATCGATGTCTCCCGAATCATTTTCCACCTCTAGCCAAAATAGGAATGTGATGCTAGCCTACTCTCTCCCTCCTCAACTCTCTTAGACCCTCTCTCACACTGGAAACTTCTCCATAGCCTTCCTTTTGGCAATACAAAATTAATGATCTATGATTTAATGGCACTTGGTGCCCTAGACAGTAAGGAAAGGCCATCCTACTTCCGTTACTCTCAACTAGTGAGAACCCGAGATCAAGGCCCTAGGCCAACTGTGTCAACCGCTATAAAAACTTAACCCTAGAGCTTTTTCTTGCCTCTAGAAACTCAACTCACACCTGTACACATGAAATCAAGCCATAAAACTACCACTTCTCCCTCACTTTCACCTCATAGTGGAAGCCCTACACTACCTAAAGGGAGCCTCACTTGCAGAAGGTCCCGATAGAGGCCAATGGCCTTTTTAGTTTCATGAGGCCGAGCCAAGGATGACCAACCATTTCTTGAGGCACGCCTTCTTCTCCCTCTCCTCTTTCCCTTCTGCTCTGAAAACACCTCTGCCGTGGGCCATCAATGCTCCTCACACAATTAAGGAAAGTAGCAGCCATCTGAGCGGTGACTGCGTCAACCAATCTGCGAGATCCAATGACGTGGTGATGAACTGGTCGCCCTCTCTCTTGGTTCAATTCTAACCCAACATCCTTGTAACCGCTAAACCACCGATCTAGGATTTGAAGGGGAGTGGAGCCATGGATTAGTTAGAAAAGACGTGGACCAATAAAATTTTTCCACATCAGACAATGGAAGGGTAGTTTCCTAGAAATATGTTGGATTTAGTAGTAAATAATTCACTAATCAAAATATAACAAAATTATATATCAAATTGATCAAGAAAATGAGTATAATATGAATAAAATATGTTTGGTGTCTGATTTTACTTCCAAAAGTACAATGGATACATGATTGTGTTGTGATTAATTAGCAAACCCTAGATATATTTAATATCGTGCTCAAAATAGTAAACATGTTTACTTGGTGACATAAACTGATATTGCTAAATATAGTGATAATCTAAGATAATGATGGTAATGATGATGAATATCTAGGGTTCTAAACTAATAATCTTACATATTATGTATTAGGGTTTTGAAACCATAGATCATAACATGTTATAATATTAATGCACATTATCTAATCTAGGTGTTCATAACGAAAGGTTAAGTTGGATCTAATAATTAGGGTTCACCTAATTCTAATATGGGTTTATAACACTATTGAATTGTGATGAAATGAATTTAAGGTTTTCTACCCTTATTCTTTATCCAACCTGAGGCAAACCTAAACCCTAGTTTAGGACATATGTTAGATTAGTATGTCTTGAATATGTATGGTGACACTTTAGGGTATCCACATATGCATATTGAATGTTGCTTGGATCCATGCTTGTCTGATTGGATAATATATGCTTAAAGTACTTAAATTATTATTGTATGGATTTTGTTTGAGCAAGGAACATGGTTACAATTATGAATACCTGGATTATTGATTGCCAATATTTACCAAGGATTTCTTGTATATTGATGAAATAAACTGCTAGATGTTTATTTATTTCATATTCAAATATAATGC